>CM054144.1:36884136-36909136 GCA_028751875.1 Rapana venosa
TGTTTTGGGTTTTTTGCAAAACATGGTGTTTGTTTTTGTTGTTTGTTTTTGTGTTTTT
This sequence comes from Rapana venosa, assembly GCA_028751875.1. Taxonomy (NCBI): domain Eukaryota; kingdom Metazoa; phylum Mollusca; class Gastropoda; order Neogastropoda; family Muricidae; genus Rapana; species Rapana venosa. The sequence continues at coordinate 36,884,195 of CM054144.1, forward strand.
TTTTGTGTGTGTGTTGTTGGTGTGTTGCGCGTGTTTGTTTGCGTGTGAGACACAGAAGGGGAACAGAGAGAGAGAGAGAAGAGAGAAAAGAGAGAGAAGAGAGACAGACAGACAGACAGCAACAGAAAGAGAAAGACGCACACAGAGAAAAAGTAGACACAGAATGACAGACACCGAACGACAGTGATGCATTCATATTTTACTACCATTCTGTAAACACCTAGCAACAAACAGCATCTATAGATAGAGTAGATGCAACACACACAAAAAGATGTTCAGAGTGTGCTAACCATTATTAGTCCATAGCGGTTAAGTTTTAAATCCTCATGGACCCTTATAAAGTATTGGCATAATTATGTGTTTCTGTTTGTTTGATTTTTTGGTCTGTTTTGTTTGTTCATTGATCTTGTAATCTCTCTCTCTCTCTCTCTCTCTCTCCTCTTCTCCTCCCCTCTCCTCTCTCTCTCTCTCTCTCTGTCTTACTCTGTCTTACTCTGTCTCTCTCTGTCTCTCTCTGTCTTTGTCTCACTCTGTCTCTCTCTGTCTCTATCTATCTTTCTCTGTCTTTGTCTCTCTTTCACGCGCTCTCTGTTTTTGTCTGTCTGTCCACTATCTCTCTCTCTCTCTCTTTTCTCTCTCTCTCTCTCTCTCTCTCTCCAACTTTTCTCTCTCTCTCTCTCTCTCTCTCTCTCTCTCTCTTTTCTCTCTCTCTCTCTCTCTCTCTCCCCCTCACTCTTTCTTCTCTCTCTCTTTCTTAACATCCGCACAAGGAACAAACCTCAGAACAAAGTACTACTGGGCAGCTAGTTTGTTGTTGTTTTCTTCTCACATTCCCATCACTGCTAAAAGGGTTTTTTATCATCTGAAAACACCCCTCAGCAGAAACAGTGTCACGTAGTGATGTTGTTGGTTTATTGATAGCGGAGAGAGAGAGAGAGAGAGAGAGAGAGGGGAAGAGAGAGAGAGAAGAGAGAGAGAGAGAGAAGAGGAGAGAGAGGGGAAAGGGAGGGGGAGAGAGCGAGAGAGAGAAGAGAGACAGAGAGAGAGAGAGAGAAAGAGAGAGAGAGAGGAGAGAAAAGGGAAGAGAGAGAGAGAGAGAGAGAAGAGAGAGAGAAGAGAATGAGAGGGGAGGGGAGAGGGGAGAAGAGAAAAGGAGAGTGAGAGAGGGGAGGAGAGAGAGACAGACAGAGAGAAAGAGGACAAAAGTGTTGGTGGTGTGTGGTTCACAGTCTTCTGCCGCCTGTTTCTGTTCAATAATGCAGCTAAGCACGTACATCTCCACACGCTGGGTATTTCGTAGAGAAGACTTAAGTCGCAGAGCCCAACGTTATTAGAGGTGTTATCATGTGCGTTATTGATTGTTGTTGGAGGGGTTACAGTTTTTGTTTTTTTGGGGTGTTTTCTTCGTGTAGATAGACTGTACAGGATATCGTGAGTATGTGAGTGTGTGTGTGTGCGTGTGTGCGTGTGTGTGTGTGTGTGTGTGTGTGTGTGTGTGTGTGTTGTGTGTGTTGTGTGTGTGTGTGTGTGTGTGTGTGTTGTGTGTGTGTGTTTGTGCGTGCATGTGTGTGTGTGTGTGTGTGTGCGAGAGAGAGGGGGAGTTTGTGTTACTCATAACTATGTGAAACCACAAAGCTTTCCTATCACAAAATGTAGGATTCATCATTGTAAGAAGTATCCATATACCTTTCTTTTTAAACACTATGATGATATGCATTTTTTTCTTTAAAATAGCCACAGTTTGAACTTTTTATTTCTAATTTTATACATCGGTTTTTTAGTGGACGCCGGTACATAACATACAATTGATAGTTCTTCCAGACAGCCAGATAGCCGTCACCCAGCCAACTAATCAGCCAACCCACCCACCAACCAACCGACCAACCGACCAACCGAACAGCCAACCAGCGGAACAGCCAAACAACCAATCAGCCATCTCTTCAACAACCAATCAAACGTCGATCCACCCCATAAATCAACCAGTTGATCAATAAACAAAGAAATAAGCACCCAACCGAAGGCTATTTTACCTTATGACACTTGACCAAAGGAAAAAGCAGGGGTATAAGCCCCAAAAAATAATAAACGTGCATGTGCCTTTTGATCATAAATGTTTATAGCCCGTTTCCCTACAAACCAGCAGGGAATAAACGGACACTGAACGTAGCAATGCAGTCTGGAAACTATAAATTTTGCGGACAGGCTAGCGGCTGATGGATACAGCCATAAAATAATGCCATTTATTCATGAGTGCGCTAATAAACCAGCTATCACCCTGACAAGATGAACATTCACTAATCCTTACTGATGAAAAAGTGGGATTAGAGCCAAATTGCGTTGCAGGGAATTCAGTCTGTCTCTGAGCTCTGCGTCTCTTACTGTCCCCTGTGTCTAGTTCTTGTTATGTCTGTTACTCTGTATATCTGTTTGTGTCTTTGTGTGTCAGTTTGCCTGTCTGTTTCTCCCTGTCGCTATGTCTGTATATCCGTCTGTCTGTCTCTCTCTCTCTCTCTCAGACAGACAGACAGACAGAGCAAGAAACAAACAGACAGAAAGACAGACAGACAGACAGACATAGAGGATGAGGAAGAAAAGCAGCAAGACAGAGAAATCAAATCAAAGGAAGAGAAGCACATGAGCCAGAGACATTCAAACAAACACAGATAAAGAAAAAGTCCGCAAAGGATAGAACAGACAGACGGCCCGACAGACAGAAAAAGGAATTAGAGGGAGACTGATAGACAGAGACGAGAATATACAGAACGGACAGAGAAAAGAGACAGAAAGTATCGGGTACATTCTAATTTAGGCGCCGCACTCTTCTAAACCACTACCAATTGTTTTAAGCCTCTGTTCTTTCCAGAAATTTGCTTCAGATGTGCGCGCGTTTGAAAAATTGATCAGTGTCTGGCGACAGGAGACTGTGGGGGAGGGCGTGGCGAACGTTAAACCCCCTTTTTGATCCATAATGCAGTGGAGCCATCTGAGGGTTTCAGGTCGTCCCTTGACTGATTGTTGTTTTCACCACGATAAAACTTAGCTTACAGTGGCAAGTGTAAGGGCGCATGGGGTTTCTGCTAGGATATGGCTTTCTTTTTTCCCCTAAACTATTCCATAGTATAAGAGTTAGTTGGGGCCCACTGTAGTTTTTCAACATTTTCTTATTTTCCTCTTGGATCTCGCTTTCTGTGTAAAACCATCCTAAAGGCCCCACCTTCTTCTGATGCGTTTTCCCCTCGTTTTCTCTTCATCTCCCACCCTTTAAAAACTTTTCCCTTTTAGGACAGTATTCGCCGTCCGATGTCCGGGGGCAGTTTTCCAATTTTGCAATTTTCACTAAAGTCGGAGTTTTTTCATAGGCCCAGGGCATTTTTAATTAAGGATTTCACTTCTTCTTTTGTTATCAATCTTTGTAGGGGATACCAAGATGATTTCAAAAGCATTTGATTTTTATTGTGTTTGTTTTATTTAAATGTCTGCTCTTGGTCCAGTTTGTATTCATACAAAAATAAAAATAGATGGAAAGCACGTCGTTCTTAAAGCGATGATGTTTCTTGTTGTTCAAGAACACTTTTTGTTTACCATTTCTGCTGTAGTCCAGGCTATCCCGGAGAGAATTTCGTGTTTTAAACTTTTAAACTCATACCATAGCTCCAAGAACTAAGTTACAGCGGTCCTCATTTTTTGTGTTTTATTGAAATGTCAGTGCTGAACCATTGTTTTTTGTGTGGTTTTGTGGGTTGGTTTGTGTTTTAAAAACGCATCTAATGTTTTTTTTTAAGAAAAATGCACGCATGCACCAACCACACGTAAGCACCACGCAGCCGCACACACACACCACACACCGTGCGCGCGGCCCCCCCCAAAAGCCTTCAAGTTTTCCCAGTTCGAAAAATTTACTCCAGAAACAGAAGCTTAAAAAGCCAAAGCGCAACGCATTTTATTCTGTCACAAAATTTCAAAATGTCAGGCTTGTTTTTCTTGAGAATGTTCCAGCAGGAACAGGCGGGGGATAAATGTGTCATTTTAGCGGGGGCGGTACAGTTGTGGTGATGTCTGCTTCACAGTTGACTGTCGCCCGACTTTCTTCAAATGCAAATGATGCTTTTGTGGTGGGCCCCTTTATAAAAAGTAACATTGCGAACGAAAAATTTTCCCCCGTTTTGCGTCCCTTTTCCCCATGAAATTTTGTGCAATTTTTGGTTTTAAATTTACTCCCTGTTTTTTTCTTTTTTTTTGAATTGGTGTGGCCTGTGTGTGGTGGTGTGTGGTGTGTGTGTGGTGTGTGTGTGTGTGTGTGTGGTGTGTGTGTTGTTTGTGTGCGTGCGGCGTGCGTGTGTGTGTGTGTTGTTTTGTGTGTGTGTATGTGTGTTTGTTTGTGTGGGGTGTGTGTGGGTTGTGTGTGTGTGGTGTGTGTTGTGTGTGTTTTTGGGGTGTGTGGTGTGTGGGGGTGTGGTGTGTGTGTGTACACACACGCACCATCCAAGTAAAAACAATCAAGAAAAAAACCATCATAATGTTAACAGAAAAGAAAAGAGGTTTGGGGATATCGAACAGAGAAAAAGGTTTAAAGGAAAAAATTTAAACAAAAGTTTTTTTTTGTATTTTTAAAAAAATTTGCAAAAACATTTGCAGGCAGAGGCAGAAAAACAACCAAGGACACACAGTCAAATGAAGACAAAGACAGACAAAGAGATAGAAAATAGATACAGAGAGAGAGAGCAGGGAAAGGGAGAGAGAGTGAGAGGATAGATAGTTTAGATAGATAGATAGATAGATAGATAGATAGATAGATAGATAGATAGATAGATAGATAGATAGATAGATAGATAGATAGATAGACAGACAGATAGATAGATAGATTGATAGTTAGATGGATAGATAGATAGATAGATAGATAGATAGATAGATAGATAGATAGATAGATAGATAGATAGATAGATAGATAGATAGATAGATAGATAGATATAGAGAGATATGTAGGTAGATAGATAGATAGATAGATATAGAGAGAGATATGTAGGTAGGTTGATAGATAGATGGATAGATAGATAGATAGATAGATAGATAGATAGATAAAGAGGTAGGTAGGTAGATAGATAGATAGATAGATAGATAGATAGATAGATAGATAGATAGATAGATAGATAGATAGATAGATAGATAGATAGATAGATAGATAGATAGATAGATAGATAGGAATCGAGAGATAGGAATAGAGATAGGAATAGACAGAAAGACAGAGACAGAAAGACAGACATACAGAGACAGAGAGACACACAGACAAAAAACAGAGACATACAGAAAAAGAGGGAGAGAGACACTGACAGTCATAGAACCAGATAGGGCAATGAACGAGGACAAATTGTCATTTAGGCACCGCACTCATTCTAAACCACTACCAATTGAATTAAGCCTCTGTTACGTTCCAGCAATTGTTGCAGATGCGCGCGCTGTTTGCAAAATTGATCAGTGTCTGGCGACAGGAGACTGTGATGGAGGGCGTGGCAGACAGCTTAACCCCCCTTCTTCTGATCCATAATGCAGTGGAGCCACTCCTGAAGGTTCTGGTCGTCACCTTGACTGATTGTTGTATTCACCAGTGATAAACACTTAGCTTACACTGGCAAGTGTCATAGGTGGGCATGCGGTTTCTGCTAGGTTGTGTTTCAGGGTGTCTGAAATAGCATGTGTTTGCTTAATTTGTTTCCAGGAGCGTCACATACATGCACACACAACACACACACACAAGCACGCACGCACGCACACACACGCACACACACACACGCACATGCACGTGCACACACCGAGCATTATCTTTCCGGCACATGTTAAAACCAGTTTGCTTTTGGGAAGAGTAGGTCACTGTGTCGGTGGGGTACGGATGAACATAATTTACCAAAAATGCATACACCCCTGGAAGGGGATGTATAAAGGCACATTAAGTACTCATTTAATTATCCAAAAAAAAAAAGAATAAATATGTAAAACACACACTTACACACCACACACTACATAATACAACCTGCACACACCCCACCCCCTTTTTACCCCACTTCTCTTTTTCATCCCCTTCCCTTTCCCCTTTACTGCGCTATAAAAAATTCATTTATCATTATTATTTTTTTTTTAATTATTTTTTTTATTATTTTTATCATTTTATTAAATTTTATTATTATTATTATTATTATAAAAAAATTTTTAAAAAAATTTTTCCCCCACCCTTCTTTCACCTTCCAAAATCGTATGGTTTCAAACACTGACTTTTATAACCCGTGTACAGAACAGAACTACGCAAAATTTTTGATATTACGCATGGTTTTTTTCATCTTTATTTCTCTTTCTCTTTTTTACCATAAAACAGAAAAGAGGTGTACAGGCTGAGCAATAACAACAAAACTTCACGAGAGGCCAGCAGTTGACAAGGCAGCCATAAACATTTTCATTTATTCATGACGGGTGATAAAGTAAAATCGTTTGGGGCAAGATGCATGTTCCCTTTAAAACCCCACGGCCCAAACAGGGGTTTAAGATTGGTTGGTGGGGAAAAAAACCGTGCTGTGTAAAAGGAAGTTTGCAATGTGTGTGTGTGTTTAATGTGGTGTGTTTTTTTATTTTTTTATTTTTTTTATTCTTTTAAATCGAGGATAAAGAATAAACACTCTTGCTTTTTTACATCCATCCCCGTGTGTATGCGGTTTTGTAAATTTTGTCATCTGTTTACACCCGCACACAATGGCCTTAGTGTGTATGTGTGTGTGTGTGTGTGTGCGCGTGTGTGTGTGTGTGTGTGTGTGTGTGTGTGTGTGTGCGTGTGCGGTTTTATGTGTGTGTGACAGCGAAATAGCCACGTAGATAAATACACACAAAGAGACACAGAGATAGACATAGTAGGATGAAACGGGACAATATTCCTAGTTTACTATATGCAAAATAAATGCACAAAGAATCTTCCATGAGCATTTTACCATAAAAGGATTTAGCATCCCGTATTGTTTTGGCGGTTACATTTCTGCATTGTTATTGTTTTTTTTCTCTAATATTTGTAGAAGAAAATTACATCGAAAGATAGACAGACTGAGAGACAGACCAACTGTCAGAAGGAAAGACAAATAAATAGACAGAAATACCAACAAATAGTCAGAAAGACCAACGAGAAGACAGAAAGACCAACGGATAGACAGAAAGACCAACAAATAGACAGAAAGGCCATCCAATAGACAGAAAGACTGACAAATAGACAGAAAGACCAGCGAATAGACAGAAAGACCAACAAATAGAAAAGGCAACCAATAGTCGGAAAGACCAACAAATAGACCAACAAATAGAAAGGCCAACAAATAGACAGAAAGGCCAACACATAGACAGAAAGGCCAACAAATAGACTGAAAGGCCAACAAGTAGACAGACATTAACACAAAACGTGAACTAAGAAACGAAGAAAACATTAGTTACCAAAAGAGACACAACATTCCATGTAAGGCCCTGTGGGTGTGAAATAAAACGCCATTTGAGTCTGGGAGAGGGCAAAGGATGAACACATGCTGTAAAACTTGATCAGTGTCTGGCGAGAGTCATAGAGACAATACATTGCCCAAACAGGCAAGGATTTGACAGATTCAGCTACAGATACCGTCATTTATTCATGAATGTGATTATAAACATGTCACCCCTCTTGACAAGATGCATATTCATTAATCCCCTTTGACCCAACAGAAATAAGATTCGATTTACCTGAATTTAAATTTTTCCCTCCATCCCGGGGTGGGGGTTTTTTGTGGGGTTTTGGGGTTGTGTGTTGTGTGTGTTTGTGTGAGTGTGGGGTTGTGGGAGTTGTGGTTTTTATGTGTCCCGGAGTGTTGTTTTGTGTGTGCACGCTTTGCTTGCATCCTTGTGTGTTTTTAAATGTGTCATGTTTTGTGTGTGTTTGCATGCGTGCTTTTGGGCCGGGGCTGTATTTGTGCCTGTACGTGCGTAGGCGTGGGGAAAAAAAGGGGAAACCTTTTAAAAACATACAGGTTGGGAAAGAAAAAGGGGGCGTACAAATAAAGAAAAAAAAGAAGAGAAAAGATTTTTTTTTTTATTTTTTTTAATCGAGGGTAATTTAAAAAAGAGAGAAAAGGGGCCAAAAAACACACACCCACACACCACACACACACACACACACAAACAAACCACGGGACACACACAAAACACACACACACACACAAAACACACAAACACACACGCAAGCTCAAAAAAAAATGTATGGGTACCCCAGATTGTTTCTCTAAAACCCCTGTGGGTGGGTTGGTCACATTTAAAACCCAAAAAAACTTTTTTTCTTCAAACCTAAATAACAACAACAACCACAACAACCCCCCCCCCCCCCCCCCCCCCCCCCTAAGAAAAACCCCCCCCCCAAAAACCCGGAAAACCCCCCCCCCCCCCCCCCCTTTCCCCCCCCCGGGGGGCCCCCCCCCCCGTTGGGTTTTCCCCCCTTTTTTCCCCCCCCCCCCCCGCCCCAATTTTAAAAAAAGGGGTTCAAAAGTTGTTGGGTTTTTATAGAAAGGAAAAAAATTATGGGTTAAAATGAAAGGAACAAATTTTGTTTGTGAGTGTGTTGTGGTGTTTTTAAAGGGGTTGGAAAGGTGGGGTTTTAGGGTTTAACTAAAAAATTTTTTTTTTTGTTTTTGGGGGAGGTGTGTTTTTATGGGAGGTGGGTTTTTTATTTGTGGGTTTTTGGGGGCATTTATGTTTTTTTGGTAATTTTTTAATTTGGTTTTTTTTTGTTTCAATTTTTTTTTAATTGCTGTTTTGTTTTAATTTTTAAGGGGAAATTAAAGGGAAATTAGGGTTTTTAAGATAAATGGGGGTAAAGATAAATTTAAAAAAATCATATTTTAATCTATGAATAAAATGCAAAGTAAATGGCTTTTTAAAAGCGTTGTTACATGTTTTTCTTTCCTAAAACCTTTGCATAAAAACAAAATTATTTTAAGGGAAAAGACTTAAATCATTTCACCCCCTCTTCACAAGCCAACAAAAAAAGTAAAGAAAAACCATATTATCTCTTTTACATGGCTTGGGAAATTGGGTTTTGGGACAATAAAAAACGATTTGTTTTTTACAAACTCACCATAACAAAAACAACAAAACAAAAAAACCCAATAATTTGAAAAAATCATTTCACTTTAAAACGTAGTGGTAAAGCTCTCAAGGGAATTGCCACTTCGTGTGGGTTGCACTAGTTAGGAGGTGAAGGCAAGAAAAAGGCTGTATGGGGTAAATCCTAAACGACACAAACTGTTTCTGCTACATGTGAGTGTCGTCTGCTAAATCGTTTAAAGGGGTTGCAAAGTGTAGGTTCTTAGACAAGGAAAAAATCCTTAGCAGCTGAAAGAAGAATGTCAGAGATTTGTTTGTGTGAGTGTGTGTGTGTGAGAGAGAAGGAGAGAGAGAGGTTGTGTATATGTGTGTGTTTATGTGTGTTTTACTATATGTTTGTGTGTGTGTGTGAGAGTGTGTTTATATGTGTGTGTGTTTGCGTTTGTGTGTGCATGTTTGTGTTTGTGTATGTAATTGCTGTTATTGTCTTCAATTTAATACCCTTGTCTGTCTGTCATTAATGGAATTAGGGAACATTCAGTGCTGTTAAGATAAATGGAGTAAAGATAATACTTGCAACAATCATATCTAATCTATGAATATATGCAAAGTATATGGCTTATTAAAGCTGCTGTTGTTAGTAACGATGTTTCTTTCCTAAATCTAACATACAGACATCCTATTAAATGAAAATGACCTCAATCATACATCCTCCTCTCTCTCTCTCTCTCTCTCTCCTCTCTCTCTCTCTCTCCTCTTCTCTCTCTCTCTCCTCTCTCTCTCCTCTCTCTCTCTCTTTCCTCTAACAGGGAAACAGATGATACAATTGACAAAACTGCATCACACTGGGGACTGCATGTAAAAAAAGCATCTGAGTGCTTATTCCATCAATCATCGATATAAAAGAATGAAATATAAAATAAAAGATATAATAAAAAGCACACACACACACACAACACACACGAACGCATACACACACACACACACACACACACACACACACACACACACAAACACACATCTCCTCAATAGCTAATACCATTACAGTTCTGTGTCTGCCAAGTCACAATCCACAGAGAAAAGTGTAGTTGCAGCAGGTCTGACAAATCATGCACACCTTGCCAGTGTTGTCCTTGTCACAAGCCAGTGTCATGCAGCGGCTTTATCCTACATTGCCCTATCTTCCATGTGGGTTTTCTCTCTGGTAAATCCTAGATAAATTGAGGTGGTTGTTTTTGTTGGGATTTTTTCAGAGTGGAGTATGTAATTGAAAAAAACAACAACAGAAGACTGAGTGCAGTTTTCACTTCGATAAATCCTCGATTACTTTAGATTTGTCCGAGTGGAGTATGGAATCGAAAAAAATCGACTGCAAGTAATGTAATGAAACACACATGCATGCGCATATACATACACACACGTGCGCCCGTGCACGCACATATACTCACATACGCTCACATGAAGACGCATGCACAAAAGAGCGCGCGCGTACACACACACAAGCGCGCACATACGCATTTAAACACGAACGCATGTACGCACACATGCATATACTCGTACACGTATACATATACGCACACACACACACACACATACACACACACGCGCACACACACACGCGCGCACACACACACGCACTCACGCACGCACGCAATTAAGCACGAACGCACGCACGCATGCATGCACACATGCATATAAGCGCAGACATATACGCATGCTCACACATATGTACACGCACACATACACGCGCGCACACACGCACTCACATACTCTGTCTGTCTGTCTCTCTGTCTCTGTCTCTGTCTCTCTCTCTCTCTCTCCTCTCTCTCTCTCTCTCTCTCTCTCCCTGGCTCCCGCTCTTCTCTCCTACTCTCCCTCAAAATCGGGGGGCTACATAAGTATACACTGTTTTTCTTTACGTTTCTTTTAGTCCTTATCTCTCTGTAGTTGCGTGTTTTCTCTCCCTCGCTATCTTTCTTTAAGCTACACCCAATTCCTCTCTATCTTTAAGCTACACCCAGTTCCTCTCTATTTTTGGTTTTGCTAACCTAAAAATTTTTAACGGGTTTAAAGCACGGAACCCTTAAAAGTCCCGGGAAAACCCAAAAACGCTCTCCAAACCCAAGTTAAGTGTATCGGTACACACCTTTCTCATGAACAAGTGTTTTTATCTTTAAGAACAAAACAGTTCAAAAAGTATCAGTTTCCCCAATTTCTTTGAAGAGGGAAAACAATGGCCCCTCTTTTTTTTTTGGTCTATTAGAGGAAACGCCCTGTCAAAAGGCGAAAAGCCCGGGGTGGGAATTTGTGCGGTGGTTCAAATCCGTTTGGGCCCGAAACTTTTCCCCCCCCATCCATTAGACATGAGGGGTGGTTGGGGTAGTTTTTTCGGAAACAAAACCGGGGGCCCCGTGCTTGCACAAAATTATTCTGGGGGCCCAACCCTTAAAAAAACCCCACGGAACAAGGAGTTGCCCCTGGAGAATTCTTAAAAAAAAAGCCACCCCTGATAGGGAAAAAATACAAAAAGCAGACCAAAAAAAAGAAAAAAAGGGTGGGGCTACCTTTTTAGGGGCAAACGCGCTCTCCCCGAGGGGGAGCAGCCGGGAATTTCACGCAAAAGAAATCTCGTGACTTAAAGGGGTAAAAATCAATCAAGTAAAGCAATATGAAGCTCCCTGTTGCAGGGGCCCAGACGTATATATAAAAATAAAAAATAAAGACAATTTTTGCGAGGAACAATTTTCTTTTCTGCGGGAGGGAAATTAAAAAATATTCTGCAGAAAAATTATGGTGGGTGCCCCAACATGGGCAAAGTTTCAGTTTGCGGGGATATGTGATAAAAATTTTTCCCAGACCATCTAAACATTTTTTTTACTCGCTTTGAAAAGCATGATTTCTAAAAATTTTTAAATGATCTAAAGGCAACCCTTTAGTTTTTTGAGAATAGCGTCATTTGTTAAAAAATTTTATCTTTAAGCATTTAAAAGGAAAATTAAATTTTAAACAAATCTCCCGGACCAAGGGTATTTTGTGGAAGAACCCTGAAATTCTGCGTACGGGAGTTTGGGCCAGTGCCTTTCAACACTTTTTCCCGGGCCTACGGGATACTTGCCCGTTTTCCGGTTTTAAAAAAATTTCCAATTTTAAAAACCTTTTCCCCCAAAGAAACCCAATCCTTTTTGGGCCAACGTTTTAGACCGGGAGCCTCACATCTCGTGATAAAAACGCGGGAAAAAAATTTTTAAAATTTTCCCCTTTTCCCTTTCTGCTAAAAGAGAAAGCCTTGACCCCACTGAAAATTTGCATACAGGTTAAAAGGGGTGCGAAGATCCCAAAAAAATTTCTTTTTGAACAAGTTTATAGCCATTTGGGGAAACCCAACTGACCTCATCCCAAAGAATATTTTTTCGCTGGACTTTATTTTTCATTTTCAAAAACAATGAAGCCTCCTTTTCTGGTTAAAAAAAATAATTTAAAAAATTTGGGACGTAGACAATCAACTTGTTCGTTGGCGATTTTTTTTTTAAAACCAAACCCAACCCACAGGGGTTTTTTGGCCAAAAAAAATTTTCTTTTTGGGTTAAATTTTAAACCTAAATGGTTCTCCCCGTGTTGCTCCTCTAAACCACTTTTTGTAAAATTCTAAACACAGATGTTTGCAAAAAGAAAACTAAAAAATTTCCTTTTGGAAAATTCGCAGACAAATAGTGCTCTGTTACCCCCTCTTACCCGGGAATAGTTTTGACCAGGGTCCGGGCCTCACCGATTTCGTACCCCTGGTGTGACGGGGCCAATCGGGAGCTAAATTTTTTTCTAAAACTAAAGACCTCCCCTATCGATTTCCAAAAAGAGGGGGCATACTCCAAAATTTTATTATCCAAAAACTGAGGTTAAAAACTTTTTGAACTATAAGTATCTGGGAACTGTTTTTTGGGGCCAAATTAAAAATGGGACTTTTAAAAATGACGCTATTGTCAAAAAAGGGGCAACAACGTCTGTTTTTTTGAGGAAAATGAAATCATTTTTTGTTTACCAAAAAAATCCTTTCCTTGTTTTTTCAAGTCTTACATGAGGTGTTCTAAAATTTTTCTTTTATTTTGGTACAATTTAACCCTTTTTTTTTTAAAAAACAAAAATGGCCTTTCAGGAATTTTAAGAATCTGTCAAAAAAAAATTGGAAAAAAAAACAAAAGTTTTCATGTCGTTTTTGCAATCGCAGCTTGTCGCAAAACCCCAGCCTTTTTTGGGGGATCCTTCTCATGCTTTGTTTCCAAATTCAAAAAGTTGCCCCTTGGAAAAAAAGCCGTTTTTAGTGTCCCCTCACAAAACCAACAGAAAAAGAAAATTTTTTTGTGCCAGAAAACATTCGACTTCTAATTCACAAAAGATTTTGAAATACCCAAATTCTTAATTTCTCTGAATTATCTGCCGAAAGTCATTGTTATGAGTGGATTTAATAAAATAAATTTTGGGGGGTTTTGTTGGGGGGGGGGCTTTGGGGGTTGAAATAAGTCTTGTTTAGTCAACTGTCTTAAAACATTGAATTTCATTTTATATTTTGGGGGGGGGTTGGGTGTGGCGTGGGCCCTATTCGACACACACGTCGTGCGTGGTAAATTTCTTTCGTATATGCGTGCGTTTAAAAAAAAGTTTTTATGTCCCTTTTTGTAAAAGGGGTTTAAAAAATTTTTCACAAAATTTTGTTTTTGCGCAATTTCGCCCCGTGTGTGTGGTGGTGGGGTTTTGTGTGTGTGTGTGTGTGTGTGTGGTGTTTTTGAAATTTTTTTTTTGAAAACCAAAATGAAAATAGCTTTTGGTCTTTTATATATTTTTATGAGTTTCAATCTGCCTTTTTGTATTTTAATTTTTCCCCCTTTTGGGGTGATTAAAGTGTTTTTGACCCTTTACTTGAATTGAATTGACTTGAGACTAGGCAACCCCAGGATTATGACTGTTTTACCACCTGCAAACTCAAAGTACCGAAGTATACAAACAGTAAAAAATGGAAAGCCTCTACAGATTGAGTCTCACATTATTGTCAGATCTATAACTCCTTACCACTTACTATTTTTGCAAATTAAAATAAGCCTTTGTGTGAAAAAAGAGGATAGCATTTGAAGAAGGGATGTGTACGTGCACATGTCAGTGGTGAGATGTTCTTCGTTACCAAAAAGTATAGATCTTCATAAACACTTGCATAAGATATACAAAAAGATAGAAAAAGTTTACATTTCTTAAGTGTAGCTCAAAGATTAATAACATTGATTTGAAGAAATCTACACTGGAGAGAGTGAGCAAGCAAGGTAAAGAGACAGACAGACCCACAGGAAGTCAGACAGCAGAGAACTAAGCAGACGACCGACCGACAAACAGAATGGTAGATAAATAAGTCACATCGTAATAAGATAGATATCCCTACTGGAATGAAAAGAAACAGCATTCTCAATAATTATATTTGTTTAAAAAGTTAAAGCCACAATTAAAGTCAAATCCATGGAGAATATCTACGGAAAACAAAAGTCATTTACAGAGAGAATTCCAGTTCATGACTGTGGTATCACATGGGCAGCCATGGTGGCAGACTATCTATGACCTATGACCTGATAAAGGAGGGACTCCAGCAGACGTCCAGATAATGCGAGCTTGGGGACTCATTTTAACGGACGTGGTCTCATAATGTTGGCTCAATGCAGAAAGCTTGAAACCAAACCTCCAGCAAAGGATGATCACATTCATGAGGCATGTGCGTTCAAACTATGAAAGTTGGTGGAAATGTTTGTTACTTCAATGTTTTAATCATCATCCTATTTCTTACCGAGAAAAAAAACAGTCTCTCTCTCTCTCTCCCTCTCTCTCTCTCTCTCCTCTCTCTCTCTCTCTCTCTCTCTCTCTCTCTCTCTCTCTCTCTCTCTCTCTCTCTCTCTCTCTTTGATGTCTTTTTTCACTAACAGAATGGTGTTTAGAGCTTTTCCCTATTTTCTGTCATAAATATTGCTCTCATTAACTTTGCATCGTTATAAAAGGCCGGTTGCAAAACCATGCAATACACATCATCATTCGATCATCTTCTGAAAATAATGTTGATTCAATTCAAAACAACTTTCCTCACAAAGGGATTCTAGAGAAATACTTCAGGCATGCCGAGTGAGGAAAAAAATGCCATGTTTGTATTGTCTAAAACAATGTTTCCCAAAATATTAACTTGACTTAAAGCAGAGCACCACACGATCATCAACGCATTTTTACGTTCTGTTTTTACGACTTTATTTATCCAACCGCTATCGATTTTTGTACACATCTGAATGTAGTCACAGTTTTCAGGTGGGTGGTTCTCTCAGGGTCGTGGTTAAGCAAAACATGCTGACAATATCACAGTAACAGGAAGCCCCTAGGCTAAACTGGTCAGTCTGAAGTGCGAAGAGGAACAGTATTTCAGGGTGAGGGTTGACGCCAGACTGTCAGGGGAACGCTAAACAAAGACTACACAAAAAATACAGACAAGTCGTTGACCTTGCTCGTGAGCTATAGCATGCATATTGTCTGAGAAAGTGTGTTGTTTTTTGCACATAAACACATCCAGACACAGGCGTGCATGCTTCCAAACACATAAATAAACGACCGCGTGCTCGTACATACACTGACACATACACATGTATAAACGTGTCTGCGTGTGCACACACATACACGCACACATATATGCATACATACATACATACATACATACATACATACATACATACATACATATATACATACATATATACATACATACATACATACATCATACATACATACACATACATACATACATACATGCATACACACACCACAAACACAACACACCCACACAAACCACACACAACACCAAAACACACACCACGCGCAACAGGCAGACACCACACACACCTACAAAACACACACACACACAACACACCCCGCGCGCGCACACAGGCAGACAACACACACACCCACACACACACAACACACCACACACACAGTAATACCCACCACTCCCACCTTTCTCCCTCTTCATCCCCCTATGTAGATGGAGTGCAACAGATATAGGGCATGGTTCTAGGTGAGGGGCATTTTATTGCAGAGTGCCAGGCCTATCTTGGGCAATCTCAGAGAACTAGCCAAAGCTGAGGGACAGCTCGAAGGGCTGATATGTCCTCTCTTGTTTCGGCAGAGAGAGAGAGAGAGAAGAGAGAGAGGGGAAGAGGGGGAGAGAAAGAGAGAGAGAGAGAGAAAAGAGTGAAAAGGAATGAGAAGCAATTAATCTTCGCTCTCTCTCTCTGTGTTACAGAGAGGAATTTAGAACTGATTTATCATATGATGTATATATGTATATGGGGTGTTGGTGCGTGTATATGTCTTATGTCTGTTGAAGAGAGGAGAGAAAAGAGAGAGGAGAGAAGGGAGAAGGAGAGAGAGAGAGAGAGAGAAGAGAGAGTGAATAGGTTGAGAGTGAACGAGAAGCAATTTTAATCTTTTTCTCTCTCTGTTAGTTTCAGAGAGGAATTTTCAGACATGTTTTTATTATATGATGTTATATATAGTATAGGGTGTGTGTGGGTGTGCGTGTATATGTGTCTTTATGTCTGTCTGAGAGAGAGAGAGGAGAGAGAGAGAGAGAGAGAGAGAGAGAAAGGGGAGAGAGAGAGAGAGAGAGAGAGAGAGAGGATGAATGGGTTAGAGTGAATGAGAAGCAATCACTCTCTCTCTCTCTGTTTCAGAGAGGAATTTCAGACATGTTTTTATTAAAATTATGATGTACATATATATATGTGTGTGTGAGTGTTGTGTGTGTGTGTGATGTGTGTCTTGTGTCTATCTGAGAGAGAGAGAGAGAGAGGAGGAAAAGAGAGAGAGAGAGAGAGAGAGAGAGAAAAGAGAGAGCTGAATGGGTTGAGAGTGAATGAGAAGCAATTCATCTCTCTGTCTCTGTTTCAAGGGGAATTTTCAGACATGTTTTTATTATAATCATGATGTACATATAGTATAGGTGTGTGTGAGTGTGTGTGTGTATGTGTGTCTTTGTGTCTATCTGGAGAGAGAGAGAAGGAGAGAGAAGGAGAGAGAGAGAGAGGAGAGAGCTGAATGGGTTGAGAGTGAATGAGAAGCAATTCACTCTTCCTCTATTGTGTGGTTTCAGAGAGGAATTTTTAGACATGTTTTTATTATATGATGTATAAATAATATAGATGTGTGTGGGTGTGCGTGTATATGTGTCTTCATGCTGTCTGATAGAGAGAGAGATGAATGGGTTGAGAGTGAATGAGAAGCAATTCACTCTTTCTCTGTGTGTGTGTGTGTGTTCAGAGAGGAATTTTCAGACATGTTTTTATTATAATTATGATGTATATATGGTATAGGTGTGTGTGGGTGTATATGTCTCTGTCTGTCTGTATGTATGTATTCTCTCTCTGTGTCTCTCTCTGTCTCTCCCTCTCCATCTAGCCTATGAAACGGAGACAGTAGCTTGTAGAAATAAAATAGTTTGTACACATACACACAAACAAACACAAACACCCACACGGACACACACACACACACACACACACACAAACACACACATACACACACTGACAGACACACAAACAGAAAGACAGACGGACAGATAAAACGATGAATAGACAGACAGACAAATTTGCAGACAGAGATAGAGACAGACAACACACAAACAAACACACACGAAGACAGAAAGACAGGCAGCATGCGATATGTGAGACCAGTCAGATGTTGGCTGGACAATTTGGAACTCAGGGAAACACGATCAGCTCTCAGGAAGTCATAAGTTTGGTGAATGTGTCTTCATGTGTCGCTGCCTCACACCCTGACCTTTGAGAAAGCTGGGTCCTGTTCTCCACACTACTCCACCAAACTTCTGCCTCCCCGCTCACCCACTCCCCTCTCCTCTTTCGTCAATATGAATGTCAAAGATATCATGTTGCAAACATGTTGCGTTCCCTTTTTTGCAAGAATGCAGGAGTTTTGGTTGGTACAGTGGGCATTGTATGGGCATTCTGCATCTGTGTCTTTCTAAGAAACTTTTGTCAGTAACACAAACACAAAATTAAACTGAGTTCAAACCAAAAAAGGAATCCTTTTCAAATAGAAATGTGTCTTGTATCACTCGTTCCTGTGCTAATTTTCTTTTGCCGATCTCTAAATGACTTTTTTTCTTTTTATTTGAGAGTATGTGTGAGTCAATAAACAAACATACATATGTCTGCTCGAAAATCAGAAAGGCCCACTGGAGAGAGGCTGCCTGATACATAAGGCCTTCATCAGACCTATTCTCCTGTATGGCTCGGAGACGTGGGTTTTCATAAAAACCATCCAACGTTTGTTGAAGAGCTGTGACAGCCGAATGCTACGCTACATGACAAAGATCAAATGGGAAGACAGGATCACGAATGAAGAACTATGGAGAATGTGCAAAGTTGATTATATGAATTCTGTATCTAGTACCAATAGACTGCACTGGTTTGGGCATATTCAACGGAAAGCAGACCACCACATCATAAAAAGAGCAATGAACTTTGTAGTAGATGGAAAGAGACCAAAGGGAAGACCTAGCAAAACCTGGGCTACCTGTATTGCAGTTGATCTTAGAGAAAGGGGCATAAATAAGAAGGACGCTCAAAACAGAGAGAGATGGAGAAGGCTCATCAATGTCAAACCTCCCCTGGGAGAAACATGACAAAAAAAGGAAGAAGGAGAAGAAGTGTGAGTGAATAAGCTGCCCATTAAATTACCATTGTACCAAAAATAGCTCCTTACCCACAAAAGTCTCTTACAAAGAAGCAAATTCAGAATGCCCATGCAATGCTCACTGTACCGATGAACACTCCTGCATTCTTTGCTAAGAGGGAACCCAGAATGTCGTTGGCAACATGATATTTTTTACATTCATACTGACGAAAGAGGAGAGGGGAGTGGGTGAGCGGGGAGGCAGAAGTTTGGTGGAGTAGTGTGGAGAACGGGGCCAGGCTTTCTCAAAGGTCAGGGTGTGAGGCAGCGACACATGAAGACACATTCACCAAACTTATGACTTCCTGAGAGCTGATCGTGTTTCCCGAGTTCCAAACTGTCCAGCCAACATCTGACTGGTCTCACATATCGCATGCCGTCTGTCTTTCTGTCTTCATGTGTGTTGGCGTGTCTGTGTGTTTGTGTTTTCTCTGTCTGCCTATCTGTCTGTCGGTTTGCATGTCTATGTGTTTGCAATTTGGTCCGTCTGTTTGTCATTTCGTCTGTCTGTCTGTCTGTTTGTGTTTGTCTGTATGTCTCTCTCACTCACTCTCTCTCTCTCTCTCCTCTCTCTCTCTCTCTCTCCTCCACACACACACCATGACACACACACACACAAACACACACACAACGTCAAAGACATATACATACCGCCCTGCAGAAATACACATACACACATCCGTGCGCGCACAACACACACACACACACACACACATACAGAGAGAGAGTGCAGAACAGAAGCACTTTAGACATTCTGGCACATCCCGCTAACTATCATGTTACTTCAGAGCTTCTAGAAAGGTGTTCCATCGCCCAAGAGCATGTGACAGAAATACTGGATGTTCTTAAGACTGATAAAGCATCAAGACCTAACATTTCAGAAACTCACACACTCTCAGACTATTTTTCGGTGGACACATTTTTTTTTTCTTTAGCAAGGTTGACGTTGGCATGCATCCTTATATCCTAGCAATAGATCTTGTTTCACTTCATTAGCAATAACAATAAAAACAACAACATGGTTTTAGAGATAAAACCAAACAAGAAAAAAATTTAAAGATTATTCATGAATTTGATATGGGTATTTGCATTTAAAACCAAATGTCTTCATTTTTTAAGATCCCCTTCCCAAACCAAGATTAATCCAGATTCAAGAAGAAAAAAATGTGCAATGTGTGAAACCTTTTCCTTCAGCATCTATAAACATTTCTTCCTCATTCTTGGTGTGATGAACACATTGCATGGCTTGCCGTTTACAGACATTATAAGCAAGAAAAAAAAAAGAAAAAGCCTGTGCCCTTTTCAGATTTACCTATGGGGTCTTTCCCCTTTTTAATGTTGGTTATTTTGGGGAGTATTCATTCAAAAGCGCAGTGTCATGTTGACCTGTCAGTGTGCACTGTTTTCAAAACCATGTTCTTATGATCATAGTATATTTTCCCAATTTTGGGGTGTGTGATCAATTGATTTTCCATTTAGTCTTTATAACGCAGAAAATGAAACAGCCTTTTGTTTTTTCAGTCTTTACTTATTTCGTATCTATTTTTTATTTATTCTTATTTGGGGATAATGAAGAAGCGCTATGTTCTTTTTTACATCCAGTTCAGGTGTGTTCGGTTAAAACCACTGTTTAAGACACCTCGTATTATTTCAATTGGGATTTCAGTGTCACAAGATTTCTCTTTGCGTTCAATCGGGGTGGTTTTTTATGTCTCATTTCGTCTTATGTTTTTTTCTGTCTGTTTGTCTTACTGTCTTCTGTCTGTCTGTCTGTTTAGATATGGATGCATATGTTTTTTACTCCATGTGTGTATGTTTGTATTATGTTGTAACTGTATTCTGTCAAGCGGAACAGTATGTAACGTGTGTAAGATGTTCTGCATGTTGTATGTTTATGTCTATGGTCTGTGTGTTCTGTCTGTCGTTGTCGGTCTGTATGTCTGTCTGTCTGTTTGTCGGTTGTATGTCTGTCATGTCTGGATGGATGCATGTATGTATGTATTTTATGTTGTATGGATGTATGGATGCATGCATGTATGCATGATGCATGTTAGTCTTGTGTGTCGTGCGTTTGTATGTTGTTGCTTTTTATGGTCTGTCTGTCTGTATGCTATGTATGTATGTATGAATGATGCATGCATGCATGCATGCATGTATGCATGTAGCATGTATTAAATGTAATATGTATGTATGTATGTATGTATGTATGTATGTATGTATTTTATGTATGTATGATATATGTATGTATGTATGTATGTATGTATGTATGTATGTATGTATGTATGTATGTATGTATGTATGTATGTATGTATGTATGTATGTATGTATGTATGTTATGAATGTATGTATTTATGTTATGTATGTATATGTATGTAGGGTATGTTGTAGTATGTATGTATGTATGTGTGTGTATGTATTGTATGTGTGTATATATGCATGCATGATATTGTATGTGATGTATTGTATGTATGTATGTTGTTTTGTCATGTATGTTGTATGTATGTATGTATGTATTGTATGAGTATGTATGTATGTATGTATGTATGTAGTTCTGTATGTCTGTCGGTGTCGGTCGGTCGTCGGTCTATATATCTGTCTGTTTGTCGGCCGGTCTGTCTATTTGTCTGTCTGGATGCATGCATGTATGTATGAATGTATGTATTGTACGTATGTATGTATGTATGTATGTATGTATGTATGTATGTATGTATGTATGTATGTATGCATGTATGTATGAATGTAGTATGCATGAATGCATGCATGCATGTATGCATGTATGTATGTATGCATGTATGTATGTATGAATGTATGTATATATATAAAAAGGTAAAGGTAAAGGAGTCCCATAACCTATAAGGTCGTAGGGGAGCGAGGCGTCAGAGACCTCACTTCTCTAGGGCCAGCATATTGAGGGCGGCGCCCATCTCCTCTCCCTCGCTGCTTTACCTTCCCTGACGCTAAAGAGGGCAGGTACCCATTTACAGCTGGGTGAACTGTGGGACTATATATATATATATATATATATATATATATATATATATATATATATATATATATATATATATATATATATATATATATATATATATATATATATGTATGTATGTATGTATGTACGTATGCCTGTCTGTGTATGTATGTATGTATGTATTTTATGTATGTATATGTGATGTATATATGTATTTTGCATGTATGTATGTAGTATGTACGTATGTATGTATGTATGTATGTATGTATGTATGTATGTATGTATGTATGTATGTATGTATATATGTATGAATGAATGTATGTATGTATGTATGAATGTATGTATGTGTGTGTGTCTGTATGTATGTATGTGTGTCTTCAATTTTACGTCTGTTCACTTAAAGTGATATTAGACGATGGAGGCAGGGGGGGATTGGGGGGGGGGGGGGAACATAATGAGATAAGGGCTTTAAGTAGAATAGATACGTGTTGGTATGAATGCACATTAAAAGATTATTCCAATCTATATAAATAGTATGTTGCAAAAAACATGGCATAGAACTACAAAAATTAACAAAACTCCACAACAATTGAAAAATACTCTAATGTTGGAAAACAAAAAATTTTGAACTACTTGTAACGGCAGCTGTGAAACAAGCAAAATGTAGATTCCCGCGACCATACTTTACAAAAAAGAGAATACTGGAGATTGCAACAGAGACAAGGCTATCTCACATAATAACTCTGGATTGGTTAAAACTTCCTGCAGAGACTTATCTTGAAATGATGGTAAAAACGTTTTTAAACCTTGACATTGATACAGAACATGAACATTAGAAAATTTGTCACCGCATATACATTGTATATTTTTGGCAAATGTTGCTCGAAAGGCATTTAATTTCAATCTGTAGATTAGAAAAACAATTTTTCTAGTACAGGATTTTCGAAAACCGTACTGAGTGCAAAGAATGTTCTCAATATCCAGAACTGAACAAGTATGCTGGGGATAACCAGCCTCTTCCTGTTTCTTTTTCACATGTTTTCAGCAAACATTTTGAAGCAAAGCATAACCTTCATGAAGAGAAAGAGGAATATCTAAAACAGTTGAATAGCTATCATGTTTTGCTGCCTTTTTGGCAGCTTTGTCAACCGTTTCATTAAAATGAATACCACAATGAGATGGAATCCAGCAGAAAGTAACATTCGAACCCTCAGAATTAAAAAATGTACCAACAAATTAATTTCAGTAATAAGATTCTGCCTAACGGTCGAAGACGAGTTACTGAGAGACTGTAATGCAGATTTAGAATCAACACAGAACAATATCTGCAAAACAGTATTGCGGAAATCAAGCAGAAAGTACAAAGCCATCAAAATAGCAGTAAGTTCAGCAGTAAAGATGGAATGATTTTTGCCGATGTGATAGGATTTTTCAATCTTTAAGGCTGGAATAATGAATGCTGCCCCTGCTTCCTTGTTTTTAAGAAGGGATCCGTCAGTGTATATCTTAAGATGTGAAGGATATGTATCTTCTAGGTGCACTTTTATATAAGATCCAAGAATAAGCCAATTTTCTTCTTTTTTTAAAGAGAGATGGTAGATATCAAAATCTGCTTTCTGAAGTTCCCATTTTGGACAAGGTGTTAAAAGAGGTGTGGATTTTTGCCAGTCTTTAGGACTGATACTTGACTCTTTGAAGATATCGGAAGTGTAAGTACTAATAGTGACAAGAGAAGAGATATGTTTAGCTCTATTGGGAAATTCTAAGTCGGATCTAATTGAAATTTCCGATGCAATATTGTTTTCAACTGTCGAACTTCTTAAACATTTCTTTGAACGGCTAAGTTACGATAATCCTCTAGAGGTAGTACTCCTATTTCTCTATACGTTCCTAAAGAAGATGCATGAAACGGAACTCCTAAAGCAATCCGGAAACCTTTACAATCTAAGCTTTGAATTTGTTCAATAGATATTTGGGGGCACTAAAGAATAATTCTTGACCATATGTTAGTTTAGAAGAACCAGTGATAATGATAAATGCTTAGTACAATGAATCTTGAGCCCATATTTGCCTACTAATTGCTTTTAATACATTCAGACTTCTTCTTGCCTTGTTTAAAGCATATTCGATGTGACAATGCCATGTTAATTTCGAAGTAAGTATAATACCAAGAAATTTTACCATAGGCTTATAATCCAGAACTTGTTCACCAATTTGAAAACAGGAAGTTTAGGAGGATCAGCACCATTGTTAAAAAGCACAACCTGTGTCTTTCTGTAGAAAAACCTAACCCATTTTCCACCATATACTTATAAATGTTATCCAATCAAGCTGATATAACTTTCTAACATAATTCAAATGTCTTTTTAGGTGTTACCTTTTTCATTGTTACCCTTTTCCACATACAAAGGTCATCAGCATATTGGACAAGAACAACATTATCAGACACATATTCAGGGATATCATGAAGTAAAATATTAAATAAATAGGGTGCAATCACAGAGCCCTAAGGTATGCCCATTTGTGGAAATCTAAGTGTGGAGTAAGTATTCAACCTTTGCCTGAATGCTTCTTCCTGTGAGAAAATTTCTAAAATAAGAATAGATGAAACCTGACAATCCAATACATTTTAATTTATATAACAATCTAGCATGCTAAACTTGGTCATAAGCTTTGTTTATGTCAAAGAATGTGGCAAGAATATTTTGTCTTCGTGCAAACTGATGTTTTATTTGGGTAGTCAGCTTGACTAAATGGTCTATGGTTGATCTCCCTTTTCGAAATCCTGCTTGATTAACTGGGACAATTTTATTTTTCTCACAATAATACACTAATCTATTTAAAATAACTTTTCCCATAAGTTTTCCCGTGTGTGATGTAAGTGCAACAGGTCTATAGCTTTTTGCATCACTTTTCAATTTTCCTTGTTTTAGTAGGGGAATAATAATAGACTGCTTCCAAATCAGAGGTATTTTACATTCTACCCAGCACTGCTGAAATAATTGGTGTAGTAAAAGAACCCAGTTTTCTGGTAAATGTTTCAGCATTTGATTTGAAATAGCATCTATTCCTACTGATGTTTTCCTATTATTAAGAGATTGAATAACATCCATAACTTCTCGTAAAGT
>CM054144.1:36916636-36944136 GCA_028751875.1 Rapana venosa
CCTTCCAATGGCCCAGAAGGCTGTGACAAAGAGAAACAAGGAGACACAGGGCAATGTGACAGCGGTAAGGTTGTTGACACAAGGAACTCCTGAAACATCCCCACACATAATTATAATGTGTCACCTTTGAATGGATCAGTTATGACTCTTGCTGACAAGAAATGAAAAACAGATAATGGTCGGCGCTTCTCGTGTGGCGATGCACTCTCCCCAGTTAGAGCACCGCACAAGTTTCACGCACACAAATCTGCGACATAATGCAATACAATACAGTACAATGCAATACAATACAGCACGATGCAATACAATGCAGCACGATGCAATACAATACAGCACGATGCAATACAATACACTACGATGCAGTACAATATGGTACAATACAATACAGTGCAGTAGACTTCGAAGCAAATAAAAAGCGTGTATCTGTCTGTGTTATTATCTGTCAAAAATACATCATCTCATCTCATCTGTTCCCATAACCCTCTCGGGATCGTGGGGGCACTGCAGTGACAAACGTTGCACCAGTTAGCCCCACTTGAGGCGGTTGTGTGCAAGTGCCTGGGTTGTGGAGAGGCTCTTCCTTGTCCATTCAGTAACGTTTTCTGCCCATTTCGTCTTCAGCCTGCCTCGCCTTCTCTTCCCCATGCACTCTTCCTAGCAGTATGGTCTTGGAGAGCCGATCTGATCCTGACACATGTCCCTACCATCTGAGTTTCTTTTACTTGACTGTGGTTATCAGGTCTTTGTAATGTTTTACTTGTTGGGTGATGGTTTGTCGGACTTCTTCGTTGGTAGTGTGGTCCATGTATGAAATGCCAAGGAGTCTTCTGAGGCATCTCATCTTCAAAACCGGGATCCTCCTTTGTAGATCTGAATTAAAAAATTTAAACCATTCAAACGACCATTCACGAATCAATCATAAAAATGACCACTGGATATTTCAGAACATTATACAAACATACTTTGACATAGGTACAAGTAGACATAAGTTTTATGTATTTCCTTTTCAAGCCTTTTATAAAGTCTTCGGTATTTACTTAAAAACACAAATGAAGGCAAATTTGTTATTCGACTGCCTGACATAAACGTGGCAACTATCAGCCGTTTAAGCTCAGTTCAAAATGTGAAAACATTACTAAAATGACAGAAACTGGAATTCATCATCTTGAAGCAGTATTTCGTTGGAATACTGTTTTCATTCTTCTACAAACCCAAGCAAGGGCGACAAACTTATTCTTTCCTAAGGCCTTGGCGCTTACGAAAGTCATTCCAGAAACGTGCATGTATACGTTCATGCGCGCGCGTGCGTGCGTGCACACATACCTACCCACCAACCCACACACCAACACACACGCAAGCATTCTCTCTCTCTCTGTCTCTCTGACTCTCTCTCTCTCCCACCACACACACACACACTCATACACACACTCACACGTACCTACACACATGCCTGCGCGCGCGCACACACACACACACACACTCACATGAAAGTGCATGAACACGCGTGCGCGCGCGCCTGCAGACGGATTATGATCATTTTACATATTTGACATGTATTGCATAACTTTACGATACTTTTATTTTTATATAAGTTTATCATGCGTATCACTTTAATAGACAAAAGATAGACAGACTCAGCACATTTGAAACTTTGAAACTTGTTATTGAGTGAAAAGAATAAGTACACATGGTGGGATTTTTTTTCGTCCATCCCTCGAGTCCCAATTGTTTTTACAAATAATAAAAATACGACAACAACAAAACAATAAATAAATATTCAATTATATTCAAGAAGATCGTTCACACAATAATACCAATACAACTCATAGCAACATAACAATCAGTTCCTCCCCCCCTCCAACCCCTTCCCCTTCAAAAAAAGAGAAAAACCACCATGAAAAAATCACAACAAACGACCATCCCCCAGACAAGACAGCAGACAGAGAGGAGAGAGAGAAGAGAGAGAGAAGAGAGAGAAGAGAGAGAGAAGAGGAGAGAGAGAGAGATGCAATATTGATATATATGAATGATTGTTTTGTTGTGTATTGTCTTTTTCTCAGATCGCGGAAGATCATATCCCAAGCCGACCCGGCCCCGCCTGTATTGTTCTAGGTTGTTATTATGTCATATAGCAGAATCTTGCCATAACACTTTTCAGAGGTAGTCGACAGCCACACTGCCACTCTCAGCTGCGTAAAGCTTACCAGCATACTGCCATGTGACCCTGTGGGAAAAAACAAAACAAACACGGATTTTTCCGCGAATCGCTCACCGTTCTGTGACAAGGAGGTCGTGTGAACAGTGTAGAGCTTGAGTTTCTGGCATATGTTCGATCATCCTGAGGTTGGATTAAATGTGACATCATTGACAATGTCCTACAAGTTTGTTTTCGGTGGGAAGGTACACATTGTGGGTTTTTTCTTTAAAGGCTGACATACTTGCACTCAATACATATTTTTCCCTAAACATTGGTCACTGGTTTTGTGTGCACACTGGGAAAATAGATGTTTCTGATGACGTCAAAATCTTAACCAGTTTTAAAAGTGTTGAACATACAGCTCTTTTTTTTTTTACACACAAACAGGGGAGACTATCACGAGTAGCTTAGAGGGCGTGAAACATATCATCTTCGTCTCTGATTGGTCGAATGAGACCCACTATTCAGCAGCTCACCCTGGGTGTATGCAGTACAACAGCAGGACAGACGCAGAAAGGAGCCCCTCTGCAAGTTTGTGACTTTGACTGACCAAGGTAAAGGTAGGTGTACACACACTTTAGTTTGCTTAAGGACGCCGTTTCTAAACAATTGTAGTTCTTAGTCTGCCAAAGAGAAATATACGTCCCAAAGCTAGTACACCAATGCAGAGGATAGGTTTAACCAAGATGTCCTTCCTCTCCTCCCTGCAAGTTTTCATCGAAACTGTAGCAGTAGGCTGAAGGTTTTGAATGGGAGTACCGATAGCCGTGTTCGAGACGTAATCTTGGAGCAGTGTAGGATTTGGGTTGACTATTTTGTATTTAGAACATTGGTTGATTCTTATCCAGTTAAAACTTTGGCTTTTCCGCATGCTATACTTTTTTGTTTATTCACACTTAGAAACTTAGTTCTAATGTAATTATTTGATTCGGTTTTATATAATCCTGTCATGGGACTACTCTTTCGTTGCTGTGCCTCAAGTGACACTTATCCACTGCGCTCTTATGTGACACATTCAGGCACATTTCGCGGAATATTCCGATTTGTTAGCCCATTTATAACGAGTTGCTAAAGGTGAATACACCAGCACACGCCTGTGTGCGTAATAACGCGCGTAAGCACTCGTATGTGCATAGACGTGCGCCTTTGCTCACGCCTACATAATGTGCGTATGCAAGCAAAACAGTCATTTATTAGTCTGCATACAAAAATAATGATACTGGGATTTGTATGTGTGTATTTGAATTTGCGAACTCTGTTAATTGGTATTGGTTGTATGTGTATGGGTGTGTTGTATACAAGCGCTATGATTTGTTTTTGCAAGATATAGTGCAATAAAAATTCTGTAGTAGTAGTAGTAGTAGTAATATTTTGAGTGGAATGTCTCACATTTGCAGAAATGGCTTGATGAGACAAGTGCACCTGTGCCCTCGCTAGAGCTTCGAGATTTATCAATATTTTGTGTATGCGTCTGTTTTTAGCCACCGTTAATGTAGTGCATTCCGACTTCGACTTAGGGGTGGATTCTAAACGCGACAACATCGCATGCTTTTTTTTAAAAATTGTCATCCATTCCTAGGTGCACCAAATGGCTTACTCTTCCAAAACGTGGAATGGGTTTTTCAAATTACGTAATATATCATTCGTGTGTTCACACATAAAGCGTTCGTTTATAGTCTTATCCAAAGGAATTTTGGGGAATGGGCTTAGTACTGATATTACCTTCAGGGGAAAATTCCCTTAAAGAGTGGTGCCTTGATCCCAGGCATTCAGATCACAAGCACTATGCTAACCACTAATTCTACCACCACAACCACCCTCCTGTGTTTTTTGTGATAGACAACGATTTATTTATTTTTATTTTATTTTTTAAATATTTTATTCTTTTATATCGAGGTTAATGGAATAATCACTCATGTGCTTTTTTACATCCAGTCCCCGTGTGTATACGGTTTTGTAAATTTTGCCATCTGTTCCCACCGGCACACAATGGCCTACTCTTACGAAAGGCGCAACAGATTTTAACGTGTGCGCAAGATGTTCTGCGTGCGTTCACACACGGCGCCTCGGTTTATAGTCTCATCCGAAGGACTTTTGGGGAGAGTGGAGTCGGACTGATGTTAACTCCAGGGGAAAATATCCCCTTAAACGGGAATCGAGCCCGGGTCGTCAGATTGCGAGCGCAATGTTCTAACCACTAGGTTATCCCGTCCCCCATCGATGACGAGATTTGTGGTATTGTAATCGCTAGACAACAGTTTACAAGTTTTGGGGGAATTGTAACAGCTCATTCTAGTGATATGCGGTGACATAACAACCCAATGGCTGTGTAGAAAAATATTTTTAAAAACTTTGAGTTTTATCCAAAGGCATCATGAAGTCGCGAGTTTGAATCTTGGCACAGCCGTTGTTGAATTCTCAGAAGCGGACATTTATTTCCCAGGAGTTGACAGTAGTTTTGCAACTAGTGATAAGTGGTACATTGCTACTGGACTACTTAATCATATTGTGGATGTAGAAGATGCCAACTACGACTGGTGGATTGCACAGACATGCCTAGCATGCACACATTGACTCAGAGAGGGACGGTTTCCACGGGGTTCACTTTGCCTGAGACACCTGGCCTGATTAGTTCATTCACCCCCTCCCCCTGCCGTTATCAACTGCTGAAGAAGTTAAAGTTGAGATTGGAAACTATTTATAAAAGTTGAGGGATATGGAAGGAAGTAGCCTATGGGGTAAGAATCAGCGTAATAATAGCATAGGTGTTTTGTGCTGTTGTTGTCTCTTTTGCTAATGTTCTTGTTGTTTGGGGTTTTTTGGTTGTTTCTTTGTTGTTGTGTTTTTGGGTTGTTGTTGGTTGTTGTTGTTTTTGGGTTGTTTTGGGTTTTTTGTTGTTGTTGGTGTGTGTGTGTGTGTGTGTTGTGTGTGTGTGTGTGTGTTGGGGGGGGGTATTTTGGGGATTAGGGGGTTCCTTACGTGTGTGACACACTTCTATTATGTCTTAATCAGGTGTGGACCAACAATCGTGGACCTTCCTATCAGAGGCACTAGAGATGCAGTGCAGTCAGTACTGGGGTACAGTTCCGGTGGAATGCTATATGATAGCATGGTGGCTGTGGTAGGGTTCTGTAGATAATGTGATAGCATTGTCTCTGTGGTAGGGTTCTGTAGATAATGTGATATGATCTCTGTGGTAGGGTTCTGTAGATAATGTGATAGCATGATCTCTGTGGTAGGGTTCTGTAGATAATGTGATAGCATGATCTCTGTGGTAGGGTTCTGTAGATAATGATTGCATGATCTCTGTGGTAGGGTTCTGTAAATGATAGCATGATCTCTGTGGTAGGGTTCTCTTCATAATGTGATAGCATGATCTCTGTGGTAGGGTTCTGTAGATACTGTGATAGCATGATCTCTGTGGTAGGGTTCTGTAGATACTGTGATAGCATGATTGCTGCATTAGGGTTCTGTAGACAGTGGATAAGAAAACACTTCAGCAGAGCTCAGGAAAGTCTGAAACCTGTCCTGTTAATGGCCTCTCTTGTCATAGTTTTGAGACACAAACGTCTGCGCAATGGTCTTGGTCTTTGGAATTGCATTTTCTACTACATACAAAAAAGGATTCAAATGAAGTAAAATAAGCAAAAATCCAGATTACCAATACAAAAACAAAAATGTAAAAGTTAAAATATCACCAGTACAAAAAAATGAAGAAAAACAAAACCCCCTTAAAACAAAACCAACATAAACCTAAGTTAGACACCTCAAAATGCCCGATTAAAACAAAATAAGTAAATCTATACCAAACCGCGAATAAAACTAAACTGTGTATAACTAAACAAAATAAAATCTCCGACTTAAGTTAAACCAAGTAAATCTAAGCTAAAATAAAAACCCGCGCATAAAGCTAAACCGAGATGCACTAAACAGCGGAAAGATTAAGGCAAACCATGAATAAAACTAAACCGTGAATAAAACTAAACCGTATAAAACTAAACCAAACCGTGAATAAAACTAAACCAAACCGTGAATAAAACTAAATCAAACCGTGAATAAACTAAACCGTGTAGAACTAAACCAAACCGTGAATAAAACTAAACCGTGTAAAACTAAACCAAACCCTGAATAAAACTAAACCAAACCGTGAATAAAACTAAACCGTGTAAAACTAAACCAAACCGTGAATACAACTAAATTTGGTAAGAATAAACCAAACCATGAATAAAACTAAACTGGGTAAAAGTAAAACAAACCGCGAAAAAAACTAAACCATGAATAAAACTAAGCCATGGATACACTAAATCAAGCCGTGAATAAAACTAAACCAGGCAATTACTAAACTAAACCACTTAAAACTGAACCAAACCGCGAATAATACTAAACAAACCACTAACAAAACTAAATCGATAAAAACTTAACCAAGCCATGAATAAAACTAAACTTGTCTAAAACTAAACCAAACCAAACACATAGGGATTTTTAAAAAAATTAGGACAGTGCAAATAAACTAGACCAAACCGTGAGTAATACTAAACGAGCGAAACTAATGCAAAGCAAGCCAACTAAATTTAACCCAAAATAAAACAAACGGGGAAATTTAAAATATGAAATAAAATAAACCACAAACTAACCCACCCCCTCCCCTCAAACAAAAATATCTAACCCTCCTCCACCCCCAACAAACTCATAAACAATTAAAACATATAAATAAACCCCATTTACAAGAAATCAAAGGGGGCAATCTTGGTTGACCATCTTGATGTCCTGGAAAGAACATCTTTGAAGGCACTGACAATGCTCGGTAGAAATTCTTTCATTTCTAAGATATCAGAGATAACCATGACTTCAAGTTTGGCTAGTTAGTCTGTAGTTGTGGATCTGAAGGTGGCATGTCAGTCTGATCTGTGGCCCAGAAGGCTGACCCATTTGTTGGGACATGTGAGTAGGTTCTGCGGTAGGAGTGAATGTGGCTCAGACCTTATGCATAGCTCGCTTCTTCTTGGAGGACTAGTGCCTAGACCCTGGTTCTTATGCCAATGTCTTCTTCCATAGACCTTAGCTCCTTATTTCAATTTCTTCTTCCCTAGACTTAGCTCTTTATTTCAATTTCTTCTTCCCTAGACTTAGCTCTTTATTTCAATTTCTTCTTCCCTAGACTTAGCACTTTATTTCAATTTCTTCTTCCCTAGACTTAGCACTTTATGTCAATGGCTTCTTCCCTAGACCCTAGTTAGCACTTTATGTCAATGGCTTCTTCCCTAGACTTAGCACTTTATTTCAATTTCTTCTTCCATAGACTTAGCACTTTATTTCAATGGCTTCTTCCCTAGACCCTAGCACTTTATGTCAATGGCTTCTTCCCTAGACTTAGCACTTTATTTCAATTTCTTCTTCCCTAGACTTAGCACTTTATTTCAATTTCTTCTTCCCTAGACTTAGCACTTTATGTCAATGGCTTCTTCCCTAGACCCTAGCACTTTATGTCAATGGCTTCTTCCCTAGACTTAGCACGTTATTTCAATTTCTTCTTCCCTAGACTTAGCACTTTATTTCAATTTCGTCTTCCCTAGACTTAGCACTTTATTTCAATTTCTTCTTCCCTAGACCCTGGCTCTTTATTTCAATTTCATCTTCCCTAGACCCTGATTTGTATTTCGTTCATCATCTCTACAAGTCCTAAGGTTAAGGTTACAGTTGTCATGCTGATCACATAGCAGTTCTTGAGGAGCTGTTTCCTTGGTACTGGCACACTCAAAAAGTTCCTGTCCGGCAATGCTCCATCCCTCGTCAATACCTACAAACTTCTTTGAATCAAAAAGACCTCAATTGTAAGTACATAACTATGTGAATATGCTGCAACAGTTTATTTCATTTCAAAACATAATTCTCTCTCGCTGTCTTGTCTCTGTCCCTCTGTCTCTCCATCTTTTGTCTCTCTGTGTTTCTCTCTCTGTCTCTATTTCTCTCTGTCTGTCTCTGTCTCTCTCTGTCTCTGCTTTGTCTGTCAACCATTGGAGAGTTACCCCTTTCTTCTATAATTGTTTGTGTTTACTAGCAGACAACACAAGTGGTATTGGGAATAGTTTTACGCCACTTTATCTGCTTGGCTAGCTGGCTGGATGTCTGTCTGTCTCTGTCTGTCTGTCTTTCTGTCTGTCTCTTTGTCTGTCTGTCTCTCTCTCTGTCTCTCTGTCTCTCTGTCTGTCTCTCTCTCTCTCTTCTCTTTCTCGTATTTCAAATGTTGAAATCTCATTGTAACATTTACGCAATTTTTCTTTTGATTTCTTAGGTACAGCTAGCCCCAAGGCTCACCAATAAAAGATTTTGCCTATGCGACCATTTATACCCACCATTAAGGTAGGCACAGCCAACTAAACGGATGATGTCTAAATCTCACATCAGTGTGGTGGTTCATTTTTAATTCTGTCAGCCGTTCTTACCTACACGCAAAGGCCTACTCTTTCAAAAGACGGAATGGGTGTTGAAAATGTTCGTAAGATGTTAACCGTGCGTTCACATCAGGGACCATAGTTTAAACTTTCATCTGATGGACTTTTGGGAGAGTGGAATGGGTACTGATCACTCTGGAGGAAAATTCCCTTGAAAAGTTGCCTTGGTCGTACGTAGCTCGAATCTGGACTGTCAAATCATGAATACAACGCACTAGCTCCTAGACTATCATGCCTTCCCTCTTTAGGTGATGGGTTTTTTATGTTCTTGTAACAGCAATCCTTGCTTTCCACTTGTATGAGTTATGCACTTAAATTACCGACACACACACTCTTCGCCCTCCGTGATTTTAACTTATAGATTTATGTCTGGTTACCAGGTGGTATAAGATCCCGGAGAATGATCATGAAATCTGAACTGAAGGAACCCCACCTGCCATGTTACAAAACAGGAGAAAACCGGTCTGGTTTGATCAAGTGACATCACAGCTCTCCTGCCAAAAACCATCCTGCAAGGGACACTTAGTGGATGAAGACAAAGGGGCAAACAGAAGAACTAGACAAAGAATATCAGACATTGGACAGATCTTGACATGGCAGTGCTACCCCGAAAAACTGAAGAGGGACCAGCTAGAAGAAAACTGTCAGCCAACACAGCCTTGGTTTCACTGACAGTGACATCAATGAACTGGTGATGACTATCATCCTTGACAAGAGCAATGCTGTCTGACTTTTATCAAGCACCGCGACATGTCACTGACCTACTCACCAACAGCCCAATCACCAGTGATGACATCAAACACGGTGACACCAGCAATGACATGAAGTTTAATGAGTAGTGTACAAAGGCCAGGTAAGAAAACCACATAAGCTGTCACTTTAAACATCTATTTTTTCTTCTTCTTCGTCGCAATTCATCTTATTCGCAATTCTTCTGCTTCGCAATTCTTCGCAATTCTTCTTCGCAGTTCTTCTTCTTCTTCGCAATTCTTCTTCTTCTTCTTCACAATTCTTCTTCTTCTTCTTTGCAAATCTTCTCCTCTTTCTTTTTCATCTTATCTTTTAGTTCATTGAGTAGTCACTAGGGTACTGCACTGACTGTTTCAAGGCGTGTCTCTGGACAACTTGAGCATGGCAGTCCACGCCTCTTAAGTTCATGGCGCATGCTGGGTATGTGTTTTCGTGACCAACCAAACGCTAGAGTCAATTATTGGATTTTTTATACGCATTATTTTGCCTCAATTCTCCGTATGATTGTTCACGAAAGAAAATGATCATCTGGTCTGTACTTAAAGATGACCCTGTTAAGTGTACAAAATATTTGAAAAAACACCTCCCTTTATTCGCCGCTGAGATTTGAACCCACGATTTTATGGATACACTGAGATGGAATTTAAGTGCTCTATTGAAGGTCTGTGTTCATCTGAGGATCAGGATAATAGTTCTTATCACAAGTACAGTACTGAATGTCAAAGTCCTTCGGATGAGACTATAAACCG
The DNA here is from genome assembly GCA_028751875.1 of Rapana venosa. Lineage (NCBI taxonomy): Eukaryota > Metazoa > Mollusca > Gastropoda > Neogastropoda > Muricidae > Rapana > Rapana venosa. Next base: position 36,926,785 of record CM054144.1, read on the forward strand.
AGGCCCCGTGTGCGAACGCATGCAAAACATCTTGCGCACGCGTTAATCCTGTTCCGCTATTCGAAAGAGTAGGCCATTGTGTGCCGGTGGGAACAGATGACAAAATTTACAAAACTGCATACACACGGGGACTGGATGTAAAAAGCACATGAGTGCTTATTCCATTATCCTCGATATAAAAGAATAAATAAATAAATACAGTGAAGTCAAGTCAAATTTTGATTTCCAGATGGTACATTGAATAAGCAATGCATTTGCTTTTTTTATCAAGCCATCTATCCAAGAACAAATTTCTTAATGAGTATAATGAAATGACATTATTGCAACCTTTACCATTAAATTAAACCAGTAAAATGAAAAATTGATAATACATTGGAAAATACAAATTACACACATATACATACACACGCACACACATACTCACACACCTGCGGGCATGCGCGCTCACGTACACACCTACCCTTAAAGAATGTTTTAAGAAATAAAATAAAAAAGTATAGATCTTTCACCTGCATCCTTTGCTTTTTGTCGCAAAATTACTACACAAAAAGTCCCATAACAAAACAATATTGGTAAAAATCACAATTTAAGAACAAACTTGTGTAGATGTGGGATTTTTCTCCGCATACATCACCAAAGTCGTAAAAGAAAAAATGATTGCATTCCCAATAAATGGTGAAGATGTAAAACAATATGGTTAAAAATCAATTTTACATTTAATCTACTTGAGTATTATAAGTCTTTTAATAAAATTTCGTTCCTTTGCTGGAGTTGCAACGTTTGTAAAAGTGGGATTTTTACGTATGCGACCGTATCTGCCCACCAATAAGGTATCTGTATTCGGACTTCGGGGATGTAATATATTAATTCAAGTAATGATTCTGCGAGATGACAACCTAGTAACATTAGAGCTGACAAAGGAGACTGTTGCAAAGTCTGTTAAAAACGCCATTTAATGTTTTGTGTACTGCATTACATTATTTAAAAAACTATACTTTTGTGGTGTATACCACTTCTATTACGGGGGATATCTCCGTGAAATTCGGGTTTTCTATCTGTGGAGAGCCAGGCGCCGCAAGATTGAAAGCACATTTACAACATTTTTATTTTTTGTCACCAGGCCAGTGGAACTAACCTGACGATACAGGGCAGTAACAAGCCAGTGCACAGCAGCAACAGGATCACAACAGTGCACAGCAGCAAGACGACAGTTCACAGCAGCAACAGGATCACAACAGTGCACAGCAGCAACAGGACAACAGTGCACAGCAGCAACAGGACGACAGTGCACAGCAGCAACAGGACGACAGTGCACAGCAGCAACAGGACGACGACAGTGCACAGCAGCAACAGGACGACGAAAGTGCACAGCAGCAACACGACAATGACAGTGCACATCAGCAACAAGACGACAGTGCACAGCAGCAACAGGACGACGAAAGTGCACAGCAGCAACACGACAATGACAGTGCACATCAGCAACAGGACGACAGTGCACAGCAGCAACAGGACGACGAAAGTGCACAGCAGCAACAGGACGACGACAGTGCACAGCAGCAACAGGACGACAACAGCGCACAGCAGCAAAATAATGGCGATAGTACACGGCAGCAACAGGACCGTGGACAAAATGCAATGTGAAGGAAGCGGCAATAAAAGGACAGTGTGAATGAAGCAGCAGCACAAGGACAGTGTGAAGGAAGCAGCAACAAAAGGACAGTGTGAAGGAAGCAGCAACAAAAGGACAGTGTGAAGGAAGCAGCAACAATGTGAAGGAAGCAGCAACAATGTGAAGAAGCAGCACCAATGTGAAGGAAGCAGCACCAATGTGAAGGAAGCAGCACCAATGTGAAGAAGCAGCAACAATGTGAAGAAGCAGCAACAATGTGAAGGAAGCAGCAAGAATGTGAAGGAAGCAGCAACAACAGGACAATTTGAAGGAAACAGCAACAATGGACAGTGTGAAGGAAGCAGCAATAGGACAGTGTGAAGGAAGCAACAACCATTGTGAATGAAGCAGCAACAATGTGATGGAAGCAGCAACAAAAGGACAGTGTGAAGGAAACGGCAATAAAAAGACCATGTGAATGAAGCAGCAAAAAAACACTTTGAACTCAAAGCAGCAGAACATTCTAAAGACAGCAGCAAGAAGACAATTTAAGGAAACCAGTATGAAGATATTTTAAACAAAGCAGCAGGAAGATATGTTCAAGAAAGCAGTAAGAACGTTTTCTGAAAAAAACAGCAAAGAGGTGTGTTTTTTTAAGCAACAACAGAACATTACACAGAAGAGGCAGAACGGCATTACACGTTAGCAAAAGAACATAAAACAAGAGCAGCAACACTATTAGTACAATTACTGATAATGAAGACATCACGATAAGCTTGCACACTAGAAAACAATCTGAAGCACTCTTAAACAAAACAAAAATAAAGGAAAACATACAAGAGTAAGAAAAGGTATAAATGGGTAAACAATCAGAAAAAATTAAAAGATCCAACAGCAAAAGAAAGCAAAAGGAAGTATGACCAAAGAGAAAAAAAAGGATGGCTTGCCTTCACTCTTAGGAAATAAGAAGCATTTTGTAATTGTAGGCAATGCAAACGCAAAGAAAAAAATGAGTCTTTGACATTTTTTGTTAAATTGTTGGAAAATCTCGGATAGTCTCCAATGATACACCTTTGCAAACTAGACTAGACAGCTATACTTTTTATTTCCAAGAAGTCAAAAGACAATGAAAGAAAGAGGTGTCTACACAATTTTCAGTGAGATGGTTTGTAAGGGACACGTGTGTGGGGGGGGGGTGTCTGTGTGTGGGTGTGTGTGTGTAGATTGTGTGGAAAGCCTTGTAAGAAATAGGAGGAGGTGCAGGTATAAGAATATAATGTATAAGAAGCGGATTTTGGAGAGGACAGCATTGGCGCGCGCGTGGGGGGGGGGGGGGGGCTGACAGGTGTTGTAAGGTGGATATTTAGGAAGCAGTAGAAGTGAGGGTGATGGTTGTAGATATTAAGTACATGTTTAAAAACAGGTGTTAGAAAGAGGATGTAGCATGGAGGTGTTAAGCTATTGTGGACTAGGTGTTGAGAAAGGGATGTTTAGGAGAGGAGAATACCATGGGAAGAGTTTGCAGGATTTTTTAAGGTAGTTATAGGGGTAGTATTTGAGTTGTGTTCACATATATTGTTAGGTCGGTATACAAGAGGGAGTACTAAGAGGATGTAGCATGGAGGTATTGTGCCATAGGTATTAAAGGAAGGGCTGTGTTTGAGAGGAGGATAGTTTAGGGGTGGTTAACATGTAATTTTAGGGCAGGTAGAGGTGTTCAGGACAAGAGGGCAGTATTTAATGGTAGGTGGCAGGAAGGGATAATAATAATAATAATAATAATAATAATAATAATAATAAATGGAACTTATATAGCGCTATATCTTGCAAAGACAAATCAAAGCGGATACTCCAGAGAAGGAGTTAGAATACCTCTTCAGTACAATGGGAATGATAAATGGGGCTTTCTTTTAGAAGAAAGACAACAAACCTGTTATTCACATATTTTTATTTTGTGAAAATGTTGAATAAGAATAAGGGCGCAGTCCGTTCTTGAAACTGAACCATAATCTATGAACTTGAAATGTTATTCTGAGCATAAACAGATACGAAGCAGAACCCAATAATAAAATCTTTGGGGTAGTAATTTGTAACTGAGTATTCTACCAACGTGTTTCTGTGCGGTTGTGTCCACATGCTTCCAACTATACATGCCTACATACAACACACCAACAACACTTAATCTACTACTAACTAATCTTAACCCTAACCCTTGTACTAAACCAGTTTTTGACCTTGCATGAAAACACTAAAAGCAGGTGGACACAACTGCATATGAACACAATAGTAGATATCTCATTTCTTAAGTCGGAAGAGGGTAGGTTATTTCAAGGAGATTCAGGACTAATGGGATACAGGGAGGGGGGTGTTTAGTCCGGGTTCTGTTGTGTGGGTATGAAAGGGGAATGATGGAAAACTGTACAGGGGAGAGGGAAGCAGGGCAGTTATATTTTTCTGTAGGATAAGTGTAGAACACATAGAAAATATAAGTTAGGTGATAGAAAAGAGAGAGAGAGAGAGAGAGAGAGAGAGAGGGCTAGACATGTATGAACTAGGGAAGGGGAAACAACGCAGTTATTTTCTTATGAGATAATATCGCGAGGGACTAGGGGGAAAAGGGAATTAAGTTTGGGTATGTGGTAGATGGGGCAGGGGGTGTTAAATGGGTATGAAAGGGAGGTAGGGAATGAGGGCAGTCTTGTTTTCTTGAGAGTAGGGATGAATACTGTAGGAAAAGGGGGGGGTAGAGTTGGGGTTGGTTCTGAAGGGAAGGGTGGGGTAGTAGTTAAAGGGGTATAACATGGAGGAGCAATCGAATATTGTTTACTATCAATGATATATATGTAGCTCCAAAAAGAAAGGAAATAGTTTTATAAACGTGTGTATATGTGTACGGATAAGTGAGAAAGTAGGAAAAAGGAAAAGGCAAAAATAATTGTTTAGGTATATGTGGAGGGAGGCAGAAGTGATATAAAGTGACTTCTAGAAGCACAGAGGAGGGGGCTGGAAGCCGCACATTAAGAGATGAGAATGAGGAGTGGTGAGAGCCACGTGTTCAGGCTAGTAGCAGTGGAGGAAAGAGGTGGACAGTGTGTGGTATAGTAGTCCAAGGCAGGATATTTGGTGCACCTAGCCTTTCCAGAAAAGCCCATAACTTATTTTGTTAGGGAAAATAATTATGGTAGTGGCGATTCGCTTCGTAGTTAGGTCTGTGCACTGGCCTATCATTGGTAGGCCTTCATAGATTTTTCAGCAACGAATTTTGTTTTGTGAAAATTGCACACCGATTGCATTGCTTTATATTAATTTTGTTATTATTTTAGTGGAACATGTATATCTACATAAATATGAAGCTGTTGGAAGAAAGAAGTGACTAAGAAGAGTTGCTTAAAGGATTCTTCAAAGCCATAGAAATGGGGCAAGAAAGAATAATTTATATATCTTAGATGTGTTCAGTCCCATAAAAATTGTACTGGAGACTACAACTTTGAAAACACTGTTTGATTTAATAATAATAATAATAATGAATAGCATTTATATAGCACATTTCTCAAAACAATGACTCAATGCGCTTTCATACCATGCGCATCTATACACATGCACACACAGCACATAATAACAACAACAACAACAACAACAATGATAATGAGCATTTCTAAAGCGCAAATAAATTTACCAGAGATACCTATCGCACTGTAGAGGCACACACTTGCATCCGGGCACACACTAGCAGGGCAATTAACAGTACACTCAAGAGAAAAGGCTCAAGCAATAATATAACTAACAAACAAACAAAAACCCATAACCAACAGCCAGGCATGCACATGAAGTAGCCTACAGTGTGACAAACGGCGACCGTCAAGACAAGCACAATATATTAACTAGCTAAGAAATACATTAAAGAGATGTGTCTTCAATGAAGACTTAAACTGAGATAAAGTGGGAGCATGTCTGACGGCTGGTGGCAGAGAGTTCCAGATCGTGGGCGTAGCAACACCAAAAGATCTACGACCTGCGGTTTTGAGGTTGTAATGGGGTACAACAAGTAAGTTATCATTCGAAGACCGCAGGGTTCTAGTTGTGGTGCGTGATTTCAAGGCAGCTGACAGAGATGGAGCAAGCGAGCCTTCAGAGTGACGGTATGCCAAGACCGCAACTTTGTACTGACAGCGTGCCCTTACAGGTAACCAATGAAGCTCCCTAAGCATGGGAGTCACATGGTCCCTTTTGCTCTTTCCAAGGATGAGCCTGGCAGCAGAGTTCTGAATTCGCTGCAGGCGTGTAAACTGGTCATCACTTATACCGATAAAACAGGAGTTGCAATAGTCCAGTCGCGACAAGACGGTCGCTGAAACAAGCTTGATCACTGCATCGCGAGGCAAGAATTTCTTAATGTGTGCAATACGGCGCAGCTCTAGAAAGCATGCTCTGCAGACGTTACTAATGTGGTCTTTCATTGAGAGAGTAGGATCTAGCTGAACACCCAGATACCGCACAGAACTCTGAAAAGCTATGTCACAGCCACCCAAGACCACAGAACTCTCCGACACCCGCATAAGACTAGATGGTGAACCAACTGCCATAACTTCTGTCTTGTCTGTATTTAATTTGAGTTTGTTGCTGTCCATCCACTGAAGGACACTGTGCGTGCAATTGCCAGTGTGCGTGTGGCGTCTGAAAAATTTTGAGGTGTTGCATTTGCCGAAATTTCTGTATCTGCATATTTATGAAACTGGCAATCATGTAAGGTCATCACATTAGACAGAGGCTGAGAATATAGTGTGAACAATACGGGACCCAAAACAGAACCTTGAGGTACGCCATACAGGAGGGGGGCAGGTTGTGATTAACTCCCTCTATCAGCACGCTCTGCGACCTATCAGAGACATAAGAGGTAAACCATGCCAAGGCAACACCTCTTATTCCAAAGAGTATTCTAGTCTTTTGAGCAAAATAGAGTGGTCAAGCGTGTCGAATGCCGCACTGAGGTCCAACAAGCCCATGACTGACACTCTGCGGTCGTCATTCTGCAAAAGCAGGCTGCTGGTGACACTCAGTACGGCAGTCTCCGTGCTGTGACCAGCCCTATATGCTGACTGATGATCTTCCAAAAGTGGTTACAAGCTAGGTGCTTCTGAAGCTGTTTGAGGACAACTCTCTCCAGAACTTTTGAAATGAAAGGAAGATTGGAAACCGGCCTGTAATTTTTCATAGTATTGCAGTCTAGACCTTTTTTCTTGAGGAGTGGGATAACAATAGCATTTTTGAACTGACAGGGTACAGAGCCCGCCGACAGAGATGCATTGATGATGTCTGTTACCATAGGTGCCAAAATATCAAGGTTTTGCTTTATCAAAACAGTGGGCAGAGGATCTAAACAGCTTTTTGTTGGCATGGACAGAATTACTTCATGGATGTCTTTCACAGAAACTGGTTGAAAGGATGACAAAATGGGACCATCATACTGATGGAAACTAGGTGGAACAGATGGTCGCTGATCAAGATCATCGCGTATTTGTCTGATTTTATCCATGAAAAAGTTACAAAAACTTTGTGGTAGATCGTGTAGGGGCACATTTGTGGGAAGGGGAGTGGTATTATTCTTACCCAGGAGGCTGTTAGCTATAGAGAAAATTTGTTTTGATGAACGACATGATTTCATTTCCTCAAAATAAAATTCTTTTATCTTTGACTCTTTCAGATTCCTGTATACCACATTTTCCTTGACTAAAATTTCTCTGTGCACTGAGAGTTGTCTTTCTCCACTTTCTCTCTGCCCGCCGCTTCACCCTTCTAGCCTCTCTGACCCCATCGTCCATCCAAGGCGCTGAAGGCCTGTCGCGCACCCTCCGAGAAACAACGGGAGCGTGTTTGTCAACAATTATCTTAAGCCCCCCTCATAGGTCTCAACCAAGGATGTAACAATCTACGCCTCCAGCACCCTCCACCAGAGACACAAGATCAGCGCGGAAATCCTCCCGGCACATCCTCCCGATGCCCCTGGAGGATACCCAACGGGTGACCGGCGGAGGTCGCTGCAAGTCAAGCTGGGAGAAAACGCCATAATGATCTGATAGGCTCAGGAACTCTTTAACATCACAAAGCTTTACAACATTATCATCATTTCTTATTACAATCCAGTCCAAAATGTGTCTATCTCTGTGAGTAGATCTGTCAACCAGTTGACACAAATTAAAATCAGATAGAATAGACTTTACCTTCTGTACATCTTTGTCACAAAGACTATCATAATGATAATTGAAGTCCCCTTGAATAGAAAAACTTCTGCTGTCATTGGTGTAATAAGAGAGCAAGTCTGGGAGTTCTTGAAAAAACAAATTACTAGGCTAGAACTTTGCAACTAGAAATACCAATGTTTGTGGTGCTTGGGAGAGTGTTGAAATTATGTATTTTTCCTGTAACAATTTAAGATTTTCAGAAATTTTATAGTCTTGTAATAAAATTTGGTGTGGACCAAAGAATTAAAACTTTGTCATTGAAGGATGAAAAGTATTTTTATTACAATAATTATGGCTAACATTTTTTTTTCTTTTTAGTAACTTTTTATTGGGTCAGGCCACGTCAAATTTATTTAGAAATATTCCTAGAAATATGTTGACAGGATGATCAATTTATCACGGAAAATTGTTTTTGATTGTAAACTTTCGTTTGCTTTGGTTTACCTAGGATCCATTACTTTGTTTATTAGGATATTATTTTTAATAATTTTAGTCGTGTTTGTTGTTGGGACTCATTAATTTGTTGATTACGATCATATTAATTTTTAATAATTTTAGTCGCGTTTGTTGTTGGTGGATTGATTTTGCTTTGAGAAAAAAAAGTGAGTTGTTGTTAAAACAAGCATGGTTAAAAGTGGAAGATAAAAGCTAGAGACAAGAACGGAGAAAAATGGTGGAGGGGGGGCGATAATTATGAAGCCCCTCAGCTAAACCCTCCCCCCCATCCCCAAATAAAGGTGCACCATAAAGCACACCCACCCCTCCACCCTATTCCAAATGACACATAGCCTCAGAAAAATGTCTGCCATTGAGCACCACCCACACTCGAGAACAGAAAGGTGTTCCATGATATACAAGCAAATGAGGCCCGTCACAGGGGGAAAAAATGAAAGCTTGGAAGATAGCAATTTTTGTGAGGTTAAGTTTCAAAACTGATGACTTTGGTAGATTGTGTTCGTGGAAATAGGATCATGCACGTCGGGGTTTTTCACTTCAAAAATGTTTTAAAATATTGTCCTGAAATATCCTTATTGGAAAGATCATGTTGATCATTAATGAGGTGGGTTTTTGAAATTGTGTTTTATGTCTGGCATATTTCTTTGCTTGTCTGCCTTAGGTTACATTTAAATCTGAATATAAAACCTGAATTTTGATCTGTTTTGAAACAAGATGAACAAGTATCTAAGGAGAGCAAGAGTGATTTTTTGTGATACATGATTTCTTTCTTTAAAACAATTAAGGGTCGGATTATATTTGCTTGGAAATACTGTAGTCTTGAAATTATGTTTGCTTATTGCAGGTTTTTTGAATGAAATGTTAATCGTGGCTAGTTTTCTTGCTGTTTATTTTTCGGGTTAATTTTGGAGGGGTGTGTGTATTTTTTTGCTTATTTAATTTCATTATCCGTCAAATACATTTAGAAGGTGACTATCATGTGGTTATTTTAAACTGGAAAGCATAATTCTTGCAATTGAAAGGTTACTAAAGAATGTTGTAAATAAGTTTTCTCTCTTATAAAACAAACAAAAATTGCTTTTAAATATCTTTGATCTAAAAATGTTTGTTGTTAGTGGGATGATGATTTGTTATGGACAAATTGGACCCGTGTATCTTTGAATGATATGGTGTATTCACTTTCCATGTTTGTTTTCTTTGTTTGCAATCAATATTCAATTAGGCTTCGGTCATAGTGTCTTCACATTTTTTAATTATTTTTATCAATAATCAATTTTGTTTCGGTCCTGATATTATTTGTTGTTGACACGATAGTTTTGATATCTTTTTAATATTTATTATTCCAGGACCAAAATTCATTTTGTTTTCATTTTTATCGCAGAATTTTGAGAAAGTGGGGATGCTTTATATGAAAGAGCCTTCGCCAGCATTGCTATGGGGAAATTAGCCTTGTATACTAATTATCGGTAAACCAATATCTTTAAATGTTTTACATATTAAATGGTGAGCACACACCTCTGGCACTTGACTACCAAACTGACATTTATTTTAGAGAAAAAAAATCGAAAGCTTTGTGCTATTCCGTCGTAATTTCAAAACTTACAAGATTGTTTTTTTGCGCTTATTCAAATGGCATATGCTTTGTGGCTGTAGAGATAACACGGCTGGAATCAAAATGGTTTTTGTAAGATTTCAAATGGTGGTGTGAGAATTGAAAAGCGAACACGTCAGTTGGTCAGTCATTGTGTCACTGCTGGTCAGAGCATTGGGAAAAGCCTACCTCCCCCTTCAGCCAAAAAAGAGAGGCTGGAGTTAGGGTTGGGTAGCCGGTTCGCAGCTAAAATATAGCAAAATGGGAAATTTAATTTCAGAATTACTCTTTAAAAAGGGAAATTTAATTTCAGAATTACTCTTTAAAAAAGGCATCGTTAAAACTTAATGAGAAGTAATGGATAGTTGTGCAAATGTCATGAGACCAAGAATAAAACGTGTTGACCAAGGTCTTTGTTCAGAGTTGTAAGTCGTATCACAGGCTGTCTGTTTACAAGTGTGGAGTGTGTGCATAAAATCTCGAATGCATACACACATTCAAAATGTACTTCTCTCTCTCTCTCTCTCTCTCTCTCTCTCTCTCTCTCTCTCTCTCTCTCTCTTTCTCTCTCTCTCTTACCCGTATGTCTGTCTTTCTATGCTTTTTTATTTACTTTGAAGATTTAATGTACTCAATCAATCCATCGAATAATATCTGAACAACTTTTTGACCCATTCGTATGTATTCAAATGCCTGTCAGAAATAAACACGTATTCACAAACAAGCGCTCCTTTCACGATGTACGTCTTAAGTTTCCAAAGCATGGATTTGAACTTACGGAAAGGAATGCAAAATCGCTTTAAATGTATCATCAGATTTATGGAAACTGGGCCTACCCAAGTGATGTTACCACTGCCCAATGTGTTTAAATGGTTTGGTGCCAAGATGCACACCGGTTCATAGGAAAACTGCCTGGGAATAAGAAGAAGAATAATAATAAGAAGAAGAAGAAGAAAAAGAAGAAGAAGAAGAAGAAGTAGTAGTAGTAGTAGTAGTAGTAGTAGTGTTGTTGATTTGTAATAAATGGAATTAATATGGTGCTATATCTTGCCGAGACAAATCAAAGCTAGCATGGTGCTAGCGCATGCATTTCAGAATCTAAACATACAGTAGCAGTTTTACGAAATGTTATGTAATGTATTAGAAAGCAATTGGTATCATATTCCACACCATAAACATATCTATTGGTATGTTGCTGAATTATGGTCATATGCTACTTCCTTTCAGGATAAGAATAATGAACGTCATTGATTCTTTGTTAAACGTGAAGTGAAGGAACTAACACATCCATGGGCGCGCGCGCACACACACACCCACACACACACACACACTGTAGTACGCCCAGCATTGGGCGCCTAATTTTAGGATGGCCGGCAGCGCCAAAATGGGATGACTTAAGGTTACCCCAGTTTCTAAATCAGATAGCTCCCCTGAGACTATAACTAAGACACACGGACACTGAGACATGCACACGCGTGCGTGCTTCCACACAGATAACAGGCACGTACAAACACACACACACACACACACACACACACATACACTCGCGCGCTTACGCGCAGATAACAGACTACTTACACACACGTGCGCGCGCACACACTTCAAGATTGAATAAGCCTGTGACCCCTCTTAGGGCATGGGGGATGTCGGTAAACAGAATGAACTGTAAGGTGTATAAGTTGATTAGCAAAACATTCACAACACTACATGTGACAGAGAGAGAAAATTTGCACACGTTAAAGAACAACATGTAAACATAGAACTTGGATACAAAGAGGCTATTCATGAAGTAGAGCATATTCTGAAGCTTAAAAAAACTGTAGACGTTCCACAATAAAGTGAAACTCATCCACCGCCTGTCATTTTCATGTTAGAACGTTTACAACGATGATTTTCACATTCAATACCGCCCACTTTTCCTGTTCCAATCAATAATAATTGACTAAAACACATGAATCTAATCAATAATGAACTCCTATTGTTATATAGCAACTCATTAATGTGCTTTTCCCCTTTGAAAATTTTTTTACAATTGTGATCAGAGATGGAATTTTTTTTATTGCAACTGTTCTGGCCATAACATAAAAATAATTATTTTCCCTCTTTTATTTCATTTTTATTTCGAGGATAATAGAGTAAGCATTTGTGTGCCTTAATGTCTATGTCACACAGACATAAACTGTCTTAGTTTTACAAAACAAAACTGAATGAACTAAAAAAACAACAACTGATAAATAGCAATAGACCTTCCCATCGATAAGTAAAACTGCATAGTTGTCGTTGATCAGTTTTTAAGCGGCAGTCATATTTTGAACAATAACAATCAGCTTTTCTTCTCTGAATTGGATTTAATGAGCAATGCCCTTTTTTCTGTGCGTGTAACTATGTCTTAAGTCTATCTACTGATCTCAGCCGAAACATTCCCATTTCAGGAAGCTCATTAAAAATCGTGTTTAAAAAGTGTCAGATCTATCGAAAAGAGACAGATTGACAGACTGCACAGGCATAAAATAAACATGGGAGAGTAAGATGGGGTAGAAAGGTAAAAAAAAAAAAAAAGACCAAAATAAAAGAAGTGACAAAAAGAGTAATTTTCTAGAACAATTTTCAGAAGGCCAGATAGCTTTTATATGGGACGGGATAGCCTAGTGGTTAGAACATTGCGTTGGCAATCTGACGACCCGGGTTCGATTCCCGTGCAAGGGGATATTTTCCCCTGGAGTTAACCTCAGTGCAGACTTTACTCTCCCCAAAAGTCCTTCGGATGCCCCGTGTGCGAACGCGTGCAGAACATATTGCGCACACGTTAAATTCTGTTCCGCTTTTCGTAAAAGTAGACCATTGTGCGCCGGTGGGAACAAATGACAGAATTTACAAAACCGCATACACACGGGGATTGGATGTAAAAAAGCACATATCCTTGATAAAAAAAAAACAGCCCCAGCATTTCTTTAAGGGGAAATTACTTGTTCTAGTTTACAACAGTGTAATATTGAGTTAGTTACAATAAAGCAATTTTTGCACACTGAATTGCCTGGGGTTTCCTCTTTGATATACGGCAGGCGCTTACCTCGGAGTCATTTTACCCATGAAACAGCGGTGCAATGTGTTGATCAAAGTTGATAAGCAGATTGTGACAAAGCTGTAAGCACATCACACTTATTTGTCGTGCCTGTCTGATGCTCACATATTACTGGATACAATTTCATTTTCTCTCTCCGGCTATGCCTTCTCCACCAATCTTGTAGCTTTTCTCCCTTTCTGTTAAGGAAAGCTATGACACTGTTCTGACCTTTGCAACAGAGTCAGTTTACATAGTTCTGGATTTGGTGTATTACATCATCTTCTGTGTAGTTTCAGCTGAATGTCGATGTTGTTTGTCTTGGTTGTTTTGGCTTGGAACGTTTGAGTTTGTTTCATGTTTTATCAATATTCTCAGGGTTTGGGTGTTTTTTTCTTTGATTGATCGATTCTTGATGGTAAGATAAATGTTTTGATGCTTTGATACTATGATATCTTCTCTGTTTGTTCACTCTTCACTACTGTCTCTATATTATCATATTGCATATTACCCTGATCCTAGTATGATAATATATTCCGCTGGCAACTCAGTTTCCTTGCATTTGCATAGTAACTACACTTTACAGTCATTATTGGCCGTAAATTAATTCCTTAGAGAGGATCCTGTGTACACAATCATGACAGGCAATGGTCGCCCTGTCGAGGGACACTGACTAGGAAACTAGACTGGCCAAAGATCAAAGATGAGCCACGTCTGGGTGTATGAAGTTCATAGTTCACAGGACACACATCTCAAAGCAATTTACTTCTGTCATTGCGTATAACTGCGTAACAAATCTTGCTTTGCATAAGAGTTTCATGCTCCGCTTTCTTATAAGTTTACGTGTCTTTGCTTATCACGGTTTTATTTTCTCTTTCACATCAGAATACAGTGTGAGAGGTTAGATTGTATGCTCTTCAATAACAATGGCGCTCTTCAATAACAATGGCCGAGAGCGAAGCGTGTGACTGCTAACAATGATGACCCCTGTTAGGAACCTGACCCACCAGCCTGATGCCTGGGGAGAGGCAGCATTGTTTTCTGGATGGATGGGGGAACTGCAGACTGTCCAGGGAGCGCTAAACAAGGACCTGGACACAGGGACAGTCACTGACCTTGGTGTTTGACAACAGCATGGCAACTGGGAGAGTGTCTTCGTCCCCATACATTACGTATAGGGCATGTGCACGTGAGTGCGCGCACGCAAGCGCATACACACGCAGAGAATGCACACGCGTGTGAGCGAACTTATGCACATACACACGCCCATATACAGACACACACACACTCGGACACACGCTCGGACACACACACAGACACACACACAGACACACAGATACACAGACAGACAGACATACATACATACATACACGCGCGCGCGCGAACACAGAAACGTACGCACGTCAGTAAACACAGAAAAACAAACGCACCAGTGTTGTTATGTTTAGGAGTGAAAATACTATTTACTAAATTTACAGGACTTATTATCGGTCAACAGTTGTTTTTGTATTAATGTGTGATATTCACAAGACACTACAAATTTAAAAAGCTCTTTTTTGTGACATATAAATGCTCCTTCACCGCACTCATCTAGTATCCATTACTACTTTATCAAATGGGTTTCTTGGTTTTTCATTTGTTTTAACTGTTACATTTCAAATATTGAAAGAATAAACTGCTCTCGTGCAGCCAGAGATAAACAACAACAACAACAACAACAACATTCTCTCACATCACTTCTTACCTATCCTATAATCTTATTGGACCGTGGGGGGCACTAATGAAGATTTTGCAACCAGCTTCCTCCACTCCCCGCGGTCCTCTACTTTCCTTAGCAAGTTGTTTCACTCAAGGCCAGTCCACTCTCGGATGCTCTCTTCCCATCGTTCTCTCTTTCTACCTCTTCGTCTCCCTCTTTGTACTGCAACGACAATTAACAAACCAAAAACTTGATTTATAAAATGACCCAAACCCTGGCCTTCCGATTGCCAGCTAAATTTTCTAACCATTAGGATACAGGCTACCCACCCCCCACCCCCGTCCACAGACACACACACACGCACACACACACAACACACACACACCACACACCACACTTACACATATAGAGACGAAGTTAGAGATAGTAAAACAGATAACAAGTAACACGAAAAAGGTTGTGAGAAAGAACCAAATGGTATATCTAAAGGTCAGTTCTATGTAAACTCCTTTAAGAAGGCGAAGTCATTTTTGACTCTAGTTTAGTACCTGGCTTACGAGAGAGAGAGAGGGAGAGAGAGAGAGAGAGAGAGAGAGAGAGAGAGAGAGAGAGAGAGACAGAGACAGAGACAGAGACAGAGATAGAGAGACAGACAAACAGACAGACAGACAGATAGACAGACAGACAGAGACAGAGAGAATGACAAATCTTTTATTTCGAGGATGCTTTTTTACATCCAGTTCCCCGAGAGAGAGAGAGAGAGAGAGAGAGAGAGAGAGAGAGAGGGAGACAGAGACAGAGACACAGACACAGAGAGACAGAGAGAGAGTGTGTGGTGTGTGTGTGTGTGTGTGTGTGTGTGTGTGTGTGTGTGTGTGTGTGTGCGTGCGTGCGTGCGTTCGTGCGTGCGTACATGTGTGTGGGTGTGTGTGTGTGTGTGAGTGAGAAGGAGTAAATGCCTTTTAAAAGGTCTGAGTCTGTGCCTTGTTTTAATACAAAGTAACGATGCTCTGTTAAAACCAAGCTTTTTTTTTATTTCAAGGATAATGGAGTAAGCACTCAAGTGATTTCTTTTACATCCAATCCTCGTACGTTTGCAGTTTTTGTAAATCTTGTCATCCGTTCCCACCGGTACACATGGCCTACTTTTTCGAAAAACGGAAGGGGTTTTAACGTGTGCGCAAGATAATCTGGAGGAGGAAGCAATTAACCTGCGAGTTCGTGACTGTATGTCCCTTTAAACAACCGTTGAAAGGCAACGTCCGTTACTGCCAAACTGTCCTACTCTCCGATACATTTTACACTTCAACAACCTGGGACTTATTATTTTTTTTAAAAAGGAAAAGCCGGTTGCGACCTAAGTTATTGTCAACGAACTCAAGATTCTCGTAGCACTCTTTGGTTTGAGCGGGGCTGACACATTTGCTTTAGGCACTCAAGTGAGTTGACTCGCGACCACAGTCCCTAAATCGAGAGTAATACCTCTGGGACTATGATACGATTTCAAACAAACAAAACAAACGAATGGAAATTAAATGATGATTGTTGTCATCTCTTTTCAAACAAACATGAATAAAATATGCTACGATGAAAACATTGATCCATTAATTGTGTAGAAAGTAAAGAACATGTATTCTAGGATTATTTTAGGGTTTGTTGATGATAGTAAGATCGAGCAAAAATCCCTCTAATGTGTTCACAACATTGGAAGCAAGGATTCATGTGACGTTTTCCTGTTTGTATTAAATGCAAGGGCACCATAGATGGATTTCTGCTATTGATCGGGGTAGGGGGCAGGGTTGATTTAAAAGGGGGATAAGCTTTTCGACAGACGCGCGATGAAGCAGTTAGCAGACAAAATAACCTTAATGAAAAAGTCAGATATTTGCTCTCTCTCTCTCTCTCTCTCTCTCTCTCTCTCTCTCTCTCTCTCTCTCTCTCTCTCTCTCTCTCTCTCTCTCTCTCTTTCTTTGTCTCTCCCTGTCGCTCTCTGTGTCTCTCACTCTCTGTCTCTCCCTCTCCCTCTCTCTCTCTCTCTCTCTCTCTGTCTCTCTCTCTCTCTCTCTCTCTCTTTGTCTCTCCCTGTCGCTCTCTCTGTCTCTCAATCTCTCTCTCTCCCTCTCACTCTCTCTCTCTCTCTCTCTCTCGCTCTCTCTCTCGCTCTCTCTCTCCCTCTCTCTCTCTCTCGCTCTCTCTCTCGCTCTCTCTCTCTCTCTCTCTCTCTCTCTCTCTCTCTCTCTCTCTCTTGTATCCCTTTGTCTCTCACTGTATCTATTTTTCTCATACACACGGGAACTGGATGTAAAAAAAGCACATATCTGCTTATTTCCTTTTACTCGGTAGAACAGAATACAATAAATAAATAAAATATATATCTCTCCCTTTAAGCTGACCTTGAACCATCAACGCTACATGAAAAACCCAACTGCCATAAACAATGATTACACCATTATCTAGGGTAATGATATCGTTAAACCAAAAAGTATAGCCAAAGACTGAGCACCTGGTCAATGTTTCTTGTGTTGACAAACAGACTTCCATTAACATTTTTCAAGGTGGTTTTTTTCAAGAATAATAACCTTTTGGCATAGTGTTTCGTGAACTGAAGAAAAACAACAACTAAAAAGTCGTGTATGCTTTACTCCGCAGAAAAGGACAGCAATAGCATCGC
The DNA here is from genome assembly GCA_028751875.1 of Rapana venosa. NCBI lineage: Eukaryota > Metazoa > Mollusca > Gastropoda > Neogastropoda > Muricidae > Rapana > Rapana venosa. Next base: position 36,944,111 of record CM054144.1, read on the forward strand.
CATTATGTACCTGTTACTTTCTGTGC
>CM054144.1:36949950-36973966 GCA_028751875.1 Rapana venosa
AGCTAAATGATTCAACAAATATGGGGCAAATTTTGACTCAGACTAAATCCTTCTTCAGATAATGTAGCCTATGTAGTAAAGCCTTCTGCAAGGATTAACTTGATCCATAATAAGCTTTTAATATGATAGCCTACGCTGTCTTTTAAAGCAGAACTATCCTCTGAAGTCAGAGTGTTGTTGTCTACGTTGCCCAAAACATGTGCAAAACATGTACTCCCAAAGTTCCCATTCAAATTTCTAGATGGGACAAGCGAGGCAATGTGCACACTTATTCTTAATGATCCCTGTCTGGGAACAAGAAACAAGAACAATGATATATCTTGCAATATGCTGCAACGAAACACGTTTGAAGGAGCTATTCAATTCACACTACTTAAAAAAATGTTATACATATAAAGATACAATTATTCAAGATGCAATCAGGTTGTCAAAAACCAAGGATAAAAAGGAAAGAAGACAATATATTCCACAGCACACCTTTATTACTTTTGCCCTTAGCTATAGAGCAAAGGCCAAAGCAGTTCTGTTCCAATTATGTTATCAGATAATAGTAGTGGCCTCAGGGTAAACAGAAATAATGGTTTGAACCAAAATTAGAGTCTCTAAAGCAGATTTGGATGTGGATGTTAAAGCACTTAGCAAGGATGTCGCAATGTGTGCATGTCCATGTGACTCTCTCTCTCTCCCCTCCTCTCTCCTCTCCATCCCCTCTCTCTCTCCTCTCTCTCTGTATCTCTCTCTTCTCTCTCTCTCTCCTCTCTCTCTCTGTTTCTCTGTCTCTCCCTCTCTTTCTCTCCGAATTTCAAAGGAAGTCACTGTGCCTGTTCACAGTCAGAGCATAACCCTTGATGTCCAAAATAATGTCAACACTCTTCAACGGACAACACAGGGTTTTTTTTGTTGTTGTTATCTCTCTACTTCTCATCACAGTGGTGTCCTGCCCTTGTGATTGTGTCAGTGCTAGTTGGGCAACACAATAAACCAGTTAGCTCCGACTGAGTAAGCTTAGATCAAGAGACAGAGAGGGGAGTGACATAGTGTGGAAACAGAGAGGTAATTGTCGTTTGATGTATGATTCAAATAGAGGATGAAAGGTTGTTTGTCAGGATACTTCAAACAGACTTCCTGATTCATGCTTCAGTTGACGTTCTGTCTATAAATGCAAAAAACGTTTGGTAAAAGAAAGCAGAGTTAAAGAGGGGGGGGGGAGAGACAAGAGAGTGAGAGAAGAGAGAGAAGAAGAGGGGAGAGAGAGGAAGAGAGATAAAAAAAAATATTTTGATGTGATAAGCCTTTTTAAGACCACTAACAAGGGAACAGTGGGAAGGCAACTGCACACAAAAAGCTATTTTAAGTTAGAAAAAAATGATTATTTATCTATAGATAGATACATAGATACATAGATAGATATTATAAAGAGAGAGAGACACGCACAGAGAAGAGAGAGAGAGAGAATACAATCCTTGCTTCGTTTCCTGATGGGTCTCATCTGCACCACCTAGCCCAACCCACAACCGCTACTCTAAAAGCCACTCAACAACAGCCCCACTTGGTCTCACATTGGCCACAGTACTTCAAGATACTGCTTTGCCATTTACAATGGCTGTCCTGCCTTTACTCACCACCCCCTCGTTAATTCATGTACTTCATTTTGACTGCATTCTGCATGGAAAAGCTTTTCTGGTCCACCTTAAAAAATAGTGCTTGATATAATGTATTTTTTATCTTCCAGCCTTCTGCTTTGTCTCTGTCTCTGTGTGTCTCTGTCCATGTCTCTGTCTCTCTGTCTTCTCACCTGTCTCTCTGTATTTTTCTCTTCTCTCTTCGTCTCCCTCTTCCCCTGTCGTCTGTCTGCTGTCTGTCTGTCTGTCGTCTGTCTTCTTCTGTCTCTCTCTCTCTCTCTCTCCTCTCTCTCTCTCTCTCTCTGTCTGTTTCTATCTTCGTCTATTCTCCCTGCCTCCCAACATGCTTACAATTCATTTTGATTTTAGATTCCTTTTGGTTTTCCTTCTTCAAAAAGCCTAATAGACAAAATCTAATCAAAAAACAAACATATCCCCAAGCCCTCTTCAAAACAAAACAGACCACTTCATTCCGTGATATGTTTTCCGCCGGAGTCCTTTCTGGAATCAAACACAAAGCAGCAATGGGACCTTCTCTGCTCCGCCCAAACTTGTTCCGCTGTCCATTTATGTTGTCCCTGTTAATTTTTTTTTGTGTTGATAATTGCCACTGACCGGCAGCAATGGCCGCCTGAAATCGTATTGGAAATGAAAAAGGAATAAACAGGGTGGCTTGTTGACAAAAGCCATACTTGACATTTCAAAAAGGGAACAATCGAATACATGGGTTGAAGATTGATTGCCCAAAAAAGGAAAAAAAAAAAAATCATGCCTGGAGTACGTGGCACATACACACACACACACACACACACACACACACACACACACACACACAGAGGAAAACGTCTTCGCACTCTTACCAAATATCTTGCGCACACGTTAAATCCTGTTCCCCTTTTTTGGAAGAGTAGGCCATTGTGTGCCAGCGGAAACGGGAAACAAAAATTACAAGATTACATGCATACAGGGACTGCATGTAAAATAGCACATTACTGCTTATATCATTATCCTCGAAGTGAAAGAATATAAATAAATAAATAATGAGAGAGAGAGACGGATATAAACAAAGAGAGACAGAGAGAGAGACGGACACACAGAGAAAGCAAGAGAGCGAGAGAGCGAAGACAAGAAAGAGGCAGACAGACGACAAGGGGAGACAACAGACAACAGACAAGAAGACAGAGAAAAGGGAGGAGAAGAAGAAGAGAGAGAGAGAGAGAGAGAGAGAGAGAGAGAGAGGAAAAAGAGAAGAGAAGAGAAGAGAGAAAAGGGGAAGAAAAAAGGCCAAGAACATCCGCTTCGAACAACCCTACAAGGTGGGGAATGAAACCCGTTTTAAAAAAGGGGGTGTCCCTCGCACTCTAGTTTAAACTAGGGTTTTTTCGCAAACAGTGGCTTTCCCCTGTATCAGTTTCAACAAGAAATCGCCAATAAACGCTACAAAAATTGCCCAACAGCAGTGCAGGGGAACCCTTTTATTTGGGGTCCCCACAGCAGCCCCAAAGTTTAAACATGTAATGGACTGCTGCCCCCTCCATAGTCAAAAAACAGTGTGTTTCTATTACGACGCCGCATCATCATTATCCCTCGCCCGTCGTCGTCATTTTCGTCATCACATCCCATCATCATCATCGTTTTTTTCATCACATTTCCCTCACATCACACTGTCCCAACATTATTTTCACTCACACAGAACAAAAACGGCCCAAAAAAGGGTGTAAAAATCCCGTTTTAAAGATTCTTTTGTTTTTCCCCGGCCATACTTTGAGATTTTGGGTATCAAAGAAAACTCCCCCTACCCCCCCCGCCACCCCTCCTAACCCCGACCCCCCCCCCCCCCCCCCCCCCCCCCCCCCCCACATACCGCTCCACTTCGGGAAGTATTCTTAAAAGTCTTGGCGCCCAAGAAGATAAACAGACGCAAGGCAGCAAAAAGAAAACAGAAGCGACAATTATCCTCAAAGCATGCCGAGGGCCTACTCTGCCTCTCTCTGCTTTCGCCCTCCCCCAAAATCACGTCAATGTGTCAGACCCACGGGGAATTAAACACACCATAAACCTGTTTTGAGAGTTTTTTGATTTATCAATGCATGAGAAGTTAGCTGTAGGCCAGAGAAAGGGCTTTTATGTTACTTTTTTTTTTCCATACGCCTACCCCTTTCCCACCCTTGGGTTTTTTTCTTGGGTTTTATTTTTGCGTATTTGTTTTTTTGGCTTTGGGTTTCGAATTCCAAAGCATGTTCCTTTTGAAGAAAATCTCAGGCATGCGGACAATTATTTTCGCCCGGAAAAGAAAATTTAAATTCGTCGATTGAACTCGATCGACGTGGATCTAACGTGTCTTACACAAGAATAAGTCTTGAGCCATCAAAATGAATTTCGCCATAAAATTTGAAAAAATCTCGAAGTTTTGATTATAATACATTTTATTTGTCGTCTGATTAGGGGGCGGGGGTGGCGAGAGAGATAGAAGGATAAAGGAGGAGGAGGGAAAAGAGAAGGGGGAGGAGGGGTGATGATGAGGTGATGGAAAGGAATTGTGGTATTTCCTTTGCAAATGGTTTTTGGGGGAAAAACGGGAAAAGGGTTTTTTTTTTAATTATTTTGGGGTTTTTTTTTTTTTGATTTTGTTTTTTTTGGGGGTTTTTTCCGGTTTCCCAGCTGCCCTTATTTTAAAAAAGGGCCCTACAGCGATATTCCATTTTCTACGTAATCTCAAGCTTGGTTCGTTTTTTTTTTTTTATCTTTCTGCTGTTGTTTCTTTCTCTTTGCTACTGTTGTTCAACCCACCCCCCCCCCTTTCTGTTGTCTGTCTGTCTGCTCAGCCCATTCTTTTCTGTCTATCTCTTTGCTCTGTCTCTGCCTCTTCGCTCCCAAATCTCTCTTCTCCCCCTTGCCCTCCCTCTCTCTTTTTCCCCTTTCCTCTCTCCTCTCTCTCTCTCTCTCTCTCCTCCTCTCTCCTCTCTCTCTCTCACACGAGAACAGAAAGCGCACGCCAGAACGAACAAAAAAAAAACACCGATAGAAGAAAGGTCGATGGGGGCCACCCAAAAAACTACAACCGTACGCGTGCCTCTATATCTAAGCTCAACCAAAAAATATCTAATAAAATTAACATTAAGCTGACAGAAACCGAAGTATACAAATGTTTTTGCTATCACTTCGCTTACTTTTTTATTTTTCAATAATACCCAAACAACATAATTTTTAAAATTTTGTTTTAGGGAACAGCACTGGAAGAAGTTGTATCGACGGATTCATTACACACAACACCGCACACACAACACCACACACACACACACAAAACGCACGCACGCACAACACACACACACACACAAACAACCCCACACACACACACACGCACACACACCACAAACAACACACAACTAAATTTTTACCCAACTGTTTCCTCAGTCTTAAGCCCTGTCTTTGGAAAGGGGAAGTTACAGTTTTAATCCAGCCCCAATAGCTAAGGGGTTTGGGGAAAAACCCCAAATTTTTGGGGTGATATTTTATTCCAAGCTAAAGAAATTAAAAAAAATAGACTTGTTTGGGGGAAAAAGATTTCCCTAGACACAAAACGCTTAAAATCTAAAAAAGCAAAAAAAAGAAAACGGGGGAACTGTCCACACCTTAAATTGCTTTTACTCGAAATCTAACCAATGGGAACGTTAGATAAAATGTATAATTTATTTTTTCACACATACACCACGCAGGCGCGCGCGCGCAAACACCACACACACCACCACACACCACCTCCACGCACACACACAACACAAAACATAGGCACACACACACACACACACTACACACACATTAAACACATCACACAAACCACACGTACACATACACACACGCGCGCGCGCGCGCCGCACTCAAATACATACAAACTCAGCATCACGTAACAGCACACGACCCTGCTCTCACACAACACATACGCACCCGCGGCGCCCAACACACACCCCACACAGTCACACACACGAACAAACAAACAAAAAAACACACACAAACCCCCCAAAACACACAACACACAATTACACACCGTACAACAAACATTCACACAAACACACACAATAGACACACAAAAACACATTCGTCTAATATCACTTGTGAACAGACTTTAAATTTAAGACAACAACAACAACACAAGCACACAAACATACACACACACAAACACACTAAAACACCACACTTAAACACACTCACACACACAAACAGACAAACACACACTCACTCTAAACACACACACACACACACCCACACTAAACACACCACACACACAACACACACCACACACACAACACACGCGCGCGCACACACAAACACACCTACCCACACACACATACATACACACTCACACACACATACACACACATAATACCCACACGCACAAACACACACACACACACACAACACATCACACACACACACACAGCAACGCACACACCTATACACGCTTGCACTCGTTTACCTGTGTGAAAAGCATTTTGCATCAAGCGGAACAAACAGGCAAGGTAGAGAGAGAGGTTGACGCTGCATAATAGAAGGGATGCAGAACATAAAATACCTGTAAAAACTCTTTTACTTCCACTTCATCATTCTCCTTCATTTCACACTCTCTCTCTCTCCTCTCTCCTCTCTCCTCTTTTCCTCTCTCCTCTCTTCCCCTCTCCTCTCTCCTCTCCCTCCCTCTCTCCTCTCTCCCTCTCTCTCCTCTTTTCCTCTCTCTCTTCCCTCTCTCCCCCTGTCTCTCTTCTCCTCTCTCTCTCCTCTCTCTCCTTCTCTTCCCTTTTCTGGCTCCTTGTGTCTTTCCTCTCTGCTCTATCTGTCCTCTCTCTGTCCTGTGTGTGTCCCTCTGTCTCGTCTCTCTCTGTCTCTTTTCCCTCTGTTCTCTCTGTCTGTCTCTTGCCTTTCTTGTTCTCTCTTTGTCTCCATCCTCTCTCTCTCGTCCTCTCTGTCTCTGTCTTCTGTCTCTCTGCCTCTCTCGTGTCCTCTCTGTATCTGTCCCCCCCTTTTGCTCATCTGTTTCTCTTTTTCTTTTTCCCGTCTCCATCTCTTTCCCCCTTTCCCCCTTTCTTTCTCCCCCCTCTCCCTCTCTCTCTCTCTCTCTCTCTCTCTCTCTTTTCTTTTCTCTCTCTCTTCTCTCTCCCTCTCTCTCTCTTTCTCTCTCTCCTCTCTGTCTCTCTCTGTCTCTCTCTGTCTCGTCTCGCTCTCTCTGTCTCTGTCTCTGTCTCTCTCTCTCTCTCTCTTCTCCTCTCTCTCTCTCTCTCTCTCTCCTTCTCTCTCTCTCTCTCTCTCCCCTTTCTCTCTGTGTATTTCTGTGTCTCTATGTCTCACTCCCCTCTCTGTCTCTGTCTTCTGCTCTCTGGCCCCCTCTGTGTCTCTCTCTGTACGTCTCTCTTGCTCTATCTGTTTCTCTTTCTCTTCCCGTCCCCCATTTTTTTTCCCTCCTCTCTCTCTCCTTCTCTCTCTTCCCTTCTCTTCTCTCCCTCTCCTCTCTCTTTCCTCTCTCTCTCCTCCCCCTCTCTCTTTCTCTCTCTGTCTCCTCTCTCTCTTCTCCTCTGCTCTCTCTGCCTCTCTCTGTCCTCTCTTCTCTGTCTCTCTGTCTCTCTCTCTCTCTTCCCCCTCTCTTCTTCTCTCCCTCTCTCTCATTCTCTCTCTCTCTCCCCTCCTCCGTCTTTCTCTCGTGTATTCTTTTCCTATGTTCCCATCTTCTCTCTCTGTCTCCTCTCGTCTCTCTCTCTCTCCTCTCTGTTTTTTCTCTTTCGTCCCGTCTATCGCCCCTCTCTCTGCTCTCCTGATCTCTGTCTCGCACCCCCCCCTCTCTCCTTTTCTTTTCTTTTTCTCCCTTTTTTTCCCCCCCTCCCCCCTCATCATCTCCTCTCTCCTTCTCCTCTCTCCTCCTAGGGCTATCGGTCGGACTTTCAACCACATATTGGGCACTGATATTTTTTTTTTTCCAGGATATAAAATCCTGCGCAAAAACAACAAAACCCCAAAAAAAAACCCAAAATCAAATATAACCAAACCTTAGGCCCCCCAAAGAACTTGGGGGAAAAACCCAATTTTTTAGATTTTTTTAAAAGGGGAACCCCTAAAATTTTTGAAGGGAACCCAAAAAAAAAAAAAAAAAGGCAAAACTCCAAAAACACCCAGAAAAAAAAATTTTAAGATTTTAATACACAAACAAAATTAAAATTAATGGACCAAAATAAATTTAACAACCCCCCCCAACAATTTTCCCCAAAAAGAACCAAAAGACTTTCCCTTCTAAAACAACCCCAACAACATTTCAATTTATGTCTTACTACATATAAAAAATGGAAAAAAAACAAAAAACCCCAAAACCCTGGAAAAACTAAAAAAAAATTTTTTGAAAGGGGAAAATTTTTTCCTTTAAAACCCCCTTTTTCAACATTCCATTAATGCCCCTTTAGCCATGTTTATAAACACCTCAACAACAAAACGCCCCCTTTTTGAAACAATATAAAACCCCCCCCTTGCTCCAAGGAACAGAAAAACTTTATTTAACCTTTTAAAAAACATTAAGGGGTTAAAAAAATTAAAAATCCATCCACAAAAACCAAAAAAAAAGAAAATTTTTTCCCAAATTCTATCCCCCAAAAAAAACCCAGGGGACCAAAACAAAAAATAAACAAAAAACTTTTCCCCCCAAAAAAAATTAAAAAACTACCAAAAATTAAAAATCACTTAATGTTTTATTTAAAAAATAAATAAAAGCCCAATAAAAAATGAAAAAAACCTCTAAAGGGGCATACCCTTTTTAAAATACATTTTTTTTGTGGAGCTATTTTAACCCCCTCAAAAAAAAGGCTTTGGGGGAAAACACAAATTTGGCAAATTTCCATAAAGAAAAACTAAATTACCTTTTCTTAAAAACCCTTTTCCCCAATCCCTTCCCAAAACAGCAAAGTTTCTAAAATTTGGACACTAACCCCCAAACTATAGACCAATTTTCCATCAACCTACCCTTTTCCCAAATTAAAAAATAAAACCCAAACCTTCCCTTTTAAATCCAAAATTTTTTCCCCCAAATGCGGGGTTTTGACAAAAAAACCCTTATACGCACATACCCTAGACCTCTACAAACTTTAAAACAAAAAATTTGTGATACTATTGAAGACCAAAAAAACTTGCCAAAAACACATTCTATAAAAAACAAACCAAATTTTCCCAAATAACAACATTTTCCTTCCAACAAAAAACAAACCCAAAACAAAAAACCAAAAAACCCAAAAACCCACAAACCACAATAACCCCCTACAACAAAAACCCCCTTCCAACACAAACCAAAACAAAAAAAGGAGACAAACACAAAACAAAACCCCCCCAAAAAAAACAAAAAAGTTATCACTTAGGGCAACAAAACCCAACCCCCCCAAAAAACAAAATCATCTTATCCCACTAGAAAAAGCGCCCCAAAACTTAACCCCAAACTTACTCCCATCAAAATTAAAAAGGAAAGTAATTGAAAAAACCCATCACCAAAAGGGTTTTAGGGAAACACTTGTGAAATCTCTTTGGGTTCACCAAAAATACCAAACTAGCAAATACATGCCCAAAGATATCCCAAACTTTCTAAATCAAGCACTTTCTGATTTTTCATTAAAGGAAACTTTTCTTCAATCTTATATACAATCCTCAATAGACACTTCTACCCAGGGATTCTGCTAGGCAAACACTAGAAACCTTTTACTGATCTTACAAACGTGCCTCAAATTTCCTTTTAAAAAAGAAAAGTTTAAACTAGAAGCTGACATATCAATTAAATATTCTCCCCTTACGCCAACGACTAAAAATAACAAAGGAGTCTATGTTCAAAACATGACGGAAACTGTTCCATCATACTTAAAAAAAAAATTTTCCCCCAAACCAAATCCGAAATACTAAAAAAGCCCACGCCCTTTTCCCGAGAATAGACAATTTTTCAAATCTATCTATTTTTACTCGGGCCCTAGTGGGCCCCTTTCCAGATTCATTAAACAACATCAATCAATAACAATCTACAAAACTAAATTTTCAACTCATTTGAACATCAAAAATAACAAACCACGCCCCTACCTCAAAACAAAGTTGCTTTCCCTCCTTACCTACCTGCCCTTTCCATCCACCTATCTCCCTTTTCCCTTTCCCTCACCTGTAGTATGTCAGACTGTTGTCCTCTCTCTCCTCCCTCCCCCTCTTCTCTCCCTCTTTTCTCCTCCCCTCCCCCTCTCTCTCCCCCCTTCCTCTCTCCTCTCCTCTTTCAAATTTCATTGCTTTTGAAAGTGATTTTACAAAGGAAAGCTTTTTTTCCTTTTTTTTTTTTTTTAAACTACTTTTTAAAGTTATAAGAAATAATCACTAAAAATAAAAGTGTTAATCTGTACATTTAAATAAATAGAGTTTTGACAGTGATGACGCTGTTTTGAAAATGAATTCAGTATTTTTTTCCTAGTCTTTTTTTGTTTTGTTTTTACAAACAAAAGAAATTAACTTTAAAAACCCCAAACAACCCCACCACACACAACACCATCCCCCTCTCAATAAATTTTTTTTCCCCCCCCCCCCCCATCTTCTCTTTTACTTACATGATAGATTTCTTTTTATGACTTTAGCGATTTTTTTCCCCCTTTATTGTTTGAGTTAATTGACTTTGGGGGGGTTTTTTCTTTTCATGGCGTTCAATTTGTACAGTAATTGAAAAGAATTTGAGGGATCCAGTGCTGTTCGAGAACATAAAAATTTTTGTATTTTCCTTGAAACACGCCACACACAAACCCACTCCTTCTCTCTCTCTCCTCTCTCTCTCTCTCCCTCCCCCTACCTTTAAAAATTGGGTTTTTCCCCCCCCCCTCTTTTTCTCCTCTTCCTTTTTTTTTATTTTATAGTATACGGGGGATTGAGTTTTATTTCATTATCTTGACATATAAACTGCATGATATAATCAAAAAATTGGGGTTGACAGTGATTCACTGTCTTTAGAATATATTTTTAGAGTTATCACTGAAACACACACACTCTCTCTCTCTCTCCTCTCTCTCTCCTCTCCTCCTTTTCCCCCTCTCTCTCCTCTCTCTCTCCCCTCCTCTCTCCTCTCCTCCTCTCTCTCTCTCACATGACCTTGTAGATCTGGCTTTGGTTGTTGTTTTGTTTTGTTTTTTTTTTCTTTTTTTTCTTTCCCTTTTTTTATGTTGAAGTAGGGTATTTAGGTTTTTTTTTATTTATTTAATTTTTTATATTATTATTATTATTATTATTTTTTTAATATTATTATTATTTTTTATCATAACATATTTTTTGTCTAAGAAACAAAAAAGTGTCAAAGGTGATCGGTACTGTTTTGAGAATTAAATTTAGTACCATCCTGAACACACACACCACACACACACACACACACACCAACACTCCCCTCCTTCTCTCTCCTCTCCTCCTCTCTCTTTTCCCCTCTCTCTCTCTCTGGGTATTTTGGGCCTAAGACCGATATCAATTAATTCATTCTCTCCTCCTCTCTCTCTCTTCTCTCCCTTTTTCCTCTTCTCTCCTCTCTCTCTCCCTCTCTCTCTCTCTCTCTCTCCTTCTAATGTTATTGTTATTCCAATAAAGGGCATATTCATACTTTCGATTTTTTAATATTATTTTTACTTTGTCTTACTTGAGCTCAGTAATCCCTATTTTTAAAACTTATTACCCCGCGTAACAACTAGTGACTATCTACAATATGAAGGGGTTCAATTTTATGACTATAAATTTGGGTTTCTCTCTCTCCTTCACTCCTCCCTCTCTCCTCTCCTCCTCTCCTCTCCTCCTCTCTCTCCTCTCTCTCCTCTCCTCACCCCCTTCTCTTCCCTCTCTCCCCCTTTTCCTCTCCCCTCTCTCTCTCCTCTCTCCTGTGTTTTTTATTGCGTGGTTGTTACTTTCTTCTTTTTGTAAATTTTTTTGGGTTTTTTTTGCTTGTTTGTTTTTTTTTTGGGTATGCACGTGGGGGTTTGGGGTGTTTTGTTGTTGTGTGTGGTGGGTGTGTTTGTGTGTGGTTGTGTTGAGTGTAAGGGGGGGGTGCTATTTTTTTTTTTTTTTTTTTTTTTTTTTTTTTGTTTGTTTGTTTGTTTTTTGTTTGTTTTTTTTTTTTTGGGGGGTCTATGGGTTTTTTTTTTTTTATTTTGTTTGTTTGTTGTTTTTTTTTCTTGTTTTTTTTTTTGTTTATTTGGAAGGGGTTTTTTTTCTGCTTTTTGGGTTTTTGTTGTTTTTCTTTTTTTGGTGGTGGTGGGGGGGGGAGGGGGTTTTTGGGGTATTTTTTTTCCCCTTTTTCTCGTCTGGGTTGTTTATTTTTTTGTTTTTTGTTTGTTTTTTTCTTCTTTTCTCTTTTTCTTTAAAAAAGTTTTTTTCCTTGCTTCTTCGCTTAAAGTATGGTATGAGTGCTTTTTTTAAAAGTGACCCCCTGGGCGGGGGTGGATTAAAAAAGAACATAATACTTTTTCATTTTGCTGGAAAAAAAAATATTTTGTTTCTATTACTTACAAGTTAGATGTTTTTTTTTATATTTATTGGGCTTTCCCCCTCCTTTTAATTTTTGAGTGTAGGGGAAATTGCACTTTTTTTTATTACCATGAAAAATCAATTTTCAGGAGCATAAAAAAAGTGTTTGTGTTATCGGTGCTAGAGTATTTTCATATTTTGTATTACCCGAAACACCCCCCCCCCACCCCACACCCCCACACACACGCTCAAACAAACACAAACCACACACACACACCAACACACCAACACCCCACACACCCCCTCACACCCACCACCCACTCATATCTCTCCCCAACGACTGATAGTTTTAAATTTTTCTGGTTTTTTTCTTTTTTTTATTTGTGAGGGGATGGGGATTAAATTTATTTTTATCATGACTATAATTTTAAACAGTAAAATCTAAAAAGAGTGTTAGGGATGGGGATACTGTTTTGGATTATATATTGGGTATTTTCTCTGAAATACACACACACACCCCTTGTCTCTCTGTCTCTTCTCTCTCCTCTCACCTTTTATCTCCTGCTTATAGTCAATATATCCTGATGAAGGATTCAATTTTTATTTTCAATACTTTATTGGACTTTCCCTGTACTTAAGTTTTAATGATGGGCCCCATTTCAATATCTTATAGTTTTTAACAAGTAAGTGTACCATTTGACAATGTGTAGATGTTTATCTTTATGACTTATAATTTTGGGTTTTGTTATTTTTTCTTGGGTTTGTTTCTTGTTCTTGTTGTTGTTGTTTGGGCTTTTTTTCTCTTTTTTTTTCATCTTTTGTTGGGTTTTGGTTTTTTTTTCCTTTTGTTTTTTGTTTTTTTGGTTCGGTTTTTTCGGGGGGGGTAGGGGGGGGTATTTTTTGGATTTTCTTTTTAAATTTCTTGCTTTGGGGGGGGGGGGGGGTTGTTGGGGGGGGGGGGGTTGTTGGGGGGGAGCGTTTTGAAAAGGGTTTTTTTTCCCCCTTTTTTTTATTGTGAACTGTATAAGTATTGGTTTTTATTATTAAGATGTATCCCCAACGCGGGGGCTGGATGAAAAAAGCACATTGTGCTTATTCATTATCCCGAAATAAAAGAATTTGTCATTGTCATTGTCCTCAAACCCAACTGAAAATGTAAATATGTCCCCTGCTATTTAAAAGCCCATCCCCCTTTTTGACTGATACACGGTAAATTGGCATGTTGTGGTTTTTTTGCGGGGTATGTTTTTTGTGTGTATTATGTGTGTGTTGGTTTTTGTGCCCTGTCTGTGACTTGTGTGGTGTGTGTGTGTGGTTGTGTGTGTGGTTGGAAATGGTCTGATCTCTATGGTGCTCTGCGCACACGGCTGATTTTGGGATATTTGTGTATGGTGCGGGGCTTGCCGCCAGTGTGTGTGTGGGTGTGTTTGTGCGTGTATTTTGCTTGGTTTTGCGTGGGTGGCTTGCGTGTGTGTGTGTGGGGTTTTGCGGTGTGGGTATGTGTATGTCCGGTTCTTCTTGTTCGCGCCGGTATGTGGTGTTAAATGTTTACGCGGGGTGCGTTTTGGTGTTGTGTGTTGTGGCGCCGCGGGGTGTAGGGGTTTTGGGAAAGAGAATACAGAGACGAGACAGAAAGAGGGCCTCTTCTCCCCCGCAACGGGTCCTTTTCCCGTCACCACTCTTTAAAGGGACAGAAACAGCATGCGGAAAAGGCAGTGTGCATAATATGCCCTGATTCCTAAAAAGGACCACCCGGCGCCCCTCTTCCCTACCGCCAAGCCACCTGTGTCCTTGCCGTTCTTGCTATCCCTTTTTCTTCTGGCTATTTTTCTCTCTGATCTGTGGACTCTGTCCTCTGTCTCGTCTCTGGTTTTTTTGTCTTCTCTCTGTCTTTTTTGTCGTCGTTCTCTCTCCTCCCGTCTCTCCCTCTCTCTTCTCTCTCTTTTTCGTCTCTCTCTCTCCGTTTCTCTCTCTTCTTCTATTTTCTTTTTTTGCACATACACAAACCCCAAAAAAAACGCGCCACAACACATGCAGACACACACCCACATCACAAAGATAAACACGCGCGCGCGGGGGATTTAAAACACATCCCCTTTCCAGAAGAATGGCCCTTATATGCCGGGAAAGGGATGACAACATTTACAAAACTGCAACACACGGAGACTAGATGAAAAAAAAACACATGAGGCTTATTCCATTATCCTCGAAAAGAAAAAAAAAGAAAAAAAGAAAGAAATAGACAGATCAATCAATCGATCAATCAATCACACGTAGATACATAAAAAATCTCATCGTATTCTGTCGCCTGTTTCCGTCTCCCCCCCCCCCCCCCCCCCCCCCCCCCCCCCCCGGGGGGGTTTGTTGCTGTCTTCTTTTTTTTCTTCCCTTTCTTCCCTTTTTTCTCTCCCCCTCTCTCCTCTCCCCCCTCTCTCTCTCTTTGAAAATTATATATTTATCAAAATATACTTCTCAAAAAAAAAAAAGAAATGTATCCTTTAAATTAATGCTCAAGTCGTTAGGGATTTTAAAGTTAAATCATGTTTTTCGTGTTGTATAAGATTTTTACCTGTCTTCTTAATAGCTTAATCAGGCAAAGGCCCAATGAAAAAAAAAAGTGTGCGCATCTTATTTTGTTACCCTTTATAAATAAAAAATTCATTCATTCATTCATCATTTATTCACTCTCTCTCCCCTCTCTCTCTCTCTCTCCTCTCCTCTCTCTTCCCTCTCTCTCCCCTCCCCTTTTTAATTTTCTCTCTCCTCCTCCTTTTCTCTCTCTCTCTCCTCTCTCCCATAGTGTGTATGAAGTTGTTTCCTGCGACAAACAACTTTTTCCCTGTTAATACGGGGTTTTGTTGCGCGTGCCAAGGAAACTAAGGCACGTGTCTTTGATGTCCTATATTTTTAAAAATAAATAAAGCACTGTGCCGACTGAAAGCTTGGAGTAAAAAAGCTTATGGCTATGCAAACGCTGTTTTCTCCCTCTCTCTTCCTCTCACTCTCCCCTCTCTCCTCTCTCTCTCTCTCTCTCTCTCCTCTCTCTCCCTTCTCGCCCTCTCCTCCTCTCTCCTCTCACTCTCTCTCTTCCCCCTCTTCCCCTTTCTCTCTCTCTCTCCTCCTCTCTCTCTCCTTTTCCTCGTGGGTTTTTCCCCTCTCTTCCTCTTTCTCTCTCACTCCTTTCTTTTTCTCCCCCTCTCGCTGCTCCTCTCTCTTCCCCGCTCTCTCTCTTTTCTCGCTCTCTCTCTTGCTCGCCCCTCTCTCCTTTTTCCTCGCTCTCTCCTCCTCTCTCTCTCTCTCCCTCCCCGGCTCTTTTTCTCTCTCTCTCTCGCTCTCTGTCCTCGCTCTCTTCCTCTCTCCTCTCTCTCTCTCTCTCTTCTTCTCCTCTCTCCCTCCTCTCTCTCTCCCCTCTCTCTTCTCTCCTCTCTCTGTTTGACACCCAAATAAAAACCTCCCTACGACACAAAGAAAGGGGTCTAAAAGAACCACACAAATTGAAAAATTTACACACCTTTGCCAAAAAAAAAATTTTGTGGTTCCATTACTGCATAAAATAAACTTATGTCGGAGAAACTGTAGATACCCCTTTTATATAAAACCAAACTAAATGCATTAAACTGGTTTAAAAACTTATCGGGCTTTCTTTTAAGAATAAACAGACAACATACAAAAGCTCTTATACAACATAATAAGGGAAAAGTAAACGGGGCGACTAAAGTAAAAGATCTTTACATAAATGGTTTTTGGTATTTTTTTGGCTAGCCAGGGGGGGGTTATGAAGAACAGTTTTTAAGAATTGAAAGATAGTTTTTTTTTTCATTTTTTCATAAAAACGGCATGAACAAAATTTTCTAGTAAAAATACACGGGGTATACCCTTTAAAAAGCGTTTGGTCCAAACAAAACTGAATCGTTAACTTAAAAGCTCGAAGTTTTTTACTAAAATTTGGGCTAAATTTTTGGGGTTTTTTTTGACTGCAAAACAAGGGAAAAATTACAGCAAGACAGACAACAACTCTTGTCCCATGTGAAAAAAAAGAAGACAAATTTTCATTTTTTGTTTGCTTGTAAACTTATCAAAACATTCCCCCAAAAAATTGCTTTTTTGACCAACCCAACCAACAGGGCCACCAATCTTGTACAAAAGGGGTTTCTTTTAATGATATTCCGACTTAAATCTTTAGCAATATAATAACGCAGGGTCTAAAAACGAAGCAGACTTTAAAGAAAAAGATCCCCATACGTAAAAACGAAAAAAATGGTTGGCATTTATCTGGGCTTTGGATTTTTACTCATGTCCTTTTCATATTCATTTCCCATTTTAAATGTTATTACAATTTCCCCCCTTTGACTGATGGCTTGTAGCTTTTTTTCAAATAAAATTTGTTTGTTCTTCGTTCGTTCTCTCCTCTCTCTCTCTCTCCTCTCTCTCTCTCTCCCTCACCCCTCCTCTCTTCTCCTCTTTTCTCTCTCTTCTCCCCCTCTCTCTCCTCTTCTCCCCTTTCCCCCTCTTCCTCTTCTCTCTCCTCTCTTTTCCTTTCCCCCGCGTGGGCTTATCTTTTTCTGAAAAACTAAAATTCAAATTATAATTTATCTTGTGTGGGTTAATTTTTCCCCTTTAAACTTTTATAAAAAACCTTATTTTTGAATGAATTTTTAACTGATTGCCTGGACTTACTTTCCTTCTTTTTTGGTGATTTATATCCTCTCTTCTCTCTCCCCCATCGTCTCTCTCTCTCTCTCTCTCCTCTCTTATATATAATATTATATATATATATATTATATATTAAAAAAAATATTATATATATTTTAAATATAATATATTTTTATATATAATATAATATATATATAATATATAATATAATATATGTGTGTGTGGTGTTGTGTGGTCATTGCGTGTGTGTCTTATCTAATTTTATTTTTTTTATTTTTTTACATCAGTCCCCGTGTGTATGCAATTTGCAAATTTTAATCGTGTGCTCCCAACGGAACACAATGGCCTACTCTTTTGAAAAACAGAACATGATTTAAAGTGTGTGCAATATGTTATGCGTGCGTTCGCACACGGGGCCTCGGTTTATAATCTCATCCGAAGGATTTTGGGGGAGAGTAGAGTCTGCACTGATGTTTATTCCAGGAAAAAAAAAATCTTTTTAAACGGGATTCGAACCTGGGTCGTGAGATTGCGAGCGCAATGTTCTAACCACTAGGCTATCCCGTCCTCCCTAGCGTGCATCAGAAACTGTCTACAGATTTAACACAAACAGTATAATGGTAACAGGATATAAAAATATAAAAAAATAAAACGAAACAAAATTAAAAACAAGGCACAGATATACGTCATAAGTTATTGCGTAAAGTTGTTACGTCATAGTCCTTTGGATGAGACTATAAACCGAGGCCCCGTGTTCGAACGCATGCAGAACATCTTGCGCACACGTTAAATCCTGTTCCGCTTTTCGGAAGAGTAGGCCATTGTGTGCCGGTGGAAACAGATGACAAAATTTACAAAACGCATACACACAGGGACTGGATGTAAAAAAAAAAAAAGCACATGAGTGCTTATTCCATTATCCTCGATATAAAGAATAAATAAATAAATAAATAGTGAAAATCATTATCAAAAACAAAAGTATCAAAATAGAATTACGTAGAAGACTACTGCATGACATATTCGTATCTCAAGGTTTGTTGCGATAATTACGTGTTAAAAATTTTCCAGGTCGTGTTCCATTTCTTTAATTCCTTGTTCTTCTTATACACAAATACATATTACAATTGTACATTTTCAGAGAGACAGAAGGACACACAATGACCAGGGCAGAGAGACAAGGATGGTGAGAGTGTGGAAAGAAGAGAAAAGGAGGAAGAAACAAAGTGGAGGATAGGGTAGCGCGGAGAAGACAGACGGGGAAAGTTAGGGAGGGAGTGGGGGACAAAGCGAAGAAGAGAGAGTGAGAGATGTAGAGTAGGGGACAGAACGGGAAGAGAGGTGATAGAAAGCGAGGGGGAGAAAGTGAGGGTGTGGAAGGAGGGAGGGCAGTGGTGAAGGAAAGAGAGAGGAGAGAGAGAGGAGAGAGAGAGAAGAGAGAGAGAGAGAGGAAAGAGAGAGAGAGGGAGAAGGAGGGAGGGAGAGAGAAAATAGAGAAAGGGGCAGACAAGGGAAAAAGGGTGATAGAAAGCGAGAGGAGACAGTGACGGTAAGGAGACCGACAGAAGTGGTAAAGGAAGAAAACGACCAGACAGACAGACAGCCCGACAGACCGGGCAGAGAGAGACAGACAAGACATGAAGCAGACGAAGTGGTAAAGGAGAAGACAGACAACAGACCGGCAGCCCGACAGACAGGCAGAGAGAGAAGACAGAGACAAAACAGGCAGACATGCGACAAACAAAAGACAGAAAAAAGTAACAACAGACAAACACGCAGACGAACAGACAGAAAAAACAATAGAGATAGAGACGAAGACAGGCAGACGTAGAGACAGAGACAGACAGTACAGAGAGACAGACAGACAGTACAGACACATTCACGCCGAGAAAGGCAATATGCACTCTATGCACTACCTACCTGATACGTTATCTTTTTTTTTCCCAGAGGCATGAGAAGCAGCATGGGAAATGAGTATACCGCAGAGACAATCCTGAATAATGCATAGAGCGCTGACCATAAAAACGGTCACATCAGGTTTTGGTTTGTTTTGTTTTTGTTGTTAAAAAGGAACCTCTTTTTTATTGTCATATGGTCATCTGTCTGTCTGTCTCTCTGTCTGTGTGTCTGTCTGACTGTCTGTCTGTCAGACAGTCTGGCTCTCTCTGTCTCTCCCTGTCTCGGTTTGTGTCTCTCTGCCTCTCTCTGTCTCTGTCTCTCTGTCTCTCTCGCTCGCTCGCTCTCTGTCTGACTGTCTGAATGCATGTCTCTGTCTCTGTGTTTCTCACTTTCTCTGTCTGTCAGTCTGTCTGCCTGCCTGTCGGTCGGTCTGTCGGTCGGTATGTCTGCCTGCCTGTCCGTCTGTCGGTCTGTCTGTCTGTCTGTCTGTCGTCTGTCTGTCCTTCTCTCTCTCTCTCTCCTCTTCTCTCCTCCTCTCTCCTCTTCTCTCTCTTCTCTCCTCCTCTTCCCCTCCCTCCCCTCCCTCTCTCTCTCTCCCCCTCTCCCCTCCTCTCCTTCTCTCTCTCTCTCTCTCGCTCCCTCCCTCCCTCCCTCCCCTCCTCCCTCTCTCTCTCCTCTCCCCCTCTCTCTCTCCTCTCTCCTTTTTCCTCTCTCTCTCTCTCTCTCTCACAAGCAAAGTTTAGGGGGTGAGCATTTTGGTCCAACGGTTAAGTTTTGAATCCTCATGGGCCCTTTTAAAGTATTTCAAATTATGTGTTTTTGTTGCTTGATTTTTGTTTGTTTTGTTTTGCCATTGTCTTGTAAAATCTCTCCTCCCCTTTTCCCCTCTCCTTCTCTCCTCTCTTCTCTCCTCTCCTCTCTCCCCCCTTCCCTCTCTCTCCTCTCTCTTCTTCTTCTCTCTCTCTCTACCCTCCCTTTTCCCCACCCCTCCCCCCAGCCGGGATTTCCTTTCCAACCAGTAACAAGGAACAACCACGTCACTGATTGTCATACAGCATTTTTACTTTCATCAACCGTCCCCAAACCCATCGATGGATTTATAAAATAAAAAAAACAAAAACGGAAGTATTTGATGTCCCCCATAACCTATGCGCGCGGGAACCAGAGCGACGATTCTATTCAATAAGAGCCCCGCATCTGAAAATGAAAACCCTACATTTCCCTTTTTCTATGTTTTTTGTTTTAAAAAAAACGTTTATAATGCAAACATTTACATATTATTTTTAAAAATTTTTTATATCGAGACATGAAAAAAAGTGTAATTTTTTTGCTTTTTTACCTAGCCCCGTCTGTATGGTTTTGTAAATTCTTCATCTGACCCACCGCACACAATGGCCTACTCTTACGAACAGAGGAACAGGATTCAAAGTGTGCGCACGATGTCCTGCACGCGTTCGCACACGGGGCCTCGGTTTATAATCTCATCCGAAGGACTTTTGGGAGAGTGGAGTCTGCACTGATTTTAACTCTAAGGAAAATATTCCCTTGAACGGGAATCGAACTCGGGTCGTCAGATTGAGAGCGCAGTGTTCTAACCACTAGGCTATCCCGTCCCCCCAAAAAATATATGATACAGCATGCACACAGAGGAACATTAAAGCTCCGAGACATGCAGTAATTAGTAGTTATGGATGAGTGTGAAAAGACTCTTCAAAGGTCCTTTATCTCTTAAGCTATTGGGGGGAGGGGGGGGGGGGGGGGGGGGGGGGGGGGGGGGGGGGGGGGGGGGGGGGGGGGGGGGGGGGGGGGAGGGGGGGGGGGGAGGAGGGGTGCGTTTTAAAGCTTTCTTCTTTGTCTCTTTTCTTTCTTTTGTGTTTCCTTTCTTCGTTTTTTTTTTCTTGGTTCGTTCTTTCTTCTTTATTTTCCCTTTCTTTCTTTTCTTTCTTTCTTCGTTCTTTTTTTTTCTTCGTCTTTTTTCTTTTTCTTTCGTTTCTTTTTCATTTTTTCTTTCTTTTCTTTCCTTCTTTCTTCGTTCTTTCTTTCCTTCCCTCGTTCTTTTCTTTCTTTCATTCTCTTTTCTTTTCATTTTCTTTCTTTCCTTCTTTCTTCCTTTCTTGCTTCCTTCTTCTTTTTTGGGACTGGGGGTCTGTTTCTTTGTTTTTTTGATTTTGCATTTGCTTTTGTTTGCATTGCTTTGCTGTTGTTATTTATTTTTGGTTTTTTTTGTTCATTCTTTATTTTCTTCTTTCTTCCATCCCTTGTCTGTTTGTTTGATTGATTTGTTTATTTTATGTTTTGTGGGTTGCTGTTTTTATTGATTTTTGTTTGTTTGTTTTTGTTTATTTCATTCTTTTTTTCTGTCTGTCTGTCTTTCCTGTATGCTTCTTTCTTTCCTGTATTTCTTTTTTTTTTGGGTTAGTTTGGTTGTTGTTGTTCTTCTTCTTGTTGTTGAATTTTGTTTATTTTTTCTTCAATTGTTTGTTTGTGTGTTGGATATTGTTGCTTTTGTATCAAATAAGCACTCATATACAACTGGGCTATTTTAACATAACCAAGCGTCCCAACTGGTAGCCAAGCAACGAAGGAATCATACTCTTAAATGCTGCAATAACCTTTGCTCGGGTAGTACAAGTGCTTTATCCACCCATCCATCCATCCATCCATCCATTCACTTGAGTAGACCAATTGCTTTATCCATCCATCCATCCATCCATTCACTTGAGTAGGCCAATTGCAATTCCATCCATCCATCCATATATCCATCCATTCACTTAAACGCTGCAATAACTTTACCTCGAGTAGAACGAGTGCTTTATCCATCCATCCATCCATCCATCCATCCATTCACTTAAACGCTGCAATAACTTAGCTCGAGTAGAACAAGCGCTTTATCCATCCATCCATCCATCCATATCCATCCATCCATCCATCCATCCATCCATTCACTTAAACACTGCAATAACTTAGCTTGAGTAGAACAAGCGCTTTATCCATCCATCCATCCATATCCATCCATCCATTCATCCATTCACTTACACACTGCAATAACTTAGCTAAGTAGAACAATGCTTATCCATCCTTCATCCTCAAAACCCCCATCCACCATCCATCCATCTATCCCCATTCACCATCCATCCAACCATCCACCCTCCATCCATTTACTTTAAAAGCTGCAATAACATTTGCTCAGTAGAACAAATCTTTATCCATCCATCCATCCATCCATCCATCCATTCACTTAAACGCTGCAATCGCTTTATCTCGAATAAAACAAGCCCTTTATCCATCCATCCATCCGCCATTCATCCATCCATCCATCCATCCATCCATCCATCTATCCATCCATCCATCCACTCACTTAAACGCTGCAATAACTTTAGCTCGAATAGAACAAGCGCTTTATCCATCCATCTATCCATCAATCCATCCATCCATCCAACCATCCATCCATCCATCCAT
Source organism: Rapana venosa (assembly GCA_028751875.1). Lineage (NCBI taxonomy): Eukaryota > Metazoa > Mollusca > Gastropoda > Neogastropoda > Muricidae > Rapana > Rapana venosa. Next base: position 36,972,057 of record CM054144.1, read on the forward strand.
CCATCCATCCATCCACTTAAACGCTGCAATAACCTCAGCTCGAGTAGAACAAGCGCTTCATCCATCGATTCAGCCGTGCCTCGTCCCTTGATGATATGCCATCATCTGGGAAAGCCACCGGCACGATCAAAGCGTGGCAGGCAATGCTGAGATATTGTTGCTAAAGACAGACGGGATAACGTTGCAGGTGACGCCTACCCTAACGGTCCTCTGTCGCCACACTCTCTTCAATAATTCTTTAATAATGGCTGCTGTCAGACGCTAATCGACGTTTCGAACGTTACGCGTGCCCCTGAGATGCACCTAAGGCTTACCAGAAGAAGAAGAAGATGAAGAAGAAGAGGAAGAAAAGAAGAAAGAAGAAAGAAGAAAGAAGAAGAAAAAAGAAGAATCTGATATGATAAATTGATATGATGATGGCTTGGAAATTTAATAGCTCTTTATCTCGCAAAAACAAATCAAGCACTTAATCAGATGAAGAACAGTTTATATCGACGCAACTGAGGCATTGCGGTTCGTGCATTTAGCTGATTTTTTATTTCTCATTAGATAGATAAATAATTAATAACTGCAACCAACAATAACTAAACACGAAAACAAATAAAGACACAACCACACAGTCCCTCAATAATGTTTGGTTGGGTGTGTTTTTTAGCAGGAGGTAGCAGAGGCAGACTTATCTAGTAAAGGTGTCCTGTGTGTGTGTTACCATAGTACAAAAGATGGTGTGCATCAACAAGTTGTTTTGAAGGATTTGCTACGGTTTTTTTTTTTTTGTTTTTATATAAAATCGGATTTGTGGTGGTGGGGTGGTGGTGCTTGTGGTGGTAGTGGTGGGGGTGTGTATGTGTGTGTGGGGTTATTTTGTGTGTGTGTATTGTGTGTGTATTTGTGTGTTGCGCGAGGAAGGTGTGCTTGTGCGTGCGCTTGTGTGCAAGCATTTCCATAAGCAGTTTGTTGTGTGTGTGTGCGGTGTTGTGTGTCGGGTAAGTGTGTGTTTTAAAGGTGAGAGAGAGAAGATAAGAGAGAGAAGGAGAGAGAGAGATGACAGAGAGAAAGGGAGAGAGAAGGTGGGTGGAGGGAGTGGGGAAAACAGAGAAAGAAGAGAGAGAGAGGAGGGGAGGGAGAGAGAGAGAAACGTAAAGATTGAGAAAGAAAGAGAAGAACACACTAAAACACACACACACACACAAACACACACACACACACGCACAAACACACACACTCACTAACATACACACACACCACGCACACACACACACACACACACACACTCACACCACACCCCACACACACACACACACACACACACACACACACAACACACACACACACAAAAAAAACCCTCAAAACAACCCCAGCAAAACACACGAGCCGGGATGTCTCCGCCGCGTTAATATATAAACTATTTTTCATCTAATTACACGTCTCTTAAGTCTCTGTGTGTACGTCTCAGGGCCAGCGTATTGTTTGAAACAGTGATCAGCGTCTGACGAGATAAGGCTGTGATGGAGGTGTATCCCTGGCATCCTAATCACCCTGTCTCCTTATCAATAATCCAATGCATCCCATTTCTCATCGCTCTGTTTGTCACTACTGTCATTTCGATTGCTGTGTATGATACATACCGAGTCAACAGACTGTAGCAAGATATGGATGTAATAATATAATAATAATATAATAAAAATAATAACATAACAATAATAAATAATAATAATAATAATAATAAAATAATAATAATAATAAAATAATAATAAATAATAATAATAATAATAAAGATGATGATAATAATAGTAATGAAAATAAAAATATAATAAATGGAAATTAAAATAGGGGAGATTTACTGTTAGGTTTTTTAATGAGAAGGTTGACAGGGCAAACCCTTGGGTTTGGGGACATGGAAACCACAA
>CM054144.1:36981966-37009466 GCA_028751875.1 Rapana venosa
TAATTCGTTTACAAAAAAAGAAAATAATTGTGGACTTAATATACAGCCCTGCTTCATCCTTTGGACATTCGAAATATTCCGAATAATCATATCCTGCGCGTACACATGCTAATACTGATTTATATATCACTCCTTAGTGCCATATATAATTTACCGTTTATTCCATTTTTACGCAGAACAGTCCATTAGATATTACGATTAACAAATCGAACGCCTACGAAAATCGACAAATGCAACAAATAGTTTTTTATTTGATTGCAAGTATTTTTGAACAATAGAGTATAGGGTGAATATATGATCAGTAGTACTATAATTGCTCGAAACCTGCTTGTTCTTCAAGCAGTTTTTCATTAAGAAGAGGAGAGAGAGAGAGAGAGAGAGAGAGAGAGAGAGAGAGAGAGAAGACAGACACGACAGACAGACAGATAGACAGACAGACAGACAGACAGATAGGCAGCCTTCTTATTCTTCTTCTTCTTTTCCTCCTCCTTATTTTAATGTCCATTCACTACAAGGTGATTTATATGTAGATAATTGTGCATTTTACGTTGACTATATTCCCTTTTGTCTGCAGCTATCTATATAATTATCTCCATTTAGTGGAAAATATAAGCGACACGGGTTTTTAGCCGGTGGCATAGTTTTTAAGAATATGATAATTGAACTCACCCGAGTTGGTCGGGTTTTGAGGGAAAAATTTCTTTCTTTTCTAAATCAAAGACAAATATCATTTCTTGAACAAGTAAAGCAATTTGCCCCAGAAAAGAGGCCAATCACTTCTATGACTAACATATTTAAATATCAATCCAACTAAGTTCCTGGTTTGATGTATACCGAAGTCATACTGTATCCACTTTAAATTGGGAAATAAAAGCTTAGCGAAACTACTGTACATATAGTTATTCTTATTAATCAATTCAACTATTTTCAAAGAAAGCCTGACATATTCACTTTGCTAAAAACAAAATGTATCCAGGATGAGGTATTGGAGATAAATTGCTTGTATAAGGATATATGTTGAAACTAGACATTTAGAAAGAAATGTGAATGGTTAAAAAGCCAATCGAAAATTGTTTTGTGTGAGTGTATGGTATGTATCGAAGGTATTAAGTGATATATTATATGTGGTGTTTGTTTTTTTTTGTGTTTGTAGCTGTAAATTTTGATTAAAATTGTATAGCAGTAGAAAAGGCCCGGCCACACTTCACAGTGGCCCTTTGAAACCCCTGGGGGGAGGCAGTTTTTTTGGTTAGTTATTCAGACACCAACACCTCTTAAACCCAAAAAACAATTTGGTCCCATACAAGGCACACACACACACACCAACCCACCACACACACACACACACCCACACACATACCACCCCATCACTCAATATATTTTTTTAAATATTTATATATTTAATAATAAATATATATAATATATATATAATATATATATATATATATTTTTAATATACACGCGCGCGAATGCACGCACGCACACGCACTTACACAAAAAAATATAGTTGGGCCCAACAGACAGACAGACAGCAGACGAAAAGAGATAGTTTAATAGATAGATAAAATGATAGAAAAGAAAATTTGATAGATAGAAAATTTAATAGATAGAAAAAGGGGGAAAGAGGATGGATGGAGGGGAGGGGAGGGTTTAAAGGGGTGGATGGTTTTTGGAAATATGGTGGATGGAGGGAAAGGTTTTTTAATAGTTTAAATAGAAAAATTTGAGAGCGAAACAAAAAAAAGTTCGATTAATAAATAGATCGTTTAATAGTTTGATCGATAAAAATTGGATCGATAACGATCAATCGAAAATAGATAGATCGATCGATTAGTTTGTTTGTTTAGATAAAAGGAAAATTAGATAGATAGATAGATAGATAGATAGTTTAATAGATAGATAGAAATAATAAAATAGTTTAAAGGGAGGGTTTTGGATGGGGGGGTAGGTAGATAGATAGATAGATAGGTAGGTAGATAGATAGAAAAGATAGATAAATAGATAATAATAGTTGAAGAAAAGTTTAGATGATAGAAAATAGATAGATTAGATAGATAATAGATAGTGAGGAGTGAGTGAGGGGAGTGAGTGATGATGAGATTAAGTAGGGTAGAGACAAGAGTCAAAATAGAAAATTTAAATAGCTGCAAAAAAATGGGCCAAAACTTAGAACCTTCCCCCAAAAGGGGGGGGGGGCCCTCTCCTATCCTTTCTTTTTTAATTCTTTCTATTCTTTTCTTTTTCTATTCTATTTGGGACTGGTCTGTCGGGTCTCTTCTGTTTAATCTATTCTTTTTAGTCCCATTTTAAAAGTCTAGTAAAGAAATATTCTGTTCTTTTCTGTTCTTTTCCTTTTAGTTTTTTCCCAATTTTTTTTTTTATCTATTCTTTTTTTTTTTAGAATAAAAGGGAGGGGGAAAAAGAAAAATAAAAGTTTGCTTTACTGCATCTGGGGTATCCAACGCTAAAATTTGCTTCAGCCCTGGGTAAAAGGGGAGGGCCCTCCATCACACTTTAACATCCCCTTTGGGTTTACCGTCAGTGATTTTTTTTAAAGCCAACACCGCCACTTCAGACTACTGATGTCAAAAACCAAAATAGGCACACACACAAAAACACACGAAAAAACGCGCCCCGGGCACACAAAAACCCACACACACACCCACCATACAACACAACGGGAATTTAACGCGCGCGAACCAGGCACCACACATTTTGCACACCACACCCAAAACACGCACGCACACACACACACCACACACTTTACACACACGACACACACACAAAACACCCGGAATTGCGCCCCGCAAACACTACCACCGCAAACATGCACCCCACACAAATGCTAAAACCGCACGCACGCGTCACAAACAAACACACCCCACACCCCCCACAGATGGAAAAAGCTTTACACCACAGGCTGCCCAAAAGTAAAACAAACATCACCCCACGCACCACACACACACAAAAAGGGCACCACGCACCCACCCCCCAAAAACAACAAAATTTGCAATAATGTACGCACGAACACACTTTTCCACACCCCCATATGCACACACACCCCCAACACACACAAAAAACACACATTTCAAAACCTCAAAACACAAGTTTTACACCACTTTTGTTAGGGCCCTTTTGGCGAAAACAAAATACAAGACAAAGATAGCATATCCCTAAATTAAATGCTTCAAATTCGGAACAACCCACACCTATCGCCCGAAAAATGTTTGCAGCTAGAAATTTTCCCGCAAAAAATAGTATGGGGGTTTTGCAAAAAAAAAATTTCCCACATAGGAAAAGCTTTTTTTTTTTGTTTTCCTAAAATTATGTGCTCTCTCCCCTTCTCTCTCTCCCCCCCCACCCTTTTCTCTCCCCTCTCTCTTCTCCCCCATTCTTCTCTCTCTCTCTCTTCTCTCTCTCTTTTCTCTCTCTCCTCTCTCTCCCCTCTTTTCTCCCCTTCTTCTCTCTCCTCTCTCTTCTCTTCTCCCTCTCCCCTTCTCCTCTTTTTTTGTCCTCTCTTCTTTTCTCCCCTTTTTCCCCCCCCCCCTTTTTTCTCTCTCTCCCCCTCTCTCTTCCCACCCCTTTCCCTTTCCCCCCTTTTCCCCTTCCCTTTCCCCTTGTCATCTTTTTCCCCTTTTCCTCCCCCCTCTCCCCTCCTTTTTTTTCCTTCCTCCCCCCCTCTCGAGCGCCCCCTCATTTTTTTCCCCCCCACGGAGCAAAAGGCGTGGTTCCTTTAAAAAAAAACCGGCCCCAAACCCTTGCCCCTTTAAAAAACGGGTTTGCATTTAACCCCAATTTTTTGTTTTTGCAAAAAACCCCAAAATTTAAACATTTTTCAAAACCAAACCCCCCCCCCCTTTTAAAGTCCCTTTTTTTTAAAAAATCCTTTTCCCCTCAAAGAAAAGGTAATTTGAAGGGCTTGGTTTCCCCTTTCCCCCAAATCAAAAAGGTGGGGTTTTGGGTCCGGTTTCCATTTTGCAAGGGGGTTTTCCCTTTTTGGGCATGGTTTCCCGTTAAATTTTAAAAAAACCAAAACCCCAACACAATTGCACCACAATATTTCTTTTTTGGTAAAAACTTTCCCCATATTTTTTTGTAAAATTTGAAAGGAAAAACCAAAAATTAAAATTTTTTTCAAGAAAAATAGGGGTTTGGGGGGTTTTAAATTTTCCGACCACGTTGTTTTTTCGGGGTTTTTGACCCCACCACCCCTAAACCCATGACAAAAAAAAAATTTTTTTTTAAAAAAAAATTTTTCCAAATTGAAAAAGACTTTTTAATCAAAGGGAAATTTGCAGTGATAAGGGAAAAAAGGGAAATTTTTTGGGGCTTATTTTTTACCCATTTTGGAATTTTTAAAAAAAACAAATTTTACGACAAACAAATCACGGGGGAACCAAAAAAAGGGGACCCTTAAAAAAACACCAAAAACAAAACACACAAAGGAGGGTTGCTTTGAAACCACAAGGGAAAAAAAAATAATAATTGGATTAAAAAAAAAAAATTTTTTAATTTTTTTAAAATTTTGAAGGGAAAAAAAACAAAATTATGAAAAAAAACGAAAAAGAAACAACAACCAAAAGGAAACAACAACACAAAACCCTTTTAAAAACAATTAAAAAAAAAAATTTTTGGCAAGGTTGGTAAAAAATTTTTGGGTATTTAGAAAAAAATATTTAAGGGAATTTTTTCGAGATTAAGAAGGCTAGGAAAAAAAAAAAGAAGGGGGCTTTTTTCCCAAAAAACCATCAAATTGAAAAAGCGCGGCGCGCTTTTGCCCCTTTTCCAGCCCAAAATAAGACCTTAAAGGGAAAAAACACGGCAATAAAAAAACAAAACAACACCCCACCACCCCCGCCCCGCCGGCACCAAAACCCCTTTTTAAAAGGAAAAAAATAATTTATTTTTAAAAAAAAAAAATTTTAATTATTAAATTTAGCAGAAGACAAAAAAAACCCCAACTCAAGAAAAACCCCAAACAAAAAGGGAAAAAAAAGGCAGACCAGAGGGCCAGACAACACAAAACCCAAAACAAGGCTTAAACCTTTTCCCCGCGGCTGGCTTTTTAAATTCCCTTATTTGCCGACAAAACGCCATTTTTTTAAAGACCATTTTTTTCGAAAATTTTAAAAAACACAAAAACCCTTTTAAATTCCCCAAACCCAACCTCAAGGGTTAAAAAACAAAGGGCGCCCCATCTTTTAACCCCTTTTACGGTTTCCAAAATAAAAACTTTTTGAAATGATGCCGAAAAAAAAGACAAAAAAGACAAAAAAAAACCCCCGGGGAGGGCCAAACCCAAAGGGTAACCTTCCCCTTGGCTTCCCCTTCGACCCCAAAAAGAAAAAAAACCAAAAAAAAAAAAAATTAAATAACAAATTATTTAAAAATTTTTAAAGATAAGGAGAGAAGAAAAAAAAAAGAAAAAAAGGGCGCGAGTTTTACTTTTTGACCTTTTACACCCGGGCAAGGGGGTTAACACCCGGAAAAAAAAAAATCCCCAAGAAAAATTTAACCCCCCAGGGCAAACACCAAAACCAAAAAACCAAAAAGACTTCTTTGGGGTTTTTTCCCTTTTGCTGTCGTAAACCCCAATTTCTTTAAACCAAAAAATTTTTGTTTATTTTTTTTAAAACCAAAAAACTTTTTTTTAAAATTATAAAAAACAAACCCGTGTTTTAACCACCAAATTTAGGGAAACAAAAAAATTTCCCCGGCTTGATTTAAAACGTTTTAAAATTTTTTCCTTTTTGGTTTTAAAAAATGCTGGGAAAAATTTAAAGCAAATAAGACTTTTTTTAAAAAAAAAACCCCTTGTGATTTCTTTAATTTCAAGGGTTAACAAAAAATTTTTCCCGGTAGTGTCAAATATCACCCTGGACATAAGAAAGAAAAGGAAAAAAAAAGGGGGGGAAAGAAGAGGAAAAGAGAGGAAAAGAGAAAAAAAAGGAAAAATTGAGAGAGAAAGGAAAAAAAAAAAAAAAGCAACCCTTTCCTTTTCCCAATTTATTGAATTGCCCAAAGTGGGGCCCGGGGGAACGGGGGGTTTCAGGTTTGGTTTTAAAAAAAAATTTTTTGGAAAAACCATGTTTTTAAAGTCAAAAAACCAAAAAAACCTTTGCCTTTTATGAACGGTTCCCCTTTTGGGCTTGAAAAAACCATTTAAAAAACCCAAAAAAAAAAAAACAAAAAAAAAAAAAAAAAAAAAAACAAAAAATTTTAAAAATAAAATTTTAAAAAAAAAAAAAAAAAACAAAAAAAAAAAATAAAAAAATTTTTACAAAAAATTTTAAAAAAATTTTAAAAAAAAAAAAAAAAAAAAAAAAAAAAAAAAAAAAACAAAAAAAAAAAATTTAAAAAAAAAAAAAAAAAAAAAAAAAAAAAAAAAAAAAAAAAAAAAAAAAATTAAAAAAAAAAAAAACCCATTTAAAAAAAAAATAAAACCCGGGGTTTTTTTTAATAAAGAAAATTAGTAGTATTTTTTTTATTTTCCCGGTCCAGCGTAAAAGCCCCCAAAATTAAAAAAAAACAATTTTTTTATTTTTTTTTTTTTTTCCCCTTTTTTTTTTTTAAAAATTAAACAAATGAGCCTTTTCTTTCAATTCAAAAAAAACCCCAAAGCCGCTCCCCTACTTCCTGAACAACCACACGTTTCCCCAAAACCCAAATTTTTTCTGAAAAAAACTTTTTAAATTTTGAAATCCCCAAATTTCTTCTTACCCACCCCAATTTTTTTTAAACCTCTTTCTAAGATTTGCCACAAAAAAACGTGACCCGGGAAAAGTTTTCAGTATTTTACCCAAAGATTTAATACATTTAAACCGAGTTCTATTTTTAAAAGGTATCTTCCCGTTTTCCATATAGTCCAGTATTTGACGAATGGATTGGGACTTTTTAAGAAACGTTTGATATTTTTGTTGTATTTTTTTTTATTTTTTGGTTTAAAAAAAAACAAAGTCCCCTTATTTCAATGCTTTTGGGTTAAGTAAAGGTTCTTTTTGAACTTCAAACAATTTCCAAAATAAAATCAATCTACCAAATTTCAGCTTTCGAAAACTTTTTTAAAGATTTCGTTTCCCACCTTTTTTTCCCTTTTCCCCTTGCAACTTTCACCCCAAATAAAAACTTTAAAAACTTGGGCTTGGGTTGAAAATTGCATCCCTGGGTACTTAAAAAAATTTCACGATTTTCACTTCACTTTTCCCATAAAATTTTTTTTAAAGGGCACTGAAAAAGTCCCCCTTTCAAAAAAAATCTTTGATGTTTTTTTTTTCCATATTGACTGAAAAATCTAGGGGGATCTCCCTTTTCCCTTTAATAATTAGCGGGTTTTTTGTAAACCTTTTCCCGTGTCGGGAAAAAGAAATCATATCATGGGCAAATGTAGAAAAAATACCTCCATTCCCCTTTGGTTAAACTAAAATTCCGGTTTTCCCTTTTTTTTTTTAAATTTAAACGGCAAATTTCTTTTTAAAAAAAAAAGAAAAAAATTTGTGGACTTAATTTTACGGGCCCTGCTTCACCCCTTTTTGGACATTCGAATACCAAATTAATCATTCCGGGCGCGTAAAACCTTGCAAACGGGATTTATATAAATTTCCTTTTGGCCATATAAAATTTACCCGTTTTTTTCCAAATTTTTAAGCAGAACAGTCCTTTGGGATATTACGATTAACAAATCGAACCCCTTTAGGGAAAATGGGACAAAAAAACAAATATTTTTTTAAATTTGATTGCAAGTTTTTTTAAACCCTAGAGTTTTAGGGTAAAATATTGATCAGTAGTACTAAAATTTTGCTGGGAAAACCCGCTTGTTTTTTCAAGAAAGTTTTAAATTAAGAAGAGAGAGAGAGGGGAAGAAGAGAGAGGGAGAGATGGAAAAGGGGAAAACAGACAGACAGACAGACGACAGATAGACAGACAGACAGACAGACGGATAGGCACCCTTTCTTTTTCCCTTCTTCTTTTTCCCCCTCCTTTTTTTAAATGTTCCTTTCACTAAAAGGTGTTTTTATATGTAATAATTGTGCATTTTACGTTGACAAAATTTCCCTTTTTTTTCGCATATCAATTAATTATCTCCATTTAGGGGAAAAAAAAAGGGAACAGGGGTTTTTTTACCCGGGGGCATATTTTTTAAAAATTTGAAAAATTTGAACTCAGGGGGTTTGGGTGGGTTTTGGGGGGAAAAAATTTTCTTTCTTTTCTAAATAAAAAAGACAAAAATCTTTTTTCTTAAAAACAAGAAAAGCAATTTGCCCAAAAAAAAGAGGCCAATCACTTCTTACTAACAATTTAAATACCCAACCAACAATTTTCCGGGTTTTGATGTATCCCGAAGTCTTAACTGTATCCCCCTTTAAAAATTGGGAAAAAAAACCCTTAGGGGAAAAACTACTGAAAATTTAGTTTTTCTTATTAAAAAATTCTCTATTTTAAAAAAAAGCCTGAAAATTTTCTTTTTTGCTAAAAACAAAATGTATCCAGGATGGGGTTATTGGGAAAAATTTGGGCTGTAAAGATATGCTTGAACTGAGACATTAAAAGAACAGAACAACGTAAAAGGCTAACAAAGCCAACCCAGAAAAAAAATATGTATACCCATTCTGGGGTTTATTTGAGGTAATGGTTTTCAAAACCGAAGCTTTTTTAAGTGCAAAAACAATTTTAAAAAAAACCATGTTGGCAGGTTTTTTTTCTTCTTTTTACGTGTTTGTCAGCGGAAACACAAAATTGAAAAAAAAGAACATTTTTTGATAGTTAGTGATTGTCTTAAAAAACCTATCCCACTCTTGCAGACATGAAGTTTGGGGTTTGGGGGTATCAAATTTTGTTACTTATCTTTCGCAGAAAAAAGGGATTATTTCAAACAAAGACTACAGAAATGTTTAAAATGCCCGTCCCCGGCCCTAAAAATTCCCGAATCCCTTTGGGGGGTTTCCCGGAAGTTTTGTAAACCCCCTTTTCTCCATTCTTCTCGTCTTCACCCCGCCCTCGGGGTGTCTCTCAGTCCATTCTGCCCACTTTCGAATTTTTTTCCTCCCATCTCTTCCTTAAAAATTATTTTAAGCCCTTAAAACTTTTGCTGCTATGACCAAAAACCGTTTTCAAAAGCCACGGTAAAGGAAACAGAATGTGCATCAAACTTTCTCATTTCTTTGTCTCGGGAGAAGCTCTTTTCCCCTCTCCCCCTCTCCCCCTCTCCCCTCTCTCTCTCTCCCCTCTCTCCCCCTTCCTCTCCCCTCTCCCCCTCTCTCTTTCATCTTTGTTACGTGTAAAAAACTAGGGGTTTTACCATTTTACAATGTGTAGATGTTTTTTTTTTTATCCCTTTACAAGTTTGCTTTTTGTTTTTTGTGTTTTTTTGCGGGGTTTTTTTTGGGGGGTTTTCTTTTTTTTTTTCCCTTTTGTGTTTTTTTGGGTTTTGTTTTTTGGTTTTTTTCCCCTTTTTTTTCTTACCCTTTTTTTGCTTTTTATTTTTTTTTTATTTTCCTTTGATGCCCTTCTTTTTGAGGGGGGGGAATTTTGGGGTTTTTCTTTTTTTTTTTTGGGTCTTTTTTGGTTGTTTGTTTTTTTTTTTTTGGTTTTTAAAAGGGGTTTTTTCCCCTTTTTAATTTCAAACCGGGCTGGGGTTTTTAATATTGGGTTTTTAAATTAAGATGTCCCCCTTACAGGGGGATGTAAAAAAACATGAGTGCTTATTAATTACATCGAAAAAAAACAGAATTTGCCTTTACCCTTCTCTTTTCCCCTCCCCCCCTTTCCCTCCTCTCCCTCTCTCTCTCCCCTTCTCTCTCCCCCTCCCCTTCCCCCTCTCTCCCCTCCCCCCTCTCTCTCTCTCCCCCTCTCTCTCTCTTCCCTCCTCTCTCTTTTTCCTCCTCCTCCTCCTCCTCCTCCCCCTCTTCTCTTCTCTCCCCTTCTCTTCTCTCTCCCCCTCTCTCTCTCTCTCTCTCCTCCTCTTCCTTCCTCCTCCTCTCCTCTCCTCCTCTCTTCTCCTCTCTCCCCTCCCCTCTCTCTCTCTTTTCTCTCCCCCCTCCTCCTCCCTTCATTCTCTCTCTCTTTTCCCCTCTCTCTCTCCCTCTCCTCTCTCCCTCTCTCTCTCTTTTCTTCTTTTCTCCTCTCTCTCTCTCTCCCCCCTCCCTGCCCCCTTTGTTTTTTCCCCCTCTCTCCCCTCTCTCTCTTCCCCCTCTCTCTCTTCTCTCTCTCTCTCTCTCTTCTCCTCCTCCTCCTCTCTCTCTCTCTCTCTCTCTCTCTCTCTCTCTCTCTTCTCCCTCCTCCTTTCTCTCTCTTTTCTCTTCTCTCTCTCCTCTCTCCCTCTCCCTCTCTTTCTCTTCTCTAGTATAGTACATATTCACTTTCCTTTTTTTCCCCCACTCTTCCTTTTAAACCCCTCCCAAAAAAGGGGCACATCTGAAATTTAACGTCCCCCCGTTTGGGCCCACATTTATCTTTTTCAACACCAACAAAAAAACATGGGTGGGAAACACCCCTTGGGGGCAGTAAAAAAAAAAAAAAAAAACACAACATCCCAATTTTTGTGCACAATCTAGTTGCTGGTTTGGTTTTTAAAATCCCACCACGGGCCGGCAAATCGGTAGAGAAAGATGGAAAAAAAGATGGAAAGAGATAGAAAGCGAGGGAAAAGGATGTTTGAACGGGACCATAAACCCCAACAGGACGGTCAGGGGATTTAAAAATCTTTTTCAACGTTAGACACGTCAGGAGTGAGGCGGGGGACTAGGGGTGGAGGGGGGGGGGGGGGGAATGCCATTTTTCAAAACTCTCGGGGTTTCCCTAAATAGAGAAAGGGCTGAATGCCCAAGCGTTTGGTCCTTTAGTTCTCTGTGTGTGTGTTTTGGGTGTGGTGTTGTGTGGGTGTTGTGTGTTGTGTGTGTTGTGTTTTGGGGTTTTCGTGTGTGGTGGTGTGTGTGGTGGTTTTGGGGGGGTTTTTGTGTTTTGTGTGTGTTTTTGGTGTGGTGTGGTGTGTGTGTGTGTGTGTGTGTGTGTGTTTGTGGTTGGGGTGTGTGTGTGTGGGGGTGTTGGGGGTTGTGGGTTGTGTGTGTGGTTGGGGTTTTTTTTGTGTGTGGTTGTGTGTGTGTGTGTGTGTGTGGGGTGGGTTGGGGGGTGTGTGGTTGTGTGTGTGTGGGTGTGTTTTGTGTGGGTTGTGGGGGAAGGGGTTTTTGGGGTGTGCGTGTGTTTTATATTATTTGTTTTTTTTTTTTAATTTCTTTTATATTGGAAAAAAAGGGAATAAGCCTTATGTGCTTTTTTTACATCCAGTTTTTCCCTGTGTATGCGGTTTTGTAATTTCTGTCACTTTTCCCAAACCGGAAACAAAAAGGTTTCTACTCTTACGAAAAGGGGAAACGGGGGTTTTTAACGGGGTGCGCAAGATGTTCTGCTTTGCGTTCGTTTAATCTCATCCGATCACAAAGGATTTTTGGGGGGGAGAGTGGAGCCCTGCACTGATTTTAAAATTTCCGGGGGGGAAAATTTACCCCTTAACGGGAATTCGAACCCGGGGTGGGCAGATTGCGAGCGCAATGTTCTAACCATAGGTCTGTTATATGTGGGTTGCGGGTGTTGTGTGTGTGTGTGTGTGTTGTGGGTGTGTGTTTTTCCCGTGCGTGTGTGGTGTGTGTGGTTTGTGTGTGTGTGTGTGTGTGTGTTTTGTGGTTCGTGTTTTGTGTGTGTGGTTTTCTGTGTGTGGTTGGGGTGTGTGTGTGTGCGGCCCGCGCGGCGGGTTTTTGGTGTTTTGTGTGTTTTTGGGGTGTGTGTGGGGTGTGTGTGTGGGTGTGTGTGTGTGTGTGTGGGGTGGGTGTTGGTTTGGTGTGTGTTTTTGTGTTTGTGTTGTGTAGTGTTTTCGTGTGTGTGTTTTTTGTGTGTGGGGTGTGTTGGTTGTTGTGTGTGTGCGTGTGAGAGTGGTGCTTTTGGCGTTGTGTTTTGTTTTGTGTGTTGGGTTGGGGTGTGGGGTTGTGTGGGTGTGTGTGGGGGTGTTGTGTGTTTGTGGTGTTGTGTGTTGTGGTGGTGCGTGTCGGGGTGACTGAGTGAGTAAAGGGGGAGTGAAGAAAGCCCTTTTTAAAATAATACCCAAAGTGACGGAAAACCCTACGCCCGGGGATTTCCCAAAAATGATCCTTCGGGTAATCTGGGCACCATTTTTGTGAGGGGCCTTTGGTTTCATTTTATTCAGTTTTTTTTTTTTTATTTTTTTTTGGCAGGTTGGGGGGGAGGGAAAAAAAGGAAAAAACTTTGGGGAAAAAAAATTAAAAGAAAAAAGGGGGGAAAATTACAACATTTTTTTAAAAATTTTTTAAACCCGGCTCGAACAAAAAACATTGAAAAACAAGCAACAAAGCACGTTTTATCAAATTATTTTTAGAAAAACGTATGCCTGATATTTTAAAAGTAAACAACAAAACAAAAGATCCTTTGCTAAGGTTGACAGTAAAATTTTCCCAGTGATAGATCCCTTTAACCCCAAGTTTTTATTTTTTTTTCCCCTTTTTTTTTTCATAGCACTTTAAGTCGGGAAAATTTTTTTCGGGTGCTCTTTCCGGGAGCGCGCTTTCCCCCAAAAGAGCAGCCACCCATTTTTGGGTTTTTTTTTCCTATCAAAAAAACTTTAATTTTTTTCCCCTATCAGAGTGGTGGGGGTTTTTCCCTTCAAATTTTCCAAGAAAAACTCTCTTGTTGTCGGGGGGTTCTTTTCGTACGCCCCAAAAAATTTTAAGGTTACACACGGGCCCTCAGTTTATTGATTCACCAAAAAAAGTACATCCAGCCCCCCCCTCTTTAGTGGAGGGGGAGGGGGGGGGGGGGGGGGGATTTTGGGGGGCCAAAAAAACGGGGATCGAGCCATGGCTTTATTTCCCCCCCGGACTTTACGCTTTTAGGCGGGGTGAAACCCTCTAGCCCACCAAATTCACTAGTATTTTGCTTTAACAGCAGCAAAAAAGAGACGGCCCTTTTGGGGGAAAGGGGACAACAAATACCCAGAGTATTTGTAGCGCTGGGGAGTAGGGGAAAAGAAACATGTTGTAAAGGTGGGGGGGTGGGTGGGGGAGGGCGGGGCCCCGGGGCAGCCCAGGACGTTTGAATCAAAAATTCAAAACAGTCAGTAGCAGGGGGACGTCCCCGGTGCCAAAAGCCCCTAAATGTTATTAATCTAAAAAAACATGGCCAGGGGCCCCTGAACAATTTGGGGGTTCAGAGCAGAAAAAAAAAGCAACATGCGCCAGTTTGCCAGATTTGATGGCTGCAGGGGTTCTAAAAATACTCTTAAAGGGAACGATCTTTAAAGATTAGAAACGCTTGTGCTTGGTGGTTGTGTGTGTGTGGGGGGGGGGGGGGGGGGGGGTGGGGTGGGGGGGGGGGTGGAGTGTGTGGGTGTCGTTTGTGTGTGGTGGGTTTTTTTTTGTGTTTTTTTTTGCGTGTGGGTGTGTGTGTTTTTTGGTGTGTAGTGGGGGGGGGTGTGTTTCATGTGTGGGATTGGGGGTGGGGGGGGGTATGGGGTTTTTATCGTGTGTGGGTGTGTGGGTGTGTGGTGTGTGTTTTGGGGTGTGTGTGTGTGTGTGGTTTGTTTGTTGTGTGTCGGTGTGTCGTAGTCTGTCCCCCCCCCCCCCGGGTTTGTCTTCTGTCTGTGGTTCTGTGTCTGTGAGTTTTTCTGCCCTGTGTGGTGTTTCATGTGTGTGTGTTTTGGGTCTTTCGCGCGCGCGCGCGCGCGGGGTGTGTGTGTGTGTGTGAAATGTGTCTGTGTTTTGGGGGGGTTGTGGGGTGGGGGGGTGGGGGGGAGTGTGTGATTGTGTTATCGGGGCGCACGAAAAGTATATAAAAATTTGCAAAAAAAAAAAAAAACCCTCTCTTTTCCTCTCTCTATTTCCCTTCTCTCTCTCTCCCCCTCCCTCTCTCCCCTCTCTCTCCTCTCTCCTCTCTCCCCCTCTCTTCTCTTTTTCCTCTCCCCCCCCCTCCCTCCCCCCCTCTCCTATTTATTTTTTTAAAAAGCATTTATATACATGGGGCCCACCCTTTTTTATGCCCACAAAATTAAAAAATACATCAGTAAATCGGGTTTTTTCCCCTGTTTTCCCTTTGACGTAAATGATAGTGTGCTTTTCCAAAACCCCTCAGTAAGATTGGGGTAGGGGCATACCTTAATAAATTTAAAAACTTATGGTCGCTCGGGTCCCCAATCATTGCCCCCTGCCGCCCCTGCGGGGGGGGCATGTGTGGGGTTGCTTTGGTGTTTTGTGTGTGTGTGCATGCGTGTGTGTGTGTTGTGTGTGTGTGTGTGTGTGTGTGTGTGTGTGTGTGTGTGTGTTTTCCCCGCGCGGTCTGGTGTTGGTGGTGGGTGTGTGTGTGTTGTGTGTGTTTGTTGTGGTGTGTGTGTGTGTTGTGTGTGTTGTTTCCCACAACAGCAGGGGATTGTAAAAGTACAATCACCTTTAGCCGCACCATCACCATAACCCCCCAATTACCCCAAAAAAAATTTTATTACCCCCTTTTGATATTGACCCCCAAAAAAAAAATTATATCAATCATCAAAATTTGGAATGCCCATTTATTAATCGTTTAAAGGGCCCCTTTTCAAAATGCTATCAACTCACCTAAATTGGGCTTAATGCTTGTTTTAAATTTTTTCCCCTGATAGATAAGTGTTCCCTTTTTGTTTAAAAAAAAAAATGTTGTCAAAGAAATCACAGAAAAAAAAACACCCGTCCCAGGGGAAAGGTTTTTCCGTTCCCGGGTTCGCGACAAGGCAAAAATTTTTCCCAAAGGGAAAAAAAAAGAAAAATTAGAGCGGGGAAGTGATTTTCAACGAAAGTTCTTTTTAAAAGAGACACTTTAGTGCTGCTTGTGGGGTCAGGTGCCGTTTTTCTCTAGGTTTTGTCTGAAAGTTTCCCTGAATACAAAACACCCCAGGCTTTAAAAAGGTACAAGCAGAGACCCGTTTTTGGAAATTTGCTTTAGGTCTGTTTTCCAACAAAAAGGAGTAGGGGGTAGGGTTAAAGGTTTTGGGAAATTTGGGGCCATTTTTAAAAGGGGGAAGAAAGGTTTTGTTTACATTAAATACTATATAAAGGTTTTTTTTTCTATTTTCAGAGATGGTGGTGGTGGTGGTGTTTTGTGGTGTGTGTGTGTGTGGATTGTCTTTGTGAAAGTTAAATTTAACTTAAGGGGGAAGGAATTTTTTTTTCACAGAAATACCCTTAAAAGGGTTGGGATTTTTTTGTATGTTTGGGGTGTATGGTGTTTCGTGCGTGGGGGGTGCATGTGTATGTGTGTGTGTGTTTTGGTTTTTATGTCCCCGTCTTGCTGCCCCCTTTAAAGTTTATTTTTAAACTAGGGCCCCCAGCTTTTGGAATTTTTTTGTGTTGCCTTATGGGGCAGGGAAATTGACAAGATCCCATCAGTTTCAGGAGGCCGATTTTCAACCCAAACCGGGGGCCCCTTCAATGCCTCCCTTTTTTTTTTTGGGATTGGGGGTTTCCCCGTTTTTTAGCTAATAATTAAAACGCAGGGGGTTTTTCCTTGTAGGTTTAGTGGTTTTTTTTTTTAGCTAAAAAAATTTTAAAGTACACATCCCTTGTAGTGTTCAGTATTGCCCCTTTTTTTTAGCTAAAAATTATACCGTGGCACCTCCCTTTTAGTGGGTTTGTGTTCCCTGTTTTTTTTTGGGAAATATACGCAGGGCACCTCCCTTTTTGTGTTCGGTGTTTCCTGTTTTGGGGTTTTGCTTTAAAAATTCCACGGCCCCCCTCCTTGTAGGTTTTTTTTTTGCCTTTTTTCGAGCTAAAAAAAGGGGGAAACCTCTTTATGGTGTTCAGTGGTTTCCTTTCTTTTTAAATAACTTACACTGGGAAAGCCTATTTCCCGGGGAAATTTGGGTTCCCCATTTTTAGAAAACCTATCAACATACATCTTTTTTACTATTAATGTTTTTCCCTTTTTTTAGCAAACCTAAAGCAACATATTAAAACCTTTTTAAATAGTTTTTCAATGCCTATTTTGAGTAACATACCCCAAAATAGCTTAAAATTCCCCAAAATACATCTCTCTACTTCCTTTCCATTGCCTCTTTTGAACAAAAACCCAACAAAATTTCAAATTTTTTAATAGTTATCTTACCCGGGTTTTACCTTTAAAAACAAAGCATGCCTTTTTCAAAAATTACCCCTTTCCTATTTTTTTTGAGCTAAAAATACGCAGAAAAATCTTTCTAATAGTTATCATTGCCTGTTTTTAGCTAACAAAACCCACAAAACCTCTTTACTAAGCCCCTTGCTGACGGGAGAAAAAGCCCAGATATGGAATGAATGCCAATCCTGGTTTCAAATTTTCAAAAGTGTTTCCCCCAATAACCCGTGAAACCCCCATTCCCAAAAAAAAAAATTTTAACAAAAATTTACCACAGGCACAAAATTTTGTAGAAAATCAAATATTTTCAACCATGACACTAAACTATCAAGGGAAAATGGGTTTAGGGGGATTTTTTTTTTATTTCATACTATCAATTTTAAAACCCTGGGTTTATATAAAGGGGAATTTAAAATTGGAGATTTTAACCCGGGCAAAGGGTACACCCCCACGGTTTCTTTTATACTAATATGCCAACCAGACAGGGGAGACCACATCTGTTTGGTATTTTTTAAGGTTTAAATTGGCAACACTTTCCCCCTTACATCAGAAAAAAAGAAAAGGGAAATTTTTTTGGTGGGCCCCGTCCCCCCAAATTTCTCCAAAACAAACCTATTGATAGCAAAAAAAAACTCCTAGCAAACCTACCAAAAAGCAAAAACCCCCCTCCATTTGCAAAACCACTCTATGCAAACCCCCTCCCAAGGGAAACCCCCTTTTCATTTGCAAAAAATATTTCCCTACCAAAAACCCCCTCCCCAAACAAACCTACCCCGCACCCGCAAACATATTCCTTTTCAAAAACCCAAATTCCCTACAAACCTAAAAAAACCCACTCCATAGCAAACCTAGAAAAAATACTAATTTCAAGCCAAACCCTTTGCAAAAACCCAGAAAACCTACACATAGCCCAAACCTACTCCCTAGCAAAAATACTCCCCAAAAGCAAAACCCACTCCATAGCAAACCTAAATCCCTAAATAACCACTCCAAACAAAACCCCTTTATAAACAAACCTCGGGGATAGAAAACCTAAAACCATAGAAAATCATCCTTGGAAGGGTCAGCCCGAGTTAAAAAAAAAACACACAACAAAAAACACAAAAAAACAAATTTTTATTGCAAAAAAAACCCTAAACCCTTTCCGTCCGTAAAACAGGGGAAAAGACCCCGTACCAAAGCGGCCCGGGGGAAAAATTTAAACTGCCCTACTATGTATAAAAATTTATTCCAAAGGTTTGGCCCCATAAGTCTTTCTTTGGCGTCCCGGTGGATACCCCTAGGGACATCCCAATGTGGCCTGGCCCTTGTTAAAAACCCGTGTGGGGCGTTTTTGGGACAAAACACACACATCCCCACACAAACACAGAAACTGATGGGAAATTTGATCCATCGCTTGGGGATAAGGGGCCCCCCTTTTAAAAGGCTGGGGAAAAAGTTTTTATATAATGGGAGGGAAAAAAGAAAGGGGTTTTTAAAACGTTTTTGGACAGACGGCAGATCAGCGCTCAGGGGTTTAAAAGAGAAAAGGGGAGGGGGAGAAGAGAGAGAAGGGAGAGGGGAGAGAGAGAGGAAAAAGAGGAGGAAAAGGGGAAAAAGAAAAGAGGAGTGGGGGGGGGGGGGGTGTGGGGGGGCTGCAGAGAAAGGGAAAAGCACCCTGTTTTTTGTTGTAGCAATAGCATTAAATCCAAAAAAAAGGGAGCACAAAAAAAACAATTTTGCAAAACCAAAATAATTTAAAAAAGATAAGCTCAAAAAAATCATCCAAACTGATGACTTAAATCACTGGGGAAAGGCCCTTTTTTCCCTTTCTTTTCCCCCCCGATTTATCAAAATTTTTAATTTGGTTTTTAAAAAAAATCATTAAAAAATTTCAAAAAAACATAGTAAGAAAAAGAAAAATTTTTTGAACTTATGCATTTAAAATTTCTGGGTTAGTACATATAAAAAGATTAAGCTCTCGCTTTATAAAACGCCTTTGGGGACTAATTGGATCCCTGCTTTTTTTTCCTGGATTGTTTGGGCTCCCCTCTTTGACGGGTTTTTCAAAAAGCTTGGAGTGTGGGCACTCTCTACAACCCAAAACAAAGAACCGGAACACAAGGAAATTTCCCGAAAAAAACCCCTGTAAATTTTACCTTCAGGTCATAAAGAAAAGTTTAGCCTTTCACCATCCCTAGGGTTTTATGCATCCGCCAAATGAAAAAAACTGAAAACGCAAAACCACTATGCAGTGAGTTGTCCAAAACCGTGGGTTTACCTGATGCTATAGGGGACAGCAAATCCTCTGAGAGTTAAAAATTTGGGTTTTTTTAGTCAAAACAATGGGTCAATGTAACAGATCAAAATGTTCCAGTTTTTCTTTCCCAAAACATTTAAATTTTTAAAATAGCACAGACCTCGGTTTTAAGGGACCTTAAAGGGTTTTTTTTTAAAGATGCAGGAAAGGGCATCAAGTCCCCCCAGAATTCCTACAGGGCTGGGTTCGCGACAATGGGTTTTCCCCCAATAGAGAGATTTAAAGGGACAAAAATTTTCTGCAATGTAATTTTTTCCCTCAGTTCAGACCCATTGTGCACATGTTTAAAGTTTTGATGGTGTCATTTAAGTACAGTCTTTATCCTGTCCCCGACATTGATAAACCCCCTTTGGTTGTTGGTAAAAAACTAAAAACATTAATGGAATTAGCTTAGAAGTCAGCTGCAAAAAAGTGTGGGGTGGGGAAATTTTCCTGAAATGGGTTTATTTCAGGGAAGAGGAAAAGTTTTTTAGAAAAGATTTCGGCCCTTTTCGCTTTTTTTTAATTTTTCCTTTTGGGGAGAAAAAGGGGGTGTGTGTGGGTTTTTTAAAAAAAAATTAATATTTTATTTTATTTTTTTACAAATTTAGGGGAATTGGGAAAAAGCCCTTATTTTCAATGTTTTACATCCATCCCTTTTTGTGTATGCGGGGTTTTTTAAAATCTGTCACTGGTTTTCCCCCTGGCACACAATGGCCCCCACTATGTGTGTGTTTTTTGTGTGTAAAGTTTTTTTGGGGTGTGGGGGGGTGTGTTTTATGTGTTTGGTGTGCGCACGATGCAGTGCTTTATAAAAAGATTTGAATAGTGATTTTTAAAGCCCACTTATTATTTTAAATATTTTTCGTTGTTTTTGTTGTTGGTTTTTTTTTGGGAGTGGTGGGGGTGGGGGGTTGGGGGGTTGTGGGGGGGTGGGTCGTGGTGGTTTTGGTTTAAAGTAGCAGGCAGAAGGAGTACAGTAAGAGTAGCAAATAGCAGAGTAGTTGTAGTAGTATAGTTGTTTGTAGTAGTAGTTTGTAGTAGTAGTAAATAGTAGTGTACTATTAGAGTGGGGGTTGGGGGGTGGGGGTGGGGGTGGTTTTTGCTGGGGGTGGTTTTGGGGGGTGGTGGGGGTGGGTGGTGGGGTGGTGGTAGTTCACCCACAAATACACACAAAACTACACACACACTTTTTCACTCATACTTAAAAATATTTTTGGGCCCAAATTCTCCCGCCTAACTTCCCAGCCCCCGATGAAAAAAGACATCCCAAAACCCCCTTTTTAATTTAAAAAACCCCCAAAAAAATACTATGGAGCTGCCTGCCCCTGGGCAACTTTTTCCCAAATTTTCCAGGGGTTTTGCTATTTTCCCCCAGTGGGCCCCTTTTACCGGTTTTAGGGGCCTGAATGCTGTGCTGAGGAAAAAATAGGCCCAAAATTGCCAGGGACGTAAGTGGACACCTGCTTTTCCCCATCCCCCTTTTTCTCTTTTCCCCCTTCAGCCTCGTTGGACAGGGGGGGTCATGTGTTAAATTTGGGAGTCCAAAATCCTCACTCTTTTTTTGGGAAAATGTTGTGATGTTCATTTCCCACCCCTGTTGGTGGGTAAAGGGGAAAAAAAACCCTGATTTTCCCTTTTTATCTAGGTTACTGATGTTTGGGCATGTGTGTGTGTGTGTGTGGGGGGTGTGTGTGTGTGTGTGTTGTGTGTGTGTGTTTTGGGTTTCTGTCATTCTGTTCCCGTTTTTCTTTTTGAGCAGGAAAGAGTGCATGCTGCTCCCGTTGCATAGGCCCTTAAATGAAAGTAAAGGTACACAAGTAACCCTTAACATTTTTGGAAACAAATGGTAACACAGTAATTTCGCAAACAAATTTTCAAATAGAGGGGGTTTTTTTTTGGTTTTTTTTTCCTTCAATAAAGAAATCGAAATAAGCATTTTTCCCGCCACACATAAACTCCCAAAAAAATTTAAAGTTTTTAAACCCAACAAAAACGTTTGGTTTTTTGGTTTTTTCTAAATGCTTTTGTTGAAAGATCAAGAAAAAAGGCATCAAGTCCCATTAGAATTTTCTGCAAATCTGGTTTTGTGACAATTTCTACCACCAGAAAAGAAAAGATAATGGGGGGAAAGTGGTCTGCATATGTATGTTTTAAACCGTACAGGGCCCCCCAGTGTTTTCATTTGGGGTTGGGGTGGTGTCTCTTTTTGGTCATTCCTTTTTGTCCCCGACCCTTGAATTTTCCCATGTGGATTTTAAAGGGAAACACTAAGGTTAATGGAATTAGCTTTGAGTCCCGCTGTGGAAAAGTGTGGCCCGGGGTATATGGGGTTGAATATGGTTCTTTTCCAGGGGAAAAGGAAAAAAGGGGTTTAGAAAAGCCCCCCACATCCTTGTGTATTTATATTTTCTTTTTGGGGTGTGTGTGTGTGTGTGGGGTTTTGTGTTTTGGGGTGGGTGTTGTGTTGTGTGTGGTGTGTTTTGTGTGTGTGTGTGGTGTGGTGGGGTGGTGTGTGGGGTCTGGGTCCCCGTGTCTGTGTGTTTTGGGGAAAAAAATGTGTGTGTTTTCGTGTGTCAGCAAAGTGTGTGAGTGTAAGGGAACATTTATGCATACGCCACACTTGTATCGCTCCATTTTTAAATTTTTTTTTTCCAAATTTTTCCCCCCCTTTTTTTCTTCCTTGCTCATAGTTAAAAAACGTTGTCCATTTTAAAAAAAAAAACCCTAAATGCAGCTGACTGCATGAAAACTTTTTTGGGAAAATTTTTGGGGATATTGCTATTTCATGGGAAAGGGCCCCTTGAAAAGGGCCCGGACCCATGCTTGCTGAGGGCTAGCGCACTTTGCCAGCCCCTGAAGTGGACCCTGCGTGGCCTACCCCCCCTTTTTCTGTTTCCCCCTCTGCCCCATTTTGGGCAGGGGGGTCATTTTGTAAATGGGGTCCTGGACATCCCCGCTCTTTGTTGGTTGTGTTTTCTGAATTTCAAACCTACACCCCCCCCCCTTTTGGGGGGGGGGAAATCAAAGTGAATCGTTTTTTTTAGGGGACTGATGTGTGTGTATGGTGTTAAAAAGGTGTGTGTGTGTGTTTTGTGTGTGTGTGTTTTGTGTGGTGTGTGTGTGTGTGGGGTGTGTGTTTTGTGTGTGTGTGGGTGTGTGTGTGTTTTGTGGTTTGTGTTGTGTGTGTGTGTAAGTGCATTTCGTGTTTTTGTTTTTTGTCTTCAATTTTAAAAGGGCTGTTCACTCTAAGTGGTATTAGACAGGGGAAAAAGAAAGGGTTTTGGGAAATAAAAAAAAAGGGGGAAAAGGGGTGGAAAGGGGAAAAAAGGGTTTTAAAAATAGAAAACAGTGTTTTTTTTAAAACCCCCCCCCCCCCCCAAAAAAAAAAAACCCCCCGAAAAAACAACAATAACAACAAAAACACACACACACACAAAAACAACCAACCAAAAAAGTAATAAAATAAATTTTAAAAAGGGGCAAAAAAATTTTAAAATCAACAATGTAGAAAAAAATGAAATAACAATAATTTTGCTACAAAAATTTTTCAAGGACAAACAATAAAAAATCTGGCAAGGGCAAAGGCTTGCTTCGAATTTTCAAAAACATTTTCCAAAAGACTGTTCAAAAAATTTTTGGTTTAAAAAAAATTTTTCAAAAAGGGGAATCAAATATGATATAGTATGGAAATATGATCCCCCCCATGCATTTTTAAAATTTTACAAAATTTTCTAAGGAATTTCATTTAATTCATTCTGAAAAAAGTAAATTTTTCCCCTTTTCACGGTTAACAATTTCAAATCCCTTTTTAGAAGGGGCCTTTTTAAAAAAGAAAGGAGGGTTGGGCGACAAATTTTTTTAAATTTCTTTTCCCTTTAATTGATCAATTCTTTAAACTTAACCCCCTGAAAATTTGTTCAAAAATACGGGACCCTCCTTTAAAAGCCCAAAAGGAAAAATTATTCTATCGATTCCACCTCATGGGCTTGCCCCCTTTTTTCAGTCTGTCCCCTCCTACCCTATGAATAAAAAAACAAGGTGAGAAGGCACCCAACAAAAAAAAAAACCCGGGAAAAACCTCTTAAACTTAGGAAAGGGGTTGGGGGACATATTTAATTCCCAAAAAAAATTCTGGAATTCCTGAAGGGTTTGGGGGTTTTAAAAGCATAAAAAAACTGAATTGAAGGGCAACACAAAGTAAATATAAAGAAAGAAAATGGAAAAACAAAAAATATAGTTAAAAGCCAAAAACTGCAATAATTCCCTTTTAAATATTGATCGATGTTTAAAAAAGATAGTACGATTTCTCAATTTTAAAAAACTGGGGATAACAAAAAGCAAGACTGTTTTCATGATTTCAAAACAGATCCCCAGTATAAAATTTTTTTGCAGTCCCCATACTTTTTTTCAAAATGCACTGAACGTCTGCAATCATTTAAATTTTTTATTTTCAAATTTTTTTTTTTTTCATTAATATATTTTATATCAAAAAAAGGCTTTATTTTATCTCCCACGAAGGGAAAAAGGAAGCTTCCCTTTTGGGCTTTCTAAAACAATTTATTAAAGTTTAGATTTTTGAAAGGGTCTGATACCTTTAAATCCCAAAAGGCATTTAAAAAACGAATTTTTTTGGCCCCTTTTGGGGAAAATTGGTT
This sequence comes from Rapana venosa, assembly GCA_028751875.1. Lineage (NCBI taxonomy): Eukaryota > Metazoa > Mollusca > Gastropoda > Neogastropoda > Muricidae > Rapana > Rapana venosa. Next base: position 37,005,040 of record CM054144.1, read on the forward strand.
TCTGCTTGAACTTTTAATTTTACAAACAACATTTTTTTCATTGTGCTCTGTAAACCTATTTGGCGATTGAAAGTTGTGGGGATTTAGCTAGGGGAATTCCCAATTTTTCCTTTTAAACATGGGGGGTGTGTTGTTGTGTGTGTGTGTGGTTGTGTGTGTGTGGTGTGTGGTGTTGGGGTTTTGTGGGTGTTTTGTGTGTGTTGTGTGTGTGTGTGTTGTGTGTGTGTGGGATTGTGTGTGTTTCTGTCATTTTTTTTTGCTTTTAAAAGCAGGGGAAAGATTTCAAGTTGTTTTCCATCATTAGCATTACTCTATCAAACTACACAAGTAACAGTAAACATTATGAAAATATTGTGTAAACCAGTAATGAAACCAAAAAAAACACAAAAATAGATAGAAATTAAATTTTTTGTTTTTTTTTTTCAAAACAAACAATAAATTTAAATAATTATTTCCCACCACACATATTTCCCAAAAAAATTTTTTTTCTTTAAAATAACAAAGAAAATTGGTTTAAATATTCTTAAATGCTTTTGGGGGAAACGTTGCAAAAAGGGGTTTAAGTCCCCCCTTTAAAAAATCTTCAGGCTGGCTTCGCAAAATGCAAACCCAACCCAAAAAAGAGGGGTAATGGGGCAAAAATGGTCTGCAATGTATTTTTATTAGTACAGAACACATTGTGTTAAATGGGTGTTAATGGGGCCCTTTTGGTACAGACTCATTGTGTCCTGACCCTTTATAACTCCCTGGGGGAAATTTTCGGGAAAGCACTAAGGCTTAAAAGGAATTTTAGGCCCCTTTTCAGCTGGGAAATGTTGAGCGGGGGGTTTTATGGGTTGAATTTGGTTTTATTCCACGAAGGGGGAAAGTGGTTTTTGAAAATTTCCTCAACCCTCCTTGTGCTTATTGATTTTCTTTTTTGGGGGGGTTTGGGGGGTGGTGTGTGTGGGGTTTGTGTGTGTGTGTTTGGGTTGTGTGTGTGTGTGTGTGTGCATTTGGGGAAGGGGCTGTGCGTGATTTTTAGGTAACAATTTAGGGGCCCCAAAACACACACACACACAAACACACACCTCTCTCTTTTTTCCAAAATCCCTTTTAATTTTTTTTTCCAAATTTCCAGCCTTGCTTCCTTGCTCATAATAAAGAAAATTTTCCCCCCTTTAAAAAAAAAACAAAAAATACAATGGAGCTGCCCCGCCATGAGAAAATTTTTTCCCAAATTTTTTGGGGGTTGCTATTTCCCAATGACAAATTGACAGGGCAGGACCCCTTTCTGTGCTGAGGGGCATAGCACCTTTGGGCCCCACGTAAAATTGGGGCCCTGCTTTGGCCTCAAAAACCCCTTAATTCTTTTTTTAGCCTCAATTGGGGGGGTGGTTTCAAAAATTGGGAAAAACCCGCGCATTAATTTTTTTTTTTGATAAAATTTTTTTCAAAACCCCCAAACAATTGTTTTAAGGGCCCCAACGGGTTTCATTTTCTTTGGAATGATTTTTTTGGGGTGTTTTGAAAGGGGTTTTGTTGGGGGGTGGGTTGTGTTTTTTTGGGTTGGGGGGGGGGGTGTGTGTGTGTTTTGGGGTTTGTTGTGTGTGTGTTTTGGGGGTTTTGTGTGTGTGTGTTTCTTTTTTCATTTTTGTGTTTCTGCTTTTAAACAAGAGAAAGGCTTTGCTCCCCCCAAAAAATTAGCAAATTTCTCATAAAAAGCTTCACCAAAAAAAAAAGGTCAACAATTTTGGGAAACCCTATCATGTAAAAACATTAATTTCTCCCAAAAAAATCATCAAAATAGAATTTTGATTTTTTTTATTTTTTAGAATAAAATAAAAAATCGAAATAATGGGCCCTTTCCTGCCACACATTAATTCCCCAAAAAATTTATTTTTAAATAAACAAAGACATTGGTTTTTAAAGGGAATTCCCCAAAAAGCTTTTTTTTAAAACAAGAAAAGGGGGGGGGAAAGGGGATCAAGTCCCATTTAACTTCTTACAGGTCTGGCTTTGTGACAATGGGTACAACCAATAGAGGATAAAGGGGGAAAGTGGTCGCATAGTTTGTTCATCGTACAGACACATTAGTGTTATATTTGGGGTTTAAAATGGCGTCACTTTTGTACGTCTCATTGTGTCCTACATTGATAACCCCCCTGTTAATTTTTTTGGGGGAAAACCCAATGCATTAAAAAGGAACTAGCTTAGAGTCAGCTGTGAAAATTTTGTGACTGGGGGATTTTGGCTTAAATGGTTCATTCCAGGGGAAAAGGAAAAAATGGTTTTGAAATCCCCCACATCCTTGTGCATAGAGTATTTTTTGTTTTGGGGGAGTGAGGTGTGTGTGTGTGTTGTGTGGTGTGTTTTGTGTGTGCCTTTGGGAATTTTTTGTCTTGTGATGTAGGTAATTTAGTCACCACACACACGACTTTTTTTACTCCATTCAATAAATTTTTTCCAAAATTTTCCAGGCCTTTCTGCCTTGTCAGGTATAAAAATTTTCCTTATTGAAAAAAAAAGCAAAAAAATACAATGGAGCGGACTTTTCCATGAAAACTTTTTTTTCCTTTTTTCCCTTTTTTCCCCTTTTCCCCCTTTTATTTTTTTTTTTTTTTTCTTTTTTTTTTTTTTTTCTATTTTTTTTTTTTGGGTTTTTTTTTTTTTCTCCCCCTTTTTTGGGGGGGGGGGGGGTTTTTTTTTTCCCTTTTTTGGGCCCTTTTTTTTTTTTTTTTTTTTTCCCCAAATTTAATCCCAAATTTTTTTCTAAATTAATTCTCAAAATTGCCACGAAGTAGGCCCCAAACCTTTGCAAAACAAAAAGTGCATTTGCCCCAAAAAAAACTTAATGGAACCCCTTTTTTTTTTATCCCCTTAAAAAGTTGCCTTCCCGCCCCATTTACTTCATTTTTTTTAAAAATAACACCCCGCTTTGGGTTTTTTTTCTTTTTTGTTAAACCAAACTTTTTGGTGGGAAAAAAAGGGGACAAACCCAAGGTTTTCAATTTTTCTTTTAAGACCATGGTTGAAAAATAAAGGGGGTTTGGGTGTTGTTTGGGGTTTTTTTCGTCGCACTTTTTGGTACAAAAGCTTTAGTTTTGCTCAAGGGTTTTGGTTTTTTAAAAAGCTCAAGTTGTCAACATTGAAAACCCGGGGTTTTTGGCAAATAAAGGCCCCCAAAAAACCACAAAGTTTTTGAAATTTTTCCAAAATTTTTTTTTTTCATTTAAAGGGGAAAAAGGGAAATTAAAAAGCCCTCCCGCCCCTTTTTAAAAATTTTTGTTTAAAAAGATTTGTTTTTAATGTGGGTTTTTTTGGTTTTTTTGGGGTGGGGTTGGGGGTTTTTTTTTTTGGGGGTTTTGGGGTTTTTGGGGTAATGTTTGGTGGTTTTGGGATAAGGGTCACAAAAAAATGGGTTTTACACAACACAATTTACATCCTTTAAATTTTTTTCCCTTTGGCCCGCCTTGGGCATTTCTTGATAAAAATTTGTTGTTGGAAAACAAACAAAATGGATTATCCGAAAAAGTTTTTCCGTAAAATTTTTTTGGGGGGTATTTTTTTCCCCAAAAATTTCATTTTTGGGGGTGGGGCAAAAGGTTTAGAAAATTTCCCACTCTTGGCCCCATATTAATTTTTTCCCCGTTTGGAAAGGGGGGAAAAGTTTGGTGTTGGGTTTGTTTTTGGGGTGTGTTTTGATGTTTTTTTTTGTGGTGGGTGGGGTGTGTTTTTTTGGTGTTGTTTTTTGGGTGGGTGTGTTTTGTTTTTGGGAAGCAAGGGGTGTGGTTTTGTTGTTGCTAATTTTGTAAAAACCCAAATAACCCTTAAAGTGCACCCAAAAAACACGTTAAACCCCCAATTTTAAATTAAAAGGGGTTTTTTTGGTTTTTTTTTTTTTTCCTTTAATAAAAAAAATAAGCCTTTTTGAAAAAAAACCCAAAAAATTTAAAGGGGTTTTAAATCCCAAAAAATTTTTTCCATTTTCCCGGGTTTTTTTTAATTATTCCCCAAGAAAGGGCATCAAAACCCTTGGAAATTTCTGAAAACTGGCGGACTTGCCAACAAGTTAGTGGAAATGGGGGTGGTTTTCCCCCTTTTTTTTCCTTTTTCAAAACCTCAGGGGTTTACGGGTGTTAAAGGGGAAAGTCAGGCCCGGCTTTTTAGTTTGGTTGGTGTGTGGTTGTGATGTTTTTAATGTTGTGGGTTGGTGGTGAGTTTGTTTGGTGTGTTTTTTGGTTGTGGTGGGGGTGTGGGTTTGTTAATTTCTTGGGTTGTTTGTTGAGAGGAAAGAGTGCAGCACCTTTTAGCATTATTGAAATTTTAAACTTTTCCGGTTCCGTCCCATTTTTAAAAAAAATTGTTTAAAAAAGAAAAACCCCCCCCCCCCCCAACCCCAAACCCCCCCCCCTAGATGAGGTTTTTCCTTTTTGGGGTTTTTTTCC
>CM054144.1:37019466-37021966 GCA_028751875.1 Rapana venosa
CGTCCAAAGGATATCTTTCCCCTGGGGAGACCATGTTTATCTATTCATTTATTCTTTTATATTGAGGATAATGGAATAAGCACTCATGTGCTTTTTTTTGCATTCAGTCCCCGTGTGTATGCAGTTTTGTCAATGTTGTCATCTGTTTCCACCGACACACAATGGCCTACTCTTCCGAAAAGCGGAACAAGGATTTTAACGTGTGCGCAAGATGTTCTGCATGCGTTCGAAACACGGGGTCCTCGGTTTAAAGTCTCATCCGAAGGACCGATTCTACTCCCAGAAAGTCCTTCTGGTGGTACTATACAGTCCTGTGAACTACTGCACGCAGAACATCTTACCCACACTGTAAAAAACAAAACAAAAAAATCTGCTGTTTTTCAGAAGAGTAGATCATTGAGCGCTGGAAGGTACACATGACATGGTGTTTTTTTTTTTTTTAAGAACACAGACACACTTATATGGAGATTATGTTATCATTCCCGAAGGCAGAGTACGGCTTCCTCAATGGTGGGAAAACACTCGCGTACGCAAAATCTCACCATTGATGAACCTTAGAGCTCTTAATAGTGGACAAAATGGACGGGCAGTATTATTTTACCTGGAAGTAGTTTTCATTCTTTTCTTTTCTTTTTATTCTTTTCTTTTCTTTCGAGGAAAATGGAATAAGCACTCATGTGGTTGGGTTTTTTTTACATCTAGTCTCCGTGTGATGGTAGCTTGTTAATTATTGTCATCTATTCCCACCGGCACACAATGGCCTGCTCTTTCCAAAGCGGAACGGGTTTTAACGTGTGCGCAAGATGTTCTGCGTGCGTTTGCACACGGGACCTCGGTGTGTAGTGTTTATATATTAGAGTGTTATGATATGTACATATCTCTGTCATTCACCTCCTCCCTGACATTGATTGATTGATTGATTTACTCATTTATTTATCTATTTACTTATTTATTTATCTATTTGTCTATTCATTTATTCTTTTATTTATTTCTGTATTTATTTGTTTAACTGTTTATCATGTACATGGTTTTCTTGCTACACTGTATTTCCTTTTCCCGACTTTGGGGGTGTTTCTCTTTCCTCACTATTTGCTATTGTTGTTGTTGTTGTCTATTAGACTACGGGATAGGTGAAGTGAAGGTGAAGTGATTGTTGTTGTTGTGTTGTTGCAGTTGATGTCATTGTTCCTGTTTTTTATGTTTTCTTTTCTCGTGGGATGCATGCGGAGGCTTGCGATAATCTTCACAATTAAACTTTTCCTAGATTCTATCTTTCTCTTTCATTCTTTCTTCCTCTCTTGTTTTTCGCTTTTTTTTTCGTTGTTTCTTTCGTTCTGTCTTCTTTCGTTCTTTCTTTCTTTCTTTCGTTCTCTCTTTCTTTTAAACTATGTCTAGTTTTTTGTTTCTTGTTTTTTTCCCTTTTCTTCTTTCCTTTCTTTCTATCTTTCTTTCTTTTTTTTTTTCTTTCTTTCCTTTCTTCGTTATCTTCCTTTTGTATAGCTGTTTTGTGTGTGTGTGTTAGCCTTTTTATATATTTCAAAACAAAATAGCGTTTGTGTAAGTGGCGCATAATCATATTAACATCGACAGATAATTATTCTGGTACTGCTCTGTTACTCGGCAACTTTTGACAAGGCAAAATAAATGTAAGCTTCTGAATTTGTTAGGTTTTTTTTTACTGTTTAGTTTTGTTTCTTGCTTTGTTTTCTGTGTTTTTTTTAATTGTTTTGTTTTGTTTTTTTACCTACACTTTTAGCCAAATCTATGCACGCTCAGATCAAGCTATGGAAACCTTTTTGAGACAAAACAAAGTTGTTGTTATATAACTACCACTTTCATCTCACGTTATTTGATTGCACTGAATCCCATGTACGTAGTCAATGTTGTACAGTCTGCAATCCATTAAACTGTTCAAACATTTAAAGCATGGCTTCCATCCCCTTAGGTGCATTTTTATAATTGCTCACACACATACACGCACGCACTACACACATCACACACACACACCTACAAACACGCACGCACTACACACACAAACACACACACACACACATTACACACACGCACAAACACTACACACACTACACGCACACACTACACACATACACGCACTACAAACACGCATGCACACACGCACGCACACACACACACACACACACACACACACACACACACACGTACACCCCCCCCCCCCCCCCCCACACACACACACACACTACACTACCCAAAACACACACAGACACACTGCAACCCCCCCCCCCCCCACACACACACACACACACTGTACAGTGCACTCCCCCCCCTCACACACACACTAACACTACACACTACCCCCTCCCCCACACACACACACTACCCATACACACACACTACACCACACACACACTAGACACACTACACACACACACACACACACTATACACTACACCCCCCACCCTCCCACACACACTACACAGTCTCACCCCCCCCCCCCCCACCACACACACCTCCCATACACTAC
>CM054144.1:37036966-37049466 GCA_028751875.1 Rapana venosa
CTCTCTCTCTTCTCTCTCCTCTCTCTCCCCCTCTCTCTCTCTCTTTCTGTTGATGGTTTTGTGGTTATGCAATATCTCTCTCCGTGTGTTTGGTGTTCTGTGCCTTTTTGTTCCTACATCTCATACACTTTTTTTCTGTTCCTATTGATGTCTCACCCTGACCCCTTTGGATGAGACTTTAAACTGAGGCCCCTCTCGCAGCACATCTTGCCCACAACCTAAAAAAGCCGTTCCACTTTTCGGAAGAGTAGGCCGCTGTGTTCCTGTGGGTACGGATGACATTTACAAAACTGCATGCACATGGGGACTAGATGTAAAATGTACATGAGTGTTTATTCTATTATCCTCGAAATAAAAGTGTGTTTATATGTATATATACATATATATAATTAATATATTATAATATATTATATTAATAATTTATGTTAAATATATATATATAAAATATGCTCAAGTAAAAATACTCAAGTAAAATCGATTAAAATTCTTGTACCTCTAGATAATTACTACTGGGTTTAAACTTGGAAAACAAAATATAAAGAAAAAGAAGAACAAGAACAAAAGCAACAACAATAACAATATCAATAACAAAAAGAACAAGAAAATTGCTAGTAAGAAGAAAACAAAAAAGTAAACCAAAATAACGGTGATTGTAATTAAGACCACCCCCTACCCCCCAAAAAAAGTTTTTCTCTCCCGTTTCAAAAAAACAACATCAAAACGCAATTTTATGACATCAATTTCAAACATGAATGGATCTCACAGAGCCATCATTATTCCGTGCCCTTTTTGTCCTGGCATGCACACAAACATAAACCATAAAATCAGAAACCAGGTCATGTATTTCCAAAAGCTATGTTCTGCTCCGTAATGAAGAATGATGATTCGTCTAATCTCATCAACGTCATTTCACACAACACTCACACACACAGAGTACGTAAGAACCTGACGTCTTGCTACAAAACGTCAGAGAAATTACCACCATGTGTGTTTGGCAGCTGACGTCATTTTTTTTTTAATCGTCTAAGTGTCCGTTGATTTGTCTCTGAAGAGCAACAATGATCTTTGTCTCTGTCTCTCTCTCTCTGTATGTCTCCATCCGTCTTTCTGTCTGTCTGTCTCTGTCTGTTTGTCTCTCACCCATATATATACACACAACATATATATATATATATATATATATATATATATATATATATATATATATATATATATATATATATATATATATATATATATATTTAGTTATTTATTTATTTATTTATTTCTATATATATGTGTGTGTGTGTGTGTGCGCGTGCGTTCGTGTGTGTGTGTATGTGTGTGTGTGTGTGCGCGCGCGCGCGTGCGAGCGTTATATTCAGCTCAGGAATAAAAGTATGAAAGGATACAAGAAAATCTGTCTTGCCATTAACATTGAAGACAAGAGTATACATTCACCGACAGACAGGTAATGGAACTGAATTACACAAAACTAACACGCAGCATTGACACAGCACAATGAAAGCTTTGGTTTACAACAGAAATGTCAATCCCAAACCGGGATGAATACGGGTACACTTGAAAAGGGGGCTGGACATTTTAGTGTGAAACACTCAAGTATCGATCAACTTGCAATATTTTGCCCCTGTCAATATATGATAATAGTGCCATTGTTCATGTCCTCAAAAATTGTGTAAATGGGATTGGATATCTGCGCAAAGAGATGAAGAAGAAGAAGAAGAAGAAGAAGAAGAAGAAGAAGAAGAAGAAGAAGAAGAAGAAGAAGAAGAGGAAGAAGGAGGAGGAGGAGGAGGAGGCGGAGGAGGAGGTGGAGGAGAAGAAGAAGAAGGAGGAGGAGGAGAAGAAGGAGAAGGAGGAGGAGAAGAAGGAGGAGGAGGAGAAGGAGGAGGAGCAGGATCAGGAGCAGAAAGAGGAGCAGGAAGAGGAGGGAAATGGAGAGGACGAGAAAAATGTATAAGAGAAGAATAAAAGATAGGGAAATACTTGAATGAATAGAAATGATGGGATTGATAAAAAAGGAGGCATCATATAGAAGACTCGTGACATAAAGCATTCAGGAAAAATCACAAATGAAATATTTACACTCTGTGTGCATCCCATTATTATTAGCAAAACTGTGTTCCTTAGAAATGAAAGATGAAGTAGCAAATGTATTATTCTTTAAGTATAGTATACTCTGTGTGTGTGTGTGTGTGCGCGCGCGCGCGCGCGCAGTGCGCAGTGTGTGTATGTGTGTGTGTCTGTGTGTGTGTGTGTGTCTGTGTGTGCGCGCATGCAGTGCGCAGTGTGTGTGTGTGTGTGTGTGTGTGTGTGTGTGTGTGTGTGTGTGTGTGTGTGTGTGTGTGTGTTGGGTTTTTCTTTGAGTAGCTTGGTATTTAAGCAGCCATTCTCCGATTTCAGAAAATATTGTTCTTTGTTAGATATTACAGGTGTGTATGCTAAGACCATCTTTCGGTGGATGAAGACAAGTCTCCAAAATGATACTTCATAGCTTACCAGTATGTCAATGCAGGCACTAGCACTTAGCTTACATGCATTCGTCAGGGAAAATCTCTCTTCTTACTCTACTCGACTTATCTGCAGCCTTTGACACTATTGACCACTCTATTCTTCTCTCCCGTCTTCAAAAAACATTTGGTGTTACTGGTACAGCCCTTACCTGGTTTAGTTCATACCTTACTGACCGATTCCAGACAGTCACAGTAAACAAGATTCAGTCAGTACCTGCAAGATTGAAATGTGGAGTTCCACAGGGATCTGTTCTGGGCCCTGTTCTTTTCACCCTCTACACTGCTCCACTGTCACATATAATTAACCGCCATCAGATCAACCATCATTTTTATGCAGATGACTCTCAGATTCTAAGCAGCGACACTCCTGAAAATCTGCCTTCTCTCTTTACAAATATGGCCCACTGCTTTCAAGATATCCAAAATTGGATGATACAGAACAAATTACAGCTAAATGCAGATAAAACAGAAACCATGCTTGTAGGGACCAAACACAAACTCTCTTCCATCGCAACAGCTTCAATACAACTTGGCAATGCATCAGTCCCTTTATTCACTGCTGTGAAGTATCTAGGGGTCATTATTGACAACACACTCTCTATGCAAAAATTCATCACTCAGACCTGCCAGTCCTGCTACTATCAATTACGGCGTATTAGTGCAATTCGAAAGTACCTGTCCACAGATGCAACATCCAAACTTGTTGCGTCTTTCATTCTTTCACGTCTGGACTATTGCAACTCTCTGTTGGCTGGTCTGCCAGCATCATCTATCCAATCCCTTCAACGTATACAAAACTCTGCAGCTCGTCTAATCCTCAGAAAGAAAATATCTGAGCATATTACCCCTCTCTTGCAATCTCTCCACTGGCTGCCTGTGCCACAGAGAGTAAACTATAAGATCAGTACCCTCTGTTACAAATGTCTCCACAAAACAGCACCCGCCTACCTCTGTGAATGTCTTCACTTGTACACTCCTTCTCGTTCTCTCCGCTCTGCTGCAGATACCTTGTCCTTACGAATACCTAGATTCAACCAATCCACCATCGCCGTCGCTCTTTCTCTATTTCTGGTCCATTAATGTGGAATGATCTCCTCTCTCTCTCCGCCAAAAGCCTTCTTATGACACTTTTAAATTCAGTCTCAAGACATATTTATTTCAAACCTAAGATTTTTCTCTCCTGCCTCATCTCATAGTTTTTTTTCCCCTGCCTTCAACAACCAAGATTCTATTGCCCTGCCAGGGTGTGTGACCTGTGTGTGTGTGTGTGTGTGTGTGTGTGTGTGTGTGTGTGTGCGTGTGTGCACATTTGGACTTGATGGAACTATTGCTTGTCACTGGTTGTATGACTGTGTAAGAATGAGTTGAGTGCAAGCGCTTTGATTTGTCTCTGCAAGATATAGCGCTATATAAATTCCATTTATTATTATTATTATTATTATTATTATTATTATTATTATTATTATTATTATTATTATTATTCGTAACGAAATTCGGGAGAAACAGTAAATTTCTATGTGGTGAGAATATTTCTAATACTCATATGATATTTGAATGTAAGAATACAAAAGCTTTTTTACCTCAATTTTCTGAAAACTCCCTTAGAAGCATATTCAATAAAAATTGAATTTGGCATTTGGTATTGCAAAAGGTCTCTGGCATAGTCCTATAGGACATTTATTATAGTTTCATTAACGTTAATCACTCTTTATGTTTTTGTTTTGGTGCTGTTTTTTAAATATTTTTATTGTATCTTTTGCTTTGCGCGGTTTCTTTTCATGATTAGACTGCTTTTCCCCCATCGCATTTTTCAGTAGGGCCTCTACAACCACCTCAATTATCATACACCCCTAGTATATATATGTTTTTCTTTCTCGTCTAATATCACTGAGAGTGAACACACGTAAAATCGAAGACAACAACAACTTAGCTTACATCAACAACTGACAGAACGTTTATTTATTTACTTATTTATTTGTTTGTTTGTTTTTATTTATTCTTTAATTTCGAGGATAATAGAATAAGCACTCATGTATTTTTTTTTATCTAATCCCCGTGTGTATGCAGTTTTGTAAATTTCGTCATCCGTTACCACCGGCACACAATGGCTTACTCTTCCGAAAAGCGGAACGAGTTTTGACGTGTGCGCAAGATGTTCTGCGTGCGTTCGCACACGGGACCTCGGTTTACAGTCTCATCCGAAGGACTTTTGGGGAGAGTGGAGTCGGCACCGATGTTAACTCCAGAGGAAAAATCCTCTTGGACGAGAATGGAACCCGGATCAGCATGTCACGAATACATCACTCTAACCACCAGGCTACCCCGTTCCCCATTTAACCCGGGCTAGCTGACCGACTCTTTGGCAAAACGGGGATGCTGCTTTAACACAGGAGCAAACATGCTCTTCATAAGTTCACACTTGGGATTTCTGTCTGACAATGAAGGACTTTGAAAGGAACGGAATCAACTTTCAGTTTTCGCCTGGAAAAAAAATTCCTCTAAAAAATGAAGCCCCAGGCAGCGACTCAATGTGCACATGCTAAATCCTGTTCCGCTTTTCGTAAGAGTAGGCCATGATGTGCCGGTGGGAACAGATGACAAAATTTACAAAACTGCATACACACGGGGACAGTTTGTAAAAACCACACAAGTGCTTATTCCATTGTCTTCGATAATAAAAGAATAAAATAAAATGAAATAAAAAATAAACAAAATCCTCAGTAACCCTTAGTTTATGAAGAACGACATAAGCTAGTCTCTCCGGCACACCATGTATATTCATTCACAACACTTTCGCGGTTTCTTCCTTCTAAGTGTAGCTGCACTGGACATGAATTAATCATACCAGTAGTTTTAGCCCTGACACTCACCAAAAAAAAACCCCCAAAACACGCGACCCTCCCTGCCACCAGAAGTGACACTCATCCCTCCTCCTGCTCCTCACCCTAGCTAGCCAGGGGAGGAGGCAGTGTGATGGAAAGAGATCTCTGTGGTGACCTTCTGCATGGAAGAGTGGGCCTCCAATTTGTTACTGTCATCACGATATCAGACCCCGCACGAGGAAGTCAGCACCTAGCGCTGAGGGCAGGGTAGCATCGGGATGTGCAGGCACGCCTAAGTGACAGGGACCCTCACCTCATCCCCCTCTCTGTGTCATCTTCAGTGTCAGCTGGATATCAAGTGCCACGTGAATGAGGGCCAGCCCTCAGGGTTTCAGGTTTCTTTGCTTGCAACCTCTGCTCCTTCTGACCAATTTTTTTTGGGCCTGTGTGGGGTTTTTGGGGGGGGGTTGTTGGTTCATTTTTGGTTGTGTTTGTTTAACGTTATTATTTGACTCCCTGACCGCAACATGATTGATTTGCTGGAAACGGTTTATTTTAATACTGGTATTTTTCCTTCTTGAGATTTTGGGATTTTTTGGGTATGTTTTTAAACTTTGCTAACTTTGGTTGAGAGGGCTTCTCTGAATAAGCAGATATGTGTACGCTGAATGCAGATATGTAGAAAGTTTCAAAAGCAAACAATTATAAATGTGTTATTCGAGTATGAATGCCGTTCATTTGTTTAAAAACGGTTCGTGTGTCAAGCAATCTATCAAATCCTACCGAAGTGAAAATATGTATGCTCAGTGTGTGTTTGCAAACTCAAGGATGACAATTGGGGAAAGAACGATTAAAACATATACACAGTGGGAGCTTACATAGGTTCGGGAAGAGTTTGTTGAAAGAGATGATAGTCAGGTAGTTGGAAAGGTAGGGGAAGCCCACATTGGATTCTGTTTGTACTACAAACGATGTCACACAACTATTATCCCAAGGCACTTTGCCTGTGTGGATGCATTGGGCCCATCAGTGTAAATAGTATCCTCACCCTCTGGAAATCTATCAGTATAAATAGCATGCCCACCTTCTGGAAATTCTGTGCTAGAAATTTCCTCTTTTCTATCACTCACTCTGTTTCTGCCTTGTTCCTTTTCTTCCTGTCGCCTCCTTCTTGTCTATTTTCTGCCTTCTTGGACCATTCTCCTGCCATTTCTCCCAGAAATACTTAAAAAAACAACAACCCAAAAACATTTTGCTCGTCTGCCGAAGTCGGATGCGCTGGCCCTGACTTGTCAGGCGCTTAACGGCAGCGTGACGCATTTTCGCTCATATAACTGACAACAGTAGCTGCTGTCTAAACTTTCGACGAAGACGAAGAAAAGAAGAACATCCTAAGGCACAAGTCTCACCGCAAAGGTTCATAGATGATGTGCAAAGAGAGAAGAGCCGTTGCTCTTTCTGGCTCATGATGCTGCATAAAGAGCACCTGCGACAACACAAAATGAGGCAAACAATGACACCACACACACATTATGTATTATTTGAGTAACACGCGTAAATTAACGTTTTTGCATGTTTTCTTGTATTTCACTTATCTTTGTTTTCTTTTTCCGCGTGCTAGTTTTTCTGTCTTTATCTGATTTTAAAAAAAAATGTGTATGTGTCCCTGTGTCTCTTTCTTTGTTTTTTTTAAATCTCTGTTTGTCTCTTTGTCTGCCTCTATCTTTCTCTGTTTTTCTGTCTGTCTGTCTGTCTGCCTGGCTGTATGTCTGACTGTCTGTCTCTCTAGCTCTCTCTCTCTCTCTCTCTCTCTATCTCTCTCTCTCTCTCTCTCTCTCTCTCTCTTCTCTCTCTCTCTCCCTCTCTCTCTCTCTCCTCCTCTCTCTCTCTCTCTCTCTCTCTCTCTCTCTCTCTGTCGTTGTCTGTCTGTCTGTGTTTGTCTGTCTCTCTGTCCCTGTCTCTCACTCACTCACTCAATCACTCTCCTCCTGTCTGTGTGTCTTTATATCCATCTGGGACGAGGGGAGGAGGAGCTTTTTGGATTATCTTTTTTTCTTTAATATCATTATTCGTTCATATTTCAGTTACATGTTGTTGACCCTTTCTCCATCGTATTTTCCTTCTTTCAGTTTCTTCCCTTCGTCTCTCTCTCCTCCCTCTCTCTCTCTCTCTCTCTCTCCTCTCTCTCTCTCTCTCTCTCTCTCTCTCTCCTCTCCTCTCTCTCTCCCTCTCTCTCTCTCTCTATCTATCTATCTATCTATCTATCTATCTATCTATCTATCTATCTCACAACGCTCACTGTTTTCATAAATACTTGTTATATTTAAAACATTCAAGTGATTTTTTTCCTATGAACCTTTTATTTCCCCAAACGAATGACAAAACACTTTCAGGGACCGTCACAAAAGAAATAGCGATCCCCTTTGGAAGCTGCCTAGAAAAACGACAGCATGAAATGAATGAGCTTACGCCCAGTCCCCTAGAGATGCACTGTCAGAGAATGACAAAAATGTCTATTGCCTAGACGGCTATGTCTGCGTTTAAGGGCTCTATGCTTCCTTGTGCCTGTAGGGATCCCTTCTTTGTGGTGTGTGTGTGTGTGTGTGTGTGTGTGTGTGTGTGTGTGTGTGTGTGTGTATGTGTGTGTGTGTGTGTGTGTGTGTATGTGTGTGTGTGTGTGTGTGTGTGTGTGTGTGTGTGTGTGTGTGTGTGTGTGTGTGTGTGCGTAAGTAAGTAAGTCTTCAATTTTAACGTCTTTCCACTTAAAGTGATACCAGACGATCCTTAAATAGGAGACTGAATATGTGAGATAGAGAAGAGGAGAGAGAGAGAGAGGAGAGGAAGAGAGAGAGAGAGAGAGAGAGAGAAGAGAGAGAGAGAGAGATCTACTCTTTGTGTGTGAGTGTGCGTGGGCGTCCCTACATGCATGTGCGCTCGTGTGTGTAATAAATAGTAATAACAAAGGAAATAGTATTCTTAACATGAACAAATCAAGAACAGAAATTAAAATTTAAAAAAAAATAAAAAATAAAAAAACATAAAAAATAAAAAATAACTACAATAACTACAATAAATGCCCTATAGGACTTAACAATAAACCCTTAGCAATATCAATTGTTAACTTAACATTGTTCAAAATTTCTTCAATGGAATTCTCAGAAAAGGCAGGGAGATGAGGTTTTAGCTTCTCACATTCAAGTATGATATGAGTATTTGAAATATAATCACCACGTGTGTGTGCTGTGTGTGTGTGTGTGTGGTGTGTGTGTGTGTGTGTGTGTGTGTGTGTGTTGTGTGTGTGTGTGTGCGTGAGTGTGTGTGTGTGTATGGGGGGGGGGGGGGGGCTGAACTGTTGTGTGTGTAGTGTTTGTATTGTGTGAGTTGTGTGTGTTGAGGTGTGTGTGTGTGTGTTGAGTTGTGTTGTGTGTGTGTGTATGTGTTGTGTGTATGTGTTGTGTGTATGTGTGTGTGCGCGTGTGCGTGTGTGTGTGTGTGTGTGTGTGTGTGTGTGTGTTGTGTGTGTGTGTGTTGTGTGTGTTGTGTGTTGTGTGTGTGTGTGTGTGGTGTGTGTGTGTGTGTGTGTGTGTGTGTGTGTGTGTGTGTGTGTGTGTGTGTGTGTGTGTGTGTCTTTGCGCTTTCCACTGACAGAATGACTAATAAACTTTTAAAACAGTTGAACGATCGCTCATATACGATCGATCGATTGATCAAGCACTCACTCACAGAATAAACAAATGAATATATTCATTGATGCATTATTTCGATTCCTTCATTCATTTACTAAATCATTCATTCATTCATTCATTCATTCATTCAGTTATCCAGAAACCCTTTTATATATTTATTCTTTTCTTTGTTCATTGAGGTATATGATTATTCAATCACCCATTGATGCATCTCGTTTTATGCATGTACTCATTTCGTTTTCGATCCAGAGAGTTAACTAGTCAGTCAGACAGCCTGTCAAAATATATTTGGGGATTTATGTCCTTTTTTTAACATGTATTCATTAATTGATGCGGTTTTATTTTAGCTCTGTGTTTGTTAGTTATTTCTTTGTTTATTATTTGTGGGTTTGTTTTTTGTCCATTCCGGTCCTGAAGGATTGATGATAAGATTTATGTTTTCCAGTCTTTTATTTTTCCCCCATTTTGTTTGTCTTATGTGTTCTTTACTTCTTATTAGTATTTCAATTATTGTTTCTGTACTTATTCATACATACATACATTCAACCATTAATGCATTCATTCATTCATGCATGCATTCGTTCATTCATTCATTCATTCATTCCTTCGTTCGTTTATTGTTTCCTTCATTCATCCACTCATTCATTCGTTCGTTCTTTTATTCATTCATTCATTCATGTATTCGTTAAATAATCCATTTATTCATCAATACAGTAATACAGTCCATCAGTTGGTCAGTCAGTCCGTCAAACATCATTATGTTTTTTTTATCTCTGTATTCATTTATGTACTCATTCCTTCGTGTATTTGTTTCTTCATCCCCACTTTGACAACAGCAAATCATTCACTAATTGAGTAAATCATTTCGTCAGTCTGTTTGTGTCAGTCTGTCACTCGTTTACTCGAGTACCTATTCACTCACTCACTTACTTACTCAACAGTAACTGTTTCTACATAGTTACTCGCATATTTATGTATTAATCCGTAGTCATTTCCCCATTTGCTACATACATACTCATTATTTTTCATTCAAATCATATACTTTTTAAAAAATTAACTACATACTTAGTCATTTATTCGTTTGTTTGGCATCTCTGTATCTGCTTCTTTCAGTACATCATATGACTGACCGGTACATTTGTTCCAATAGTTGTACTCATTATATATTACATGATCTATGCATCCATTTATATGTTTTCTTTATATGTTTACAGTCTCGTTTAACCATTCATAAGTTTGGCACCACTTCATCTTCTCCATTCCATCTTTCATATTACTCATTCGCACATTTATTCCATTTACTCATGACGTATTTATGTATTACTCAAGTTATATACTTTCTGTATTTTGTTCATAAACTCATTCAATCATCCATTTGTTTGGCGCCACTTCATCTGCTACCTTCCATAATATTTCATACCACTCATGTATACATTTATTCCATTTACTCATTACGTATTACATTATCTATTACTCAAGTTATATACTTTCTATATTTTTTAATAAATTAATTCATTTAACCCTTGGTTTTTGACACCCCTACATCTACTTTTTTCTATCTCTCATATCACTCATCCGCATATTGTTTTTAACTCTTCACTCCATTCTGAGTGTTCCATCTTCCTGTTTTTATCACATCTTTTTAGCATTCTCCTCAATAATGCCATCATGTTTTTTTCTTTATTTTCTTCTTTTTTGTTACCCCCTTTTGTTTGAAACTTTAATTTCGAACAGCCTTTTTCTCCCAAACGAATGATGGATAGTCTGAGAGAGAGACCATCACCAAAGAGGTGGTGATCCATTTTGGAAGCTGTCCAACAAAAAGACAGGCGTGAAATTAATGGACTCCCTCACAGTCCCTGAGAGAGGCGCCGTCAGGGGCTAGCCGAAAGAGAAAGATAGAAAGAGGAGTTCCGAAAACGAAGAGGAGAAAAATACAACTTCGTCTCTAACTCATGCAGTGCGCAGTGTAGGCTAGGCTGGGTTATATGTCCAATCTGCGCGCGTGCGAGCGTATGTGTGTGTGTGTGTATGTGTGTGTCTGTGTCTGTGTGTGTGTTTGAGTGTGTGTGTATGTGTGTGTGTGTGAGAGAGAGAGAGTGAGAAAGAGAGAGAGAGAGATAATGCGTGCGTGTGTGTGTGTGTGTGTGTGTGTGTGTGTGTGTGCGTGCGTGCGTGTGTGTGTGTGTGTGTGTGTGTGTGTGTGTGTGTGTGTGTGTGTGTGTGCGCGCGTGTGTACATGAGTGTGTGCGTATATGCGTTTGTTTTTTTAATTGTATTTTTAGATGGAGGATAATGGAACAAGCACTTATGTACTTTTTTTTTTACATCCAGTCCCTGTGTGCATGCGGTTTTGTAAATTCTGTCATGTGTTCCCACCGCCACACAATGGCCTACTCTTACGAAAAGCGGAACTGGATTTCACATGTGCGTAAGATGTTCCGCGTGCCTGCGTATGTGTAGGCACGCGCGCAAATGTGTGTATGTGTGTGTGTGTGTGTGTGTGTGTGTATGTGTGTGTGTGTGTGTGTGTGTGTGTGTGTGTTCATTCTTTATATTTAACGTTTTTTAACGATTAGTGATAATATTAGAAGATACTCTTTGTAGGTCCTCAGCTACACCTCCCATGTTCACAATGATGTGATGTTGCATCATTGTTCCGATCATTTTCACCCACCAGTTACGTAGCCGCATTCCGACGTGTCTAATCACGATATTTGAGTGCATGCATTGTCATGTTGTTATCCGTTCCAACCAGCACGAAACGGCTTAACGATAGAAATGTTGCTGTTTTTTTCAATTAATGTTTGTGCTGGATGTTCTGTGTGCGTTCTAACACGACTCCTTAGTTTACAGTCTTATCCGGAGTGAAGTCCGGAATATTGTTAGGCTCAGGGTAAAATTGTGTAATTGTTTGTGCATGCGCTATACTTATCCATTCATTCATCGATTCATTCATTCATTCATTCATCCATCCATTCATTCATTCATTCATTCATTCATTCAAACTTGTGTAAGTGTGCATGCGCTATTCTTACCCATTCATCCATTCACTCATTCATTCATTCATTCATTCATTCAGCATTCAGTCATTCAAACTAGTGTTAGTGTGCATGCGCTATACTTACCCATTAATGAATGAACTCATTCATTCATTCATTCATCATTCATTCATTCATCCATCCATCCATCCATCCATCCTTCTATTCATTCATTCATTCATTCATTCAGCATCCATTCATTCAGTCATTCAAACTTGTGTAAGTGTGCATGCGCTATACTTACCCATTCATTCATTCATTCATTCATTCATTCATTCATTCATTCATTCAGCATCCAGTCATTCAGTCATTCAAATATTCTAACTTGTTGTTGTTTTTTGTGGTTATCGTTTTTCCTTCCTCGAATTCTTCCGTTATTCCTTCCCCTGATCTTATCTCTTCTTTCACCTGTGAATGCAATGTGCTCTTGTTTTCTTC
>CM054144.1:37054466-37056966 GCA_028751875.1 Rapana venosa
TTCTTCTTCTTTCACTTCCTGGTTTTACATCTTCTTCTCTCTATCATGTTTGAGTCTCTGGTTGGTAGTGCGCGGCATATTATTGAAGTTGGAATGTGAACAACGTTTTTTTAAAATGACAACAACAATAAAAAAGAAAAGAAGTATAGTAATGCATTAGTAGAAGTACGAATGGCTATAGATTGGTGATTTTAAGTAGGATGTTTCTAGGAGTGAGTGGGTACCTTTTTTGTTTTAGGTTTGGCGTGTGTGTGTGTGTGTGTGTGTGTGTGTGTGTGTGTGTGTGTGTGTGTGTGTGTGTGTGTGTGTGTGTGTGTGTGTGTTTGTGTGTGTGTATTGTGTGTGTAGAAGGGTATATATCTCTCTGTGTGTAGGGGGGATATATATGTGTGTGCGCGCGCGCGTGCGTGCGTCCGAGCAAGCGTGTGTGTGTTCGTGCGTGTATGCGTGTGTGTGTGTGTGTGTGTGGTTTTTCTGTGTAATTGATTCACATATGTGTATATAGGCGTGCGTGCGTGCGTGTGCGTGCGTGCACGCGCGCGTGTGTGTATAAAATTGGTTGACGTGTTGGTGTCTGCTTACTTCATTGGAGCAAAGTTGATTGCTTCTTCCTTCGTGCAATCTACGCACGTTTTCTTTTTCTTTATTTTTCTTTTTTGTTGTGTTTTTATACTTTGTCATTATCCTTTTAGTTTATTTTTGTTCAGCATCTTTGTTCCGCAATGATATTTCCTATTTTCTTTTTTTTTTCATTCCCTTCTTCTTCGAAGTGGCTGAATGAGAGTGAGTGAGTGAGTGAGTGAGCGAAGAGAGAGGGGAGAGACACACAAACACACACACACACACACACACACACACACACACAACACACACACACACACACACACACACACACACACACAAATGAGAAAGAGAGAGAGAGAGAGTCGGGGACAGAGACGGAGACACGGACACAAAGAGAAAAAGGAAGAGTGAGAGAGAGAGAGAGAGAGAGAGAGAGGAGAGAGAGAGAGAGAGAGAGAGAGAGAGAGAGACGGAGACATACATACATACATGCAGACAGACAGACAGAAGAAGGAATGGAGAGAAAGACAGACAGACAGACAGACAGACAGACACAGACAAAGGCATAGACAGACAAACAGAAGCTATGATGCTTTGCTTCATAGAATCAATACTTACAGTAATGCCATCGCAATGGCATCGTTAGAGACAGCGACAAAAGATAGATAAGGCAGAGAAGTGAATGGGAAAACACAACAAAGCGCACAGAAAGACATACACACAGACAGACAGAAGACAGACAGCAGGCAGACAGACAGACAGACACAGCACAACGCACTAAGACAGACAAACAGACAAGCAGCACACACACACACACTATCTTACTATCACACATCACAAAACACACACACACACACTATACACACACAACACACAACGCACACGCACGCACCACACACGCACACACAGATGTAATTAATCAACCAATCACAACACACACACACACAAACTCACACACATACACACACACACTACACACACAACACGCGCGCACCACACACAACGTGCTAATTAATCAAGCAATCACACACGCACGCACGCACACACACACCACACACACACACACACACAACACACACACACATCAACACTAACACTAACACTAACACACACACAAACACACACATCACACACATGTCAATCAATCACAACACATACACACACACACACACACACCACACCACACACAAATGTCAATCAATCAAAACACATACACACATACACACACACAACACACACAACACACACACACACACACACACACACACACACACACACACACACACACACACCACACAACACACACACACACACACTACACACTTACACATAACACAACACAACACACACACACAGGTAACGAGACAAGCCAGCAGGCAGGCATACAAACGGACAGTCAGACAGATTCACCGGCACAAACAGGACAATAAGTAATTCTGCTTCTCTCCGAAACAAATGAGTTGCTATTTATAATATAGGATTTACATTGTCCATTAAATGTAGGTTGTTTTTTTTCTCTCCAATAATGATGCCTGTAAGGTTGGGTTTTTTTTAAAGCGTGCATTTTATCTTTTTTATATCGTTTTATTCAAGTTCTATCTTGTAATACGTGATGCATGTAAACTTGCCTTACTTTTAAGATGGCCTTCATCTTGCAGATTGGTTGGCAACTTTATATGTTTTTTCTTTTAGTTATGTGATTTTGGGTGGTATTGATTATTAAAGTAGTTTTTCTTTGCCCTGGTTTTGTTTTTGCATTATTGGGTTGGTTGGTTGTGGTTGTGTTATTTTTTTACTAGGCTGTGTTTGTTTATTTGCTTAGTTATTTCATGTTTCCCTATTTCTTTGGCCTAGTTTTTTTTTCGTTCTTTTCTTTTTGTTTTGCTTCCTTTTCTTCAATTTTTTTTTTTTGTTCTTTCTTTTCTATCTTTCTTTC
>CM054144.1:37066966-37074466 GCA_028751875.1 Rapana venosa
TGTTGGCTTTTTATTCGGTTTGAAATTTTTATTTTTAAATATGTGTAATTTTCCACATGCTAGTTTGAATTTTTGCCGCCCCTATTGAATATTTTTTCGTGTTCTTCATATTTCAGACCTTTGTTCTTACTTCATAACATTTTGGTTTGTTTATCATTTATATACTTGTTTCTTGTCATTGTATTTAAAATCTCAAAAGGAAGATCGCAAAAGGATATTTGTTTTTGAATCTGAAAACCTCTGAGCTATATATATAGCTATATATATATATATGTATATATATACATAGAGAGAGAGAGAGAGGGGGGGGGGAAGAGAGGTAGGTTGATAGAGACACGCACACACACACACACACACACACACACACACACACACACACACACACACACACACACACACACACACACACACACACATACGCACTCACTGACAGACAGACAGATACAGATACAGACAGACAGAAACACAAACAGATCAACAGACAAACGAAGATCGAGACAGAAATGCATGTCCACCTTGCAGAAAATGTTCCTTCCACAAATGGCCGTTTGAAAAAAAAAAGAAAAAAAAAAGAAAAAGGTAAAAGGATTAAAACATGTATGAAAGAAATAAAAAGAAAAAGACAAAAAACAGAAAAAATACCACCTAAAGGCTAGCAAACAAAGAAATAAACTACAAAAACCACCCTATACAAAAGTTGTTTATTTTTTTCTTTTAAAATTAGCCTTAGCGCGTGGCTCCTCTAAAGCCGTATGCAGACAACACGTCAAAGCGAAACATTAATAAGGCATCGGTACAAAAAGAAAGATCAGCAAAAGATAACACCTTCCCATATACATAAAAAGAGTAAAGTGGCAGCATATATAGAGAAAATAAAAAACCCAACAAAACAAAAAACATTTTTGGCTAGAGCGTACCTCATGAGACCTGGTATGAAAGAAGTGAAGCTGACAAAGATTTATGAAGCTTTTAGCTTCAGTGCTTGCGATCTTTCTTTTTTTTTTCATGGAGATATCCTAGATTTGGGTTTTTTGTGGGGGGTTTTAATGTCCGTTTCAATGTGATCTCTCTTCTTTTTTTTCTGATATCAAGATCTTAAGGGGAGAGTGTTTTTGAGCTATGATATCTAACACATTCAGTCGAGGGTTTAAATATATCATTCTCTATTTAAAGAGAGACAAAGATACAAGAGAGATAGAGAGAGTGCGAGAGAGATTTTATCTTTTTTATTTTTTTTTATTGTATCCTGTTATTTCGAGTATAATGGAATAAGCATTCATGTGCGGTTTTTTCCATCCAGTCCCCGTGTGTATACAGTTTTGTAAATGTTGTCATCCGTTCCCATCGTCACACAATGGCTTACACTTCCGAAAAGTGGAGCAGGTTTTAACGTGTGCGCAAGATGTTCTGCGTGCGTTTGCACACGGAGCCTCGGTTTATAGTCTCACCCGAAGGTCTTTTGGGGAGAGTGGAGTCGGCACTGATGTTAACTCCAGAGGACAAATCCTCCTGAACGAGAACCGAACCCGGGTCAGCAGATAACGAATACATCGCTCTAACCACCAGGCTATCCCGAGAGAGCGAGCGAGCGAGCGAGCGAGCGAGCGAGCGAGCGAGAGAGAGAGAGAGAGAGAGAGAGAGAGAGAGAGAGAGAGAGAGAGAGAGAGAGAGAGAGAGAGAGAGAGAGAGAGTGAGAGAGAGAGGAGGGGGGAGAGGAGAGAGAGGGGAAGGGAGAGAGAGAGAGAGAGAGAGAGAGAGAGAGAGAGAGAGAGAGAGAGAGAGAGAGAGAGAGAGAGAGAGAGCCAGCCAGCCAGCCAGACATATATACAAATAAACAGACATGCCTATGGACAGTGAGGGAGAGAAGATGGTTGTCGAAAAAAACCACACATGCCGAAAAACAACAACACCTAAACAACAGGAAAGATAGCAGTAAAATGATGTTGAGGAACAAATGACAAAACACGGAATATGGAGAGAGCTTGATATAGGAAGACAGGCGAAGGAAAGGAAAGAAGAAGAAGAAGAAGAAGAATTGCGAAGAATTGCGAAGAATTGCGAAGAAGAAGAAGAAGAAGAAGAAGAAGAAGAAGAGAAGAAGAAGAAGAAGAAGAAGAAGAAGAAGAAGAAGAAGAAAGGGATGTAAGCAAAAAGAGAACTAACAATGAGGGAGGCAGATAGACACGCTGACGCAGACACAGAGAGAGAGAACAGAAATTAAAGATATCACAAAGATACGAAGACAGGCAGATAGACTGATCAAAACAAACAAGAGTCGAAAAAAAGCAATCACAAAAGATACAAATAGAGGTTGATAAAGAGACCGACACAGACAAAAGAGAGAAACAAACAACTGAAATCGTAAAGATACAAACAGCGCCAGATAGACTGACACAGATACAGAACAAGAAACAGACAGATGTAATCATAAAGATACAGAGGCAGATAGACAAACCAACGCAAACAAAAGACAAAAGACAAACTGAGACAAAAGAGTGAGGAAAAACAAGTGCAGGTAACCAATTACAACTTCATTTTCATCATAAACTAATTTATAGGCAAATAGACCGACACAGACACAGAACCAGAAACAGACAAATGCTATCAGGAAGATAAAAACAGAGGAAGATAGATAGGTAGACATGGATAGACGCAAACACAGATAGAAACATACACATGTTATCATAAGGATTCAAACATATAAACAGACGGGTATAAATTGGCAGAAGAGGCATAAGTGTAAAAGCAGACAGTGTTCTTCATCACTGGAACTATCAGTGTCTTTTTCTTTACACTACTACCATGAATCCGAGATCCAATACCCCTCGCATTCTCTCTCTCTTTGTAGGTGTGCTTATGTGTGCTCGTGTTTTCTCGTGTGTGCTCGTGTGTGTGTGTGTGTGTGTGTGTGTGTGTGTGTGTGTGTGTGCGCTCATGTGTGTGTGTGTGTGTGTGTGTGTGTTGTGTGTGTGTGTGTGTGCGCTCATATGTGTATGTGTGCTCATGTGTGTATGTGTGAGTGTATGTGATAGATAGAGAGAGAGAGAGTGTGTGTGTGTGTGTGTGTGTGTGTGTGTGTGTGTGTGTGTGTGTGTGTGTGTGTTGTGTTTGTGAGCGTGTTTGTGACAAAGAAAGAGAGTGAAAAAGAGAGAGACAAAGACAGAGAGGTAGAGACAGGGAGAGCATAAATAAATGTTACGGTAAACAACCTTAGATATCATGAAACAAAACATTACCTTTTTGTAAATAACACCAAGTAAAAATTTGGCACTAACACTCTAAAATAATATCAATAAACAACTAATCAAGCCAAAAGCAAAAAAATAAAGACAACAACAGAAGCCAACAAAATAAAACAAAATAAATAAAGAAATAAAGCAATACACCCATCATTCTTATTGCCCACCACACAGTCAAAAGGCTGGCAGAGTATAATTATCAGCTGGTTCTCCATACTCTGATGACCTGGAAACAAAGCGGGCCTACCGATGACGCTGATTGGAAGGGAAGAGTTCATATCGCTCGCTTGTCAGACTATGGGACTGGTTCATCATGTCGCCCTGTCCGACCTGCCGCCCCCTAGAGAATCACAGGGGATGGGTTTGGTGATGCGTGCGCTTTAGTTATGCAGTGTTGGTTGGCCATGGATAGTGGGAGGGAGAGAGGGAGAGAGAGAGAGAGAGAGAGAGAGAGAGAAGAGAGAGAGAGAGAGAGAGAGAGAAGAGTCAGACAGGACAGACAGAGCAGGACAGACAAAGACAGACTGAGATATGGAGATGGAGATGAGAGAGAGAGAGAGAGAGAGAGAGAGAGAGAGAGAGAGAGAGAGAGAAAAGAGAGAGAACAGACAGACAGACAGACAAAGACAAAGACAGACTGAGATATGGAGATGGACACATTGACGGAGAAAAGAGAGAGAGAGAGAGAGAGAGAGAGAGAGAGAGAGAAGAGAGAGAGAGAGAGTAGACACACAGACAGACAAAGACAGAGACAGATTGAGATATGGAGATGGAGACATTGACGGAGAGAGAGAGAGAAGAGAGAGAGAGAGAGAGTAGAGAGAGAGGAGAGAGAGAGAGAGAGAGAGGAGAAGAGAAAGAGAGAGAGAGAGAGGCAGACAGACAGACAGACTGACAGACAGACAGCAAGTCAGACAGACAGAAAGACAGACTGAGACAAAGATCTATTTTTATTGTATTTTATTTTATTCTTTTATATCGAGGATAATGGAATAAGCACATGTGCTTTTTCACATCCAGTCCCCGTGTGTATGTGGATTTGTGAATTCTGTCATCTGTTTTAACCGGCACACAATGGCCTACTCTTACGAAAAGCGGAACAGGATTTAACATGTGCGCAAGATGTTCTGCGTGCGTTCCCACACGGGACGTCGGTTATAGTCTCATCCGAAGGACTTTGGGGGAGAGTGGAGTCTGCACTGATGTTGACTCCAGAGAAAAATATCCCCTTGAACGGGAATCGAACCCGGGTCGTCAGATTGCAAGCGCAATGTTCTGACCGTTAGGCTATCCCGTCCCCTAAGCTCTGAAAGATAGAGGGGTAATGGCTGACAAAGCACTAGGACTAGGACAGATTCTCCTTCCCAGTGGAGTTCTTTTTTTCTGAAAATCCTGCTTCAACATTATCAAACAAGTATCTCATTAAATGTAGCCTGTCAGAAGGATTCGGGCACAATGACTGTGGCCTCTGATTAGGTTTGTATGTAGAGAGATAGCCTTCATTCCCATGGGGTCTGTGAAGTCATGGGTTTGATTCTCCGCAGCATCTGATCAGTTAAAGTCAAAAGGATTCGGGCACAGTGACTGGCGCCTCTGATTAGGTTTGTATGAAGAGAGACAACCTTCATTCCCATGAAGTCATGGGTTTGATTCTCGGCAGCATCTGGTCAGTTAAGGTCGGGAATTATTTTTTTTGTTACTATCTCCCAGGTCAACTTCAAGTGCAGACTTGCATGTCAGTTCCTTTATTCCCTTTGTGTGTATAGACCCATGCAGAAGATTCCAATATGTAGGTTACAGATCCCGTGGTTCATGTCAGCGTTTAAAGCGTTATGGAAAAATGAACATGCCCAGCATACAACCCCAAAGTCGGAATGCCGCTACATTCCGTGTGGGCAAAATATGTTGCATATGCAAAAATCTCATTTAGAGAGAGAGAGAGGGGGGGGGAGAGAGAGGGAGAGAGAGAGGGGGAGGGAGAGGGGAGAGAGAGAGGGGGAGGGAGGGAGAGAGAGAGGGGGTGGAGAGAGAGAGAGTGAGAAGGGGAGAGAGAGGGGGGGGGAGGGAGAGTGAGAGGGGGAGAAAGAGAGAGAGAAAGAGAGGGAGATAGAAAGAGAGTAGAAAGAGGAGGGGGAGAGAGAGAGGGGGGAGGAGAGAGGGCGAGAGAGAGATAGGGAGAGAGGGGGGAGAGAGAGAGAAGGAGAGAGAGAAAGAGATAGAGAGGGGGAGAGAGAGAGGAGGAAAGAGAGATGGGGAGAGAGAGAGAGGGAGGGAGAGAGAGAGGGGAGAGAGATAGAGTGAGAGGGAGAGAGAGAGAGGGAGGGAGAAGAGAGAAAGGGAAGGAGAGGGAGAGAGAGGGAGAGAGATAGAGAGAGAGGGGGAGGAGAGAGATAGAGAGGGAAGGGAGAGGAGAGGGAGAGATAGAGAGAGGGAAGGAGAGAGAGGGAAAGAGAGATGGAGAAGGAGGGGGGGAGAGAGAAAGAGACAGAGAGGAGAGAGAGAGAGAGAAGAGAGAGAGAGAGAGAGAGAGAGAGAGAGAGAGCATACTATACCTTAGGCAGTGCACTGATCCTTTGTTTTCAAGCGTACCGGTAGGGGGGG
This sequence comes from Rapana venosa, assembly GCA_028751875.1. Classification (NCBI taxonomy): domain Eukaryota; kingdom Metazoa; phylum Mollusca; class Gastropoda; order Neogastropoda; family Muricidae; genus Rapana; species Rapana venosa. The sequence goes on from CM054144.1 coordinate 37,072,807, forward strand.
GGGTTGTTTGTTTGTGTGTGCGTTTGTTTGTTTGTTTGTTTGTTTTCGCTCTCATTTGACAGCTATGACAGTGGCAATGGTAAAATACGAATGGTCCTAGGCGAATATTACACAGCAAATCAGTAAGACTCTCTTACTCTCTTTCTTTCTTTCTCTCTGTCTTTCTTTCTTTGATTGTTTTTTTTTTCCTTTGTTTTTATCTTTCTTTCGTTTTTTTCTTGGTCTTTTGCTTGTTTTCTTTTTGCTCTCTGTCAGTTGTTACAATTGTATGACGTTTTCTTTTTTCTTTTTTCTTTCTTTCTTCCTTTCTTTCTGTTTCTTCTTTCTTCTTTCTTTCTTTTCTTATTAATCTGTTGTTCCTTGCTTTTTAAACATACACAGAGAGGATGATAAAGAGGGAGAGGGAGACAGAAATAGAGGACAGAGAGAGACATACTAACAGACAGACAGACAGACAGACAGACAAGAAAAAGAGACACAGATAGACAGACAGCTGTACAGAGACCAAGAAATCGGTACAGAGAGAAGAGAAATGAACAACGCGTTTTTTGTTTGTTTGTTTTTCTTTCTTTCTTTTTTTTTTAACTAGCGATACTTCATATTGCCTGCATTCCAAGCCAGCCAAGCTATCAAATTTAAATATCCTGAGTGTATGTTTTTTAGACAATTTTTGTTTTATATACATGTTGCTTTGTTTGTTCTTTTATTTCTTTAATCTTCAGAGTTCAATTTTTTTCTGCCCAACTTTGTATCCAGCGGCTGTACTCCATTCCCACTCTAAGTTAGAATCTCCCTGCCCCTCCTGACAAGCTGGTGTCAAGTGCTTCTTGTATCTGTCTGTCTGTCTGTCTGTCTGTCTGTCTCTCTCTCTCTCTCTCTCTCTCTCTCTCTCTCTCTCTCTCTCTCTCTCTCTCTCTCTCTGTTTTTTGTGCAGATGTTTTTGTTTGTTTTCTTTGAGTATGTGTTTATCGCAGATCTATGTTTTTTTTTTAAATCGTTTTCTTTAAATATTTTGTTCATCTATAGTTTGTTTCTTTGTGTTACTGTTTTTCTCTTTGTTTTATTTGTGTCTTCGTTTCTTTCTTTGTCTCTTTTTATCCATATTTTTTCTTTCGTGTTCTTCTTTTTTTTCTATTTTATTCATACATTTTTCGGGTTTTTTCTATCTCCTTTCTTTTGTTTTTATTTTTGCTTGGCCCGTGTTTCCCTTTTTTTTCTTTCTCTATCTCTGTAAAGTATGTTCTTTCGAGCCAGAAGGCCCATAGAGCCGGAGCTTATCCCGGTTTCTGTAGCGTTAAGCGTTTTTCACCACCCCTGTGACAGGACGCTAGTCTGTCGCCAGATACTTCCCCAGCAGAGCTGGTACCCACTTGTACACCTGGGTGGAGTGAGGAAAATAGGAGTAAAGTGTCTTTCCCAAGGACACAACACCGAGCCGAGCGGGGATCGAACCCGCGACCTCTGGATCACGAGTTGACCGCCTAAACCACTCGACCACGGTGCCTCCATCTATCTCTGTATAGTTTTGTCCTTTTCTTCTTTTGTTTTTAGCTCCTTTATGTTTCCTTTGCTGAACTTTGTGGTAGTTCCCCATTTTCTTTTTTTTTTATAATTTGTTTTTGTTCCTCTGAAGTCCATCACTGGTGAGACTTTGGCGTAT
>CM054144.1:37079466-37086966 GCA_028751875.1 Rapana venosa
AAAAAATGTACAAAAACAACAACTTCTGACATCTCATTCAATATCAATTTGTTGAACGTAAAGTCACGTTTTATTTTTGCTTCTTTGTCTTATATATCTGTTCTCTTTCCAATCTTCGTCATTACTTTCTTCTTCTTCTTCTTCTTCGCAATTCTTCTTTTTCTTCGCAATTCTTCTTCTTCTTCGCGCAATTCTTCTTCTTTGCAATTCTTCTTCTTCGCAATTCTTCTTCTTCTTCGCAATTCTTCTTCTTCTTCGCAATTCTTTCTTCTTCTTCTTCTTCTTTTCTTCTTCTTCTTCTTCTTCTTCTTCTTCTTCTTCTTCTTCTTCTTCTTCTTCTCTCTCCTTCTCCTTCTTCTTCTCCTTCTTCTCCTCCTCCTCCTCCTCCTATTCCTCCTCCTCCTCCTCCTCCTCCTCCTCTTCCTACTCCTCCTCCTCCTCTTTCTTCTTCTCCTCCTCTTCCTCCTTCTCATTAAATGATCTTTTGCTTAAGACAAAAATACAACAACAACAAAAAAAAGAATGACAGAGAGAAGAAGATCAGAAACGCAAGTAACAAACACACACTTAATTCAGAAATGAAAACCGACACGATAATGCAAACACACACACACACACACACACACACACACACACACACACACACACACACACACACACACACACACACACACACACATCTCCCCTAAGCTGCTTATACTACTACCTAAACACGCGCTTTCCAAACTCCTCCCTCCCCAGAGAACACTCAGCTGTGTTCTGGTAATAAAAGAGGACAAGATAATATGTCCAGCGCCAGATAGACCCGCTTCCCAAATTCGCTTTCTCTGAAACTTAATAGAACGAACGGGTCCTGTTCTTTGGGCCCCCAACTGCTGTTGGCAGGCGATATGAGATGTTGCCAGATAGGGCGAAATGGGATGTGAAGGGCTGCTTCAATAGAACGCGACTGATTTTTACTCCGGGATGACAAAATGCCGCTTATCGCGTGTTATCTTCTGTTTCTGCCAAATGGTATTGTCTTGTTTCGTGTGTGTGTGTGTGTGTGTGTGTGTGTGTGTGTGTGTGTGTGTGTGTGTGTGTGTGTGTGTGTGTTTTGTGTGTGTTCGTGTGAGTGTATGATTGTGTGATTGTGTGTGTGTTTACTTTTTTCTCTATAATTATGTCTATATTTCTGCTACTTTGTTTGTCTATCTGTCTCATCCATTCTTAGTGACTCAAAACAGACATTGATGTAATGAATTCAGAAGTCCTTTGGAATTTTACAGTTCGAATACAATTCCCTTTACATAATTGTAAATACTCAAAAACTTTCAAAAAAAGATACTAGACTAATCATATATATAGATATAATATATATTATTATTTTTTTCGAACACACAACACACACACACACACACACAACACACACACACACACACACACACACACACACACACACACAACGTGCGCGATGAAAAGGAGAACACAAAACGGATATTTAACATCCCATCTCAATATGCACTTTCCAACGGAGTAGTCAATAAAACGCATATCAAACATGCAACTCCTGCTCGAAAACTTATATCCCCTCAAAAATGGAGGGTAGGGGGGTAGAGAGGGGGTCTATCAACTCGAAAATAAGAAGACCACCAGAAATCCCCAAGATCCAGCCATGTTGGAAGGTTAAGAAAAAGAGAAGAAAAGAAAAGAAAAAAAAACCCAGAACAAGCTTGTCATTATTCCCCCCCCCCCCCTTTCACAGAGATAATACCCAACACGTGCTACACGTGACGGGGGTTGCTGCTCTAGCTCTAACGCTAAAGCATTTTCCCCAATACAAGAGGCAGCCTCACCAGGTTTGACCCCTCTCTTCTCTCCGCTGGCCTGGCCTCCTGGCCTCTCTGGCACCGTCATCTCTGTCCTAACCCGCCTGGACATAGGCTGCTGCCATAGCCTTTCTTTGCATGAAGGTGCTGTTGGCTATGACTCACTGCGAGCCCTGTTCGTGTGCTTCTACTGTCATCGTGTTTTCTATTGCTGTCCTAACATTTCGTGATTGGTTAGGGTGTTGGGGTTGGGTGTTTTTTTTGTGTTGTATATTCTGGTTAGCTTTTTTTTTTGTATCCACGAGAAATTGATAGTTTTAACCCCCTGTCACTTCTATTTGGATACTTTGTTTACACATACACACACACACACACACACACACACACACACACCACACAACACACCCCACACACACACTCACACACACACACACACACACACACACACACAACACACACACACACACACACACACACACACACACTCACACACACACACGCACACACACACACACAGATGCAGACAATACAGGCACGGACGGTCATATACAATCGCACGCGCGCGCGCGCGTGCACACACATACACACCCTATCTATCTATCTATCTATCTATCTGGCTGGCTGGCTGGCTGTTTGGCTGTCTGGCTGTTTGCCCGACTCTTTCTCTCTGTCTGCCCATCCATGAGCGTCTTTCTGTTTAGTTGCATTTGATTTTAATCTGGATTTTTTACAGTAATACTGACAGTAACACGGACAGTATGCGCCCTCAAAGCCTTTTTATTCCATAAATCGTGAAAATATACTTTTTAGGAAACCTAAATTCAGCACTTTCTCAAATACACACTTCATCCTTTTAATAATGTCGTTGCCGAGACAATGCCACAAAGGAAATTGACGATATAACTGCAACTTTCAGAAATCATTTTTCTTTTTGTGCAAAGTTGTAGATAATAGAAATTAACTTTAAAAAAGCAAAACAGAAATGAAAAATTGGAAGAAAGCAGAAACAAACCTGACAGGCAGAAACATACCCAGCATGCGTACAAGAAACCAATATGCTAGATCACGAACATGCAGCATATTGAATTTCCCGTTTTAAGTCTTTGTGTTGCTCTCTTACTTCAGTGGCTTTCGTGTTGTTCCCGCTGATATGAATTTGCAGCTGCAGCAAATAATAGTTCTAAACAAACAAAAATATAGAGACTTGCCTCGAAGTATGGAAAGGGGAGTAAAAAAAAAAAGATACAAAAATACAAACCACGCGAACTCAGACCCAAAAGTTTTGCAAGGTATTGATATAAGCTAAATGCCGAAGCCTATATTGAAGTGCTCTCATGTTGTCATATGTTGTGTTTAGATTGTACCGAGCTATGACAGGCTGTGAACACAACAACCTGCTCTCTCTTTTAACGAAGAAAATATCCTTCTGAAGTTACAGTTTGGCTGCTTATGTGGCGAGACTTGAAAAAAGTCATGCCGAGAAGTTTCACCTAATCGTACTTTTGCAATCCCACTGTGATCGAATATATGAGAGAGAGAAGGATCTAAAATGTCAAGCTAGCTCAACACCAATAACAGCACACACCACGCACGCACTTCCTCGAAGCAGGCACTGTAGTACTCCCAATGGCCTTTTTTTTCTTTCCATAAACACATCCCCAGAGACCATTTCTTCTGACTCGGTAATAAAAGAAGACAAGATAATATGTCGAGCGCCACACTGGCCAGTCCGAAATTTGCTCTCTCTCTCCCTCGCTCTGTCTGTCTTCTCTGTCTGTCTTCTGTCTGTCTGTCTGTCTCTCTGTCTCTCTCTCTGTCTCTCTCTCTGTCTCTCTCCTCTCTCTCTCTCTCTCTCTCTCTCTCTCTCTCTCTCTCTCTCTCTCCTCTCTCTCTCTCCCTCTCTCTCTCTCCTCTCTCTCTCTCTCTCTCTCCCCTCCCTCATCTCTCTCCCCCTCTCCTCTTCTCTCTCTCTCCTTCTCTCTCTCTCTCTCTCTCTCTCTCTCTCTCTCTCTCTCTCTCTCCTCTCTCTCTCTCTCTCTCTCCTCTCTCTCTCTCTCTCTCCTCTCTCTCTCTCTCAGAGAAACAGGATATAATGCCCCATGTTATGTCCAAATGTTACTGGCAGGCACTAGGTGATAGTGTTTGATACGTCGAATGAAAGGTGAAGGGAAACTCCCTTGGAACCTGCCTAAATGTGTTCAGGAACGGCAAAACGTAGTTTACAGCCTGCTATTTTGTGGGGGTGGGGGTGTGGGGGTTGGGGGGGGGGGGGGGTTGTCAATTGTTGTCCTACTTCTCAGTTATGCTAATTTTCCATGTGTTTTCACGTTATGTTTTTTTCCCCTCGTAGTTTTGTTGTTGTTATTGCTGTTGTTGATTATCTTCTTCTCTTCTTCTTCTTCTTCTTCTTCTTCTTCTTCTTCTTCTTCTTCTTCTTCTTCTTCTTCTCCTCCTCCTCTCTCTTCCTCCTCCTTCTACTCCTCTTCCTCCTCCTCCTCCTCCTCCTCTTCTTCTTCTTCTTCTTCTTCTTCTTCTTCTTCTTCTTCTCTCTTCTTCTTCTTCTTCTTCTTCTCCTCCTCCTTCTCCTCTCTTCTTCTTCTTCTCCTCCTCTTCCTCCTCCTTTTACTCCTCCTCCTCCTCCCCCTCCTCCTTCCTTCTCTCTCTTCTTCTTCTTCTTCTCTTCTTCTTCTTCTTCTTCTTCTTCTTCTTTCTTCTTCTTCTTCTCTGTATGTCTGTGTGTCTGCCTCTGTCTGTCTGTCTCCCCCCCCCCTCTCTCTCTCTGGTTTTGTGTGTGTGTGTACGTGAGTGTCTGTGTGTGCGGGGAAGGGGAGAAGGGGGTCCGCGCGCGGGCGTGCCCCCCCCTCCCCGTGTGTGTGTGTGCGCGCGCGCGCACGCGCGTGTGTGTATGTGCATCAACAAGCAATCAAAGACTTAGGAAAGCAAAAACAGCTAGGTACTTGATAAATGTCTTTTTGAAACTTCTCTAATGCTTCTTGGCTTCATTAATTTTCACTCCCTCATCATCTGTTTGCTTTATTTCACTTCATCTTTTAATTTCCCTCTTTTTTCCCAAGCACATGAATCACACTTTGCTTCGATCAACCGTGAACAAATAGGATAAAAACTAAATCATACGCTTGCATTAAAAAGAGTATGAAAACACACAACAAAATCGTTATGAAGAACATGTGAGGCAAAGAGTAAAAACTATAAAGGAGAGGTACACTTATACGCATTGAGGTAAAGGCAAAGGTGTCCCATAACCTATAAGGTCGTAGGGGAGCAAGGCGTCAAGAGACCTCACTTCTCTAGGGGCCAGCATATTGAGGGCGGCGCCCATCTCCTCTCCCTCGCTGCTTTACCTTCCCTGACCCTAAAGAAGCAGGTACCAATTTACAGCTGGGGGAACTGTACTGAAGCCAAGGCACGCAAACGGCCACACATCCAATTGGTAACCACGCTCGATACTGCTTAACTTGGCTGGGGGAAAGCGAGTGCTCCCACCACTGAGCTAATACAATGTAGAAAGGATATTAACTAAAGATGGTTAACCAAGTTATTGCAGACACAATATATTACTACTACTACCATAATTAAAGAAAGACCAAGGATGAAAACTCACAAGTCAAGTGGATAAGTGATTTAAAGAAGGTTTAAAACAAAGTAAACTACATCATAAAATTATGCAGTTTCTCTCTTTTTTTATATTGGTGTTTGACCACCATCTTTATAATTTTGCTGCCAATGAATTTGTTACTTTTTTTCTTTACACTTGTTTGACTGCTTGTCTGTCTGTGGTTTTCATGTCAGTTTGTCCTCTTTTCTTTCGTTTTTGATTCAATGATTTATAGTTTGTCTTCAATATCTTTTTTTGTGATGTTTGCTTTATGGCAGCAGAATGAATTCTGTACAAACAACACTACGCACAATGAACAGCATTCTTTAGTTTCAGTAATTTTGCCTGTCAAAGCAAAATGCTGCTTCGTCAAGTGGGTCTTTAAGTTGTTAGCTTCCAACAGATTTCTTTCCTTCCTTCTTTTCTTTCTCCTGGTCTGTCTGTCTGCCTGTCTTTTGTTGGATTTCTTTTGTTCATGTCCTATTCTTTCTTTTATTTCTCGTTTTTATTTTCTTTAAAAATTAAAATAATGATTTCTCTCTTCTTTTTGATGTATATTTTTTTCTGCTGTTTGTTTTGCTTCAGCAGAATGGCTTTTCTACAGAGTACACTACAGATAATGAATAACAATTCTTGAATTGTAAGCATGTTTGAGCAAGGACTACACACACACGCACACACACAAACACACACACTCTCTCTCACTCTCTCTCCTCTCTCTCTCTCTCTCTCTCTCTCTCTCTCTCTCTCTCTCTCCTCTCTCTCTCTCTCTCTCTCTCTCTCTTTCTCTCTCTTTCTCTCTGGTATGTAAACACACAAGTTTCATTTGTGTTAACAAACAACAACTTAATTTCATCATAACCCCTTCCCCCCCTCCTCCCGCGTCCCCTTACCCCCCACCCCAACCCCCTTCCACCATCCCCTCCCCACCCCCACTCCCCATTCCACAAAAACGCTTTAAGACGAGAGATTTCTGGTCCGGGCTAGAAGAGAGATGTGCTGAAATAGCGAGGTTAACAGGAGAAGATATTAATACTGTCGTCTTTTACAACTTGGCTTGTAACAGCACGCGCACGCGTGCAGGGTCCTTTATGAGGGAAGGCAAACTATCCGCTAGTCTTTTGGCCTGAGTTAATGGCCATTCGAGCCCCCTCTGCACTTTGACAAACCCTGATGTTAGGATGGTCAGCGTACGTGATGTTTTTTTTGTCCACTACAGCGACTTGTGGTCTAGGGGTGTGTGTGTGTGTGTGTGTGTGTGTGTGTGTGTGTGTGTGTGTGTGTGTGTGTGTGTGTGTTGTGTGTGTGGTGTGTGCTGAGAAAGTGGGGAAATGTATGTATGTTGTACGGTGCTTTTATATGAGTTGAGATATGTATTTCTCTCTCTCTCTCTCTCTCTCTCTCTCTCTCTCTCTCTCTCTCTCTCTCTCTCTCTCTCTCTCTCTCTCTCACTCTCACTGTCTTTCTGTGTGTGTGTGTCTGTGTGTGTATGTGTGTGTGTGTGTGTGTGTGTGTGTGTGTGTGTGTGTGTGTGTGTGTGTGTGTGTGTGTGTGTGTGTGTGTGTGTGTGTGAGAGAGAGAGAGAGAGAGAGAGAGAGAGAGAGAGAGAGAGAGTGTGTGTGTGGTGTGTGTGTGTTGTGTGTGCATGTGTTTGTGTGTGTGTGTGTGTTGATTGGTTAGTATCAAACAAGTGAATCTCTCACATCAACCCACATATCCCGTAGTCCCTTGGAGCATGGGGGGCACCACTGAAGATTTTGCAACCAGCTTCCTCCACTCCCCGCGGTCCTCTGCTTTCTGTAGTAAATTGTTCCACTCAAGACCAGATCACAAGTCGATACACTGTCTAAATAACAACATAGATATCTTTGAATAAGTACAAAAAATGCCTCTAACCCTAACATAAACCATTTATAATATAGTTGTTATTGGTATTCTTCCTGCCGATGCTCTGGTCAGATGTAGAAAGTAGTGTCTGAATAACAACATAGATGCCTTGGAGTAAATGTAAAATGACTCTAACTCTAAGCTAAATCATGTTGCTGTACAGTTCTAATTGGTAACCCTTTCTACCGA
>CM054144.1:37091966-37104466 GCA_028751875.1 Rapana venosa
TGTGTTTGATTGTGAACACCTGATGAGTTGATATCGTTTGTGTGTGTGTGGATGTGTGTGTGTGTGTGTGTGTGTGTGTGTGTGTGTGTGTGTGTGTGTGTGTGTGTGTGTGTGTGTGTGTGTGTGTGTGTGGTGTGTGTGTGTGTGTGTATGTGTGCGTGTGGGGGTGGGAGTGGATGTGTGAGTGTGTGTGTTCGTGTGTGATTGTGGTTGTGTGGGTGGATGTGTGGATGGGTGTATGTGGGTGTGTGTGTGAGGGGGGGGGGGTGGATGTGTGGGTAGATGTGGGGGGGAGGGGGTGGATGTGTGGGTGTATGTATGTGTGTGGAAGGGTGGGGGTAGGTTTTTGTGCATCTGTGTCTGCATTTATGCGTGTGTTAGAACACTACACTATGGAACAGAGTTATTCTTTTGGCATGCGCGTACAGTCGCACACGCATAATCACACACATACACACACACACACACACACGCAAGCACGCAAACGCACGTACGCAAGCAGGCGCACACACACATACGCACACACATACACACAAACACACACACACGCACGCACGCACGCACACACACACACACATACTACAGAAGAGAGAGAGAGAGAGACATAGAGATGGACGGACGGACGGACGGACGGACGGAGAACATAGAACTCTGAATGCTTGTATGTCCTCTGGCATTTTCCCCACAATGAATACAGATGAATAATAATTTTTTTTTAAGTATTTGGGATAGACAAGCACACGAGTTTTCTTAAGGCTTAAAAGCTAAAAATCAACATAATTTATTATTTCATAGCTTGTTACCCTTTACAAAACAACATATTATATGAATTTATTATATCCAGCACGAACATTCAAATATTGACATGTATGTACATTAACATGTATGTCTTGTGCAAGGTAAGAAGAATTCCGAGGGATTGAATTGAGTTGCGCAAGTATTATGTTGGGTAGGTTTTTTTGATTTTTTGATTTTGATTTCGGTTTTGTTTTGTTTTGTTTTCGCAAATGCTTTTAAACCAAAGTGGGTAAGACAACCTGTTCCTTATGTTTAACACACGGAAGTCCAGGAAGTCGAATTGCAGCTATATTACTGATGGGGAAAAAAACACAGCTGCATGCGTAAAAACATTGGTAAATCTTGGAGCTCACGCTGAGGGTCGAATAAAATATAAAAAACACTACATGGAAAACATAATTATCTGGAATCAAAGTGCATCCACACAGTCAGAGAGAGAGAACGCGAGAGAGAGCGAGAGAGAGAGAGATAGAGAGAGAAAGAGAGAGAGAGAGAGCGAGAGGGAGGGAGAGAGAGGGAGAGATAGAGGGAGAGAGAGAGAGGGAGAGAGAGAGAGAGAGAGAGACAGACAGACAGACAGACAGACAGGCAGAGACAGGCAGACAGACAGACAGGCAGGCAGAGACAGAGATAGAGAGAGAGAGACATAGAGAGAAAGAAAGAGAGAGAGCGAGCGAGAGAGATAGAGTTAATTTTAACTTAATTTAATTTTGTTCTTTCTTTCTTTATTTCTTTATTTATTCTTTTATTTCGAGGATCATGGAATACGCACTCATTTGCTTTTTTTTTTTATCAGTCCCCGTGTGTATGTAGTTTTGAAAATTTTGTCATCCGTTCCCACCGGCACACAATGGCCTACTTTTCCGCAAAGCGAAACGAGTTTCAACGTTTGCGCAAGAAGTTCTGCATGCGTTCGCACACGGGACCTCAGTTTATAGTCTCATCCTAAAGACGAGAGACAGACAAACAGACAGACAGACAGATAAGACAGACAGGCCGGCAGGCAGACAGACAGACAGAGTGAGAAAAAGACAGGCAGACAGACAAAGAGTTAGACACAGACACAGACAGAGTCACAGAGAGACACAGAGAGACAGAGAGAGAGAGAGAGAGAGAGAGAGAGAGAGAGAGAGAGAGAGAGAGAGAGAGAGAGAGAGAGAGAGAGAGAAAGAGAGAGAGAGAGAGAGAGAGAGAGATACACAGACAAACAGATAGACAGATAGACAGACGGACAGAGAGAAATGGGGCGAGGATCAGACATTTCGGATATTGCAAAATTCATTCGCCACTCCGTGCTGCAGTTTTGTTTCCTTTCATTTCTTTCTTTTTTTAAAATCAAATTTGTTTCCCCTGTTGTCCATGCCCCCAACACACTCTCCTACTTCCCCACTTTGTGTTTCTGTCTTCCAGATTTCACAACCACCATCCACTATTCTAGGTCACCCTGTTTTTCTCGCCACAATGTGTCAAGGTCATGAGATCGTTCATACATTTCTTTACCTCGAGATTCAAGATGATAATTGAAGAAAAACAGAAGACAAAAAAATCCCAAGAACATTCAATCCTCCGCTATTGGAGAAATGACCCTTCAGTACATAACTCTGGTTCAAAAATCTAGAAACGCACATAAAACTTGTACAGATCCGTTTTGATTGTGACAAAGACCACCTGAGCAAGAAATATAACACTTTTAAAACGAATACACTTAATAACCTCCTCTCACTACCCCACACTTAGAAGAAGAAAAAAAATAGTATACAGGTGGCGGGTATGGTTGAAAGAAGTAGGATCACCTGCCTGAGAAAATAATCACTCCAAAAAGAAAGACGCTGAAGATGCGACAAAACAAATCTGGTTATGGCTGTGGTTTTATTTTATTCTATTTTATTTTATTCCTGTTTTTCGAGGATAACGAAAGGGCACTCATGTCCCCGTGTGTATGCGGTTTTGAAAATGTTGTCATCGGTTCCCACCGGCACACAATGGCCCACTTTTTTTCCGAAAAGTGGAACGGGTTTTAACGTATGCGCAAGATGTTCTACATGCGTTCGCACACGGGACATCAGTTTATAGTCTCATCAGAAAGACGAGAGAGAGAGAGAGAGAAAGACAGACAGACAAACAGACAGACAGATAAGACAGACAGGTAGGCAGGCAGACAGACAGACAGAGTGAGAAAAAGATAGACAGACAGACAGACAGACAGACAGAGAGTTAGACAGAGACAGAGACAAAGTCACAGAGAGACACAGGGAGACACAGAGAGACACAGAGAGAGAGAGGAGAGAGAGACAGAGAGAGAGAGATACAGACAAACAGATAAACAGAAAGACAGACGACAGAGAGAAATGAGGCGAGGATCAAACATTTCGGATATTGCAAAATTCATTCGCCACTCCGTGCTGCAGTTTTGTTTCCTTTCATTTCTTTTTTTTAAATGAAATTTGTTTTCCCCTGTTGTCCATGCCCCCAACACACTCTCCTACTTCCCCACTTTGTGTTTCTGTCTTCCAGATTTCACAACCACAATCCACTATTCTAGGTCACCCTGTTTTTCTCGCCACAATGTGTCAAGGTCATGAGATCGTTCATTCATTTCTTTACCTCGAGATTCAAGATGATAATTGAAGAAAAACAGAAGACAAAAAATCCCAAGAACATTCAATCCTCTGTTGTTGGAGAAATGACCCTTCAGTACATGACTTGTTCAAAAATCTAGAAACGCACATAAAGCTTGTACAGATCCGTTTTGATTGTGACAAAGACCCCCTGAGCAAGAAATATAACGCTTTTAAAACGATTACACTTCATAACCTCCTCCCACTACCCACACTTAGAAGAAGAAAAATAGTATACAGGTGGCGGGTATGGTCAGAAGAAGTAGGGTCACCTGCCTGAGAAAATAATAAATCCAAACACCGAAAATGCGATAAAACGAATCTGGCTATTGTTGTGGTTTTATGTTATTCTATTCTTTTTTTATTTTATTCCTTTTTTTTCGAGGATAACGGAAAAAGGAACTCATGTGCTTTTTTTGCATTCAATCCCGTGTTCATACAGTTTTGAAAATTTTGTCAACCGTTCCCACCTGCACACAATGGCCTACTTTTCCGAAAAGCGGAAGGGGTTTTAACGTATTCGCAAGATGTTCTGCGTGCGTTTGTACACGGGGCCTCAGTTTATATAGTCTCATCCGAAAGACGAAAGACAGACAGACAGACAGATAAGACAGACAGGCAGGCAGGCAGACAGACAGACAGACAGACAGACAGATAAGACAGACAGGCAGGCAGACAGACAGAGAAAGAAAAAAAGACAGACAGACAGACAGAGAGTCAGACACAGACAGACAGTCACAGAGATACACAAAGAGCGAGAGAGAGAGAGACAGATACAGACAAACAGATAGACAGATAGACAGACGGACAGAGAGAAATGAGGCGACGATCAGACATTTCAGATATTGCAAAATTCATTCGCCACTCCGTGCTGCAGTTTTGTTTCCTTTCATTTCTTTTCTTTTTTTTCAATCAAATTTGTTTCCCCTGTTGTCCATGCCCCCAACACACTCTCCTACTTCCCCACTTTGTGTTTCTGTCTTCCAGATTTCACAACCACCATCCACTATTCAAGGTCACCCTGTTTTTCTCGCCACAATGTGTCAAGGTCATGAGATCGTTCATACATTTCTTTACCTCGAGATTCAAGATGATAATTGAAAAACAGAAGAAAAAAAAATCCCAAGTATATTCAATCCTCCGCAATCGGAGAAATTGCCCTTCAGTACATGACTCGTGTTCAAAAATCTAGAAACGCCCATAAAACTTGTACAGATCCGTTTTGATTGTGACAAAGACCACCTGTGCAAGAAATATAACGCTTTAAAACGAATACACTTAATAACCTCCTCCCACTACCCACACTCAGAAGGGGAAAAAAATAGTATACAGGTGGCGGGTATGGTTGAAAGAAGTAGGATCACCTGCCTAAGAAAATAATAACTCTAAAAAGAAAGACACTGAAGATGCGACAAACAAATCTGGCTATGGCTGTGGTTTTATTTTATTCTATTTTATTTTATTCCTGTTTTTCGAGGATAACGAAAGGGCACTCATGTCCCCGTGTGTATGCGGTTTTGAAAATGTTGTCATCGGTTCCCACCGGCACACAATGGCCCACTTTTTTTCCGAAAAGTGGAACGGGTTTTAACGTATGCGCAAGATGTTCTACATGCGTTCGCACATGGGACATCAGTTTATAGTCTCATCAGAAAGACGAGAGAGAGAGAGAGAGAGAAAGACAGACAGACAAACAGACAGACAGATAAGACAGACAGGTAGGCAGGCAGACAGACAGACAGAGTGAGAAAAAGATAGACAGACAGACAGACAGACAGAGAGTTAGACAGAGACAGAGACAAAGTCACAGAGAGACACAGGGAGACACAGAGAGACACAGAGAGAGAGAGGAGAGAGAGACAGAGAGAGAGAGATACAGACAAACAGATAAACAGAAAGACAGACGACAGAGAGAAATGAGGCGAGGATCAGACATTTCGGATATTGCAAAATTCATTCGCCACTCCGTGCTGCAGTTTTGTTTCCTTTCATTTCTTTCTTTTTTTCCAATCAAATTTGTTTCCCTGTTGTCCATGCCCCCAACACACTCTCCCACTTCCCCTCTTTGTGTTTCTGTCTTCCAGATTTCACAACCACCATCCACTGTTCTAGGTCATCCTGATTTTCTTGCCCACAATGTGTCAAGGTCATGAGATCATTAATACATATCTTTACCTCGAGATTCAAGATGATAATTGAAGAAAAACAGAAGGAAAACAATTAACAAAAAACATTCAATCCTCCGCTATTGGAGAAATGACCCTTCAGTACATGACTCTGGTTCAAAAATCTAGAAACGCACATAAAACTTGTACAAGTCCGTTTTGATTGTGACAAAGACCACCTGAGCAAGAAATATAACGCTTTTAAAACGATTACACTTCATAACCTCCTCCCACTACCCACACTGAGAAGGGAAAAAATAGTATACAGGTGGCGGGTATGGTCAGAAGAAGTAGGGTCACCTGCCTGAGAAAATAATAAATCCAAACACCGAAAATGCGATAAAACGAATCTGGCTATTGTTGTGGTTTTATTTTATTCTATTTTATTTTATTTTATTCCTTTTTTTTTCGAGGATAACGGAAAAAGGAACTCATGTGCTTTTTTGCATACAATCCCCGTGTTCATGCAGTTTTGAAAATGTTGTCATCCGTTCCCACCGGCACGCAATGGCCTACTTTTCCGCAAAGCGGAACGAGTTTTAACGTATGTGCAAGATGTTCTGCTTGGTTCGCACACCGGACCTCAGTTTATATAGTCTCATCCGAAAGACGAAAGACAGACAGACAGACAGATAAGACAGACAGGCAGGCAGGCAGACAGACAGACAGACAGACAGACAGATAAGACAGACAGGCAGGCAGACAGACAGAGAAAGAAAAAAAGACAGACAGACAGACAGAGAGTCAGACACAGACAGACAGTCACAGAGATACACAAAGAGCGAGAGAGAGAGAGACAGATACAGACAAACAGATAGACAGATAGACAGACGGACAGAGAGAAATGAGGCGACGATCAGACATTTCAGATATTGCAAAATTCATTCGCCACTCCGTGCTGCAGTTTTGTTTCCTTTCATTTCTTTTCTTTTTTTTCAATCAAATTTGTTTTCCCTGTTGTCCATGCCCCCAACACACTCTCCCACTTCCCCACTTTGTGTTTCTGTCTTCCAGATTTCACAACCACCATCCACTATTCAAGGTCACCCTGTTTTTCTCGCCACAATGTGTCAAGGTCATGAGATCGTTCATACATTTCTTTACCTCGAGATTCAAGATGATAATTGAAAAACAGAAGAAAAAAAAATCCCAAGTATATTCAATCCTCCGCAATCGGAGAAATTGCCCTTCAGTACATGACTCGTGTTCAAAAATCTAGAAACGCACATAAAACTTGTACAGATCCGTTTTGATTATGACAAAGACCACCTGTGCAAGAAATATAACACTTTTAAAACGAATACACTTAATAACCTCCTCCCACTACCCACACTCAAAAGGGGAAAAAAATAGTATACAGGTGGCGGGTATGGTTGAAAGAAGTAGGATCACCTGCCTAAGAAAATAATAACTCTAAAAAGAAAGACACTGAAGATGCGACAAACAAATCTGGCTATGGCTGTGGTTTTATTTTATTCTATTTTATTTTATTCCTGTTTTTCGAGGATAACGAAAGGGCACTCATGTCCCCGTGTGTATGCGGTTTTGAAAATGTTGTCATCGGTTCCCACCGGCACACAATGGCCCACTTTTTTTCCGAAAAGTGGAACGGGTTTTAACGTATGCGCAAGATGTTCTACATGCGTTCGCACATGGGACATCAGTTTATAGTCTCATCAGAAAGACGAGAGAGAGAGAGAAAGACAGACAGACAAACAGACAGACAGATAAGACAGACAGGTAGGCAGGCAGACAGACAGACAGAGTGAGAAAAAGATAGACAGACAGACAGACAGACAGACAGAGAGTTAGACAGAGACAGAGACAAAGTCACAGAGAGACACAGGGAGACACAGAGAGACACAGAGAGAGAGAGGAGAGAGAGACAGAGAGAGAGAGATACAGACAAACAGATAAACAGAAAGACAGACGACAGAGAGAAATGAGGCGAGGATCAGACATTTCGGATATTGCAAAATTCATTCGCCACTCCGTGCTGCAGTTTTGTTTCCTTTCATTTCTTTCTTTTTTTCCAATCAAATTTGTTTCCCCTGTTGTCCATGCCCCCAACACACTCTCCCACTTCCCCTCTTTGTGTTTCTGTCTTCCAGATTTCACAACCACCATCCACTGTTCTAGGTCATCCTGATTTTCTTGCCCACAATGTGTCAAGGTCATGAGATCATTAATACATATCTTTACCTCGAGATTCAAGATGATAATTGAAGAAAAACAGAAGGAAAACAATTAACAAAAAACATTCAATCCTCCGCTATTGGAGAAATGACCCTTCAGTACATGACTCTGGTTCAAAAATCTAGAAACGCACATAAAACTTGTACAAGTCCGTTTTGATTGTGACAAAGACCCCCTGAGCAAGAAATATAACGCTTTTAAAACGATTACACTTCATAACCTCCTCCCACTACCCACACTGAGAAGGGAAAAAATAGTATACAGGTGGCGGGTATGGTCAGAAGAAGTAGGGTCACCTGCCTGAGAAAATAATAAATCCAAACACCGAAAATGCGATAAAACGAATCTGGCTATTGTTGTGGTTTTATGTTATTCTATTTTATTTTATTTTATTCCTTTTTTTTCGAGGATAACGGAAAAAGGAACTCACGTGCTTTTTTTGCATTCAATCCCGTGTTCATACAGTTTTGAAAATTTTGTCAACCGTTCCCACCTGCACACAATGGCCTACTTTTCCGCAATGCGGAATGAGTTTTAACGTATGCGCAAGATGTTCTGCTTGCGTTCACACACGGGGCCTCAGTTTATAGTCTCATCAGAAAGACGACAGACAGACAGACAGACAGATAAGACAGGCAGACAGACAGATAAGACAGACAGGCAGGCAGGCAGACAGACAGACAGTGTTTGAAAAAGACAGACAGACAGAGAGTCAGACAGAGACAGAGTCACAGAGAGTTACAGAGAGACACAGAGAGATAGAGAGAGAGAGATACAGAGAGAGAGAGAGACAGACAGACAGACAGAGAGAAATGAGGCGAGGATCAGACATTTCGGATATTGCAAAATCCATTCGCCACTCCGTGCTGCAGTTTTGTTTCCTTTCATTTCTTTTTTTTTAATCAAATTTGTATTTCCCCTGTTGTTCATGCCCCCAACACACTCTCCTACTTCCCCACTTTGTGTTTCTGTCTTCCAGATTTCACAACCACCATCCACTGTTCTAGGTCACCCCGGTTTTGTGGAGATTTTTGCCACTATATGTCAAGGTCATGAGATCATTAATATTTTTCTTTACCTCGAGATTCAGGATGATAATTGAAAAAACAGAGGGAAAAAAATCCCAAAGAACATTCAATCCTCCGCTATTGGAGAAATGACCCTTCAGTACATGACTCTTGTTCAAAAATCTAGAACGCACATGAAACTTGTACAGATCCGTTTTGATTGTGACAAAGACCACCTGAGCAAGAAATATAACACTTTTAAAACGAATACACTTCATAACCTCCTCCCACTACCCACACCCAGAAGGAAAAAAAATAGTATACAGGTGGCGGGTATGGTTGAAAGAAGTAGGATCACCTGCCTGAGAAAATAATAACTCCTTAAGAAAGACGCTGAAGATGCCACAAAACGAATCTGGCTATGGCTGTGGTTTTATTCTATTCTATTTTATTTTATTCCTTTATTTTGACGATAACGGAAAAAGCACTCATGTGCTTTTTTTCATTCAGTCCCCGTGTGTATGCAGTTTTGAAAATTTTGTCATGCGTTCCCACCGGCACACAATGGCCTACCTTTCCGCAAAGCGGAACGGGATTTAACGTGTGCGCAAGATGTTCAGCGTGCGTGCAGTCGTTCACGGGGCCTCGGTTTATAGTCTCATCCGAAAGACTTTTGGGGGGAGAGTGGAGTCGGCACTGATGTTAACTCCAGAGGAAAAATCCTCTTGAACGAGAATCGAACCCCGGTCAGCAGATCACGAAAACATCACTCCAACCACCAGGCTACCCCGTTCCCCCGTGGTACGGAGATAATAATAATAATAATAATAATAATAATAATAATAATAATAATAATAATAATAATAATAGTAATAATAATGTATGGAATTTATATAACGCTGAATCTTGTAAAGCAACAAATCAAAGCGCTCAGATGACATTTTTATAAATATCGAGGATAATGGAATTAGCACTCATGTGCTTTTTTTTTTTTTTTACATCCAGTCCACGTGTGTATGCGGCTTTGTAAATTTTGTCAACCTTTCCCACCGGCACACAATGGCCTACTCTTCTGAAAAGCGGAACGGGTTTTAACGTGTGCGCAAAATGTTCTGCGTGCGTTGGCACACGGGACCTCGGTTTAAAGTCTCATCCGAAGGACTTTTGGGGAGGAGAGTGGAGTCTGCACTGATGTTAACTCCAGAGGAAAAATCCTCTTGAACGAGAATCGAACCCCGGTCAGCAGATCACGAAAACATCACTCCAACCACCAGGCTACCCCGTTCCCCCGTGGTACGGAGATTGAAATGAGTGGCCTGGAAACAGCAGGACAGGAACGTCACAGAAGGTGAAGCAGCTTTAAAACAAAGGAAACAAAAACAAAAACAAAAACTAACACCCAACAATTCCAAAAATACTGATAGCAGCCAATGACAACATCTGAAAACCTGAAACGTAATAATAAGAAACCGAATGAAAGAAGAATAATGTTACTAGCATAACTGCATCTTCCTCGTTCAGTCTTGGAACGGATACGCGGGAAACAAGGAAGGGGTGTGGAAAGCTACAGAGAGAAGGGTGTTCGAAAGAGTTAACCGGAATGGTTATCTGGACATGCGTCTGTACACGAAGGTTTTGTGCGTTCGTAAGTTCGTCCTCGTGTGTAGGTGTGTGAGTACGGGGGGGGGGGGGGGGGGGGGGGGGGGGGGGTGAGCGTGTGTGTGGGGGTGGGGGGGGTGTAGGTGTAGGTGGTTGGGGGGGGGTGTGTGTGTGTGGGGTGTGTGTGTGTGGTGTGTGTGGGGTGTGTGGTGTGTGTGGTGTGTGTGGTGTAGAGTGTGGGGTGTGTGTTTGTATGTGTGTTGTAGTGTGTGTGTGTTGTGTGGTGGTGGTGTGGTGTGTGTTTGTGTGTGGTGGGGGGGGGGTGGGGTGTATGTGTGTGGTGTGTGGTGTGTGTGTGTGTTGTGTGTGTGTGTGTGTGATGGTAGCTGGAATGTATGTATGATGGAAGGTCTGTGTGTTTGCAAGTTCATCGTGTGTGTGTGTGTGTGTGTGTGTGTACGTGTGTGTTGTGTGTGTGTTGTGTGTGTAGGTGTGTGTAGATGTGTTTATGTGTATGTGTGCGCGCGTGTGTCGATGTGTATATATGTGTGTGCTTGCGTGCGTACGTGTGCGTGTGTGTGTGTGCGTGCGCGCGCGCGTGTGTGTATTTGTGTCCTTTTTTTGCAGGTGGAAGAGGGTATTGTTTGTATGATTATGGGCGGCTGCATTATGAGTGAAATTATTGTTTGTTACACTCTACATAATCTAATGCGAACCGTATGTGCGTTTTAGAGCATCGTTATCAATAACCCACCCCTAGCTTACTCATAACCCACCCATAACACGAGTAACTACCCTTGTCAGCGCCACAACTACCCATAAAAGAAGAAAATACAATATTGCATTAGGAAAACCCCCCAGTAATTACCACACAAAAAAACAATAACAACAACAAAAAACCTACGCTGCAGTAACGACAATAACACTAAGAATAACAAGCAACAGCAACAACAACAACAACAACAACAACAACAGGAATAACAACAACAGTAGTAGTAAGAAAATCAACACTCTATTCTCCTGTTCTTGAATAAAAGCAACAATTTGGGTGGTTTTTTGTCTTTTACGTAAGCAAACTGCCGTAGGGTACGTACACTGGCTCCAAATTCGACAAAGGTTAAATGCTCCACATACCCTTTCTTCACATCATTCCGTGACCCATTGGGCTTAATTTTATTCCGAACCTTTTACAGACATTGCTACTCATTCGATTAGCCGTTTCCTTGTTTCATCTTGACCAGAGTGTACTTTGGGAAATGTAATTGCTGAAGTTTGTTTGTCTGTAGCAGTATCTATACAGAACAAGACGATGTATCAATGAGGGTTTGTTTTTTTGTGTGTTTATTTGTTTTGCTTGTTTTTTTTGTATCATTTATGCTTTTTTTTAAGGTATGAGCTGGTGCGCTGCTATGTCTGCAATGTGTTTTTTGTTGTTGTAAAAGTAGAGGGGAAAAAAAAAAAACAAAAAAACAAGCAAAACAAGCAAGCAAACATAACAAAAACGGGTGTACTGTGCTGTATTGTAGTGTAGTGTAGTGAGGTGTGGTGTGAAGTGGTGTAGTGTAGTGTAGTGTAGTGTAGTGTAGTGAGGTATTGTGGTGTGGTGTGGTGTAGTGTAGTGTAGTGGAGTGGAGTGGAGTGGAGTGGAGTGGAGTGGAGTGTGGTGTGGTGTAGTGTAGTGTAATGTAGTGAGGTTGTGGTGTGGTGTAGTGTAGTGTAGTGGAGTGGAGTGGGGTGTGGTGTGGTGTAGTGTAGTGTTAGTGTAGTGTAGTGAGGTGTGGTGTGGTGTAGTGTAGTGTAGTGTATTGTAGTTGTAGCGTAGTGTAGTGTTGTGTACTGTAGTTGTGTTGTGGTGTTGGTGTGGTGTGGGGTGGTGTAGTGTAGTGTGGTTGTAGTGTAGTGTGTGTGGTGTAGTGTAGTGTTGTGTTACTGTAGTTAGGTGTGGTGTGGTGTGGTTGTAGTGTGGTGTAGTGTAGTGTGGTGTAGTGTAGTGTAGTGTAGTGTGTAGTGAGGTGTGGTGTGATGTGGTGTGGTGTAGTGTATTGTAGTGTATTGTAGTGTAGTGTGGTGTATTGTAGTGTATTGTATTGTAGTGTAGTGTAGTGTAGTGTAGTGTA
>CM054144.1:37106966-37109466 GCA_028751875.1 Rapana venosa
CAGAGGCGAAGCAAGGCACGGCAAGGCAAAGGGGGGACGGGATAGCCCAGTGGTTAGAACATTGGGCTCGCAATCTGACGACCCCGGGTTCGATTCCCGTGTTAAGGGGATATTTTCCTCAGGAGTTAACATCAGTGCAGACTCCACTCTCCCCAAAAGTCTTTCGGATGAGACTATCTACCGAGGCCCTGTGTGCGAACATCTTGCGCACACGTTAAATCCTGTTCCGCTTTTCATAAGAATAGGCCATTGTGTGCCGGTGGGAACAGATGACAACATTTACACAACCGCATACACGCAGGGACTGGATGTAAAAATCACATGAGTGCTTATTCCATTATCCTCGATATAAAAGAATAAAAAGAAAAAAAAAAGACATAGACAAACAGAGAGAGAGAAAGAGAGAGAGAAACAGACAGACAGAGGCAAAACAATGCAGGGCAAGGCAAAGGCATAACAGAGCCAAGACAAGGCCCGACAACATTTTTTTATTTCGAGGATCATGAATAAGCACGCAGGTGCTTTTTTTAACATCTGGTCCCCGCGCCTTCTCAGGAATTGTATCATGCTTGCTTTATAAACCGCTCATGAAACCAGAGATTTGACCCACCAACAAGCAAAACACTAAGCTTCATAAGCTCAACCAATATTAATCATCATAAGAAAAATCGAAAAACAACAACAATAACAACAGAAGAACACGCTAAAGTAACAAGCGACGGCAACAACACATACACATCTTATAGAATCAGAAGAAGAAAAACAAGAATTTTACACATGCGTTCAAAAGCAAGACCACAGTATAGGGTAATACACGCAAACACACACACAAACACACGCGCTCACGCGCACGCGCACACACACACCACACACACACACACACACACATACACACAAACGCAGGAACGGGATCACGCACGCACACACGCACACACACATACACACGCACGCACACACACGCGCGCGCACACACACACACATATTCTTCTCCTGTAAGACATTTACTGTGATAAGTTGTGGGATGTATGCATGTATGTAATATGTTTGTAGAAATGTATTGTGTTTTTGAACATGTATGCATGTGTTTACATATATATAAATATATATATATATCTATATATATATATATATATATGTATATATATATCTCTCTTCAGAGAGAGAGAGAGAGAGAGAGGGAGAGAGAGAGAGAGAGAGAGAGAGAGAGAGAGGAGAGAGAGAGAGAGAGAGAGAGAGAGAGAGAGAGAGAGAGAGAGAGAGAGATGAGGTGTGTATAGTGTTGTGGTACGACTACGGGTGTGTTTAAATCACCAAGTAGTGAATAGACATTAAACAAAACAAACAAAATAAAACAGACACACACACACAATCACGCGCACACACACACACACACACACACACAACACACACACACACACACACACACACACACACACACACACACACACACATACAGTCACACTATCAATTGCTACGTAGGAAATGGGAAAATACTTTAAACTTGAGTAAATCATCATCATCAGTCCCGTGACCTTGGCGGTCGTGGAGGAGACACGAAAGACGATGCCGTGGTAAGCCTCCTCCATCCATCTCGGTCCTCGGCTCTGCACAGTAGTGCCGAGTCATTCATCCTGGTCCATTCTCTGATGTTGTCCATCCATGACTTGTTCTGTCTTCCCCTCTTTCTGCCACCTTCGAGTGTTCCCTGCAGTACTGTTTTTGGCAGAGTGTTGTGGCGGGTGACGTGGCCGAACCATGTCAGCTTTTTCTTCTTGACGATGGTGAGAAGGGGTTCCTGTGGACCTGCCAGCCATGTTATTTGACTCTTGACAAATTCATTGGTCTTTCGTTCTCTCCAGGATATGCCCAGCAGTTTTCTATGGCATTTTGTTTCAAATGACTGGATTCGCTTTGAGTAAATACAATAGAACAAAAAAATAAATATAATCGTATTAATCTGATAGGAGTTGTGAGAGATAAAGAGTCAGAGAGACAGAGACACAGAGACAGAGACACAGACAGACACACGGGAGGGGAAGTCTGAAGGAATCATAAATTGTGTGTCAATGACCTCTTTCATCACATTGTCCACATGCACACCTTGCAATGTCAGCTTCACCCTTTCCGCATTCCTGTTCTGTTTCACTAGCAAGTCCCATCTCCGTGACCTTGACCGTCTGATCGAAGACGTAACGGTGTTGTTGTCAGTTTCTCCATTTCCGCATTCCTCGATAAGTCCACGTGCAATCCATGCTCTGTGGCCTTGACCGCCTGCCCTCAGCCGTCGAGGCATTGTCAGTTTCACAAGTTGCATCAACTTCACGTGCAATCCGTGTTGCTCTGTGGCCTTGACCGTCTGAAGGGAGTTGTCAGTTTCCACCATGTCTGCATTCCTGGCTAAGTTCACGTGCAACTCGCGCCCTGTGGCCTTGAATTGTCTGGGTTGGGGGAGAAGAGGGGAATCCCCTGTCCAATCTCCGTCATTTCCCTTGTCCTATCT
>CM054144.1:37116966-37121966 GCA_028751875.1 Rapana venosa
CTCCTAACCCCCCTTGCCCAACCCACTACCCCCCCCCCCCCCCCCCCCAACCCCCGACCCAAAATAAGTTTCTATGCATATGATTATCAACTATTGTGTTTGGGGTGTCATACCACTGTCTGTGACTTCAGACATCACCACAAAGACAGTCATTCAGCCATGCCTTAATCTGACCAGTATGCTCTGTAGGCCAGAACATATATATATATATATATATATATATATATATATATATATATATAGAGAGAGAGAGAGAGAGAGAGAGAGAGAGAGAGAGAGAGATACATAGATACATAGATATATAGATATACATATATATCTATTTCTATATAGATATATATAATATATAGATATAGATATATATATATATATATATATATATTCGTTAGCTCAGTGCCGGAGACCTGTGTTAACATGTTTAATATTAAATTTGCTATTTCGAGATTGTGCATGTAAAGACGCTAAATCATTATTCGTTATTTCCGTTGGTTTTTTGTTTTTTTTACTATGTTCATTTATTTGTGTGCCGTGGTGGGGTTGGGATTTGTGTGAGTGTGTGTGTGTGTGTGTGTGTGTGTGTGTGTGTGTGTGTGTGTGTGTGTGTGTGTGTGTGTGTGTGGTTGTTGTTGTTGTTGTTGTTGTATTTTTTGTTGTTGTTGTTGTTTGGTTGGTTTGTTTGTTGTTGTTGTTGTTTTTTTGTTGTTGTTTTTTTTTTGGGGGGGGGCTAGGGCTGGATGAAAAAAAGTATTTGTACTTAATCCACTTGTCGTGGAATAGACTTTTATTTTTGTTTCTGTTTTTGTTCTTGTCTACTAACCTAACTCATCTGCCGTTCTTTCCGTTATCCGAACCCACCCAAAACATATACAAACAAACACACACACACACGCATCAAACAAACAAACAAATAAACAACACACACATACACACAAACAAACACACAGAGAGAAAAACAAAACAAAAAAGCCTCCATCCCTCAACGACCACATCCACCCCCCTCCTCCTCCTCCTCTCCCTACCCCTTCCATATACACACATAGACACTTAACTTCCCATTTGATCTCCTACCACCCTCTGTGATAGCCGACCTGGTCACAGAGGCAGCTAGCCCTTCCTTCAGCCATGGCTAAAGTAATCTGATCATCAGCATGCTGTGTTGGCTCCGTATGTATCCTGGAGGGCTTAGCTCTCTTCTTTCATGTTACATACAATCCACTTTCACATATTATTTGCACTTTACCCACAGTACTTGGCCCCCCGAAAAAGTCACAAAGATTTAGGATGTTGTCTCTTCACAAACCTCTAAAGACCATCCACCCCACCCCCATCTTCGCCGCACCCCAGTTCATCCCTTCCACCGTTTCTATGACCGATTTATTAAAACAACAACAACAACACATAAAAAAGGAAGTCCATGGCAGTCCTATATGAAGGACTAAAAATGAAATCAAATAACTGATAAAAGTGTACCTAGTAGTAGTAGTAGTAGTAGTAGTACTAGTAGTAGTAGTAGTAGTAGTAGTAGTTGTTGTTGTTGTTGTTGTTGTTGTTGTGTTGGTGTTGTTGTTGTTGTTGTAGTAGTAGTAGTAGTAGTAGAGTAGTAGTAGTAGTAGTAGTAGTAGTAGTAGTAGTAGTAGTAGTAGTAGTAGTAGTAGGAGGAGGAGGAGGAGGAGGAGGACGACGACGAGAGGACGACGAGGAGGAGGAGGAGGGCAGCAGCAGCAGTAGTAGTAGAAGTAGTAGTAGCAGCAGCAGCAGCAGCAGCAGCAGCAGCAGCAGCAGCAGCAGTAGTAGTAGAAGTAGTAGCGGTAGCAGTAGCAGCAGCAGCAGCAGCAGCAGCAGCAGCAGCAGCAGCAGCAGCAGCAGCAGCAGTAGCAGCAGCAGCAGCAGCAGCAGCAGCAGCAGCAGCAGTAGCAGCAGCAGCAGCAGTAGTAGTGTTTGTTTTTCTTTGACTCGCGTGTTTCAGTCGGTTGATGACTTTCATTTTTTCGAAGATGCACTAGAGTTGAGAGAGAACAACAACATGACACTAGTGTTGCTGCTTTGAGGAAATTTACACATGAGAAAGAAGTGTGTGTAGAAGGGGGACTATTCTGCTTCATGGTGAAGGCGATAAAGGTGATGATGATGATGATGATGATGATGATGATGATGATGATGACGACGACGACGACGACGACGATGATGATGACGACGACGATGATGACGATGATTTGATGGTGATGATGATAGTGATGATTATGATGATGATTTTGTTTTATGTGTTGTTCTTCTCCTTCTTGCTTCTTTCTCTGTTCATTATTACCGTAATGTTGCTATGTCTCTCACAGATTTATTGCAATGCTTCTAAACAAACAAAAGTATTCTAAAATGGTACTCACATTCACATCATTATATGCTACACTGTCTACAGACAAACTACATTCTGCCATCCTTAAAAAGGATTGCCACACACCAGCTAAAAAAACAAACCTAAAATCTCATTACTTCGAGCATCAAACAGTGTGAACTACTTTTTCTGGAACAGGCAAAAAGTCCGTTCTTATCCTGTGCTTTAAGTGATCTTTGTATTCGACTGGTGAAACAAGGACCACAAATCGACAATCATTCCCATCACGGATGCATTAATCCTCCTATCAGCGTGTCTGTGACTCTGTGGTGTGTGGCGGAAGTCTGAACATACTGTTTTTCACACATGTTAAACACATTTGAATAAACCGACTTATCCCGTTTGGGCCCGAAACTCTTCCCCCATCCATCAGACAATGAGTGGTGGTCAGGTCGCTAGTCTTTATGAGATGAGACGATAAACCGAGGTCCCGTGTGTTACACAAAATCATTTAGCGCACGTAAAAGAACACACAGCAAGAGAGTTGTCCCTGGCCAAATTCTGTTAAATTTGTTAAAATTTATTTTAAAGCCACTCAGATATGGGAACACATACAGTTACAGGATAGTAAAAAGCAAACAAACAAAAAAGAAAAAAAAGTGGCGCTGCTCTTGTGGCGACGAGCTCTTCCCGGGAAGAGCAGCCTGAATTTCACGCAGAGAAATCTGCCGTGACTTAAAAGTACATCTCAATTCTGCTTCTATCCTTTCTTTCCTGCAATATCATTATATTTATTTATTTGTTCATTTTTATTTATTTCTTTATACCACTTTTATGTCACGAGATTTCTCTGCGTGAAATTCGGGCTGCTCTCCCCGGGGAGAGCGCGTCACCCCAAGAGCAGCGCCACCCCTTTGTTTTTCTTTTTTGGGGATGCAACTGTATTTCTTTCCCTATCAGAGTGGCTTTTTCTCTAAGAATTTTGCCAGGGACAACTCTCTTGTTGCCGTGGGTTCTTTTACGTGCGCTGAATATGATGCCAGAATACAAAACAAGGATCAATCAATATTAGTGACGTAGACCTAACGCTTTAAAACGCACTGAGCTTTGAGTTTCACAGATCAGAATGTGAGACAAATCGAACACCAATCTTGCATAGATGCTGCTAGAATCTCATCAGAATATTCCTTGTTTTAAAAAAAGCAAAAAGCAAAACAAACAAAAACTTGGAACAAATCAAACTCCTGATACCGTTTCTACCACTTGCATGCGCCGTTGAAATGAGACTGAACAAAACAGAAAAACAACAACAAACCGTGTCAAGTGACGTCATGTTTTATAAATGTCGTATACAATTTGGAGTCCGCTGCTGAGACAAAGACCACAAAACTTCATCCACAATCATTCCCATCACGGATACTGCTTTGATCTCCTTTTCAAAGCGTCTGTGTCCCTCGCGTCTGGTATACGAATGAATCTACGTGTATTTTTTTTAGACAAGTCAAATTATATCAATTCCCTGGATCGTTTCTATCGCTTGTATCCACCATTATATCACATTACATCAGAGATGATAATACCTAGTGACGTAATGTTTACATTGCTACGAAGGCAAGAAAGCTGTCTAAGAACATAATCTTTTTTTTTAAAATGACGCACCGAAATTTGTACATTTCCGCTGAAGAGATTACCGAGGATGTTGCTGGAATCTTAAGTTCAATATATTGTTTGTCTGACGTTAGAACAGTGTTTTTTTTAAATGTAACAGCTAGTACCACCACATGTCAACTCCTTGACAAGGTATCTCTACCCCTTGTTTCCACCAAAATTAAAATAACACACTAATCGTGAGGATAAGGACTAACTGCTGATACTAAAATCGCACTTCAAATTTCAGTCTTTCATAACTGCTGCTTTAATTAATCCTTTTTTTTTTCATTTATTCTTTTATATCGAGGTAAATGGAATAAGCACTCATGTGCTTTTTTACATCCAGTCCCCATGTGTATGCGGTTTTGTAAATTGTGTCATGTTTCCACAGGCACACAATGGCCTACTCTTCCGAAAAGCTGAACAGGATTTAGCGTGTGCGTAAGATGTTCTGCATGTGTTCGAACACGGGGCCTCGGTTTATAGTCTCATCCGAAGGACTTATCAGTAGTAGGTCTGCGTTTTACCGATCCGGCTAGCGTTGAATTCTTTTCTTTTTTTCCCCAACAACTTTGGACGCATCATGATGTGAACTGACGTATTGTTTTGAAATGACGTACTAATAGTAGAGTTAAGCTGATGAGAGTGCGACCGCCAAATCAAAGCCCATTTTTATCATAGATGTTGCTGTAATCTTACTTGAAGTATGTACATGATTCTTAGATCTAACCGGCGTCAGAAGATATTCTCTGTTAGGTAAACACAAGTTGGGATATAAAAGAACTATTTTTCATGTCGATTTCTATATCTTTTATTCTAAAAAAAACCCGGGCTATAAAAAGAAAATGTGAAATGAAAAGGGTAAACGTTAAACGACAACAAGCTGTTTCGAACAAAGGGGGTACAATGACCACTACAGTAATTTCCAGGGAATTTTTCACGATAAGCCCTATAAAGTAATTTCCCAAAATCTGCTGAAATCAAACTTTAAATTTGGCTACACTACCTACAACCTATTTTA
>CM054144.1:37126966-37129466 GCA_028751875.1 Rapana venosa
AAGCGGAACGAGTTTTATCGTGCACGCAAGATGTTCTGTGTGCGTTCGCACACGGGGCCTCGGTTTACAGTCTCATCCGAAGGACTTTTGGGGAGAGTGGAGTCGGCACTGATGTTTAACTCCAGAGGAAAAACCCTCTTGAACGAGATTCGACCCTGGGTCAGCAGATCACGAGTGCATCACTCTAGCCACCAGGCTATCCCGTATATTGCGTATTATATTGTTTAAATAAAGAAAACACGTCTACAAAACATACTGTCGATTATATCAGAACTAATATTCCACAAACAGTAGTTCAATACAAACATGGTTCAAATTCATCTGTTATTGATTTTCAAAGGATTTTTTTAAACCAAAAAGCCCTTTAGATTCAAAACGCTGATTTTCATTATCTCTAGTCTGTACCATGTCACAAACTCGAAAACAGGCAAACAATCGTAAATCATGTAGTTAGTAAGCCAACGACAATGTGCAAACCAAATAATTTTTAATTAGATCGCTCGCTCTCGCGCCAAAGCAACGACCCAATAAGCGCAGAATCGGTATACGGGAGATAAACGCGCTTTAAGAGGTAAGTAGCCGTATTCTCTCCCTTGTACGCTCTGCTACAGAAAGTCTGTCTGTCTGTCTGTCTGTCTGTCTGTCTGTCTGTCTCCCCCCCCCCCCCCCCCCCTCCCTCTCTCTCTCTCTCGTCTCTCTCTCTCTCTCTGAGTTCGAGTTCTCTCTCTCTCTCATCTCTTCTTCTCACTCTCTCTCTCACTCTCTCTCTCTCCTCTCTCTCTCTCTCTCTTCCATCTCTCTTCTCTCTCTCTCCTCTCTCAGAATAGTTGTAGGCTACATGCCACCTAGATTGTCACGAGTCTGTCACGTTTTAGCCGGTAAAATTGCACATGCCAT
Organism: Rapana venosa; assembly: GCA_028751875.1. Taxonomy (NCBI): domain Eukaryota; kingdom Metazoa; phylum Mollusca; class Gastropoda; order Neogastropoda; family Muricidae; genus Rapana; species Rapana venosa. The sequence continues at coordinate 37,127,864 of CM054144.1, forward strand.
GAAAAAAAAACCTAGGAAGAAGAGACATTGTGACCTTGTTTTCTTGTCGCAGACCAGTTTGTTGTAAAAAGTTGATTTTTGAATTTGTACAGTTTTGTGGAAACTCCTCCCCCCTTGACAATTCTTTAAAGAAAAAAGGATTTGAATCTCTACGTAACCATGTTCTGGAATCCATGACATGATGACTATTTGGGCTGAAATTTGTTATGTCCCCCGGTATTTGATATTATGTGTTTTGTGCCCACCCCCCTCCCACTGTCCCCTTGTGAATGGGCATCTTGCTTATCACAATAAACCTTTGTCATTGTCATTGTCATTGTCATTGTCTGTGTGTGTGTGTGTGTGTGGTGTGTGTGTGTGTGTGTGTGTGTGTGTGTGTGTGTGTGTGTTGTGTGTTCGATTTCGTTGACACAAAAAGGCCAGAGGTGAAGGGGATGGGGGGATCTGGGAGTTGAATAGGGGGGCAATTTACTAAATCTTTAATAACCAAGTAAGAAAATGCAAATCTAAAATAACTCTTTAAGTACACAACAAAAAACTCACAAATTCTAACAGAATCTAACCAATAAACAATAAAACGATATTTTTTAAAACTATAACCAACAAGAAAAAATAAGTTCTCGGGAAATAGGTTTTCAAGTCCAAATAACCATAAAAAATGAAAAATTGGACCTGAGTGTGTGTGGTGTGGTTGTGTGGTGGGTGTTTTTGTTTGGGTGCCTGTGGTGTGTTGTCTGTTGGGTGGGTGCGTCTCTGTGTGTGTTTTGGGTTGGGAGGGGGGGGGGGGAAACAAAGCATTTCGGGGGAAACAAATTCTATCAGAATAACCTGGTGAAAGGGGAGAAGCGGTTCCTTCCTGCAGCGCACATCCTCTCCCCCTTTTAACCACACATTTTCTTTTTCGCCATCAAAAACTCAGAGAGCAGCGATTATTTTTGGCCATGATGAGATTGGTGTGTGTGTGGTGGTGTGTTTGTGTGTGTGGTGTGGTGTGTGTGTTTTGTAGGGGGTTTGTTTGTGTGGTGTTTTTATGTGTGTGTGTGTGTGTGTTCGTACGTGCGTGTGTGGTGTGTGTTGTGTGCGGTGTTGTGTGTGTGGTCGTGTGTGATGTAGAGAGGGGAAGAAAGAGAGAGAGAGAGAGAGAGAAGAAAGAGAGAAGAAGAGAAGAGAGAGGGGAGAGGGGAGAGAGAAGAAAAGAGAGAGGGGTCATGAAGATGAGGGATGATAGTGTGGTGTGTTGTGTTGTGTTTGTGTGTGTTGTGGTGTGGGGTCATGATATAGTGTTGTGCGTGTGGGGGTGTGTGTGTTAGGTGTGTGGGTCATGGGAAGGGGGTTTGGGGTGGTGGGGCCATACGTTTGTTTTTGTGTGGGTGTGGTTGGTGTGGGGCATGAGAAGTGTGTGTGTGTGTGTGGTGTTTGGGTTGGTGGTGGGGGTTTTTCTTTTGGGTAGTGTGTGTGTGTGTGTGTGTGTGTGGTGCCGCGCGGGTGTGGGTGTGGTTGGGTGTTGCGTTGTGTTGTGTCGTGTGGAGAGAGAAGGAGAAAGAGAGAGAGAGAGAGAGAAGAGTGGTCTGAGATGAAGGGTTTTTGGTGTGTTTTGCGTTTT
>CM054144.1:37139466-37156966 GCA_028751875.1 Rapana venosa
CTGACTGTCTGTCTTTCTCTGTCTCTATCTGTCTGTCTGTTGTCTGTCTCTGTTTCTCTGTCTCCGTGTGTGTGTGTGTGTGTGTTGTGTGTGTGTGTGTGTGTGTGTGTGTGTGTGTGTGTGTGTGTGTGTGTACGGCGCGCGCGCGCGCGCGTGTGTGTGTGTGTGTGTGTGTGTGTGTGTGTGTCTCCCTCTCAGTCTGTCTGCTTTGTCTGTCTGTCTCTCTCTGTCTGAGTCTGTCTGTCCATCTGTCTGTCTCTCTTTGTCTCTCTTTATCTGTCTCTCTGTCTGTCTCTCTCTGTCTCTATCTGTCTGTCTGTCTGTCTGTCTCTCTCTGTCTCTGTTTCTGTCTCTGCTGTGTTGTGTGCGTCTCTCCTCTCAGTCTGTCTGCCTGTCTGTCTGTCTCTCTCTGTCTCACTTTCTCCCCCCCCCCTCTCTCTCTCTCTCTCTCGCTCTCCCCGCTCTCCCTCTACCTACCCCGCTTTCTCTCTCTCTCTCTCTCTCTCTCTCTCTCTCTCTCTCTCTCTCTTCTCTCTCTCTCTCTCTCTCTCTCTCTCTCTCTCTCTCTCTCTCTCCTTCCCTCACCCCCTCTCTCTCTCTTCCCTCCCTCCCTCCCTCTGCCCTCCCCCCCTCCTCCCCCCCTCTCTCTCTCTCCTCCTATATCATCCCCTTTGTCGTCACTCATTCATTGATCGATAGTGAGTCAGTCTGGGACAGAGAAATGGGGGGACACGGAAAAAAGAGTTCATTAATGCCCTAGCTTTGTACAAGTTCTACACCTTTTCCTGTCATCATAATTATTTTTTCTATTGATGAACTACTACAGAATAAGGTGATCACAGGCTCAGACAACGGGACCGTGCCAGTCATGAATCTGAAAGTGTTCCACTACCGTCTTGCACGTTTATAGCATCGTTGGCATTCGAAAAATTAGTAGTACCAGACTGATGGGGGGGGGGGGGGGGGGGGGGGGGGGGGGGGGATGAGTTAGACGGTGATATTTTGGTGTGTTGTCTTCAATTTAACGTCTGTTCACTCTAAGTGATATTAGACGAGGGAAATAGAAAGTGTAATGGAAGTTAAAGAAGGGAGAGGAAGGAGTGGAAGGAGAAATAACATCAGTGTTGGTATTTTGTGAGAAAAAACTTAAACAAACAAAAAACAAACAAACAAACAAACCCACCCTAGAAAAGTAAGGATAATACTTTTAAAACTGGAGCAAAATATCAACTCAGCAATGTGGAAACATGATGTAACAATAATGTAACTACAATAAATATTCAAGTGGACGATGCAATAAACATCTGGCAATGGCAAAGGCTAGCTTTGAATTTTCAAATACATTTTCCAGAGACTGTTCAGAAAATGTAGGTAAAAAAAGGTTTTACAATAGGGCACTCAAATATAAAAATTTTGGTGTGTGTGTGTGTGTGTGTGTGTGTGTGTGTAAAAAGAAAGAAAAAATGGGTTTTGTTATTAATACTAATACCTTTTTATGTCTTTGTTCTTACTATTTGGTTGCCGTTTTTTGTTATTTGTTTGTTGTTGTTTGACTTTTGTTTTGTTGTTGGGGTTGGGGAGTAGGGGTGGGGAGACTGTTATCTGGCCAGCTTTTTTATCCTTCTAAATTATTTTCCAAAGCTTTCTTTTCTGTCTCTTTGTCTCTGTTTCTGTCTGCCTGTCTGTCTGTCTGGCTGTCTATCTGTCTGTCTGTCTGTCTGCCTATCTTTCTGCCTGCCTGCCTGTCTGTCTGTCTAAATGTCTGCCTGCCTGCCTGCCTGTCTGCCTGCCTGCCTGTGTGCCTGCCTGCCTGTGTGCCTGCCTGCCTGTGTGCCTGCCTGCCTGTCTGTCTGTCTGTCTGTCTCTGTCTGTCTGTCTCTCTGTCTCTGTCTCTGTCTGTCTGTCTGTCTGTCTGTCTGTCTGTCTGTCTGTCTGTCTCTCTCTCTCTCTCTCTCTCTCTCTCTCTCTCTCTCTCTCTCTCTCTCTCTCTCTCTCTCTCTCTCTCTCTCTCTCTCTCTCTCTCTCTCTCTCTCTCTCTCTGAGTATGCGTGTTTGTCTATGAAGAAGCATGTACTGAAGCTGGCGTATATCTATCAGTCATTGGCAAGTCAAACCAATTTACCGCTCAGAACATCCGCTGTCATACAGGCGTGGGTTGTCCGCTCCTCTCAGACCTGCTATGAATTGTATCGACTTTGTTCTCACCCCAGTAGTGGGTTTTGTTTTGATTTTGATTCTCTTTGTCGTTTTATTTTTTCCCGGGTGGGAGGGGGGGGGGGGTGTAAGAGGGGGAAGGGGGTCTTTTTTTCGGTGGGGTGTCTTTGTTTTGTTTTGTTTTTGTTTTGTTGTTTGTTTTGTTGTTGTTGGGTTTGTTTGTTATACTTTTGATTGTTTGGATGGTTTTTTGTATTTTGTTTTTTGTTGGGTTTGTTTGTTGTTGTTTTCTTTGGGGGGGGGGGGGGTAGCAGGTCTATGGGTGTATAGCAATGGGTGCCAGATTAATAAATTATCCATGTGTAGCAATCTCTCTAAAAACTTAATATTCTGCGAAAACAGCATGAAAAGTAAGACTCTTATTAGTTGAAAAAAAAGTTTATTTTTCTCTGAAAGGAGCTTTCTGGAAAGTTTTCAGTAGTTATTATATAATATAAGTACGTAAGTAGCTTTTGTTTTTATATTCTATCATGTTTTCAGTTATTCCATCTCTTCTCCCTATATAAGGCAAATCCTGGTGTTAGTTATATGTGTATGTAAGTAGCTTTTGTTTTAAATATCCTACCATGTTTTCAGTTACCCCATCTTTTCTCCCTATATCAGGCAATCCCGCTGCTTTTCTTTAATCATCTTAGTTTAGAGCATGGACCGACAACTGAAAATTCTGCATTCTCACCAGCCACCGTGGCACAGTGGGTTAATGCATTGTATTCCTGACTACAAGGTTGCGAGTTTCAATCCCATAAGATTGATAGCGTCTTCAAATTCTGGCTTATTACCTAGAGTAAGCCTGCTATGAGGACTCATGGGGAAGACAGTGACGATGCAGTAGAGCTTTCACCCATTTCGGACAGCAAGTGGGGCTTCGTATTAGCACCAAGAAAACAGAGACAATGTCGCTCAATGTGAACACACCAGCCCCTGTGAAAGTGAATGGAACTGACCTGCGCCAGACAGACAAGTTCACATACCTTGGCAGCAGCATCAAACCAGAGGGCGGCACAAAAGAAGACATCCACAACAGACTGGGCAAGGCCAGGAGTGTCTTTAGGGAGATGAACAATATCTGGAGATCAACTCAGTACAGCACCAACACCAAGCTGAAGCTATACCAGAGCTGCGTTGTATCTACGCTCCTGTACGGTTCTGAGTGCTGGAGGATGACGGAAGCGGATCTTACCAAACTTCGATCATTTCACACCATATGCCTCCGAAGAATTCTCCGGATCTTTTGGCCAGAGAAGATCTCCAATGTAGGCCTACTACGGAGATGCAGGCAAGAAGACATGGGAACCATCATCACCAGACGACGGTGGAAGTGGATTGGGCACATCCTCCGAAGAGACCCACAGTCAATCACAAGAACAGCATTGCACTGGACCCCAGAAGGAAGGAGAAAGAAAGGAAGACCAAAAGCAACGTGAAGGAGGACTGTAGAAAGTGAGATGAAGACTATGCAGCACTCTTGGGGATCAGTGACTAGGTTGGCCCAGGATAGGCAGGAGTGGAAGCGCTTTGTTGCTGCCCTACACACCACTGAGTGTAATGGTTAATGATGATGATGATGATGACCTAGAGTGAGCCTGCTATGGACTCATGGGAAAGACAGTGACGATGCAGTAGAGCTTTCATCCATTTACGTAAGCGATTTTTTTAGGTTGTTGCTCAAATTACACCACCAACAGTGCAGGTGTCTGAGTGTCATTTGGGTGCGGATTTTGCCAGGGTAGATCATGACAGGAGGCTATGTCAAGTGGTCGAGTATACTGCATCTCCATAGCGTTATATTACCCTCGTCAACGTTTGACTATATAAATGCAGTCAACTCAAACATGGCTCCTGATTTAATGACTTCGGTTGCTCTGGTGTCATGGCGACAGAGGGAAGGGGTAGCCTGGTGGTTAGCGCGATGCGCTCGAGATCTGCTGACCCGGGTTCGATTCCCGTTAAAGAGGATTTTTCCTCTGGAGTTAACATCAGTGCAGACTCCACCTCCCCAAAAAGTCCTTCAAATGAGACTATAAACCGAGGTCCCGTGTGCCAACGCACGCAGAACATCTTGCGCACACGTTAAAACCAATTCCGCTTTTTATAAGAATAGGCCATTGTGTGATTGTGGGAACGGATGACAAAATAGATGTACAAAATGTACAAAACTGCATACACACGGGGACTGGATGAAAAAAGCACACGAGTGCTTATTCTATTATCTTCGAAATAAAAGACTAAAACAAAGAAACAAACAAACATCAATTTCCGCTGTATATGCACTGCCATGTTTCCGGTGAGTTGGGGTCAAAGGTTTTAGATTCAGAGGTTGTTGGATTTTTTTTCAAATTTACTTATTCTTTTACTTTAAATTATAATTGAATAAACACTGAGATGGAAAATTTTCACATCCAGTTCATGGAATGAGAAACACATTATGTTTATTGTAACGGTCATCACCCAGGTGTATCCCTCAGTCCGGCTTCTAAACTAAGCTATTATTTCCGTGAGTAAAAAAGATTAGAAGGTAACGTTTTGCATATGTTGACTGAGAACAGGCGCCGCTGAACACTACCAAAGGAATCCAGCAGCAGTGCAGAGCCCTTCTAACTGGTGTCCTCCTGGCGACAAAACTCAGATAGCTCGGTACGGATTTCTGCCCCTGATGATGCAAAACGATAAATCTGTTTCCAGCTTAAAAGGTGAGGTAGGAATGAGCGTGACGTGGATACGGGTGGACGGGATTGTCAAGGAAAATAAAACTAAATATCCACACAAAAATCAAATAGATAGCTGCTCTCTCTCTCTCTCTCTCTCTCTCTCTCTCTCTCTCTCTCTCTCTCTCTCTCTCTCTCTCTCTCTCTCTCTCTCTCTCTCTCTCTCTCTCTCTCTCTCTCTCTCTCTCTCTTCTGTGTCTCTGTGTCTCTCTAACTCTCTGTCTGTCTGTCTCTATCACACACACACACCACACACACACGCGCGCGCGCGCGCACACACACACACACACAACTATCAGAAAAGCAAACAACATCCAGACAGACAGACAGACAGCCAGCGTTAGCCAGCCAGTCAGTAGACAGACAGAAGGAAGGAAGAGATCGATGATAAAGAGAGGAATGGGGGGAGGGGTACAAACAAGATTTAGCCTGCCCCATTAGTTGATATTTCTTCCCTTTCTCTTTGAGAGAAGTGGAACAGACAGTGACTGAGCCTGTGATCACAGATCGTGTGGGACATCAGGCGAAATGGCTGATAGAAATGGCGTAAACATATACACGGCTGTGGTCTTTTTTCATCCATGTGTCTATGTCATTTTGATTCTGTTTTGTCAGTCCACTTTCTGCCTTGATTTTAAGCTGAAACAAAAAGTTATGTATGAAAGAGTGTATATATGAGTGTATGTATAGTTAGTTCTTCAGTATAACGTCCTTCCACCAAAAAGTTATATTAGACGGTTAAGTGTGTGTGTGTGTGTGTGTGTGTGTGTGTGTGTGTGTGTGTGGTGTGTGTGTGTGTGTGTGTGTGTGTCGTGCATGCGTGCGTGCATGTGTCAGAGTGTGTTTATGTTTATACACACACACACACACATATATATATATCTATATATATATATATATATATGTGTGTGTGTGTGTGTGTGTGTGTGTGTGTGTGTGTGTGTGTGTGTGTGTGTGTGTGTGTGTGTGTGTGTGTGTGTTAGTTCTTCAGTTTAACGTCCTTCCACCAAAAAGTGATATCAGAATGTGTATGTATGTATGTGTGTATGTATGTATGTATGTATGTATGTATGTATGTATGTATGTATGTATGTATGTATGTATGTATGTATGTATGTATGTATGCATGCATGTATGTATGTATGTCTGCATGTATGTATGCATGTATGTATGTGTGTATGTTTGAATGTTTAAACGTATGTATGTTTGAATGCTTGAATGTTTGAATGCATGTCTGTCTGTCTATCTGTCTGTATGTATGTATGTATGTATGTATGTATGTATGTATGCATGTATGTATGTATGTATGTATGTATGCATGTATGTATGTATGTATGTATGTATGTATGTATGTATGCATGTATGCATGCATGTTTCAATGAATGTGTGTATGTATGTATGTATGTGTGCATGTATGTACGTATATATTAGTATTATCATTATTATTATTATTATTATTATCAGTAGTATTATTGTTATTATTATCTGTATCATTATTATTACTATTATTATTTATTATTGTTGTGTTTATTATTGTTGTTGTTTCTGATGATTAGCCAGTGTTACAAAAAAGTTTTTCTCCGCACTTGCCTCAAACCCAGCGATCATACTGTACATTGAAGGATCAGTTTCTGTGCGTGGTAGTAAGTTGTAGGTTAACTTCACAGAGAAGGTCAGTTTGATATGCTCCTTCAGCACCACACTCCCTGTCAGCGTCACTGTGGTCCAGGTGTGCAGGTGTGGAGGCGTGTTGATCAAAACCATCCTGTGTGCTGTGCAGCGTGTTAGACACAAAACATTTGTTTACATACAGAGTTCTATCTCCTTCTTCTGTGATCTGTTCTAACCGTGCTTGCTGCTTTTGTTACGGTTGCTATTGTTGCTGCTGCTTTGCTCTCTGCTGGTCACGCCGTACCTGGCTTGGAGGCTTCCGTCTGTAGTACTGAACTTGAGTGTGTTGGTTCAGCATAGGGTCTGCCATGTTTATTGACATTTAACTGGCTGACTTGAACCTCAACACAAACACTGTGAAGTTCCCTTGGCCAGTAATTTTCCAGCAGGAGACGGAGTTTTCTGACAGAAGGGCGGTTAGGGTCTTTTCAACAGTCGCTGGGAGTCCAGTAACTGGCATGTTGACAGTAAATTCGTAATGTTTCACGCAGCACAGGTGAAATATGTCTTGAGAGAGAAACAATGACAAAGGTTTATTGTGATAAGCAAGATACCCATTCACAAGGGGACAGTGGGAGGGGGGCTGGTCACAAAACATATATCTTAAACGAGAACTCAATAAACTGATTACAGCCGAAATCGTCATCATGGCATGGATTCCATAACATGGTTACAGGACAGATTCAAATTCGAATTTTGGGCATACATTTAGCAAAGGGCACTGGGAAAGAGGAGGAGTTTCCACGAAACTGCAAAATTTTAAATCAACATCTTACGACAAACTGGTCTGGAACAAGAAAACTAGGTCACAATGTCTCTTCTTCCCCGTTTTTCATGGCTTGTGCAACTTTGTGTAACAAGCACGTGACAAACACGTGACAACTCAGGTGGCATGTAGCCTACAGCTCTCTCTCTCTCTCTCTCTCTCTCTCTCTCTCTTCTCTCTCTCTCTCACACACACACACACACACACACACACGCACGCACGCATGCACACACACAGACACATATACACCCTCCTCAAATAATAAACACACGCGCATATGCTCATCCACATATGCACAAACACAAACACTCAAATATACACACACACTCACACAGACACACGTACACGCGTGCGGACACACGCACACACACACACATACACACACACACGCACATACACAAACATACACACACACACACAGCGCGCGCGCGTGCTGATTATCCAAGCAAGAATCGAACTGCGTCCACTATGACATGCATCACATCAAGTCTGGCACTCATTCGATCTTTCATTTTCTCCCGGTCAACAGGGCACCACAGCTTCAGTTTTTGATAGACAAAGGATTCCTCATTGGTCATCAGCCTGGTGTTCCTTTTCACAAACCAAAACAAATCCGGGGTGTAGCAGTCCATTCAAAACGAAAAACAAGATCATCCGTTTTACATACCATGGTGTCTGGATGCCGTTTACTACTGAACACCTTACTGAAGTCTTGGTTTCTATGCCTGTCCCTTAGCTTCCTCTGCAAAGATCTGTCAGTCAGTTTAGCCACATATTTCTTGATGACGTCGGCACTAGTTCCAACTTGCTGAACTTTTGCGGAGAGAGAGAGAGACAGAGAGACAGACAGGCAGACAGACTGACGGACGGACGGTCGGACAGGCAGACAAACAGACAGACAGACAGGCAGACAGACAAACATAGAGAGACAGGCAGACATACATAGACATACTTTATACAGCCAGACTTAGACAGACATACACTGAGACAGACATTTAGACAAACAGACAGACAGATGGACAAATAGGGACCCCCCAAATAAAACCCCAAAGAGACAGACATACAGATACAGAGAAAGAGACAAACAGGAATAAAAAAAGAGAGAGAGAGAGAGAGAGAGAGAGAGAGAGGAGAGAGAGAGAGAGAGAGAGAGAGAGAGAGAGAGAGAGCGCTAGTGGGATAAACGGTACTGTCAGATACATACGATAAGACAGCAGGCAGGCAGACAGGGATACAGACACATGGACACACGAGAGAGAGGTACTGTTAACACTACCACAGGAAAAGAAAGGCAACCCAACATCTGACAATAGTCCCCGTCTTCTATCATCGACCTTTTATTGTACCCCTAAGCTGGTAACACGGTACGTCTGAAAGAGACAGAAGTACATTTTTACCACGAAGGACATGTTTGACCTCATGACTCAGAATTTGTACCAAGAACAGTCTAAGACAGTGAGTTTAATAAGACTGAGAGATCTGTCTTCATTTCTAGATATGGATTCATTTCATCTATACCACTTTTTAGTCACGGCAGATTTCTCTGCGTGAAATTCGGGCTGCTCTCCCCGGGGAGAGCGCGTCTCCACAAGAGCAGCGCCACCCAATTTTTCTTTTTTTTTTCATGTTTGCAACTGTATTTGTTTCCCTATCAGAGTGGATTTTTTCTACAGAATTTTGCCAGGGACAACTCTCTTGTTGCCGTGGGTTCTTTTACGTGCGCTAAATAATTATGTGTAACACACGGGACCTCGGTTTATCGTCTCATCCGAAAGACTAGCGCCCAGACCACCATCTATGGTATAATGGATAGAGGGAAAGTTTCAGGTCCTAACGGGATTCGAACCACCGCACACTTCCGACCCGGACTTTTCGCTTTCAAGACAGGCGCGTTACCTCTAGACCACCGATCCATGATATATCGGCCAAAGTCGTTCCTCAATGACACACTCTTTTTTCTTTCTTTTTTTTTAAAGAAATTTGGTGGCACTTTCAGTTCCTCTCTCCTGTTCAGTCTCGTTCTCCTTTTGTTCAGCTTTCTGATTTGGAATCGCCACACCTGTTGTTAGGCCTTGACTTTTCAAACTGCTAAAATCAGACTTACCTTTATTCCGTCAGGTGACGTGGAATATGTCAGGGTGCGACCTTGGCGAAAAGAAGTCCCAGCAGTGGGTGGAAGAGTATAGTGATCCGTTACCAGTTCTTGATATGGAGTGCAATACATATCATTTCGGTTTAAGTCGCTTTGACGATACTTTTTATTTGAAATACTGGTAGGTCGCACTTTCAGGTCAGCTTTATCTTCCTTTGATCATCCTATAACTCATAATCATAATTACTAATTATGATTTGTCACACCTATTTTTAGTCCTTGACTGCTCAAACTGGTTATCAACGAAACTAAATTTTCTCTGAAACAGGCACACATTTATGTTCAAAAACGACGTGCTATTTGCCAAGGTTGGCCATTTTATCAAGCATGACAGAAGCGGCCCTTGAAAATAAATTAATATTATTATTTAAAACTAGGAGGGATAGGCGGTGAGGCACAGTGAAATCATGATATGTGCAGATAAGCGAGCATGACATATTTAGACCTATTTTGAATAAAATGACATTCCCCCTCTCTCTCCCTCCCTCCCTCCCTCCCTCCCTCTCTCTTTCTCTCCCTCCCTCCCCCCCCCCCCTCTCTCTCTCTCTCTCTCTCTCTCTCTCTCTCTCTCTCTCTCTCTCTCTCTCTCTCTCTCTCTCTCTCTCTCTCTCTCTCTCTCTCCAGTATTTGCCGACTGAAAAAAAATGAACAGAAAAAGTAGGTTCAAGACTGGCAAACACATTCTTCAAATATGCACGCTACACGGTGACCTGTTTGACCAACGGAGATAACCCTGCACACCAAGCTGTACGGCCCACGAGAGGAGCTGGATAGGACATGCCATTTCTTTTCTCATACACAGTTTACGGTATAAAGCGATCGAGAGGACGAACATGAAAAAAACACACCCCAAGAACTGGCTATACTGTACGTGTGTTCCTTGCGCAAATACCCACTCCAAACCTTTGACAGGTAAGCCAGGCTATTCTGCATATCGATGACATCCCCTGGTTTGGGGTGTAAATGGTGCGCTATGTTTCATTTGCAGGAACATGCATGCAAACGCGTGTGTGCGTACGAGCGCGCGCATGTGTGTGTGTGGTGTATGGAGTGGTGTGTGAGAGAGAGAGAGAGAAGAGAGAGAGTGAGGAGAGAGAGAGGTAGAGAAGAAGGATAGAAGTAAGAAGATGAGAGAGAGGTAGTGGATGTTGTATTATGTATGTATTATGTATGTATGTATGTATGTATGTATGTATGTATGTATGTATGTATGTATGTATGTATGTAGGGTATGTATGATGTGATGTATGTGTGATGGTGGATGGATGGATGGATGGATTGATGGATTCTTCTTCTTCCTTTTTTTTCATGTTTCTCCCAGGGGAGCTTTGACATTGATGAGCCTTCTCCATCTCTCTGTTTTGAGCTTCCTCCTTATTTATGCCCCTTTCTCTAAGATCATCTGCAATACAGGTAGCCCAGGTTTTGCTAGGTCTTCCCTTTGGTCTCTTTCCATCCACTACAAAGTTCATTGCTCTTTTTATGATGTGGTGGTCTGTTTTCCGTTGAACGTGCCCAAACCAGCGCAGTCTATTGGTACTAGCTACAGACTTCAGATCATCAACTTTGCACATTCTCCATAGTTCTTCATTCGTGATCCTGTCTTCCCATTTGATCTTTTTCATGTAGCGAAGCACTCGGTTTTCACAGCTCTTCAACAAACGTTCTAAGGTTTCTGTGAAAACCCACGTCTCCGAACTATACAGGACAATAGGTCTGATGCAGGCCTTTATTTATATCAGACAGCGTCTCTCCAGTGGGATTTTCTGATTTCCGAGCAGACTTGCCAATTCTTTTCATTTCTTCCAAGCACTTGCAATCCTGGTTCTGACAGCTAACTCAGATTTTGGATGTATGTATGTATGTATGCATGCATGTATATTATATGTATTATGTATATTATTATTATGATTATGTATGTATGTATGATGATTATATATATATATATATATATATATATATTATATATATATATATATTATCATTATATATATATATATATGCATATATATATACACATATATACATACATACATACATACATACATACATACATACATACATACATACATACATACATACAAGAATCAATGGAGTCAGTGTAGTACTGACCCCACAGATTGAGACTATAAACCAAGGCCCCGCGCGTGAACGCACACAAAAAAACATCCTGCTCACAAGTTATACAACGTTCTGCCTTTCGAAATAGTCAGCCCATTTATACCAGTAACAACGGATGACAAAAACTTGCAATCACTTATAAAGACGACACGAGTATGCATGCCTTTTCTTTTTATAAATAAGATATTATCTTTTAAAAAAAAGCATGGTCTCCCGTGTCGTCTTTAGACAACATAAACGAAGCTGGAATGTGGCTACCTTAATGGTGGGCAACAACGTTGCAAACACACACACACACACACACACACACACACAACACACACACACACACACACACACACACACACACACACACACACACACACACAGCACACACACACAATCTTCCTATTGGTGTACCTAGGGGCTCTAGCCGAGGGAGTGAACAACACAACCCCCACAGACTGCACCAATGACAAAAAAAACAAAACAACAAACCAAACAACAGAAAACTTTCTTTGAGAGATGCATCCTAATATACCTTCACATTGCTACCCGCAACCGCAAAAAACAACAACAACAAATCTCCCCATCAGTGTACTCACGGAGCTCTAGCCGAGGAACGAAAAAACAAAAACCCCAAAAGACTACACCAATAACGAAAAACAACAACTCCTAAACACATAAAGAAACTTTCTTTGAGAGATGCATCCTAATAACCATACCTTCACCTAGTTACCCTCGGAAGCAATCACACGTGTGTCGATGGTTACCCTTCAGTCTTATTATTTTAGTTCGTCTTACTGTAGCCTGTTTTAATGTTGCCGCTGCTGCTTTTTGTTATTATTGTTGTTGTTATTGCATGTCTACAAATAACTATTTAGAAGCCTGGAGGGGGTGGGGGGGGGGGGGGGGAGGCGGGACGGTAGAGCCTGGTATTTAGAGTGATGCGCTCGTGATCTGCTGGCCCGGGTTCGAATCTCGTTCAAAAGGATTTTTTTCCTCTGGAGTTACCATCAAGGCACTGTACGAGAACGCAAGAAGTGCAGTTTTCATGAACAATCACATGGGCGAGTTCTTCAAGACCACGGTTGGGGTCCGTCAGGGCTGCCTTCTCTCACCTGTACTTTTCAACCTCTTCCTCGAAAACATCATGACAGAGACACTGCAAAACCACCATTGGTGGAAGACCCCTTTGCAACCTCAGATTTGCAGATGACATTGACCTCCTGGGCGGCAGCAAACAAGAACTGCAAAACCTCACAGATAGTCTATCAGATCGAGCGAGCGCATACGGCATGAAGGTCAGTACAGAGAAATCAAAGATCATGGTCAACAGCGCTAGTAATGACAGCACGGAAATAAAGATGAATGGAGAAATACTGGAAGAGGTGAGCCAATTCAAATAATTAGGCTCCATCCTAACAAAAGATGGCACATCAAACAATGAAGTGAAAGCTCGCATTGCAACAGCAACATCTGCTCTAGCCAGACTCGAGAGGATCATCAGAAGCAACAACATCAGCTTCTGCACCAAATATCACCTCTACAAATCCCTCGTGATATCTATCCTCCTATATGGCTGTGAATCATGGACCCTGTCAGCAGAGCTAGAGAGGAGAATCCACGCATTCGAGAACAAGTGCCACAGAAGACTCCTCAAAATATCATACAAAGAACACAAGACCAACAACTATGTGAAAGAAGAAATCAAAAAGCGTGTGGGCCCCCAAGAACCTCTGCTCTCCACCATAAAGAGAAGAAAACTGATGTGGTTTGGTCACACCACAAGACACAACACCTTAGCAAAAACCATCTTGCAGGGAACGGTTGAAGGCAAGAAAAGAAGAGGCCGCCAAAAGAAATCATGGGTTGACAACATCAAAGACTGGACCGCCCAACCCCTGCAACACCTTCTACGAGCCACACAGGATCGTGAAGCATGGAAAAAGATCTCTGTTACGTCTTCTCTCATGTCCCCCCTACGTCCTTTGGGACATGGTACTGAGTGAGTGAGTGAACCATCAGTGCTGACTCCACTCTCCCTAAATTGTCCTTCGGGTGAGACTATAAACTGAGGTCCCCTGTGCGAACGCATGCAGAACATCTTGCACACACGTTAAAACCCGTTCCGCTTTTTGTGAGAGTAGGCCCTTGTGTGCCGGTAGGAAAGGATGACAAAATTCACACCAAAAAACCAGCATACACACAGGAACTGAATGTAAAAAAGCACATGAGTTCCCATTCCATCATTCTCGAAATAAAAGAATGATATAAAAAAAAAATAGATAGTGATTGCCGGTGTTCCTGTTGTTATTGTTGTTGTCATTACACGTGCCCAAATAACTATTTAGCAGTCTGAAGGTCACCTAGTACGTGCTCCTCGTCTCACTCATCACACCTCGACATTATGTCCCACGCCTAAAGCTGTAGTAGTTGTTGATGTAAAGACACTGCCTAAACCTTGATGATCATTATACTTTGAAATGTAATGCAAAATATCATCAGCATCCATGACAAGTGTTTTTAGAATAGAAATCTGCGCTCCCTTGTTTCTTTAAGAAACAAAAATCAGCTGAAGTTGGAATGTAGCTGCCTCAGATAATTGTGGCAAGGTACTTGATAACAGTCATGCATGCTATCTTCTTGTCCAGTGTCTCCTTAGAGTCTCATAGAGATTCTTATGTATGAGGAGTGAAACGGACTGCATGTTCAAAGAGACCTCATGGTCTGAGTGTG
Source organism: Rapana venosa (assembly GCA_028751875.1). Classification (NCBI taxonomy): domain Eukaryota; kingdom Metazoa; phylum Mollusca; class Gastropoda; order Neogastropoda; family Muricidae; genus Rapana; species Rapana venosa. The sequence goes on from CM054144.1 coordinate 37,153,814, forward strand.
TGAATCTAAGGAACGTCAAACAACGACAACAAACACCTGGGGATATTGTGTATTATTATTTGTTGTCTTTATTAGGAACAGTCAGTGCAGGGGAAGAGAAGAAGAGGTAGAGGAAAGGGGCAGACAACGTCAGCACTGAATGGACCGGGAAGAGCTTCTCCACAACCTAGGCATTTGCCCACAACCACCGAAAATGGAGCCAACTGGTGCAACGTTCGTCACTGCATGCTCCTATTACGACCTCGGAGGGGGTTACGGGAGCAGATAAGATGATGAGATGAGAAGAATATTGTAGCGTCGGTTGTCTGGCAGTGTTCTGTGTCACACTGTGAGTTGAGGATATTAGATATACATGGTGCTGCATATTGGCTATCACTCGCCAGCACAGACCAACAGAAAGAAATATGTTCAATTCCAAACCGTTGATACTGACCAACAAAGTTCTGCCCTTTGCGTGTGTGTGTTGTTGTTGTTGTTGTTGTCTTCAATTTAACGTCTGTTCACTCTAAGTGATATTAGACGAGGGAAATAGAAAGTGTAATGGAAGTTAAAGAAGGGAGAGGAAGGAGTGGAAGGAGAAAAAGTTAAGAATAGCATCAGTGTTGGTATTGGTTGTGTTGTGTGTGTGTGTGTGTGTGTGTGTGTGTGTGTGTGTGTGTGTGTGTGTGTGTGTGTGTGTGTCGTGCATGTGTGTGTGTTGGAAAGGGGACATACGTTGATGAATGCTGATACTAAACATTTACGTATATACACTGTACTTGTGAAACAAATAAAGCTTTTGCATATATCGTACAAGCACACGGGACACGCATCAGTATGGGCGTTTAGTAAAAACAACAACAATAACTATTATAAAATAAAGAGCCGTAACATTGCACACAGTTCTGATATACAAACGGATACGTGACCATTCCTGCGTGAGCGCATGCCAGCAGGCAGGTAGACAGGTAAATGCAGTAGTTTTTAGGCTTCACCATGCTCCAGCTGAAGGTTACCTATACACTCTGTCTACATACACCATCACATCTGGGTATCGCTATGGGAGCACACTTGTGTGAACAGCTTTGCCATTTAGGCCTCCATAGTCCGACTTCAAAGGCTTTATTTTCTCTTCTAACAAAAGGCTACAGATTGTTATACTGGGCGCTTGTTTTGGGGGTGGTGTTGTTTTTTGTTTATTGTTTGTTTGTTGTTGGTTGGTTTTGTTGATTGTTTTTTTTGTTTGTTTTTGTTGTTGTATTGTTGTTGTTGTTGGTTGGTCGGGTTGTTTGTGGTTGTTGTTCTTGGTTGTTTTGTTTTTTGTTGTGTTGTGTTGGTGTTGCTGTTGGTGTTTTTTTTTTGGGGGGGTGACCTTGTTCTTTTTTCCGTTCCTCGGCTAGAGCTCCAAGGTTCACCATTGGTGAGATTTCTGTGCATCGATCATATTTTCCTCCCTACAATTTAGGTAGCCGCATTCTGACTTCGGGGAAGGTGTCTAAACACGACACCTGTGTGCATGCTGGGTTTTATTTATGTCATCCGTTCCTACCGGCACACAATGGACAACCCTTGTTAAAGGCAGAACGAAACTATTTAACGTGTGCGCAAGATGTTCTGCGTGCGTTTGCACATGAGGTCTCGGTTTATAGTCTCATCCAAATGACTGACATTCAGTTCGAATAGATCGTCAAACGCGGAAGAAAGGGCGAGGCTGGGAATCAAACCCAGAACCTTACAGTTTAGTTGCTGGCAGTAGAACGTTTGAACCATCCTGCCACTCTCCTCCCTAGAAAGCAGTATTTCAACATAGACCTTGATCATTGCTCACATATGTAATCAGTGATATAGATTGGGTCAAAACCTGTAAACGCTTTAACTGTTGAGTATTGCAGATTTGTTGGAAAAAAGCACCTGGCCACTGTGCTTTTCTTCTCTCTTTATCTGGCCATAATGTTTTTTCTTCTCAATATATCTAGCCATAATGCTTTTCTTCTCAATATATCTGCCCGTATTGCTTTTCTTCTCTTTATATCTGCCAATAATGCTTTTCTTCTCTCTATATCTGCTCATAATGCTTTTTTTCTCTCTATATCTGCCCATAATGCTTTTCTTCTCTCTATATCTGGCCATAATGCTTTTCTTCTCCCTATATCTGCCCATAATGCTTTTCTTCTCTCTGTATCCGGTCACAGTGCTTTTGTTCTCCCTACCTAATTGACATGTTTTCCATGGGATAGCAAACATCTGTTCTATACAAGTAAACGTTCCTGGGTATACAGTCATATCCTTGTCAAAGTTCTTTTCATTCGATGGTCGATTAAAACCACTTCACCCACGTTTATTTTATCTCTTAAACTAATATCCTGTTTTGCACTGTAGGTGCTTTCGTTTTCAGCATGCAGCTTGAAATTGGTGCAGCATAAAATCATACTATACAATGCTTTGAAATGAGTCAACATCGTTTTCGTGTTAAAATAAAGTGGTTTTGTTTTTAAAAAAAAGTAGCCGTTCAGTTGTCCATATACCAGAAACAAATTAAGACATTTCAAGTTATTGTCAACGCTAGAGGCAAATAACTGAACACGTCTCCTCTCTAGCTTTCTGGTTTGTCCCTTTTCCTGCCGAACAAAGCCCAGAACGTTTCTCTATACCGCGAGCCCATGGTGTAGTAAATGAAGATGTTGAAGGTGGAGTTGGTGTACGTGGAGATTTCGCTGATCCACAAGATAGTCATGAAGAAGTTATGATGGCGCCTTCCCGAGTTCACCTCTGGCAACAACAGCATAGAGAAACGCATGAAGGCAACAGGAGAAATGCAGACGACGAACAAGATGGAGTTGCCGATGAGCATTCGGGTCAAGGCCACTTCTCTGGGCGAGACAGCGGAGGAAGATCCAGATCTCCAGGACACCGTCTGCCGAAGCTTCACCGTTGTCATGATCGTCACAATCGTCACCACAAGCATCTCGCCTCCAGGCAAACCCAACCCAAACACTAAGCTGTCCAGATAGTCGATAAACTCCCTGTGCGCTCTGTAAAATTCGCCTTCGATGCCAGTGACTACCGTGATGCCTAGGTCTGGATCGTGGATGCATCCAATGCGATATCGAAAAACGACGATAAAAAAGAGACTTAGGACTACGACAGTCATCACGATGATGATCCTTGCCATCG
>CM054144.1:37161966-37166966 GCA_028751875.1 Rapana venosa
CTGACCAACACTGCAGGTGTCTGTATCTCTCGGGCCCGGTTGACGCCGGGATATATTATGATAGTAAGCGTAGAGTACAACCCTGTCAAGTAGTCTCAAAGCATATGCACTTCCACAGCAGCATCATTACGCCATCCTCATTGTCATTGATCATCATGCATTAAAAAAAATTGCCTCTGATTCGGTGGTCCCGGTTTCTCTGGTCTCGTGGTGACATCAGATTCGGTTTGCCCATACACTTCTGTGCCTGTGGTGGGTTTGTGTCAAAGCCTTTGGGGTTGGAGGTTCGCGGGGGACGGTCGTTGGAGGGACGTTATGGTGGTTGCCACCTGGGGTGGGCAACTCACTCAGTCTGGCTCCGCGACTGAGCTAATACTGTCGTTAGTAGGGGGCTTAGTAGGTGGTGTCCTGCGTATGTTAGCTCAGAACAGGCACCACTGAACACCACCAAAGTGACCCAGCAGCAGTGCAGGGCCCCTCTGGCTGGTGGCCCCACGGCGGCCTGATAGTGATGGGCTCCCTGTGGACTTCCGACCCTGAGGATGAGACATAACAAATCTGGGTGTGGTTGTGGCGGGGAGATTGGAATGAGCGGCGTGGGAACAGAGGGACGGGGGTCGTCAGAAGATGAGGCAGCAAAAAAAAAAAAAAAAAAAAATGTAGAAAAGCGCATGAGTGCTTATTCCATTATCCTCGATATAAAAGAATAAATGAATTAAATAAATAAATGCCTTGCTGCATGCTCCAACGTTGTTTCTTCCGGCCTCAACACGCTAGTCCCACACTAAACTTGTCCATGTCGATTCGCCAAGTTCAGAAGCCCACAGGGAGCTTTTTCAATGTTAGGCTAGTTACACTGAGACCCTAGTTGTTGATGGAAAGGAAACCTGGCTGATTCTGTTCACTCTGTGATGTATATTTTCATTTCAAGATGACTGCTTTTGTGGATGACCTTTTTATGATTTGAGGTTTTGAAGAGTTCGCCTCAGTGTGTGTGTGTGTGTGTGTGTGTGTGTGTGTGTGTGTGTGTGTGTGTGTGTGTGTGTGTGTGTGTGTGTGTGTGTGTGTGTGCACATCACACACTTGCGTTCTTAAGCACACGCGTACATTAAGTTTGTCAGAGAGACAGAGAGAAAGATACAGAGACAAAGACAGGGAGAGACAGAGAGAGAGAGAATGTGTGTGTGTGTGTGTGTGTGTGTGTGTCTGTGTGCGCGTGTGCGCGCAGCTACAAATACACAGTAAGTAGAAATATTTTTCAGGTGTTTGTAAGGAAAGAACAAGAGGCAGAAGGTGTGCTTGACTGAACATAGCAACCTGGAAACGGTGTCACAGACTTGTGGTTCGTATGATGTAATATTGGATCTATGCTATTGCACCCCCTTCCCCACGTTCTCCTATTGCAAAGGGCGCAAGCTATGTGCAATCACTCTGTTTGTCTGTCTGTCTGTCTGTTTGTCTGTCTGTCTGTCTGCCTGTCTATGTTTGTCTGTCTGTCTCGGTCTGTCTGTCTGTCTCTTCTCTTCTCTCCCACTCTTTTCTCTCTCTCTCTCTCTCTCTCTCTCTCTCTCTCTCTCTCTCTCTCTCTCTCTCTCTCTCTCTCTCTCTCTCTCTCTCTCTCTCTCTCTCTCTCTCTCTCTCTCTCTCTCTCTCTCTTTACTTGTCTGTCTGTCTGTCTGTCTGTCTGTCTGTCTGTCTGTCTGTCTGTCTGTCTGTCTATCTATCTATCTATCTATCTATCTATCTATTATAATTCTGAGGTGAATCAAAACAGTACAGAGCGTGTTTCTGCCTGAATAGAAACACTAACCCCCACCCCCACCCCAGCCCCACCCCCACCCCCATCCCTCTCCCGGTCATCCACAATAACGCCTGCGATGGTAAAGGCCACAATACTATGGTAACGCAAATAATTAAACCCGATGAGAGCCAAATACACAAATTTATCCTCTTTCGAGCCTGGGCTTAGTATGTTAAGGGCAAGGCTGTCCTGCCAGATACACACAGAGCCAGAGACGGCAGAAGCTGCTGGGATAAATGCAAAATTATCAATCAGGTTGTTTGATGTCTTGTGTTTATTTCTTCTTCTTCTTCTTCTTCTTCTTCTTCTTCTTCTTCTTCTTCTTCTTCTTCTTCTTCTTCTTCTTCTTCTTCTTCTTCTTCCTTCTTCTTCTCTCTCTTCATCGTCGTCGTCGTCGTCGTCGTCGTCCGTTCACTCAGGCTGCAACTCTCTCTGTCTGTAAAACGAGTCGCGCTGCCATTAAGTGCCTGGCAAGTCAGGCCCAGCGCATCCGACTTCAGCGTGGGAGAGATTGGCAATTTATTTGGTTTAAAAAAAAATCTTTCTGGAATAAAGGTAGGGCAATGGACCAAGAGGGTGGAAAATAGACAACAAGAAGGAGGTAACAAGAAGAAAAGGAAGAGGGCAGAAAGAAAGAAAGAAAGAGATAGAAAAGAGGAATTTCTAAGCACAGATTTTCCAGAAGATGGGGATGATATTTATACACAGATCCATGACTCAACGAGGGGGATGCGAGGTGAGGCAAATATACCTGGCTACACAGTGAGGTATTTGAAAACAGCCGTACACGCAAACGTGTTATACCATGTGTTCTTACATCTCATTGTGAAGTGCAGGTGTTATGGCCATACTGGGTTTTCATGTCTAATGCCCGGACTTGTCCTGTGTTTGTAACTCTGCAGGAGGACTCTCCGCTGGCCTCAGATGACTCATTCTGACCTCAGAGCAGCTCTCCAGAAAGTTAATAAGAAACGATTTTCAGATTTGCACAGGGAAGAAGCAGGAAAATGGACTGGGCAGGCAGACAATAAGCATAAGTATGAGAGAGATACATTTATTTATTTATTTTATTCTTTTTATACCGAGGATAATGGAATAAGCACTTACGTGCTTTTTCTTTACATCCAGTCCCCGTGTGTATGTGATTTTGTAAATTCTGTCATGTGTTCCCACTGGCACAAAATGGCCTACTCTTACGAAAAGCGGAACAGGATTTAACGTGTGCGCAAGTTGTTCTGCGTGCGTTCGCACACGGGACTTCTGTTTATAGTCTCATCCGAAGGACTTTTGGGGAGAGTGGAGTCTGCATTGATGTTAACTCTAGGGGAAAATATCCCCCTTGAACTGGAATCGAACCCGGGTCGTCAGGTTGCGAGCGCAATGTTCTTACCACTAGGCTATCCCGTACCCCACAAGAGAAAGAGAAAGGGGGAGACTATGACAATGACAATGACAATAATTTATTCAAGAAAAAGGTCACGGCCTCATTCGAAGGGGTATTCGTCATTGGTATTGATTTGTACATTCCACACTTGATTCCTAAACCTCCAACACTTACATAACATGTTTGCAATCTAAAGGTAAATCATGACATCATCGTTTCTCTTCTTCAGAAGGAACTATCCAGGCCCATAACAGCATTTCGTATAGTGTTTTCATTGGTAGAGGACAATAGCGGGACTAACTGCCCCCCCCCAAAAAAATCGGTCCTCAAAAAAGGCAAAAAACCCCTCAAAGAACGTTTTAGTAAGAGCATGGTAGATAACTATTTGCACTAGCAAAGTAAAACATCACACAAAGAATCGGTGTACGAACTCTTGACTTTCCAGTCTATTTTCCCTTGACGTTTGATGCGCCAAACATCTCGAACGTATATACTACAGTTTAAGATGGTAAATTTGGTTATTTGACAATCATGCAAAGGTTAGAAGGGGCGAGAAGGGGGGAACAGGAAGTGAAAAAAGTGTTTAGCTCCTTTCTTCCCCAAACAATCCGGATTTCCTTTTTTCCTTGTCACCCACCCCCTGTCGCACGTGCAAACGTCCCAAAAAAGCTGACAAAAGGGGATGGCTGCCCCGAAACACCAAAACGTAAAGTTCACCGAACAGCTCCTTTTTTTTTTTTTCCTGTAACCGCTTTCCACATCCCCGTCAGTCCCCCCACTCTCTGACATTTGTTTTTTCTGTCCGTCCTCCCTGGCCCCATCTGTGTGGTATGCTTGAAAGGGATTGACGTTGTGTAAAAGCAAAATTCAGAGGGGATAAAGGGGGAATGAAGGAAAAAAAAAAAAGAAAGAAAGAGAGACAACAGACAGAAAGACAACAACAGAAAGACAGGCAAAAGAAAGACAAACACAAAGAAAAGGGAAGAAAAGAAAAAACAAAAAAAAGAAAGACAGACAGACAGACAACAGAAAGACAAAAGAAATTTAAAAAAAAAAAAGAAAGAAGGGAAAAAAAAAAAAGGGAAGAAAGATGAAAATACAGTGTAAACGAAAAAAAGAAAGAACGAAAGAAGAAAGACAGCATAAAAAGAAAAAAGAAAATGAATTGAAACAAAAAAAACCCTGAAAATGATTTTTTTAAAAAAAAAAAGGGAAAGGCAAGCCCACAAACAGTTACAGAAAATACAACAAAAGAACATTATTTTCATCTTCAAGAAAACAACTAAATCACCACCCCCATTACCACCACCACCCCACCACCCCACCCAATCGCCACTCTACTAACATCAACAATGCGCCACCACCACAATCATCACACCACCACACACCAATTACATCAACAAACAGCAAACAAATCCAACAAGACGTTTCCAAATTTTAAACAACAACATATGTCTTTTATTTTAACTGTCCCAAAAACCTTCCAAATATTACGAAGATTTGTGAGAAAAATTAAAAAATTTTTTTCCCACTTCCATTTGTCTAAAACCCATCATTTCCCTTCACTTTTTCACCCAATTTTTTACACATTTAATATTGCCCACCTCTGCGTGAAGTATGCTTACAATGACAGCAGTGTTAACTAGGCCATAACTCATTATCTGTGCTACAAATTGAGTGTATAAAAACCACCTTGTTTGCAGCTTTCAGTCTCGGAAGACTGTGGAGTTGCGCTCTAGGTGTTTATTCTGGTACATTGATTGACATTGTGTAGAAAGAAAGAAAGACAGACAGACAGACAGACAGACAGAAAGA
>CM054144.1:37169466-37181966 GCA_028751875.1 Rapana venosa
AAAAAATAACCAAGAGGGAGAGGGGATAGAAAAGTAAGGAAAATGTCAGAAACAAACAGAGGGACAGAAAATGGGACATGCTTAGCACAGAACTTTCAGAGGGTTGGGCTGTTCTTCATACTGAAAGTGTTTCCAGCATTCCAAGGGGTGGGGTGGGGAGGGGGGCGTGTCTTTAGGTAGTTATACCGCAAGATCTGGATAATATCATTTGAAGCGCGCGGGCGTGTGTGTGTGTGTGTGTGTGCGCGCGCGCTAATATATGTTTGAATAAGGGGGTGGGGGAATGTCTAACATTCTTGTTGTTTTATTTCTTCAGCCATCCTACTTACATGTCCTGCAACAGACACTTTTCTTTTACGCATTTTCAAAGTAGTGATATATTAGGCAGCCTCACATCTATTTCCCACCACTCCCCATCCCTCTTTCCACTCCTACGCATACAGACTCACTCATAGTTATCAGATTTGCTTAGAATCCATGAAACTGTGGATCATCTTTTTTTTTAGGGGCATGGGGGTATGATTTACTTAATGTATTTAGGGATGTTTTTTCTTTGAAGTTTAGCTTGTATAGTTCCCGGCTAAATTTGGTCTGTGTCATATTTTTGCACTGTAGTAATTTTGTGCGTGATGTTTTGTCATATTCAGCTGCCAGTGTCTTGCCTAAAGCGGTGTAGTGTACGTGACAGTGTATGTGTGTGTGTGTGTGTTTGCGTGCGTGCGGGTGCGCGCGCTTCAAATGATATTATCCAGGTCTTGCAGCATAACTATCTAAAGACACGCCCTCTTCCACACCCACACCCTTGGAGTGCTGGCAGCACTTTCAGTATGAAGAACAGCCCAACCCTCTGAAAGTTCTGTGCTAAAAATGTCCCATTTTCTATCCCTCTGTTTGTTCCTGTCATTTTCCTTATTTTTCTATCCCCTCTCCCTCTTGATTATTTTTTGCCTTCTTAATCCTGTCTGTACCATTTCATTTATTTATTAATTTATTTATTTATTATTTTATTTCGAGGATCATACAATTTTTTAAAAAACTAGTCCCCGTTTGTAAGCAGTTATGTCAATTTTGTCATCCGTTCCCACCGGCACACAATGACCTACTCTTCCGAAAAGCGGAACAGGTTTTAACGTGCGTGCAAGATGTTCTGCGCGCGTTCGCACACGGGACCTCGGTTTATAGTCTCATCCGATGGAATTTAAGGGGAGTGGAGTCGGCACTGATGTTAGTTAAATCCAGAGGAAAAATCCTCTTGAGCGAGATTCAAACCCGGGTCAGGGGAATATTGCGGCCTTTTTCCTGGGTACTTTTTGTATATTTTATGTCATGAGCTACTCTGAAGGTTGAATCTGCCGGCTGAGGCCAGGGGCAGACCTGTGGTGTGAAAAGCACAAGAAAAGACAAGGCACTACCTATCCTTCCAAATACAAGTCTTTCGGATGAGACTATAAACCGAGGATCCGTGTGCGAACGCACGCAGAACATCTTGTGCACACGTTAAATCCTGTTCCGCTTTTCGTAAGAGTATGCTATTGTGTGCCGGGGTTTGGAACGGATGACAATATTTACAAAACCGCACACACACGGGGGACTGGATGTTGAAAAAAAAGCACGTAAGTGCTTATTCCATTATCATCGATATAAAAGAATTAATAAAATAAATAGAAAAATAATAAAATAATTACGGGAACGACGACGTCGACGACGACAACGAATAAGAAGAAGAACAACAATAACAACAACAACAACAACAACAAGACAAGAGCAAGAACAAGAAGTTGTTTTTTCTTATTGTGATTCGTATTGTGAGTTGTTTTTTCTTATTGTCGATAAAATATGCCTTCCTCAAAGCATCATGTTGAGTCATTCCATTTTTTTTTTGTTTTTTTTTGGTACTGCAAACGAGGGTAGCAGCTGGTTCATGTCTTTTAAAAACATGTTTTTGTTGCTTGGAATGCTGTTGTTGGTGTGTTTTGTTGTTGCTGCTGTTGTTGCTGCTGCTGCTGATGTGCTGCTGATGCCTTTTTTTCTTTAATCTCGATTTCAGATACATTCTCTCTTTCATTTTGTTATTGTGTGTCTGGCTCTTTTACCCTCTGTTCATGCTATTGTAGAGGACATTTTTGTTTGGGCTTTTTTGTCTCTGTGGTTGTGCACTCTGTTTCTTCTTGTTGTTTTTCTGGTCGCAAAATCAGCTCTTCGACAATATTTTTTTCTCTTACTTTCCAATGTTGACATTCTTGGTTCCAAACGATAGCAAATACAAACACACCGAAGAAACAGTACATCCCCACCCCCACCCCATCCCCTACAATACTCACTGACGTCTCAGTCTTGATTCAGAGCCACAAGGAAAATACAGTGATAGTGGACAGTGTGTACCTGGGGTGGTATCAGTGACATTGCAGAGATCAGGAGGGGCTGTCTTGCCCACCAAACACTGGCCACTCACGTGTGTCTGTCGGTCTGGATTCGCTGGCCTTCTTCCTGGTCAGTGTCAGCTGTCCAGAAAGATAGGGCTGGACACTGTCGTGTGATTGAATCACGCCGTTATCCATGGGAAACACAGAGAGACATAATTCTAGGCACAAACACAGAGATGTAGACAATGATAGACACAGACAAACAGACTCGGATATACACAAACATGAAGTCACAGAAACAGGTTCATGCATGCATGCATGCACGCAAGCGCACGTGTGCGTGCGTGCGCGCGCACACACACACACACACACATACACACACACACACATGGTTGGCAGTTTACCTGGATGGTTGGTTCATTGGCAGGTTGGTTGTCTGGTTAGATGGTTGGCTTGAAACTTGATTAGTCGTTTGCTCGCTTGTTTGTATGCTTGTTTGACTGGTGGTCGGTGGAGTAAAATGTTGTTGTTGTAGTTGTTGTTAATGTTGTTTTAGCTTTGGTCATGTTCCCTGCAAAACAGCACTTCTTTCCTGCATAAAGGAAGTAACATGGGAGATGGCTATACCTGCAATACAATCCGTACACCCCCAACTTCAGATCTTAGCTTTCCAATTTCTCTGCCACTACATCTCACGCTTGATATTGTTTGTCTCAAATCTATTTTTTCTTTAGTTTCACAGGGTGTCTTCTCTCTTATCAAAGGCTTTGTAACGACAGGCTTCTTTGCGATAAAATTCAGCTGCTCACCCAAGAGACACTTTGGCCCTATGTGCAATGGCACTTTTTAAACATGTTTATGTTTGTATGTGTATTTTTCCTATGGGACTAGCCTTTTTCTATTGAAATTCACCAGGGACCGTTTTCTTGTTTTCTTTGGGTCCTTGTATGTGTGTTTGAAATGTGATGTACGCTGGAATATGACCAATAAAGTGAGGTTGATGGAGGGGGAAAGTTTGAGTTCAAACAGTAGACCGCTACATTGTGTGTGTAGATAATTTCATGAGCATTCAAGTGTAAAAACAATTTTGCTGCTCATCTTGTTCGTTTTGTTCGAAACAAAACGTAAGGTACTGAAGATATAATCATTTTGCTTGCCTTCCTATCTAAACAACAACATCATTTGCATTCCAATCGACTTTTGCATTATATTTGTATTCCAATCGCCTTTTGCATTCTATTTGTATTCCAATCGCTTTTTACGCAGGTGTGTTACCTGTAGACCACCAATCCACTAATCTGCTGCCCTAGCACTAGTGTCATCATCTGTTTTCATGTTGTACACATATACTGAATACGACATATGCATGTTAAAATGGTTTTAGTTTTGAGCTGGGAAATGCAAGCAGACTCAGTGTATTTGTAAAAGACAAAAGGTATGTAGCTCCAGACATGCATGCTACTCGCTGATTAGAATGGAAATGACATTGTTGTTGTTGGTTTTTACAGGGTGGCAAGCAAGATAATTATATCTTCAGTGTCTTGCGTTTCTTTTGTTCAAACAAAACAAACATGACGAAAGCAAAATTGTTTTACACTTGGAATGTCTATGAAATTATTCACACATACACACAAGGAATAACAGCATTGATTAACCATAGATTAACAAGTACTTACAATCTGTCCACTAAACAGCAAACAAACAAAGAATCAACAGTTTTGCCAATAAGTCAGTCAGTGATTCATCCAGTAAATGGTTGAACAAGCGATCACAATCAGTCAATTAACGGCAGACAAACAACCAACAGTTTTGTCAATAAGTCAATCAGTGATTCACCCAGTGAATGGTTAAACAAGCGATCACAATCAGTCAATTAACGACAGACACAACCAACAATTTTGTCAATAAGTCAGTCAGTGATTCACCCAGTGAATGGTTGAACAAGCGATCACAACCAGTCAGCTAAGCAACAGACAGAAAATCAACAATGTTGTCCATAATTATTCTTGATTACTAGAAGTATTCAAAATGATTGATCCATGAATTTTTTTTCTAGAAACGATTGTTCATAAACGATTTGTCCGTAAATGATTATCCGTAAATGAGTAGCCAGTACATGATTCGCAGTACGAATTCATCAGTAAATACTCGATATGATTCATCTAGTAAACGATTGATTCAGTGAATGATTATTCGATAAATGATTGACCCAGTAAATGAGTCAGCCAGTAAATGATTGCATCGGTAAAGAATTCATCCAGTGAAATTATTCGATAATATGATCAGTAATGATGCCAGTAAATATTGATTCGAGTAAATGATTGATCCAGTGAAGGATTTATTCGATGAATAATTGATCCAGCAAATGAGTCATCCAGTAAATGATTGATTCGGTAAATGATTGATCCAGTAAACGAGTCATCAAGTAAATGGTTCATCCAGTAAATGGTTTATCCAGTAAATATTCATCCAGTAAATGATTCATCAACTAAATGATTGATCCAGCAAATGATTCATCCAGTGAACCACTCTGACGACTTCTTCTCCCGGATGCTGTTGTCATTCATCCATCGCGGTCCACAAACGCTACGCAGTGCTAGGCAGCGAGCACGTTCCCTGAGAAAACCACTGACGCTTCTGCGTTCCTTCACACACACAAACGGAAAATGCCAGGGCTGTAATTGTGTTGCACCACTTACCCTCTTCTCCATTTCCCCTTGGATACGGTGTATGTAGTTTGTCTCTGCCAGTAGAGATCCGTCTGCGAGTCTTCGATCCCTGGTGGGAAAATTACCATCTTCTCTGCTTCTGTCTGTCACAGTTTGAGACGGGTGCTGCAGATTTGTTGCAGACATTGTGAAGGAGAAACTGGAGCTCCCAAATCTTGAGTTTGTTTGATATTGTTTACGGGGTTTTTGTTTGTTTTCGTTGCTCGGATAGAACTGTGATGATGACCGGTGGGAGATTCCCACATATGCATCCATTATCCCCCATCATGTAGGTAACCGCATTCCGACTGCGGGGATAGTGTTTAAGTTTTTGTCATCTGTTCCTACATGCACCAAAGTGGCCTCTCCTGAAAGGCAGAACGGGTCTGCGTGCGTTTGTACACGTGGCCTAGGTCTGTAGTCTAAACCTGAAGGACTTTGACATTCAGTTTGATTATCTCGTAAAACCTGGAAAGACAGGGCTAGGCTACGAATCAAACCCAGGACCTCACGGCTTACGTGTTACGTCTTAACTGTCCTGCCACCTTCCTTTGTTGTTTACAAATGAATTTGCTTGACGTCTAGGTCTTTTCTTGAAGGTGGATGGATAGAAGATTTGGGGTTTTTGAAAATATATTTTTATTCAAAGTTTCCAATCACAGTTTAGCGAATCTTCTTTTAAGTCAAACAAGCACAGTATCCAATATGTCGAGCGAAATGCAATGGGAAATTTCACCGGTGAAACAGTTGTTCCGGTGATTTTTGGGACAGAAACAACATAGACAGACGCATCGGACAGCCAGAGAGCAGTGGATGGGCAATGTCACCAAAGTTTGAGGTGGGAGAAAGCAAGACAATTCTTTAATAGCACGGAATGCTGACGACAATGACCATCTGCAAAAGAACAGATTTTGCTAGATCTTTCCTTTTCTTTACTCAAAGTATTTTCGGGTGGTGGTGGTGGTGGTGGTGGTGGTGGTGGTGGTGGTGGTGGTGGTGGTGGTGGTGGTGGTGGTGATTGTGGTGGTGGTATGTGCGTATGTGTGTATGTGTGTTTGTGTGAATGTGTGTGTATGTGTGGTGTAAATGTGTGTGTTTCTTTTTTCTTTCTTTCTTTTATTCTTTTATATCGAGGATAATGGAATAAGCACTCATGTGCTTTTTTACATCCAGTCCCCGTGTGTATGCAGTTTTGTCAATTTTGTCATCTGTTTCCGCCGACACACAATAGCCTACTCTTCCGAAAAGCTGAACAGGATTGAATGTGTGCGCAAGATGTTCTGCATGCATTCGCGCGTGTGTGTAAATGTGTGTGTTTGTATGTGTGTGTTTGTGTGTTTTTGTGTTTGTTTGTATGTGTTGTGTGTGTGTGTGTGTGTGTGTTGTGTGTGTGTGTGTGTGTGTGTGTGTGTGTGTGTGTGTGTGTGTGTGTGTGTGGTGTGTGTGTGTGTGTGGTTTGCTTATTTCATTCTGAATCGCAAGCGTCCTGCTGAAGCACTTTCTAGAGGATTGCTGAAGAATGGCTGGCTAATGAGTGATACAGACTGGTTGATTGGGTGGTTGGGCGGTCAGTTAGCTCGTCGGTTGGTTAGGTTGGAGGTTGATAATATTTGTTCCAGGTTTTTTTTTCCCCAAGTCTTGCTGTGTTTATCTCCATTTCTAATTGTATCGACTGTTCCAGTGTTCTCTTTCAGTATCCCAGTCTCTTTCTGTTCGCCTTCATCTTTGTCTGTTTATCTGTCTGTCTGCCCGTCTGTCTGTCTGCCTGTCTGTCTGTCTGTCTGACTCCTCTCTCTCTCTCTCTCTCCTCTCTCTCCTCTCTCTTCTCTCTCTCTCTCTCTCTCTCTCTCTCTCTCTCTCTCTCTCTCTCTCTCCTCTCTCCTCTCCTCCTTCTCTCCTCTCTCTCTCTCCCTCCTCTCTCTCTCTCTCTCTCTCTCTCTCTCTCTCTCTCTCTCCTTCTCTCTTCTCTCTCTCTCTTCTCTCTCTCTCTCTCTCTCTCTCTATCTCTCCTGTCTCTCTCTCCACTTCTCTCTCTCTCTCTCTTCCCAATTTTCCATCTCTGTCTGGTTCTGCCTGTTTCTCTTGTGTGTATGTCTTTTTGTCTCTGTCTATCTCTCTTTCTGCATGTGATTTAAATAAGGTTTATTCATTAATAAGCATGGAACAAGCATACCATAATGAACATAATCAGCATAGCAGCAACATGCAAGTAGCTTATAATGTGCTGCAACATCGACATTCATATGGCAACTGCATCTGCCTGTGTCTGTCTGCCTGCCTGTCTGTTTGCCTCTCTGTCTGTCTGTCTATTTGTCTCTCTATCTGTATGTCCCTGCGCGGGTGCATGCGCGTGCGTGCGCATGTTTATGTGTGTGTGTGAGCTGTCATCTGTCTGTCACTCTCTCTCTCTCCTCTCTCTCTCTCTCTCTCACTCTCTCTCCTCACTCTCTCTCTCTCTCTCTCTCTCTCTCTCTCTCTCTCTCTCTCTCTCTCTCTCTCTCTCTCATCTCTCTCTCTCTCTCTCTCTCTTCTCTCTCTTTTCTCTCTCTTCTCTCTCTCTCTCTCTCCTTCTCTCTCACAAATGACCACAGTGTGTCATTTCTATCTTTGATTCTCAAGGATAACTGTTTTATGAGCATCATCTTTGCTACCTAGCTTTCTGTTTGTTGTTTTCTGTTTGGTTGGTTGGTTTTTTGTTGGGGTTTTATCTATCTATCTATCTATCTATTATCTATCTATCTATCTATCTATCTATCTATCTATCTATATATCTATCTATCTATCTATCTATCTATGTTTGCTTTTTATCGATTTATCATTTTGTTCCTTCACTTCCCCTTTACTGTAATGTAAAACAAAAACAAAACACAAAAACCCAACAAAACAAAACAAAGCTAAAACCATACTACAAACCTACTCTCTGGAAACAATGGTTCTATCGAAAACATCCAACAGCACACGACACATATAACGTAATATCTCTAGAGCAAAAGTGAAAACATGCTGAAGATTCTCTATCCCTGCCTGATATAATTATCTTCTTGCCAGAACCTCCCCCACTTCCTCACATATCACCTTTTTAAAAAAAACATTTCTTTTGCAGTTTCTCTCTTACCGACCTCCACTTTTGGTACACTATGTCTGGCCTACATTCTTCACCCATAGCTTTGATGTAATAAAATCTGCAGTCTCTGATTCTGGTAAGGAAATTACAGTACAGATGCAGACCCAGTCTGTGGTCCCTGCTTCTGTCTCTAGGCTGCATTGATGCTGACAGTGGTTAGTTACATATGTCATCAGGAGGTTGGGGTGTTTATGATTCGGTATTATTATCCGGTGATATAAACATTGTTTGTGCCTACTATTCTGTCTCTTTTTTCCCCCTAGTGTTTGTGACTTTTTCTCTGTTTTGCATATGTCTGTCTGTGTCTCTGTCTGTCTGTCTCTCTCTTTCTCTCTCTCTCTCTCTCTCTCTCTCTCTCTCTCTCTCTCTCTCTCTCTCTCTCTCTCTCTCCTCTCCTCTCTCTCTCTTTCTCTCTTTCTGAGCAAGAATGAAGACATACTCCTCTCCACAGAACATTCTCCACTTCCTTACATATCCCCTTTTTATATATATTTCTTTTGCAGTTTCTCTCTAACCGACCCTCCACTTTTGGTACACTATGTCTGGCCTGCATTCTTCACCATAGCCTTGATGTAATAAAGTCTGCAGTCTCTGATTCTGTTAAGGAAATTACAGTACAGATGCAGACCCAGTCTGTGGTCCCTGCTTCTGTCTCTAGGCTGCATTGATGCTGACAGTGGTTAGTTACAAATGTTATCAGGAGGGTGGGGTCTTTATGATTCTGTATTATTATTCCTGTGATATGAACATTGTTTGTGCCCACTATTTTGTCTCTTTTTTCCCCATTCTGTATTATTATTCCTGTGATATGAACATTGTTTGTGCCCACTATTTTGTCTCTTTTTTCCCCTAGTGTTGTGACTTTTTCTCTTTTGGGGTCTGTCTGTCTGTCTGTCTGCTCTGTCTCTTTGTCTCTCTGTTTCTCTGTCCTTTTGTCTTTCGTCTCTCTCTCTCTCTCTCGTCCCTCTCTCTCTCTCTCCTCTCTCTCTCTCACCCACCCTCTCCCCTCTCTCTCTCTTTCTCTCTCTCAACTCTCTCTTCTTCTCTCTCTCTCTCTCTCTCCTCCTGTCTCTCTCTCTGTGAGCAAGAATGAAGACATACTTAGATTCTATATCCTTGCATGATATTATCTTCTCCGCAGAACCTTCCCCACTTTCTCACATATCAGCTTTCCCCCTTTCTTTCTTTCTGCAGAGTCCCTCCAACTAACCTCTCCCATTTGATACACTAGGCCTATGTCTGGCCTACGTTCTTCACCATAGCCTTGATGTTTTAAAGTCTGCAATCCTGATTCTTGTGAGAAAATTACCGTACAGGTGTAGAACCTGGGTCCGTCCCCCTTGCTTCTGTCTCTAGGCTGCATTGATGTTGCCAGTGGTTAGTTACAGATGTTATCAGGAGGGTGGGGTCTTTATGATTCTGTATTATTATTCCGTGATATAAACATTGTTGGTGCCCACTAGTTTGTTTCTGTTTTTTCTAAAGATTAAAAAAACACCTTTTCTCTATTTTGTGTCTGTCTCTATCTCTGTTTCTGTCTCTATTTCCGTCTCTGTTTCTGTTTGTATGTCTCTGTCTGTCTGTCTGTCTCTGCCTCTGTTTCTATCTCTGTCTGTCTGTCTGTGTGTGTGTCTCTCTCTCATACACACATGAACATGCGTGCATGCATACACACGCATGCACAAAGAAACACGCACACCCAAACACACACACACAAACACACACAAACACACACACCCACACACCCAAACACACACACACACGCACGCACGCACGCACTCACGCACGATTGTCTAATATCACTTTAAGTGAACAGACGAAAAAAACGAAGCAACAAACAAACACACGCACGCACGCACGCAGAGTATACACAAAACCATTTTTGCAGAATAAACCGTTGTTGAGTGGCTGTTTTTGTATGTGTCCTAGATAACCATCTATTTCCTTACTGTCTTTTATCTGATGCTTTTTTTTTTTATATCGCTTTACATTGCAATCTTTCTGCTATCATCATTTAAACCATGGTGTGACATGGCACCAGGGGAAACTATTTTTTGACAGGGTCTGAATTAAAGGCAAAAAAAAGATCTGGTTCATCATTATGCAACACAATTGACACACTCATATCTGTTGAAAAAAATGATAAAGACAAATCTTTAATGCACTTTTGTAGTTTAACATGCGGTTTTTTTCCTAACTGTTTTTGATGTACTGGAATTATAGTTTTATTGGTAGTTCTTATCTTCATATTGAAATTTCAGAAACATTAAATTTCTGCTAATGTATATTTGATTAAATGAGTTAATGCATAATCGAATAAAATAGCGCATGCGACTAGACAAATCAATATTGAAAACTTTTCTAAACATCAACAAGAAGAAAAAAATCAACGCTCTCAGCAAAAAACCCCACACATCCACCCCTCAACAACAAGAAAACAAATATACAACCAAGTCTGATACTCTCTTCCAATACTGTGGTGTTTTTTTCCATTCAAGCATCCAGCAATACGCACCATAGCAATGTAATAACACGACACAAATGAGGACATACGGACCTGTGTCTGAGATACCCTCTTTGGCAGTCTTCCCGAGTCCCTCGTATATCAGCTTGGTTTCAAACGTCTCTGTCAGGGACTCCCAACGCTTGATGGGCCTTGTCTGGCCGACTTTGCCCAGCGTGCAATATGTCTTTGGTATCGATTCGTGGAGCGATTACAAATAAAGATGCAAATCGTCTCCGCTGTTGATACCTCTGTCTATGGACTGATGTGTTACCTGAGTAATAGTGAGGAGTCTAGCGAAAGAGGCAGGGTCATACCTTTTTGAAGAATTACATATCGATTGTAGCTATTATTCATGTAGCCTGTTTGTGCGGTTTAACTGTTGTTTTGATTCATTTGTGCATTTTGCTAATCAATACATTATTGATACTTTGGCTACATTTTTTCTAAGTAAAAAAAAGGTTTTCATGTACAACAAATGTGGGTTCCTTTTTAAAAAAAGCTAAAATTTTCTTAGTTACGGGTTAAATTTAAATACTAACAAAAAATAAATTGTTTAAATAAAAAGTACATAAGCAGAAAACCCTTAGAACAACTAAAAACAAGCAACATGATAAAGCTTTTTTCCACAAATTAAATTTTTAAAAAAATTCTAAAAATTCTGGACTTGTTACAAAAACACAGTAAACAATAAATTTTAATAATAGCCATGCAAAGAAAAAACAAAAATATATACGCAACGGAATCCTTCTTTCGCCATTCCTCCTAACCCTTCATAAATCATTTTTTTATTCCAATGTTCCCGCCGCCTGCTTTCCCCCGCACTTGAAATTTCCCCGGGTCTGGCCCACCCCTTCCCCATCAAGGCCAAAGCCACGCGTGTTGTGGTCCGACCTCTGTGGGAAGTACGGGGAACACAGCTCTTTTCCCTTTTCTTCTTTTTAATTCTGACCCGACAGTTGAGAAAGTTACAGCTGCCATCGGGGGGCGACTACACTAACTAAAATAGCAGGGTGTAAGGGCCCATCTGAAAAAAAGGCAGGGCTGTAAAGGCCCCAATTGAAAAAAGGGAGCTTGAGGGCCCAAAAATGAAATAGCAGGGTGTAAGGGCCCATCTGAAAGGCATCGTAAGGTCCCCAAACTGAAATAGCGGTGTGAGGGCCCAATAGAAATAGCACGTAAATTTTCCCCCCTAAAAAGCAGGCTGAAGGTCCCAAACTAAATACAGCGTAAGGGTCCCAATCGAAATAGCAGAGTAAGGTCCCCCAATCGAAATAGCAAAGGGGTGTAAAAGGGCCCAATCGAAATACAGGGGTTAAGGTCCCAAACTTTAAAAAAGCAGGGTGTAAAAAGGTCCCAATCGAATTTGCAGGGGCCCCTGGGGTGAGGCCCAATTGAAATAGCGGGGTAGGTCCCAATCCGAAAAAGCAGGCTGTAAGGTCCCATCTGAAAAAGCACTGTAAGGTCCCAATCTAAAAAACAGCCCGAAGGGCCCATCTGAAATACAGGGCTGGGAAAAGGCCAATCGAAAAACAGCTGTAAGCCCAATCTGAAAAGCAGGCTGAAGGTCCAACTTTCCTTTTCCTTCCCTTTTCATTTTTTAAATTGAAGCTTGATGCTTCACCATGATGAACTGATTCACTAATTTGTTTATAATCTTTTAAAAAAATGTTAGTATATCTAAAAATGAAAGGTTGAAAAATAATTTGTTTATAATTTGAAAAATGTTGGCATATCTAAAAATAAAAGGTTACAAAAAATAGGGGAAAAGAATCGACCTTTAAAATATCCTTGTAATATTA
>CM054144.1:37189466-37199466 GCA_028751875.1 Rapana venosa
TTGTTCGCCGTCAAACAATATCGATACTCTAAAACCAGATGAAAAGAGTGTAAATACCTTAATATGTGTGTACAGACAATTAAGCCTGAAAATGATAAAATTACCATTATCAAAACACTCCATGAAATTATTGACAGATCGAACAGATTTTAGAATATAAACGTAAATAATGTAAACGGTTCTGCGACGGATTGCTTTTCTTTCCCCGTGTGGTGGAAATGTAAAGGTATGAAGTTACTGGGCTCAGTAATATGCAGGGTTTCTGCTTTTTTTTCTATTTGCTATTCTTATTTGTCCTATTGCTTCCTAGTGTGTTTGTGCATTTTTTCGCTACATTTTTGTTTTTGCTATATAATTTTCGTTACACATTTTGTTTAGTTCTGTTTGGTAGTGGTGGATATTGTCTTCAATTTTTTGTGTAATGGTATTTGTATATATAGAAAAATGTCTTTTTATATACATATAAACAAAACATTTTTCTATATATGTATATATTTCTCAAATATTCCCCAAATGCAGCCTTCAAAGTTTTATTATTGTAGTGGGTGAGGTTTTTTTCTATGAATCTTGGACAAAAATCATGTTTATGATGGGAATGAAGTTGTAACTGGTTCCCTGCACTTGTTTTTCCTCACTATATTTTGTCAATTAACTACTCGTGGGGTGGGGGTGGGGGGCTTAAAATAAGCTGTAGCTTGATGCCTTTCCCCTGCTGCTGTATTGACGTTTGCTTATGTTGTATGAGTATTGAATAAACCGGGTTTAACCCAAATGTGTATTCAGCCAACGAGGAGAAAAAAAAGAAGAAGTCACAGATGGTGCTTAATTAATGAATAAATAAATCACAGATAGTGCTTACTTATCTTGTGTGTGTGTGTGTTTGTGTGTATGTGTTGTTTGTGTGTGTGTGTGTGTGTGTGTGTGGTGTGTGTGTGTGTGTGTGTGTGTGTGTGGTGTGTGTATGTGTGTGTATGTATTATTGTGTTTTGTGCTTGTGTGTGTGTGGTGTGTATGTGTGTGTGTGTGTGTATATGTGTGTGTGTGTGTGTGTGAGTGTGTGTGTGTGAGTGTGTGTGTGTGTGAGCCCTAAGGCTGGTTAATCCCGAGAGCGCTTAACCACGACCACAAAACTACAACAACAGCAACAACAACAGCAACAATGAGTTGAATGATAGAGAACGCGTCCCTGTCTCAATACAAGTCTCGTGAAATGGACTTGTGTCCCAGACTGCAGCCTCTTTGCTGGTGATAAGAAAGGCAGGCAGGAAGACTGAGGAACTGTCAGAAACTATTCACAGCATTGTGCAGTAAGTATTAAATACACAACAGGTATGCTCAAGACCGCATGCGTGCGTGCGGGAACCCAGAAACACTAACACGAGCGCACGCGCGGGCTCACGCACGCACGCACACGGATCGCGCACACATACGCACGCTCGTGAACGTACGCACGCACATGCACACATGCACGAACGCACGCATTCACGCACGAACGTGCACACCACACACCACACACACACACTAACACACACTCTCTTCTTCTCTCTCTCCTCTCTCTCTCTCTCTCTCTCTCTCTCTCTCTCTCTCTCTCTCTCTCTCTCTCTCTCTCTCTCCTCTCTCTCCTCTCTCTCTCTCTCTCTCTCTCTCTCTCTCTCTCTCTCTCCTCTCTCTCTCTCTCTCTCCCTCTCTCTTTGCATTTTATAAGCTCAAAAAGATAGCGCACACAAAACGTAATAATTATAGTTTGTAATCGACTTTCAAACGTGAAAAATCTTCACACGCACGCTCGCACCAACACTCGCTTGAACATGACATGCGCAGTCACTCAAACGCACACACGGGTGCACACATGCATGCACGCATGCATGTACTCTAGGCAAGCAGGAAGACACACACACACACCCCACATACAACACACACACACACACACACACACACACACACACACACACACACACACACACACACACACGAACGCACACGCACACGAGGCCCCGTGTGCGAGCGCATGCAGAACATCTTGCGCACACGTTAAACTCTGTTCCGCTTTTCGTAAGAGTAGGCCATTGTGTGCCGGTGGGAACTGATGACATAATTTACAAAACCGCATACACACGAGGGACTGGACGTAAAAAAGCACATGATTGCTTATTCCATTATCCTTGATATAAAAGGATAAATAAATAAAATAAATAAAATAAACACACACACACACACACGCAACACCAACACAAACACGAACGCGCGCGCACACACACACCACACACACACGCACGCGCGCGCACGCGCACGCGCACGCACGCACGCACGTACTCACACATACACAAACATACACACATGGGCATGATAGCACGCACGCTCGTATACACACTCGCTCGGGTGAAACGTTTGCTGGCAGACACACATGGAAATACTCTCACACATAATTATCCACTCGTGCACGTGTGCATGCCAGCATGCACACTTCCCGCGTGAACATCACATCCTCTCTCTCTCTCTCTCTCTCTCTCTCTCTCTCTCTCTCTCTCTCTCTCTCTCTCTCTCTCTCTCTTTCCTCTCTCTTCACACACACACACACACACACACACACACACACACACACACACACACAACACACACACACACACACACACACACACACACACACGAACACAAACACAACACAACACATCACAGCAGAGAGCAAATTAAATCAACAACAATAACAACAAAAAAGCAAAAGCGGAGAGAGAAAGCAAGTATTGATAGTTTCTGCCTTTTGTGTTTGTTTCCGGCATTGTTGTAACTTACCTTAATTATCTTTTCTTTAGTTTTTAATTCTGATCAATCGCGAATAATTTGCAGTTAGCTGCCTGTTACCTGAGTGCTACTGCTTACCTGTCCATCTATCTGTATGTGGTTTAACTTGCTCATCTCTGTCTGTCTGTCTACCTGTCTGTTTGTTTATCTGTCTGTGTCTCTCCCTCTCTTTATCTCTGTCTCAATCTGTCTATCTGTCTGTCCGCCTGTGCCCCTGTCTGTCCGTCTGTCCGTCCGTCTGTCTGTCTGTCTGTCTGTCTGTCTGTCTGTTTCTGTCTGTCTTCTCTTCTCTCTCTCTCTCTCTCTCTCTCTCTCTCTCTCTCTCTCTCTCTCTCTCTCTCTCTCTCTCTCTCTCTCTCTGTATATCTTTCTGTTCCTGCTTCCCTCTGTATATGTCTCCCTCTCTTTTTCTGTCTGGGGGTTTTTTCTTCTATTTTTACGTCTGTGTGTATATTTATTGAAACTTTTCCCGTGACATTATTTTCATTTAACTAACAGCTCTTGCTGTTGGTAAAACGCTATAAATGAAGTGATTCTATTTATATTTTTCTCAGCATAAAGACATTTCTTTTTATCAGCCATTACGGTAAAGTTTTGTTTTTTTAACATGTATATGTGGCCGCTTGTCCACCATTAAGGTAGGTGCATTTAGACTTACATATTTATTCATTTATTCATTCATTTTAATTTTTTGCTTGATTTTTTGTATTCTTTATATCGAGGATAATGGAATGAGCGCTCGTGTGCTGTTTTACATCCAGCCCCCATTGTGTATGCGGTTTCGCAAATTTTGTCATCTGTTCCCACCGGCACACAATGGCCTATTCTTGTGAAAAGCGGAACAGGATTTAACGTGAGGGGAACTTCGGGAATAGTGTCTAAACACGACACCAGTCTGCACGCAGTTAAAAAAATTGTCATCCTTCCTACCGCCATGCAATGGCCTACTCTTGCAAGATGGAACGGGTTTTTAACTTGAGTGCAACAATTTCTGCGTGCGTTCGTACACGTTTATAATCTAATATCAAGAACTTTGGATGGGGTGTTATTTTATTTATTTATTTATTTATTCTTTTATATCGAGAATAATGGAATAAGCACTTATGTGCTTTTTTTACATCCAGTCCCCGTGTGTATGCGGTTTTGTAAATTTTGTCATCTGTTCCTACCGGCACACAATGGCCTACTCTTTCGAAAACCGGAACAGGATTTAACGTGTGCGCAAGATGTTCTGCATGCGTTCGCAGACGGGGCCTCGGTTTACAGTCTCATTCGAAGGTGTGGAGTCGATAGGCCTAATGATGTTATCCCGGGAGATTGAACAGGCGTCCCGGTGGCGACTCGAACTGGTGCCTTTAGATTAGTCTCCACGCTATAGCCGCTGTGCCATCCAGCCCTCAGCTCTATATTAGTACTATGTCTGTCATGTCTGTTTAATTCAGCGAAATGTGATAGTTTTTTCGATCATTTTTTTCATATAAGCTGTGTGTGTGTGTGTGTGTGTGTGTGTGTGTGTGTGTGTGTGTGTGTGTGTGTGTGTGTGTGTGTGTGTGTGTGTGTGTGTGTGTGTGTGTGTTCCGCTTGTATAGCCACTAAATCTTATCAAATTTCTCAGAGATTCTCACATACCCCCCCCCCCCCCCCCACACACACACACACACTCACAGAAAACCTGGAGTGAAGTAAGGAAGGAAAGAATGAGCGAAAGAAGACACGAATTAATGAAGTAACAGTTAACACACCTAACTCAATAAATCATAGTAGAACACTACGCTGCTCCGTGAAAACATAATTATGCTTACAAAAGGCTAAGTAGTGAAATCGCGCTTCAAAACAAAACAGACACATAATAAAGGAACTGTAAGAAGAAGACTGGCTTCGACTTCCGAAACTCCCAGCACCTTGTATCACATCGTCAGCATGGATGAGAACAATGCAGCCCACAGCACCTCCCAGTCACTGGTGGCACCCGGGGAGCGGAATACCTCAGCAGGACCCGGCTGCTTCAACATCATATTCAGCGAGGTGGAGTCGCTGTCCCTGGGCAGTCCGGACATCAACTTCGTCAGCTACGAAGTGGAAAACACCGTTCGCCGAATCAAGGAGAACTCCCTGGCCTGCCTGTTCCTGATTGGCGGGCCGGTCAACGTCATCAACATGGCGGTGTTTCGCAGGCAGGGTCTTGGTGACCGTGTCACTTTGTTGCTCTTTGCCCTGTCCCTGGCGGATCTGATGTTCTTGTGCGTCTCCTTCACGCTGTACAGCCAGCAGTTTTACTTGCAGTTCACCACTCAGGACAGATTCGGGCCCCTCATGAGCTTCCTGATCAACAGAAACTACATCACCTTTGTGGGCTTTTCCTTCGTTTCTCACGCACTCTCTACCATCGTGGCTGTGGAGCGATGTCTCTGCGTGATGAACCCGCTCAAATTTCAGCATCTGTTACGCACACGGACAACAGCCATCATCGTCGCTCTTGTCTACATCGTTCTCATCGGCGGGTTTTGTATCGTTGCTTTTCGGTATCGCATTGTGTGCGTTGATCCAGTGACTGGTTCCGCAGACACTACCGGCGTGGAAGTGGAGTTTTACCTAGCCCATAAGGAGCTCATCAACTCGCTGGATGGCTTCGTGTATGGCATGGCCCTGCCTGGCAGTGAAATGGTCGTGGTGATGATCGTGACCACACTGACAACAGTGAAGCTTCGACAGACTGTGTCGTGGAGGTCAGAGCAGTCCTCTAGCATCTCACCTCGCGAGGTGGCTTTGACGAAGATGCTGATCGGAAACTCCATTCTGTTCGTGATCTGCATCGCTCCTGTTGCGCTGATGCGCTACTACTGGATCTTCCTGCCTGACGTGGATGCTGGGAGGCGAAGCCAGAACTTCTTTCTGACCTGCCTGTGGGTCAGCGAGATGTTCACCTACGTCAACTCCACCTGTAACTTCTTTGTGTACTACACTATGGGGTCTCGCTACAGGGAAACGTTCTGGACCTTGTTGGGTAGAAAGCCCGTGTCTGAAAAAGAGCAGCAGCTAGTGAAGAATTGAAAGTAGACTTTTAAAAGTAGTGTATACTTTGGAGAGGATATAAAAATAAAATCAAGGAATCAGTGTCTGAAACCAAAGTGTCTCTTTCCCATTCTGTTATGTAACCATTTTTCTTTTCATCCCACGTCTTCCGTTTCGTTTCCAACTCTTCGGGAAGGTGGAACGGATTTTTAACGTGTGTGCAAGATGTTCTGCATGCATTCTCATACAGGGCTTTGACTTATAGTTTCATCTGCAGGATTTGGGGGCAAGTGAAGTCAGTAAAAGGTAACGGTGAAGGAGTCCCATAACCTAGAAGGTCGTAGGAGAGCGAGGCGTCAGAGACCTCAGCTTCTCTTGGAGCCAACATATTGAGGGTGGCGCCCATCTCCTCTCCCTCGCAGCTTTACCTTCCCTGACCCTAAAGACGCAGGTACCCATTTACAGCTAGGTGAACTGTGGGACTGTATTAAAGTCAAGGCTCACAAAGGGTCACCCATCCAACTGGTAACCATGATCCACGCTGCTTAACATTGGCTGGGGGAAAGCGAATGCTCCGACCACTGAGCTATCCCGTCACCTTGAAGTCAGTACTGATGTTAAATCCAGGGGAAAAAAATCCTATAAAACGGGAACCTCTGTGTTTGGCACCTAGAATATGTAATGTGTCTTACATTATTAAAACACCTCGCAGTAAATGTGAGACTGTAGCCATGCAAGTACACACTGTGTAAATGAACAGCATGTGCCTAGCTGTTTTCAAGGACCTCGCCTCGTAGGCAGCCATTGTTTTCTGTTAATGGAGTGGATAGTATGCTGAGATCTGTCGTGACACGAATGAAGACAATGTCAGCATGACATATCAATGACATAACATTTGGTTTCCGTTCCTCAACTCGAGCTCCGAGGTTCACCAATGATGAGGTTTTTTTGCGTATGTGACTGTTTTTACCCACTTTTTAGGTAGCTGCATTCTGACTTCACGGATATAACAATAGTTGAATGCAGGCAAACGAACTTTTTCTTAGGTCGATAACTGACAGTTTGTTTGTTTGTTTGTTTGTTTTTGTCTGAGCCAGGTGCGGTGAGTGAGACAAACAACTTTTTCTTGGATGCTAGCGCGTGCGCACACAACAGAACAACAAAAACACCACCACCAACAGCAGCATCAGCAGCAGCAGTATCAGCTGAAGTAGTAGCAGCAGCAACAGCAGCAGCAGCAGTAGCAGGAGCAGCATTTATGGATTTCCAGTCTTCATTGAAAACCACTGTTTGCCCCCTGTCTCTGCTACTGCCTAATGTCTCTGTCCTCTTCTTTTACTTTTCAATATTCTGTCCTTTACGTCAACAATGTATAATATACCTATTGCTGAAGTCATACATCATTCAACAATACTATGAACGATAGTCTTTTCTCCGACTCTGCATATCCTCGTTTCCTTTAATTAATAGCTTGGCTATAAACGTTTGCTAGTCTGAATCACCTAGTAGTAATTTATTTATGTATTTATTTATTTATTTTATTTATACCATTTTAAGTCAGAGATTTATCTGCCGGGATAGCGCATCGCCACAAGAGCAATGCCCACCCCCCCCCCCCCCTACCCCCCCCCCCCCCTACCCTTTTTTTTTTTTTTGGTCTGCAACTGTAGTTGTTTCCCTATCACAGTGGCTTTTTTCTAAGAATTTTGCCAGGAACAACTAACTCTCTTGTTGCCGTGGGTTCTTTTACGTGCGCTGAATTAGACCTAAACTAAGCAGAAAAATTCCTGTTTATATAATTATGTTCTCTGCCCTTGAATCGGAATGCTGCTACCTATCTCCATGGTGGGCAACAACAACAAAAATAAAACGGTCACATACGCAAAAATTCATCGTTGGTGAAACTCAAGAGTTCTAGTCGAGGAGCAAAAAGATATGGGTTTGTTTGTTTGGTTTTTTTTGGTTTCTCTAAAGATGTTTGCTTTGTTGTAGTTACTGCAGTAGTCACATTGTTTTGGGGTTTTTTAAAGGTTTTTTTGGGGGGGTCTTAGTTGGGTTTTTGTTTTTTTGTTGGGTTTTTTCTTTCTTCTTTGTTTGGCTTTGCGTAGATTTGCTCCAGTTGCCACCTGTCTTGAGTGGTGAAGCACTAGATTCGGTGTATGTGTGTGAAGTGGTCTTCAATACCACTCACTGATATACTGATGCTAGTACTTCAAGACACAACAAGTTGTCTGTGATAGTGTGTGTGTGTGCGTGTGTGTGTGTGTGTGCTGTGCGTCGTGTGTGCGCGCGTATGTGTGCGCACGTGAGTGCGTGTATGTGTTTGTGTTGGGGGGGGGGGGGGGGGGGGGGGTCGGGGTATTCGCTCTTCATAATCTATGGCCTATCAGTTCTATGTTCCCATGCCACTCACTGTAACATCATGACCGCAGCCACATTGCTGCTAGAACGAGAAGAAAGGCTTGCAGCCCAGGCAGACAGACCGGCGTCAGACTTTCACCTGTGCCCTCTGCCATAGGGACTGTCTGTCATTCCCGTGTCGGACTGGCCAGCCACACCCGACACTGTACCAGAATAAACACCTAGAGCGCAACTCCATAGTCTTTCGAGACTGAAGGCTGTCAAACATTGCTGCTATTCATATTCATATTCGCAAGGCGCGTTTTGTTTGTCAATGTTGGACTTTTTGGTCATAGTAGTTAGCATTTACTGCTGCCTGTTCAGAGCTAACATACACAATTCACCACCCACTCTGTTTTCTGCTAGCGATAATAAATGATTAAATCCTGAAGCCAGAATGGACGAGACGCCTTCTTGGTGCAGCAACCACTACAACCTCCTTCAAAACTGATATGAATCTTCACCCCTCATAGGCTTTAGTCCAATCACACCACAGCACATAGATCCAAGCACAGGGAAAGACTTGAGGTCTTCACGAGATCCGAGCAACAGAAATCGCCCAAGTCGGAAGCTATGTTGAACTGTCAGTAATGATGTTTTGACGATATCACAGATTCGCACTTGGTTTTAGACTACCTGGTAACTGCATTTTCAAAGTTGTTGTCATAACATAAGACAACATCTCCTAGACCCGGAATATACAAACACCAGCAGTCATTGGTTGTGCACTTTGAGAATGAAGGGTGTTAGAGAGAGAGAGAGAGAAGAGAGAGAGAGAGAGAGAGAGAGAGACTGACAATGAAGAGATCAACAGAGAGAGAGAGAGAGAGAGAGAGAGAGAGAGAGAGAGAGAGAGAGAGAGAGACTGACAATGATGAGATCATAGCATGTTGATACCAATGATGAAATCACGGCTTGCCGTTTTTGCTTTGTTTTGTTTAAGCACTGAGCCTGTATACATGGGTTGTGCTGTTTTGTAAGCATACCCTTGTATTGCCGCAATCGATGCTTAATGGACATTTCAGCGCAAGTTTCCTTTCGCTAATCAACTTTGGATCACATTACTTTATATCAAAAGACACAAACAAAAGCAAAACAAAAAACACTCCAAAAACGCAAATGTCACTTTGATCCAGACCGAAAGCTTTATTAGTTATCAGATTTATTCTAAGTGCAGAGACCTAGATCTACATGAAAATCGTGTTACACTTTGAAATGCTGTGTTTAGATTGTTTTCAGCCACACAAGCTCTTACATACAACTGGCATTGTCCTTTCAAGGAGAAAAAAAATTGACTATTGGCGGAGTATATAATAATAATAATAATGTATGGAATTTATATAGCGCTGAATCTTGTAAAGTAAACAAATCAAAGTATGGCTGCCTATCTGGGAAGGTACTTGCACAAAGAGTCATACACGCAAACTTCCCATCCATTAGATTTAGGTGCGAAAATCGCTAAGGCCTATGGGCCAGTTTTGTTGTTTTTATTGATGGGCCAGTTTTTCTCGAGTGTTTCAACCTGTGACGTTTTTTTGCTTGGTGACGTATGCATATAAAGGCAACATAAATTCCGTCAGGAAATCTTGCTCATGGCTTTTAATGATTTAGACAAAATAGATTTATATCCATATTTTTGTTTGGTGGTTTATCAAGAATACTGGACATTTCTGTTCATTGTTCTCAAACATTGCTATCGTTATTCTGGGTGAGTTTATGGAGTTTGTGTGGTCATACCATACTCTTCTAGTATTGACCAGTGGTCAGGAGCCAGCGTCAAAAGCTGTAC
>CM054144.1:37204466-37206966 GCA_028751875.1 Rapana venosa
CTGTCCTCAATATGCTGGCCCCTTGAGATGTTGAGGTCTATGATGCCTAAGTCCCCTACGACCACATAGGTTACGGGACTCCTTTATCTTTTACTTGACCTTTTCATTATTAATTTAGAGCGCTCGTAAATTAAGCACGTTTTTGCTGGAAAGTGAATACTATGAACTGAATGTTAGAGATTGAACCACTAATACGATAACTAAATAATGAACATTTTTGCAAGCATATAAGAAGCTAAACAATTGGCTTAGTATGATAGTGTGCTGTTATGTGCAGGTGTATATCTATGTGGAAGGATTCTCCGTAATGAGTAGTGTATGTTGAAAGTGTAGGAACACTTTAAAGGACTGTGAGTATCCACATACTAATATCCAAAGCGATTTCATTCCAACACACACATACTTACACACACACACACACACACACAACACACACACACACACACACACACACACCACACACACACACACACACACACACACACACACACACACACACACATACACCACACACACACACACACAAGCACACACAAACACACACATACACCCACCTCCCAGCACTCAACCACCCACACACACCCCAACACACCGCAAACCCACCCACTCAACCCCCCCCCCCAAACACACACACACACACCTACCTACCCCCCCTCCCCCCCCCCCCCACACCCCCCCCCCCCCACACACACACACAACACACTCACTCACTCACACTCACTCACTTACGCACAAACAAACAAACAACCAACCAAACAAATTGACCACACAGACACGCGAGCACTCTCCATCATCAAAAGTTCCCTTTCAACAGTCGTGGCTGCAAAAGGAAAGCCAATTTTCAAGCGCTGAGAAGGCAGACAGGCACGAAGGGTCATCTGTCTTGTCCAGAGAGATGGACAGGAGCGGGGGAGGGGGGGCGGAGGTGGAGGGGGGGGGGGGGCTGAGTGGCCGTGCAAGCGTTGCGCCCTGCGGTTATGCTAACACGAGTGTCTGGTGTCACGACGTGCACTGGAAACGAAAGAAGCAAGAAGCGTTACAAGAAAATGATACAAGACATGTAAAACAACAGCCAACATACAGTAAAAATAAAAAAATAAAAAAATAAAAAGTTTTTTTTTAAGCGAAATTATTGCACAATTCGCGTAGCCCTGTCGCTGGTTAGTAAGAAGAAGGAGAATATTAGCGTCAATTAACACTAAAAAAATGTCAAAGTGTATGGATTAAAAGAAAGATCTGAACGAACAAAACTACAACAATAAAAAAAAAAAGGAAAAAAGCTACGAACGAACAGAAGATGAAGAAGAAGAAGAAGAAGAAAGAGAAGAAGAAGAAGAAGAAGAAGAAGAAGAAGAAGAAGAAGAAGAAGAAGAAGAAAAAAGAAGAAGAAGAAGAAGAAGACGAAGAAGAAGAAGAAGAAGAAGAAGAAGATGATGATGATGATGATGATGATGATGATGATGATGATGATGATGATGATGATAATAATAGTAATAATAATAATAACAACAATAACACTAATAATGATGAATACATAAATAAATGAGTAAACATATAAATAAATAGATAAATAACGATGTATCGAATTCGTATAACGCCAAATCTTGCGAAGCAACAAATCAAAGCGCTCGACAGACAAGAAGCCTCTAACAGTAGCACTGGGGGCAACAGCAGTAGCAGCAACAATAACAAGCACAACAACACCACCAACAACAAAATAACAACCGGTTTCTTTTCCATCACATCTACACTTCCTAATACGTGTCACTATACGTGGATAGGTTGTACACTTCCTCTTCAAGGGGTGCACAACAGCTAGCCTACCGATCTGCCTACCCGGGTTGGAATCTCGTTCAAGAGGATTTTTCCTCTGGAGTTAACATCAGTGCAGACTCCACTTCCCCTAAAAGTCCTTCGGATGAGACTATAAACCGAGGTTCCGTGTGCGAACGCAGGAAAAACATCTTGCGCACACGGTTAAATCCCATTCCGCTTTTCGGAACAGTAAGTCATTGTGTGCCGTAGGAACGCATGACAAAATTTACAATACTGTATGCACACGGGGATTGGATATAAAAAGCATTTTAGTTCTTATTCCATTATCCTCGAAATAAAAGAATAAACACAATAAAGTAAGGACAGTTGTTAGAATTTTTTTTTCCTTTTGCAACCGACCCCATCTTCTTCGGCATTTCTGCCTTGCTGCTCATAGGCCACTCATCCTGATTTTTTCCCTCTCTCTGCCTATACAGGCCGCACACCGGTATTAATTTGGGGGTCAAGTAGTATCTTCTATAGAGTGCGAGTGAAAAAAAATGTTGGTGATTTTCACAGATTTTTGTTAAGCATGAAAAAAATGGACTGTGCACTTGTTTATTTGGATTGAGGACATAGAGCAATACCAGGTAGTCACGACAAAGTTGGAAATAACCATCAAATGAGGTTTGCCTGTATTCCTACAGCGTTGACCCCGCCCATACATATTGCGGTAAGGAAGCTA
>CM054144.1:37211966-37214466 GCA_028751875.1 Rapana venosa
GCGCGCGCACGCACACACACATGCATGCACACACACACAACACACACATACATACACACACACATACACAAACACACACGCACACAACACACTAACACACAGACACAGACACACACTAACACACAGACACAGACACACACTAACACTTACACTCACACTCACACACACACACACACACACACACACACACACACACACACACACACACACACACACACACACAAAAAAAATTTAAATGAGCGATAATAGATAGACATTATAGCCTACTACGTAAGGAACATAAACTTATTTTTAAAAAATACTGAGAGAGGAGGGGAGAGAGAGAAAGAGAGAGAAAGAGAAAGAGAGAGAGAGAGAGAGAGAGAGAGAGAGAGAGAGAGAGAGAGAGAGAGAGAGACAGACAGACTGACAGACAGACAGACAGACAGACAGACAGACAGACAGACAGAAATACAGAGACAGAGAGAGTGACTGATTGGTTGATTGATTGATAGATAATTGTTAATCTTTATACCCAATGGTTACACACATAAATATTGATATACGTTTTCTTACGCCCTTGCCCTGAGAGCGGTCTATCATGGACAGAGACACACACAAACAGAGAGACAGAGATAGAGCGAGAGAGTTAGGCAGACAGGTGCAGAGAGAGAGAGACAGACAGACAGACAGACAGACAGACAGACAGAGAAAACAAGACAAGCATAATTATACACAACCAAGCAGATACAGATGACGGACACACACAGAATAGCCAATTAGCAGACAATCAAACAAACAAACAAACAAGCACACCAACAAACAAACGAACATCCAAAATATAAACAGACACAGACAAAACACATCCACTCACAACAGACACGAACATCTCTCCACTACTACTCAGCTCTCAGCAGTTGTAAAGGCAGCACGAAACCCAATTTGCAGACCCCTGGAAAGCAGACGGACATAAGGAGTCACCTGTCTTCTTCAGAAAGATGGACAGCAGGGGTCAGCTAGTTGTGCATGTCGTCTAGCGTGTGGGGTCATTGCTAGCCTTCAGTTTTTTTCACGTCAGCTTTTGTGCACATATAAACAAAGAAACTGGCCGTGAAAGACATAGACAAGAAGAGAAAGGGGGACAAAGAAAGTGATCATGCTGTCTTTTGTCTTTCAGTTGTTTTTTGTTTGTTTGTTTGTTATAAAATAGAATTCGCAGAAATGTGAAATATGTAAAAAGGAAAAGGCAGACAATATAACGTTACCTACGATCATCTCATCATCTCATCTCCTCCCGTAACCCCCTCCGGGGTCGTAGGAGCACTGCAATGATGAAAGTTGCGCCAGGTGGACCCATTTGCGGCGGTTGTGGGCAAGTGCCTGGGTTGTGGAGAAGCTCTTCCCCTGCTCATTCAGCGATGATGTTGTCTGCCCATTTCTTCTTCGGCCTGCCTCGCCTTCTCTTCCCCTGCATGCACTGTTCCTTGCAGTATGGTCTATGTATCACAACTAGCTAATGAAGCGGGGTTGAAATGTACTGTGGAGTTGACAATTGAACTGACCCCACCCCGTTCGAAGTCTTCCTTATACTGTTGTTGTCGTTGTTGTTGTTGTTATTGCTGTCGTTCATGACAATGGTGATGTTGTTTTTGTTGATGGTTTGTTTTGTGGATGTTGATAATGAAGATGATGCTGTTGTTTCTGTCTTTGTTGACGATGATGTTGCTATTGTTGTTGGATGTTGTTTTTAGTGTTGTTGTTTCTCGATGCTGTTGTTGTTGTTGTTATGGTTAAGTGTTCCACAGCTTTCTGTTATTGTTGTTATTGTTGTTGTTCTCAATGCTGTTGTTGTTGTTGCTGTTAAGCGTTTCGCAGCTTGTTGTTATGGTTATTGATGTTGCTATTGTTGTTGTTGTTCTCAATGCTGTTGTTGTTGCTGTTAAGCGTTGCACAGCTTGTTGTTATTGTTATGTTGTTGTTATTGTTGTTGTTCTCAATGCTGTTGTTGTTGTTGTAGCTGTTAAACGTTCCACAGCTTTGTATTGTTGTTGATGTTGTTGTTGTTGTCCATGATGCTGTTTTTGTTGCTGTTAAGCGTTGCACAGCTTGTTGTTACTGTTGTTGTTGATGTTGTTATTGTTGTTCACGATGCTTTTTTGTTGCTGTTAAGCGTTCCACAGATTCTTGTTATTGTTGTTGTTGTTGATTTCATTGTTATTGTTGTTGTTCTCAATGCTGTTGTTGTTGTTGCTATTAAGCGTTCCACAGCTCAGGCATTTCGGGGATCATTCATACTGTGCGCTATTTTACACTCCCCACACTGTGAGGTTTAAAGTACACACTGGATGGGAGGTTTGCGTGTGCGGATGTTTAAAACAACAAACAACAGCGACAACAACAAAACTCGTCACATGAGCCATCACACGCTGACTTAAGAAGATGTGTGTGGTTTTCTCTTTAAAAGAATACAGGGTTTTGTGCTTGTGATGGGATCTTGACAAGGATGAATTCTTGTAGTGGT
>CM054144.1:37216966-37221966 GCA_028751875.1 Rapana venosa
GCTCAGTCACTGTGCAAGCAAGGCGCAAGCCAAAATTCGCATTTAAAGTGTTTGGGTTTAAGAAGTATTGAGATTGTCTTCTTCGCAAATTTCAAACCCCCTTTTGTACAAAAAGACTTTACTGTATTTTTCAGGGTTTTTAAAAAAAAAAAAATCTGTTGGTATGCAAAGTATTTGGGGGGCATTTAAACTAAGCACCTCTCCCCCAATTTTTCGCCCCCCAAAAAAACAACAAAAAACAACAAAAAAACAACAAAACAACGCAACAACAACAGAAACAGTCACTTATCTATGTCTCACCCATGTCCAGTGATTCCCGGGGGACATATTATTCTGAGAACTTCAAGAGGGTTTTTTAAAGCGGGCAAAACACAACAAAAAAAATCATCAACAACAACAATAAAAATAAAAACAAAAAAACCGCACTTTTAAAAAAAAAAGAAAAGAAAGCCCTTTTGGTATAATATTGTGAAAAAAACGATATATATCGATATGCTTTTTATTTTATTCGTGGATGCCATACACAATTTTGACCCAAATTTTACTTATTTTTAAAAAAAAAAAAAAAGGGGAGGAGAGAGAGAAGGGGAGGAGAGAGAGAGGGAGGGAGAGAGAGAGAGAGGGGGAGAGAGAGGAGAGAGAGAAGGAGGAGAGGAGAACCCTAAAAAAACACCAAGAAAAACAAGAACGAAAATTGGGTTTTTTGGGGGTTTTTGCCGGTTTTTTTTAAGACAACAACGGGAGAAAGAGACCCACATAAACAAGACCGAAAAAATTGTGTGTTCTCCCCGTTTTTAACCTCTAATTTCGGGGTGTTTGTCAGAATTATGGTCAAGTTAAGACATATTATAAGATGCGGGGTTTTTGGGGGAGGGGGGAAGAAGAAGAAGAAAAGAGAGGGGGGGGAGGGGGGAGAAAAGAGAGAGAGAGAGAGAGAAAAGAAAGGAGAGAGAGAGAAGAGAGAGAGAAAAGAACGTGAAAAAAAAATTTAAACGAAGGGGGAGGGGGGGGGGGGAGAGAGAAACAGGGGAGAGAAGAGAGAGGAGAAGAGAGAAAAGGGGAAAGAGAGAGAGAGAGGGGAGAGAGAGAGACATGAACAGGAAAAATTTTATTTTTATATACAGTAAGGGGTTCGTGGGAGGGTGGGGGGGGGAAGGAGAGGGAAAAAAAGGAGGGAAAAAAGGAAAGAGAGAGAGGAGGGGGGGAAAGGAGAGAGAGAGAGAGAGAGAGAGAGAGAGAAGAGAGAGAGAGAACGATGAACGTGAACAAATTTTATTTATTATATACAGTAAGGGTTCGTGGGAAGGGAGGGGGGGAAGGAGAGAGAGAGAGAGAGAGGAGAGAGAGAGGAGAGAGAGAGTTGAGAGAGATGAGAGAGAGAAGAGGAGAGAGAGAGGAGAGAGAGAGAGAGAAGAGGAGAGAGAAGAGAGAGGAGGAGAGAGAGAGAGGAGAGGAGAGAGAAGAGAAGGAGTGTGGTGTTGCAGACTCAAAGTTTGAAGACAACGTCACAAGTCTTTGCTTAATGAAGCTTTATATTGTCTTTAAACCTGATATATAGATTTGGAAGATTAACGTGATGTCGTAAGTGTTATAGCAATGTGTGGGTGTGTGGTTTGATGGGTGTATGGATGGTGTGTGTGTGTGTGTGTGTTTGAGTGAGTGTATCTATGTGTGTGTGTGTGTATGGATGATGTGTGTTTGTGTGTGTGTGTGTGTGTGTGTGGTGTGGTGTGTGTGTGTGTGGGGTGTATGTGTGAGTGTATCTATATGGGGGGCGTATGGATGGTGTGTGTGTGTGTGTGTGTGTGTCAGAGGAAAAGAGAGGAGAGAGAAGTGAGAGAGAGGAGAGGAGAGAGAGAGAGAGAGAGAGAGAGAGAGAGAGAGAGGAGAGAGAGAGAGGAGAAGAGAGAGAGGATGAGAGAAGGAGAGAGAGGAGAGAGAGAGAGGAGAGAATGGAGTGACTTTTTGAGGGGGTGTAATTTTGTTTTTCGGTTGTTGTTGTCGCATATCTTTTGGTTTATGTTTACTGCCGTTGTTGTGATTTTTTAAAGTTTGTTTCCTTGCTTGATTTTTTTTTTTAATGTCCTATCGTTTAGTTCACTTGTGTTTCGTTCATTTGTATGCTTTTCTTGTTGTTTTTGTTGTTGTTGTTGTTGTTGTTGTTGGTGTTTTTTTTTTTTTTTTTTTTTTTTTGGGGGGGGGGATTTTCGTTGCTTGTTTGCTTTATACTATTTTGTTAAAGATCAAAATGATGTATACAGTTAACATTGTGAAGTAAAGTAGATAGGAAGAACAGTGAGTATAACCCCTTTTTATTTCACAGCATCCATGGGAACCCGTTTTTCGTTCTTGACATCTAGTCCCTAACACACACACGCTCTCTCTCTCTCTCTCTCTCTCTCTCTCTCTCTCTCTCTCTCTCTCTCTCCTCTCTCTCTCTCTCTCTCTCCTTCCTCTCTCTCTCTCTCTCTCTCTCTCTCTCTTCAGGCATCAGTGTGTCTCAATAGGCACAACTACATCCACACTACAAGCCATCAATTATGGAGTACCACAAGGATCCATTACTGGACCTATTCTCTTCTCACTATGCAATAACGACCTCCCTCTCCACATCAAATCCAAATGCGAAACTATTTTCTGATGACCACAACTATTCATACGAGCCACAATAACCTATTCTCTTAGCAAAAGCATTTACAAAAAAGTGTTGATCAGCTTATTGAATGGACCGAACTGAACCATATGTCTATACACCCCACAAAAACAAAATGCATGCTTATTACCACTAGACAAAAGTGTCCAAAACTTAACCCACAAACTTACTCCCATCAAAATTAAAAAGGAAGTAATTGAACAAACCCATCACCACAAGGTTTTAGGGGTAACAATTGATGAAAATCTCAGTTGGTTCTACCACATATCTCAACTATGCAAAATACATGTCCCAAAGAGTATACCAACTTTCTAAATAAGTTTCTTATTTTTAAAAAACTTTTTTTTTAATTTTTTTTAAAAATAAATTTTTTGTTCTCCCTTTTTTGGGCCCAAAAAAAAACCAGGGGAAACCTGTAGGGGTGTCTTTTAATTTTTAAAAGGAAAGCTTTTTTAGAACTGCTATACTCAAAATTTCTCCCCTTTCTCCTCAACACTCTCTAAAATTATCAAGGTTTTTTCAATTCTCAAACCTTTCCACCCTCCTTTAAAAGAACAAATCCCCTAAACCAAACCCAATTATAAAGCCCAAAGGTCCCATCCCGGGGAAATACTTTCTCCTTTAAAAACACTCGGCCCTAGCTTGGAACTCCCTTTCCAAAATTTTCATTAAAAAAAACCCCATCTCTCAAAACATTACAAAAATCAATTAATCCAACTAACCTTGTCATAACAAAAAAAACAAAATGCCATCCCTTTAAAACAAAAGTTGCAAATTCCCACCTTCTCCCACCCTTAAACAAATTACCTCCTCACCACATGTTGAAAATTGAGATCTTTTGGGTTCCTCCCTTCTCCTTCTCTTCCCTTATCCCTTTCTTCGCCTTCTTACTTCTTAAAAACATCTCTTCTCTTTCTCCTCTCTCTTCTCCTTCCCTTTCAAACACCTAAAACGACTGAGTGTACAACGTGCTCTAAGCCCTTTTAAAAAACCTTTTAACTCTATACTCAATTTTTCTCCCTTAACCACGCCTAAATATAAAAAGAATATGAGTTCAAGATCAAAAGGAACCTTTATAAACTTAAAAAAAATTTAAAACCATGATATTAAAAACCGTTTTAGATATATAAATTGTTACTTTACTGCCCTTCTGTTATTGCTTTATTACAAACAAACAATGATAATCAAACACCTTAATAACAAACAACTCACTATACATAACAATAACAAACCCTTCCTCCTTCTTATTCATTTCTTTCTCTTTTTTTCCCCCCCCAAACTCCATCTTCTTCTTCTCACTTCTTCATTTAGACTTTAGCACTTCTCTCTTCCACCCTCTCCTTTCTCTCTTCTCTCTTTTCTCAATTTCCCCTTCTCTTCCATTTCTCTTTCAAAAAATTTTATTATTACCCTCTTTTCTTTAAATTTTATATGTATTTAATGACAGTGAGTTACAATGTGTAAGGGTTTAATTTTAAGTTATCTTTTTTTTTTTTTTCATTGGCCTGTTTTTTTTTCTATTTCAAAATTTTACCCCTTCAATATTAAAAATTAATGTTGTGTTTTTGGTAGATTTAATTGTTTTTTTTTGTCCTTTTTGGCGTTTGTTAGTTTTTAACTATATAGTTTCTTTCTCTCTTCTTTCTCCCCCCCCCCCCTACCCTCTCCTCTCTCTTACTCACAATTTGTGTTCTTTTTTGCTTTTTTTTTCTCTTTTTTTGTAAGTGTTTTATTGCTTTTCTTTTTGGTTGCTTTTGTATTTTGGTTTGTATGTTTTTGAAATTATTTTTGTTTTTTTCCCCCCTTTTTTGTTTTTTTGTTTTTTTGGGTTTTTATTGTTCTTTTCTTTGTTGGGCTTTTTTTTTTTTGTCTTTTCTCTCCTTGTTTTGTTTTCTTGTTTGTTCTTTGTTTTTTTTTTTTTAGTTTTTTGTTTTTTGTTTTTTGTTTGGTTTGTTTGTTGTGTTGTTGTTTTTGGGGAGGGGAGTGTTGGTTTTAAAAAAAATTTGGTGGTTTTTTTTGATTTTTTCTTTTCATTTTTTCTGTTGTGTTTTTTCTGTTTTTTTTCTTTTGGAGGGGCTTGTCTTTTTTGTTGTTTTTTTTTATTTTTTTTTTTTCTTGTTTTTTTTGTTTTTTTGGGTTTTTTTGTTTTTTTGGGGGGGGCGTTTCTGGGGTTTTAAATTTTTGTGTTTTGCTCTCCGGGTTGTTTGTTTGTTTGTTTGTCTGTTTGTTTGTTTTTTTTTTTTTCTCTCTTTCTTAAAAAAATATTTTTTCCCTTTCTTCACTGTTTGAAAATATGATACTGAGTGCATTTTAAATGTGACCCCACGGCGGAGACTGGATGTAAAAA
>CM054144.1:37229466-37231966 GCA_028751875.1 Rapana venosa
GGGCGCCCCCTCAATATGCTGGTCGCCGAGAAGCTGAGTTATTGAGCCGGCTCCCCTACTACCCCAAAAGTTTATGGAACACCATTACCTTTTCCTTTTTACTTTGATAATATTATTACAAAAAGGGTGTTTACGCAGCAGCAGACATAATCATGTTTTTTAGGCAATTATTAAAATGTCCGTTTCCCAAACAGCTACTACTTATAAAGTTGGGGTTTAAAATACGTATGAACCTGCAACAAGATCTGCAGACAGGAAAATGGCCCAAAACCATGGACCAGCGCTCACATCACCCTCCCCAAGAAAGAAATCTACAACAATGCCATAATTACCCCACAATCAGCTCATTTTGTCACCCAAGCAAAGGGCATGCTGCAGAAATATGAATAGACTGAGCCACAAGCAGAGCCATCATGCTGAGGCAGCAGGTTTCAGAG
This sequence comes from Rapana venosa, assembly GCA_028751875.1. Taxonomy (NCBI): domain Eukaryota; kingdom Metazoa; phylum Mollusca; class Gastropoda; order Neogastropoda; family Muricidae; genus Rapana; species Rapana venosa. The sequence goes on from CM054144.1 coordinate 37,229,904, forward strand.
CAGGGGGCAGCACAACAGAAAAGATATCAACCCCAGATACTAGTGAGCGGTACCTTCAACATCAACAAGACCTTAACCACGATTTACGTTTAAGAAGGCATTTGACAAGGGTGTGGCATGCGGCTTTTTGGCAAAATGAATTGTACAGCATCAATGCAAAACCTTTCAAGTCATCAACAGCTGTACGCGAGGCCACCATGCATGTACTACAACAAAAAACATTGGAGAATGGGTTTTCGAACACCCGTTGGAGTAAGGCAGGGCTGTCTACTTCACCCACCCTTTTCAACATCTTCTTAGAGAATCATGGCTGATGCACTGGGAAAATCATGAAGGATCATCAGCATTGGGCAGAACGATCACAAACTCCGCTTCGCAGATACATTTAGGAATAGCAATCAAAAAAAGCCTGCCAGCCTAAACAGAACACTTGGATAGCCTCCAAAACATCGGCATGAATCAGTGCAGGAAGACCAAACTGATGACTAAAAACACCACGCATTAGCACTGATATCGGGGTTTAAAGACCGAAGCTGGAAACAGTTTTAAAAACTTTAAGTACCCGGGAGCCATTGTATCGACCAGGGATCCAAGCCGAAGTAGTTGCAGGACTGCAAGAAATAACAGCTTTGTCAAAACTAAACACCATCTGGAGAGATAAGAATATCTCACTTATCTCCAAGATCAGACTAATGCGCTCCCTTGTCATATCCATATTTCTGTATGCCTGTGAATCATGGACCCTGACTGCAGATTTGGAGAGGAGAGTACAGGCAGTGGAGATGAGATGCTTTCGGAGACTCCTTGGCATCTCCTACAAAGACCACATAAGCAACGAAAGCGTGCATAACAGAATCCAGCAAACCATTGGACCCTATGAGAACCTTCTATCGATCGTGAAAAAGCGTAAACTTAAGTGGTATGGGCATGTCACAAGATCCCAAGGAATTACAAAGACAGTTTTGCAAGGCACTGTCCAAGGAGGAAGAAGAAGAGGCAGACCAAGGAAGAGCTGGGAGGATAACATCAGTGAATGGACAGGCCTAGAACTCAACAAAACCCTGAGAAAGGCAGAACAGAGAGAAGAATGGAGGGAACTGGTTGCTGAGTCTTTGAGGGTGCCCCCACGGTCGTCAGACTACGGGACAGATAGATAGATAGATGAATCTGATTTGTCGAAAGGTCACACACATACTGGTGTTTTGATAATGCAGATATACGTTTAGTCTGTCTTGGACGAACTCACTGTAGGGTTTTAAAAGTTATTTTATAATCTATAAAAATTAATGAATTTCAAAGTGTAATACGCCATAGCTTATGTTATATTTTTCATCACGAAATGTTGGACAATACAGTAAATATATTTTACACAATTTCATAACGGGAACGGAATAGCCTAGTTGTTAGAACATTGCGCTCGCAATCTGACGACCCGGGTTCGATTCCCGTTCAAGAGGATGTTTTCCCCTGGAGTTAACCTCAGTGCAGACTCCACTCTCCCCAAAAGTCCTTCGGATGAGACTATAAACCGAGGCCCCGTGTGCGAACGCACGCAGAACATCTTGCGCACACGTTTAATCCTGTTACGCTTTTCGTAAGAGTAGGCCATTGTGTGTCGGTGGAAGCAGATGACAAAATTTACAAAACCGCATGTGCACGGGGACTAGATGTAAAAAAGCACACAAGTGCTTATTCCATTATCCTCGATATAACAAAAAAATAATAATATAAATATAAATATAAAAGATAAGTTCCTTCCTAAACATAATGGGGAAAAAAGAAGTAAATCATTCAAACTGAATGTCCCATTTTTTATAAGGAAAAATAGTACCATTCTTTCATACACTACAGGCTCTGCTTCATATGTTCTATGATATGACCTCAGTCCTTATTGGCAGTGCAACGCGTTTCCGCTCCTATGACAGACAACAATAGTCCAGAACCAATAAGGGATATGAGATAGAATCAAGCATTTTTCCAGATCATTTCTTTATTGCTCACGTATGGGATTGTGCACGAACACACACACACACACACACACACACACCACACACACACACACA
>CM054144.1:37241966-37269466 GCA_028751875.1 Rapana venosa
AAAGACAGAAAGACATTCAGCCAGCCAGCCACCTAGCCAGCCAGCCAAACAAACAGAGAGCCAGCCAGACAGCCAGACAGACAGCCAGACAGACAGACAGACAAAAAGACAGGCAGACAGAGAGACAGACGGACAGTAAGAATCAAAAGAAACAGAATCAGGTAGACAGCAGAAGTAAACTTGAAACTGGGGGAGATCTCCTGACAGGGAAAAACTATATGATTGTCTCCTGCCTCCCACTGTGGGGGCTATTTCAGGACGAACTCCGGCAGCCTGGCTTGCTTGCTTCTGTTTCCTCGTGATTATATTCCACAGGCCAAGAGGTCTTCTCCATGTCTCCCCTTTATAGACACATTGCATTAGCAAAATTGTTGGTGTCTGAGTGCAATCCCAGCCTCCCCCCCCTCCCGCCCATCCCCTGCCCCCACCCCCCACCCCCCAAAAAAAAAATCAAAGAAAGAAAGAAAAAGTATAGATGATTTAGAGTTCAAAATCCTTTCTCCTACTGTATCCTAGTTATTATCAACATCACCAGCAGCAGCAGCAGCAGCAGCAGCAGCAGCAGCAGCAGCAGCAGCAGCAGCAGCAGCAGCAGCAGCAGCAGCAGCAGCGTCGTCGTCGTCATCATCATCATCATCATCATCAGCAGCAGCAGCAGCAGCAGCAGCAGCAGCAGCAGCAGCAGCAGCAGCAGCAGCAGCAGCAGCAGCAGTTCAATAATCAGCAACATTATCAGTATCATGTTTTATTATGTTCTTATATTTTTTATTACTATCATCATCATCATCATCATCATCATCATCAGCAGCAGCAGCAGCAGCAGCAGCAGCAGCAGCAGCAGCACCAGCACCAGCACAGCAGCAGCAGCAGCAGCAGCAGCAGCAGCAGCAGCAGCAGCAGCAGCAGCAGCATAGGCAGCAGCGTTATGATTCCAGGTAATAGGAATGGAATGTTTCCTTTACCTATCGTTTTCCATCAATAAGAATCTAAAACTAATTCCTACATCCCAGTAGCTTCATTGTACTGATATGGTATCAGCAGTCACCGACTTCAAGTCTTGCGCCTTTCTCTGTTCAAAATCATCGTTCAGTCTCCATCCATACTATCATTTCAAGATCGATCTTGCTGATAAGCGTGTGATTAACATGAACAGAGATAGATAGATAGATAGATAGATAGATAGGTAGAGACAGAGACAGAGGCAGACAGACAGACACAGACAGACAACACACACACACACACACTCACACACACACACACACTACACACACACACCACACACACACACACACACACACACACACACACACACACACAACAACACACAACACACACCACAACAACACACACACAACACACACACAGCCACGCACACTTAATAGGCAGAAGACAGATGGACAGCAGACATACGACAGAGACACACTCAGACAGACAAAACACACAGACAGAGAGGCAGAGACAGGAAAAGGCAGGCACACTAACAGATTATAATTTAGGCACCAAAAGACATAGGGACAGACATAGAGGCAAGGACAAACAAGGCAAGGACAGATAGACAACAAACAAGACACACAACAGACTGAGGGGATTCCAGAAAGTAAAAGAACACGAAACAGATATACAGGCAGCACAGAGCCAGTAAACTAGAAATCCGGACCATCTTTTCTCCAGGAGAGGGGGAGGGGGGGGGGGGGGGGGGGGGGGGGGGGGAGAGGAAGGGGGAACAACTCCACGTTCTGCATTTCTCCTCCCTCAGGCTATTTTGAGAACCTCAGCAGGCTTGTTTACTGCCCTTTCTGCAGAGACCCTGCAGGTGGCCAAAAGTCGAGTCCATCTCATTTGTATTTTTTTTCTTTTAATATTTTTCTGGGTGTTTTCTTTTTTCTTAGAGATGATTTACATTTGCATAGCTATGTAGGGCCGATGCTGTCAAAATTATATTATAAAAAAAAAAATTCAGGTATGAGAGTTTTTGCTGTTAGGGATTTTTTGGTATTTTTTGGTCTTTGTTTTATTACTTTTTGATCCTGTTCTTTTTTCAGTGATGAGACCAAAAAAAAACTTAGGTCCATAAACTGTGTAAGAAAATGTGATAGGGTAGTATTCCCAAAGAGAGAGAGAAAGGGGAGAGAGAGAGAGATGAGAGAGGAGGAGAGAGAGAGAGAGAGAGAGAGAAGGAGAGAGAGAGAGAGAGAGAGAGTGGGGATGGGGTAAGGAAAGAAAAGAAAAGAAAGAAAGAGATGAAAAGAATCCGAGGAAGAACAAATAACAAGAGACAAAAAGGTCAGGAATATTTCTTTTAAGTAACGGAAACAAACAAAAAAAATGACGAAAGAAAGGTAGATAAAAAAACAGAAAGAAAGAACGGAAGAGAAAAAAAAGAAGAAAAAATAAACAAACAACAAATACACAGAAAGGGAAAGGAAAATGTGCAATAACATAAACTTATTTTCTAATACAGTAATAATAAGCAAACGAATCAAAGAATTGGACCACCACAATAAAACATCAACAACCAAGCAGTATGGTGGCACTCAGTTAGTTAGGACCAACACATTTACTAAGATTCCTTGGGCTTTTGTCTGCTTGTCATTTCAGACACTAAACGATTACTCATGAATGGTTGATCAATATAAACTTGTTTACATTATGTGTCATTTTCAGAATTATTTCCTACACTGTTCTGGTGGCATATTTTTCGAAGTTTACTAAAACAAGAAAGACAAAATGAAAGAAGAAAGAAAGAAGGAAAGAAAGAAAGAGGAGAAAGGAATAAAGAAAGAAAGAAGAGAGGGAGGAAAGAAAGGAAAAGGAAGGAAAGGGAGGAAAAGAGGAAGTGAGTGAAAGAGGGAGGGAAAAGACAGACAACATTGGAAATACAAGCAGAAAAATGGAATGGTGAAGATAGTGAGAGAAACAGACAGACAGCGCAGACAGACAGAGACACACTCAGACAGAGAAAACAATCCACAGACAGAGAGGCAGAGACAGAAACAGGCAGGCACACATACAGATTATAACTTAGGCACCAAAAGACATAGGGACAGACATAGAGGCAAGAACAAACAAGGCAAGGACAGATAGACAACAAACAAGACACACAACAGACTGAGGAAATTCCAGAAAGAAAAAGAAACACAGAAACAGATATACAGGCAGTAAAAGCACAGAGCCAGTAAACAAGAAAGCCAGACCATCTTTTCTCCGGGGAGGGGGGGGGGGGGGGGGGGGGGGGAAGAGGAAAGTGGAGGGGGGGGAGGGGTGGAGGAAAGGGGGAACAACTCCACGTTCTGCATTTCTCCTCCCTCAGGCTATTTTGAGAACCTCAGCAGGCTTGTTTACTGCCCTTTGTGCAGAGACCCTGCAGGTGGCCAAAAGTTGAGTCCATCTCATTTTTATTTTTTATTATATATTTTTCTGGGTGTTTTCTTTTTTCTTATGGATGATTTACATTATTTTGCAAGCCTATGAAGAGCTGGGTGTTGTCAAAATTATATATAGTATCTAAAACAAAAAGATTCAGGTATCAGAATTTGTGTTGTTAGGGTTTTTTTGTATTTTTTTTTGTCTCTGTCTTATAACTCTTTAAACTTTTTTTTTCAGATATGAAACAAAAAGGAAACTTAGTTCCATAAAGTTTGTAAGAAAATGTGATAGGGGTAGTATGCAAAGAGAGAAACAGATACGAGAGAGAGAGAGAGAGAGAGAGAGAGGAGAGAGAGAGAGAGAGAGAGAGAGAGAGAAGAGAGAGAGAGAGATGAGAAAAATAAGGACAGAAAACAGAATAAAAGAAAGAGAAGAAAAGAATCAGAGGTAGAACAAATTAAAAGGGACAGAAAGTTCAGGAAGATTTTTTTTTTAACGTAAGGGAAACATATACAAAAATGATGAAAGAAAAGTAGATAGAAAAGAAGAAAGACAGAAAGGAACAAAGAAAGAAAAACAACAACACAAGCACAGAAAAGGAAAGGAAAAAGTGCAATAACATAAACTTACTTTCTCATACAGCAATACTAAGCAACCGAGTCAAAGAATTGGATCACCACAAAAAGAACCCAAGCAGTATGGTGGCACTCAGTCAGTTAGGACCGACACATTTATTGTGATTCCTTGGGCTTTTGTCTGCTTGTGATTTCAGACACTAAACGATTACTCATGAATGGTTGATCAATAAAAGCTTGTTTACATTATGTGTCATTTTCAGAATTATTTCCTTCACTGTTTTGGTAGCATAATTTTTTGAAGTTTACAAAAGAAGAAAGACAGAATAAAAGAAGAAAAAAACGGAAACAAGGAAAGAAAGAAAGAGCGAAAGAAAGAAAGAAGGAAAAAAAGAAAGAGGAGAAAGGAATAAAGAAAGAAAGAAGAGAGGGAGGAAAGAAAAGCAAAAGGAAGGAAAATGGAGAAAAAGAGGAAGTGAGTGAAAGAGGGAGGGAAAAGACAGACAACATTGGAAATACAAGCAGAAAAATGGAATGGTGAAGATAGTGAGAGAAACAGACAGACAGCGCAGACAGACAGAGACACACTCAGACAGAGAAAAAAAAACACAGACAGAGAGACAGAGACAGAAACAGGCAGGCACACAATCAGATTACAATTTACACAAAAAGACATAGGGACAGACATAGAGGCAAGAACAAACAAGGCAAGGACAGATGGAAAAACAAACAAAAACACACAACAGACTGAGGGGATTCCAGAAAGAAAAAGAAACACAGAAACAGATATACAGGCAGCACAGCACAGAGCCAGTAAACAAGAAAGCCAGACCATCTTTCCTCCGGGGAGGGGGGGAGGGGAGAGGAAAGTGGGTGGGGGAGGGGGGGGGGAGAGGAAAGGGGAACAACTCCACGTTCTGCATTTCTCCTCCCTCAGGCTATTTTGAGAACCTCAGCAGGCTTGTTTACTGCCCTTTCTGCAGAGACCCTGCAGGTGGCCAAAAGTCGAGTCCATCTCATTTTTTTAAATTTTAATATTTTTCTGGGTGTTTTCTTTTTTTTCTTAGAGATGATTTACATTATTTTGCAAGCCTATGAAGAGCTGGGCCCATGTTGTCAAAATTATATATAGTATCTAAAACAAAAAAAATTCAGGTATCAGAGTTTGTGTTGTTAGGGGTTTTTTTGTATCTTTTTTTGTCTCTGTCTTATAACTCTTTAAACTTTTTTCAGATATGAAACAAAAAGGAAACTTAGTTCCATAAAGTTTGTAAGAAAATGTGATAGGGGTAGTATGCAAAGAGAGAAAACAGATAGAGAGAGAGAGAGAGAGAGAGAGAGAGAGAGAGAGAGAGAGAGAGAGAGAGAGAGAGAGAGAGAGAGAGAGAGAGAGAGAACAAAAATAAGGACAGAAAACAGAGTAAAAGAAAGAGAAGAAAAGAATAGGAGGAAGAAACAAATAACAAGAGACAGAAAGTTCAGGAAGAATTTTTTTTAACGTAACTGAAACATCTCAAAAAAATGATGAAAGAAAGGGGGACAGAAAGGAAGAAAGAAAGACAGAAGAAAAAAGAAAGAAAGCAAAAGAACAACAACAAATACACAGAAAGGGAAAGGAAAATGTGCAATAATATAAACTTATTTTCTCATACAGCAATACTAAGCAACCGAATCAAAGAATTGAACCACCACAAAAAAACAACAACCAAGCAATATGGTGGCACTCAGTTAGTTAGGACCAACACATTTACTCAGATTCCTTGGGCTTTTGTCTGCTTGTCATTTCAGACACTAAACGATTACTCATGAATGGTTGATCAATATAAACTGGTTTACATCATGTCCATTTTCAGAATTATTTCCTACACTGTTCTGGTGGCATACTTTTCGAAGTTTACTAAAACAAGAAAGACAGAATGAAAGAAGAAAGAAAGAAGGAAAAAAAGAAAGAGGAGAAAGGAATAAAGAAAAAAAAGAAGGGAGGGAGGAAAGAAAAGCAAAAGGAAGGAAAGGGGAGAAAGGAGGAAGTGAGTGAAAGAGAGAGGGAAAAGACAGACAACATTGGAAATACAAGCAGAAAAATGGAATGGTGAAGATAGAGAGAGAAACAGACAGACAGCACAGACAGACAGAAGACAGAGAAAGAAAAAAAACACAGACAGAGAGGCAGAGACAAGAAAAGCAGGCACACAATCAGATTACAATTAACACAAAAAGACATAGGAACAGACATAGAGGCAAGGACGAACAAGGCAAGGACAGATAGACAACAAACAAGACACACAACAGACTGAGGGGATTCCAGAAAGAAAAAGAAACACAGAAACAGATATACAGGCAGCACAGCACAGAGCCAGTAAACAAGAAAGCCAGACCATCTTTTCTCCGGGGAGGGGGGAGGGGAGAGGAAAGTAGGGGGGGGGGGGGGGGGGGCGAGAGGAAAGGGGAACAACTCCACGTTCTGCATTTCTCCTCCCTCAGGCTATTTTGAGAACCTCAGCAGGCTTGTTTACTGCCCTTTCTGCAGAGACCCTGCAGGTGGCCAACAGTCGAGTCCATCTCATTTTTTTAAATTTTAATATTTTTCTGGGTGTTTTCTTTTTTTTCTTAGAGATGATTTACATTATTTTGCAAGCCTATGAAGAGCTGGGCCCATGTTGTCAAAATTATATATAGTATCTAAAACAAAAAAATTCAGGTATCAGAGTTTGTGTTGTTAGGGGTTTTTTGTATCTTTTTTGTCTCTGTCTTATAACTCTTTAAACTTTTTTCAGATATGAAACAAAAAGGAAACTTAGTTCCATAAAGTTTGTAAGAAAATGTGATAGGGGTAGTATGCAAAGAGAGAAACAGATACGAGAGAGAGAGAGAGAGAGAGAGAGAGAGAGAGAGAGAGAGAGAGAGAGAGAGAGAGAGAGAGAGAGAGATGAGAGAGAGAGAGGAGAGAGAGAGAAGAGAGAGAGAGAGAGAGAACAAAAATAAGGACAGAAAACAGAGTAAAAGAAAGAGAAGAAAAGAATAGGAGGAAGAACAAATAAAAAGAGACAGAAAGTTCAGGAATAATTTATTTTTAACGTAACAGAAACATCTAAAAAAATGATGAAAGAAAGGGAGACAGAAAGGAAGAAAAAAGAAAGAAAGCAAAACAACAACAACAACAACAAATACACAGAAAGGGAAAGGAAAATGTGCAATAATATAAACTTATTTTCTCATACAGCAATACTAAGCAACCGAATCAAAGAATTGGACCACCACAAAAAACATCAACAACCAAGCAGTATGGTGGCACTCAGTTAGTTAGGACCAACACATTTACTAAGATTCCTTGGGCTTTTGTCTGCTTGTCATTTCAGACACTAAACGATTACTCATGAATGGTTGATCAATATTAACTTGTTTACATCATGCATCATTTTCAGAATTATTTCCTACACTGTTCTGGAGGCATACTTTTCGAAGTTTACTAAAAGAAGAAAGACAGAATGAAAGAAGAAAAAAACAGAAACAAGGAAAGAAAGAAAGAGTAAAAGAAAGAAAAAGAAGGAAAGAAAGAAAGAAAGAGGAGAAAGGAATAATTAAAGAAAGAAAGAAGGGAGGGAGGAAAGAAAAGCAAAAGGAAGGAAAGGGGAGAATAGAGGAAGTGAGTGAATGAGAGAGAGAGAGGGAAAAGACAGAGAAAATTGGAAACACAAGCAGAAAAATGGAATGATGAAGATAGAGAGAGAAACAGACAGACAGCGTAGACAGAGACAGAAACACGCTCAGACAGAAAAAAAGACACAGAGAGGCAGAAACAGTAACAGGCAGCACACATACAGATTACAATTTGAACAAAAAGACACAGGGACAGACATAGAGGCAAGAACAAACAAGGCAAGGACAGATAGACAACAAACAAGACACACAACAGACTGAGGGGATTCCAGAAAGAAAAAGAAACACAGAAACAGGTATACAGGCAGCACAGCACAGAGCCAGTAAACAAGTAATCTTTTCTCCGGGGAGGGGGGAGGGGAGGAAAGTGGGGGGAGGAGAGGAAAGGGGGAACAACTCCACGTTCTGCATTTCTCCTCCCTCAGGCTATTTTGAGAACCTCAGCAGGCTTGTTTACTGCCCTTTCTGCAGAGACCCTGCTGGTGGCCAAAAGTCGAGTCCATCTCAGTTTTCTTTTTTTTATTTTAATATTTTTCTGGGTGTTTTCTTTTTTTCTTATAGATGATTTACATTATTTTGCAATGCTATGTAGGGATGAGTGCTGTCAAAAATATAGATTAAAAAAAATAATATTCAGGTATTAGAGTTTTGTTGTTAGAGATTTTTGGTGTATTTTTTGGTCTTTGTTTTATTACGTTTCAATCCTGTTGTTTTTTTTCCAGATATGAAACAATAAAAAAAACTTAGGTCCATAAACTTTGTAAGAAATTGTAATACATGTTGTATGAGAGAGAGAGAGAAAGAGAGGGAAAATAAAAAAAAAACAGAAAAAAAGAAGAAAGAACAAGAAAAGAATTGGAGGAAGAACGAATAAAAAGAGACAGAAAGTTCATGAAGACTTAATAAAAAAAACCACAAACAAATACAATTAATAGATTTTTACAAATGCAAAATAAACACACACAGGCGCACAATTAACAGTTTTTTTACAAATACAAATGTAAACACACACGCGCGCGCGCGCTCACACACACACAAACACACACACAAACACACACACACACACACACACACACACACACACACACACACACACACACACACACACACAACACAAAGGTTGTACACTCGGGCAGGCTGATGGAGGGGGGGGGCGGGGGGGCGGGAGTTGGTTATTGAGGGCAGGGACAGAAATGAGATGAAACAAGAGGGGATAATCTTAGGTTTGAAATAAATGCGCCTTTAGGCTGGATTTAAAAGCATCATAAGTAGGCTTTTGATGAAGGGAGAGAGGGAGGTCGTTCCAGATCACTGGACCAGAAACAGAGAAAGAGCGACGGCCAACAGTGGACTGGTTGAATCTCGGTATTCGTAAGCACAAGGTATCTGCAGCAGAGCGAGGGAACGAGAAGGAGTGTACAGGTGAAGACATTCACAGAGGTAGGAAGGTGCTGTTTTGTGGAGACTTTTGTAACAGAGGGTACAGATCTTATAGTTTACCCTCTGTGGCACAGGCAGCTAGTGGAGAGATCGCAAGAGAGGAGTAATGTGCACAGATTTTTTCTTTCTGAGGACTAGTCGAGCTGCAGAGTTTTGTATACGTTGTAGAGGGTGGATAGATGATGCTGGCAGACCAGCCAGAAGAGAATTGCAATAGTCCAGACGTGAGAGAATGAAAGATGTGACTAGTTTGGATGTTGCATCAGTGGACAGATACTTTCGAACTGCACTAATGCGCCGTAATTGATAGTAGCACGACTGGCAGGTTTGGGTGATGAATTTTTGCATGGAGAGCGTGTTATCGATAACTACCCCTAGATATTTCACCACAGTGGACAGAGGGACAGACGTATTGCCGAATGCTATTGAAGCTGTTGTTATGGAAGAGAGTTTGTGTTTGGTCCCTATAAGCATGGCTTCGGTTTTATCTGCATTTAGTTGCAACTTGTTCTCTATCATCCAATTTTGGATATCTTGAAGGCAGCAGGACATATTTGTCAAGAGAGAAGGCAGATTTTCAGGAGTTTCACTGCTAAGAATCTGAGAGTCGTCTGCATAAAAATGATGGCTGATTTGATGACGGTTTATTATATGTGAAAGTGAACGACAGAAGAACGACAGAATGAAAGAAGGAAGAAAAAAAGAAAGAAAGGAGGCCGGAAAGAAAAAAAGGGAAGGAGGAAAGAAAAGAAAAAGGACGGAAACGCACACGCACACGCACACGCTCACGCACGTACGCACGCACGCACGCACACTCACACACACACACACACACACACACACACACACACACACACACACACACACACACACACACACACACACACACACACACCACACACACATACACACACACACACATACACACAGACACACCAACAAACAGGCACAAAGACAGACACAGACACACAGACACACAGAGCGAGACAGAGACAAAACAGAAACTGTCTGAAGCAAGCCCTAAGAGGAACAGGTACCAATACTTCTTTAAACCCACAAAAACCATAACAAAGACAAATGTACGAGAAGAGTCAAAATAACAACAACAAGAAAAAACAACTTGCTTGTTTCATTTTATTTTATAGGAAACAAAACAACAACAAACCAGCAAAAAACTTTCAGACAACCAGCCGCCATGGCGCAGTGGTCAGCGCCTTGGGTCACGGACTGGAAGGTCGCGGGTTCGATTCCCGTAAGTCATAGAGATTTTTTTCGGACTCCGGCCGGCTCCTACCCAGAGTGAGTGTGCTGTGGGCTCAGTGGGAAGACTGGGACCACACAATCGAGCTTCATCCACTTAACGGATGCGAATTCCTTGACCAACACTACAGGTGTCTGTATCTCTCGGGCCTGGTTGACGCCAAGATATATTAATGATAGTATGCGTAGAGTACAACACTGTCAAGTTGTCTCAAAGCATATGCGCTTCCACAGCAGCATCGTTACGTCATCCTCATTGATCATCATGCAAAAAAAAAGAAAAGCCTCTGATTCGGTGGTTCCAGTTGCTCTGGTACCAGTGGGATGGGGGACGTCACAGAAGATGAGGCAGCAAAAAAGACCTTGCAGATGGCGTGGTCAGGATTATTTGAAAAAGCAGTAGCAGACCTGTGTGCTTCCCTTTGTTCAGTTTGTTCATACCGGCCACTGCACCCAGTCCCGTCCGTTACTTTTGTTGTTTTTTTCCTCTGATAAAACTAAATGATAATGATACAGATGTCTTGGGTACAGAGGCTTTAAGCATGAGAACGATAACAACAACAATGACAATAAAAACAACACTACTACTACTACTACTACTACTACTACTACTACTACTACTACTACTACTACTACTACTACTACTACTACTACTACTACTACTACTACTACTACTGATGATGATGATGATGATGATGATGATGATGATGATAATAATAATAATAATAAATATAATAATAATAATAATAATAATAATAATAATAATAACGACGACGAGGACGTTTATCTACGGAAGATTTTCTCCCTTTTTGTCTGTGTTTAACACTTCATATATAACTGCTATGAGTACTTTCGAGATGTATGAACGTAGTATAATAAATAACAATGTAAAGATATGAGTGTGTGTGTTTGTGAGTGAGAGAGGAGAGAGAGAGAGAGAGAGAGAGAGAGAGAGGAGAGAGAGAGAGAGAGAGAGAGAGAGAGAGACAAAGAGAGCGAGAGAGAACGAGAGAGCGAGAGAGAGAGGTGGGGGGTAACAGACAAAGACAGAGACAGAATCAGACAGACAGACAGATAGAGATAGAGAAAGACAGAAAAAGAGACAGAAAGACAGACAGACAGAGATACACACAGATATGCAGAGACTGATATAGAGATAGAGACACGGACAAACAGACCAAGAGACAGAAAGAGGGAGCAATGGGCACCAAACACACACACACACAACACACACACACACCACACACACACACACACACACACACACACACACACACACACAACACACACACACACACACACACACACACACACACACACACACACACACACACACGCACCACACACACACACACACACACACACACACACACACACACACACACACACACATACGATTATTTGTTATATTGTTGTCTCATGGTGATGGGTGATTGTTGTTATTATTGTATCTCTATTATAATAATCATTATTATTGTCTTATTTGACTTTTCTTGCTTGTTTGATAGTTATTGTGTGAATATATTATTTTTAAAAAGCGGTATTTGAAGAGTGTGAGCGCAAAAAAACACGTTTGCTGGGTGGAGGAGGAGAGGAGGGAGGTCATTGAAGGCAATATTGTCAGTAATGACGCAACGAATGCCTAGTACTTTTCTAACGTTTTGTTCCTGTACCTTTTTATTATCTAAAGTATAAACGTGTAAGAATGGATGAAACAGTAGATGAAGTAATTTGTTTGTCCTGACGTACGTTTTACGATTTTCTTTTCTTAATTCTTAAAACATTTTTTATTTAAATGTGTGTGTGGACGTGAGCGCGCACGCGCGCAGGTTTGTATGAGTATGTGTGTGCGTGTAAATGTATATGTGGTAATTTGTATTTTTAATGTATTACCTTATCGATTTTCCTCTTTTTACTGGTTTAATGTAATGGTAAATGATGGAATAATGTAGTATCTTAGTATAATCATTAAGAAATTTGTTCTTAGATAGATGGTTTGATGAAAAAAAGCAAATGCATTGCTTATTCAATGTACCATCTGGAAATACAATTTTGACTTGACTTGACTTCACACACACACACACACACACACACACACACACACACACACACACACACACACACACACACACACACACACACACACACACACACACACACACACACACACACACACACACACACACACACACACACACACTCACACACACGTAAAGACAGAGATAAAAGAACACAAAAAAATGCTTAAAGAAAAGACAAAGGTTTACTTTTTCTTTTACGTGGCAATACAGAACCCATTAAGCGTTAAAAACACAAACAAACAAAAAAACAAAAACAAAACAAAAATAAAACCAAGCCTAAAACAGTGGTAATGATGCTAATACGAAATGTGGGTCACAGTGGTTACGAAACAAATGAATGAATACAACATAAGGCTAGCATTGGGGAATAGCAGAAGGAAATGCCTGTCTATTGTAAACAACTTCTAAGGGAAAACAAACAACCCAGAAAAGAAACCACGGGGAATGATTAAGTAAAATGTTATTCCTTTTCCATTAATACCATCATCAACAATGGTGAATGTACCAGTACGGAAGGTGGCTTATTGTTGTTGGTGGTGTACGATGATTGTTGTTGTTGTTGTTGTTGTTGTTGTGTGTGTGTGTGTGTGTGTGTGTGTGTGTGTGTGTGTGTGTGTGTGTGTTGTTGTTGTTGTTGTTGTTGTTGTTGTTTTGGGTGGAGGGAGATGAGATACATAAGGAAGAATAAAAAGCCATGATATAGAAGTTCAAGCACATTATGATAATACTGATAATGTTAACTTGTATACTTTAACATGTTGACTGAGCTAAGCGCTTCAAAGTGCATCTGTAAAGGTAACGGTGTTCCCATAACCTATGTGGTCGTAGGGAAGTGAGGCATCAGATACCTCAATTATCTAGGGGCCAGCATATTGGGGGTGGTGCCCATCTCCTCTCCCTTGATGTACATCTGTATTGTCAGATAGATACTTTATTTCAGATAATATGTTTTTTTCTTCGTGTCTATCTTGGTCGCTTTAGCTTGGGGCATTTTGGGGGGACCTGCTTTTATTTGGCTGTTTTGGTTGTTTTAAATGATCATTTTTTTAGCCAAAATAATCCACCATAATATTCAAATACTTAGCATCAAATCTTTAAGAACGTACATTAAGACGAAATTCATGGAGAAAAAAAATAATCCAACAGACACCATAAAATATTTCCGCTGTATTATTTTTTCCCCCCAGACCAAAGTCCGATATTCAAGTATTTGAACAAGAAACATAAATATATGGCTACCAAAAAACAACTATTAAACTGATCTCTTTTTTAAACCACGTGTATAAGAGCATAGCTCAGTGGTCGGAGCACTGGCTTTCCCCCAGCCAAGTTAAGCAACGTCGAGCGTGGTTACCAGTTGAATGGGTGACCGTTTGCGCGCCTTGGCTTCAGTACAGTTCCCCCAGTTCAACCAGCTGTAAATGGGTACCTGCCCTCTTTAGGGTCAGGGAAGGTAAAGCAGCGAGGGAGAGGAGATGGGCGCCGCCCTCAATATGCTGGCCCTAGAGAAGTGAGGTCTCTGACGCCTCGCTTCCCTACGACCTTATAGGTTATGGAACTCCTTTACCTTTTTATAAGAGCAAGCTGTGCGTATTGCTCTTTAGTTATGACTTGGGTGATGAGGTTGGGATGAGCGGAGTATGAACAACAAGACAGAAGCATCTCAGGAGATAAACAACACCAACAAAAAAGAACAAGATTTTAAAAAGACACCATCTTCTGAAGTAAAGGCATTTAAAAAAAAAATTCTTGAATAGTTGTTTTTGAAATATGACTTTTTTCTTGTTGTTTTTCTTCTTCTCCTAACTGTCAGACAAAGACTACGTTAATTGACTATGCACAATGAGACGGGAAGGAGGGGGTAAGGCTGGAAGGGGGTGTCTTTGTTATTTTTTTGTTAGATATAGTTCATGAGGTTCTTGGTGGTTTTTTGGTGTGTTTTTTTTTTAAAGAGTGCAGGAGGTCATTGTTGTTTGTTTGGGTTTGTATTTATTTGTTTGTATGTTTCTTTGTGTTCGCTTGTATTGTTGTTGTTGTTATTGTTGTTCCTTTGTTTATTTGAAGTTATTGTTCAGTATTGTATAGACAATGAGCAAAATTTAAAAAAAACCCAGCGAACAAACATATTGTTGTTGTTGTTGTTGTTGTTGTTGTTGTTATTGCTGCTGTAGTGATCGTTTCTACCGTTGTTTGTTTTCGTCTCTGTGTGTCTTTGCGTGCGTGCGTGCGTGCGTGTGCCAAAGTCAAAGTCAAACTTTTATTTTCAGAGGGTACAGTGGATAAGCAGTGCAATTGCTTTTTTCATACTGTGTATGTGTGTGTGTGTGTGTGTGTGTGTGTGTGTGTGTGTGTGTGTGTGTGTGAGAGAGAGAGAGAGAGAGAGAGAGAGAGAGAGAGAGAGAGAGAGAGAGAGAGAGAGAGAGAGAGAGAGAGAGAGAGAGAGCGTGAGTGAGTGAGTGTGAGTGCTTGCTTGCGTGGGGGCGTGTGTATGTGTGTGTGTGTGTTGTGCGTGTGCGTGTGTGTGTGTGTGCGTATGTGCGTGTGTGTGTCTGTGTGTGTGTTTGATATTTTTTTAATTTGAAGTGACCTTGAAATATTTAAATCAATATGAAATGTAGCTTTCTTGTTTCTTTTTAGGTAATGATACGTATCAATATACCTGCCAACATTGTAATCACCCTTTATAGGATGATTAAAGTGTTTTTCACTTGACTTGACTGCTCCGAACAGAAAGACAGACATTTTTCACCGTATCAACAACGCATTTGGAGCCTTATTGTACAAAAATGGAGACAAACGTGAATCTTTATCAGGTGTAAGAGATGACGACAGTGACCACCATCATTGGCAAAAATGCTCGTACATGAATGCCTTCAATAAGGTATAAAATGATGTTTGTTTTCACTTGCGATTTCGATCAGTATATCAAAGTCACTGGTTTGTAATGTAGTAAGATAGAATAAGGAGCAAAATGGAGTGGGAAAAAATACACTGAAGCAAGAGAGAGAGAGAGAGAGAGAGAGAGAGAGAGAGAGAGAGAGAGAGAGAGAGAGAGAGAGAGAGAGAGAGAGAGAGAGAGAGAGAGAGAGAAAAGAGAGAGAGAGAGAGAGTTAGAGAGAGAGAAAGAGAGAAAGAGAGAGAGAGAGAGAGAGAGAGATATTATATATATATATATATATATATATATATATATATATATATATATATATATATAGAGAGAGAGAGAGAGAGAGAGAGAGAGAGAGAGAGAGAGAGAGAGAGAGAAACAGACAGACGGACGGACAGGCAGACAGACAGACAGACAAGAGAAAAAAAATGTTTTCTGTTTTTGTTTTCAAGAAAAAAATATTACGATGCTTTTTCAAATGTATTGTAGATGATAACAAGTAACATACTGACAAATAAAACAAACCACCAACAACAACAACAACAACAAAATAGACTGAAAACGTCAGAGGCCAGTATTTGTTTGTTTGTTTTTTTAAATATAATTTTCCATTCCTTCATCTTTAATTCCAAAATCCACTTTCTTAGTGTGGTCGATACACTACCAAGAGATGAATAAAAAAAATTAAAAAAAGAAGAAGGCAAGCTGGCAAACCCTACAGTGCACCGCTATAAAACAGCAACACGGTCAAGTCTTGTGACCAACACTGCCACCAGGCAGTTTCAGAAAGGTTGCATGTAGATTATTATAATTATGCAGCCCAAGCAACTGACGACCGCCAGATGCACGGCACGGGAGGAAATCCGGGTCTAGGCCTAATCCAATAAAAATATAGGCCAACACGAGCCTCCGGCACCATCATCATACTACCAGTACCTACAGCCAAGACTGTCTGTTTAGTTCTCTCCTGTAGTAGCCAGCTTTGCCTGTGGGCTTGTAGTCTGTCTACTAGTCGGATCTGTGTGGGTTTTCTGTTGTTGTTGGTTGTTGTTGTTGCTGGCACTGGCAGTTAGTGCTGTGTTACTGTTGATCTATAATATTAATAAAAATAATAATAATGATGATGATAATAATAATAATAATAATAATAATTATTATTATTATTATTATTATTATTATAATACATGGAATTTATACAGCACTTTATCTTGCCAAAAAAACACCCAAAATCAAAGCGTTTTAATTCATCCTAGTCTTTCACATGCAGCCAGTTGCAATGAATAGATTTTTACAAATTCAAATGTAAACACACACACACACACACACACACACACACACAACACACACACACACACACACACGCACAATAAATAGGTATTTTTTTTACAAATTCAAATGTAAACAAACACGCGCGCACCCTCCCCCCTCCCCCCCCCCCCCCCCCACACACACACACAAAGCACTCATCACTCCAATATCTCTGAAATGAAGTAAAGTGTCGTTCATTATTATACTGTATCTTGTTCTGTGTTTCTCCTGTAACTTGCTGCTGATGAGAAAGAAAAAAAAACCCGATTGCAACAATGATGATGAATAACAACAACGATGATGATAATGATGATGATGACGATGGTGATGATGATGATGGTGATGGTGATGATGATGATGATGATGATGATGATGATGGTGATGATGGTGATGATGATGGTGCTGATGCTGATGGTGATGATGATGGTGATGATGATGATGATGAT
Source organism: Rapana venosa (assembly GCA_028751875.1). Lineage (NCBI taxonomy): Eukaryota > Metazoa > Mollusca > Gastropoda > Neogastropoda > Muricidae > Rapana > Rapana venosa. The sequence goes on from CM054144.1 coordinate 37,258,987, forward strand.
GATAGAGATAATGAAATACAAGCGACAGATAGACAGACATACAGAGAGACGGACGGACAGATAGACAGAGACACTGACAGGCAGGCAGAGAGACAGAGAAAGGGAGAGAGAGAAAAAAAGGAGGTTAAAGCATAGAGAGAGAGGAGAAGGAGAAGGAGGAGGCGGAGGGGAAGGAGGAGGAGGAGGAAGAGAAGAGGATGTGGAGGAAGAGGAGGAGAGGGACATCCACCACTACTACAACCACCATTATCACCCTAACGATCATGACCACCAGCCATTACCGCCATCACTACAGCTACCATCACTTTTCCCACCACCATCACTAATAATATCAGCAGCAACAGAATTAAAAAAAAAAACCAGACACGCACACCTTAAAATCATACAGTAAAAAAACACGAGAAAAAAAACCCACGAAGAATAAGACCACAAAAACAACACCAAAACATGACCCCCCCCCCCCCCCCCCCCCTACCTCCGAAAAAAAACAACCCCCCCCAAAAAAGCAAGAAGAAAAAATCTACAAGAACAGAGAGGGGACAAAAGTTTCGGATTGGTTTCCACAGGGCTGTCTTCGATATTACAGCCATAACTTAGCATCACCATCGGCCTCTACTCTGCAGGTACTCAGACAGGCAGACAGGAAGGCAGGCAGGCAGACAGGCAGGCAGTCAGACAGGCAGGCCGACAGGCAGGCAGGCAGGCTGGCAGTCAGACAGGCAGGCAGGCAGGCAGGCAGGCAGGCAGACAGGCAGGCAGGCAGGCAGGCAGGAAGGCAGGCAGGCACAGGAGTGACAAGGGAGTGAGGAAGGGGAGGGGGTGGGGGTGGTATGACCACGATCACAGTCAAGACAAAAATCAATATGAAAGCGAGAGAGGTGGAGAAGGCGCTGATCATTCTCACTGACAGACTTTCTGAGGAAGATGATTGATTCCTGCTGTTCCCAGACCAAGAAATGCCCTTAACACACACACACACACACAGCAAACAGACTGCTGTCTCCCCTCCACTCAGAGAGACACAGACACACAGGTACACGTACACACACAGACACAGACGCACACTCAGACACACACACACACACACACACACACACACACACACACACACACACACACACACACACACACACACACACACACACACACACACACACACAGAGCAAACAGACTGTCTCCCTCCACACAGAGAGACACAGACACGCATATACATGGACACATACAGACATAGACACACAGACACATACATACAGACACACACACACACACACACACACACACACACACACACACACACACACACACACACGCACAAACACACAGTCCAATTGGTTCGTTATTATATGGACTTTAAAGACATTATCTTTCTGCGGTTTAGATTTTCTCTTGTTGGTTACGGTTACAAAGAGTTTTATTTTTCATTCGTTATATTCTGTTAGAAATTGGGATTTTTTAAATATTATTTTGTACTCAAGAATTATTTGTATTTACATTTTCCTACAGTTCTGTGCAGATTTAATCAATACATTAATCCCCTACCCCACTCCCAAAATTCCTCCCCCCCCCCCACACCACACACACACACACACACACACACACACACACACACACACACACACACACACACACACACACACACACACACACACACACACACACACACACACACACACACACACACACACACACACACACACCACACAACACACACACACACAAAGAGAAGGAGAAAAAGCACCTACACCACTACTACAACAACCATGATCACCCCCACCGACCACCAACCACTCTCACCATCCCCACCAATAATAACAGCAGCAACATCATTTTATTTTTAATCTAAAATCACCCCCCCCCAAAAAAAAAAAAAAAAAAGCAAAACCCAAAAACAACAACAACAAAACAACCTATTTAAAAGTCACGAAAAATAAGACTACAAAAACACAAAATCCACCACAAAAATAATAAGAACAAAACCCCCACAAAACCCTACAAGCAGAGAAAGGGAAAAAACAAATTCGGATTGGTTACCCACCACAGGCAGTCTCCTCCGATATTACTGCCATAACTTAGCATCAGTATCGACCTCCACTCTGCAGTCAGTCAGTCAGTCAGGCAGGCAGGCAGGCAGGCTGGCAGACAGGCAGGCAGGCAGGCAGGCAGGCAAGCAAGAAAGCAGGCAGGCAGGCAGGCAGGCAGGCAGGCAGGCAGGAAGGCAGGCAGGCAGGCAGGCAGGCAGGCAGACAGGCAAACAGGCAGGCAGGCAGGCAGGCAGGCAGGCAGGAAGGCGGGCAGGCATAGGAGTGACAAGGGAGTGAGGAAAGGGAGGGGTTGGGGGTGACCACGATCACTGTCAAGACAAAAATCAATATTGAAAGCTAGAGTGGTGGAGAAGGCGCTGATCATTCTCACTGACAGACTCTCTGAGGAAGATGATTGATTGCTGCTGTTCCCAGACCAAGAAATGCCCTTAACACACACACAGCAAACAGACTGCTGTCTCCCTCCATCCATCCCTCTACACACAGACACACAGACACACAAACAGTCAGAAACACAAACACACATTGACACAGAGGCACAGACACACACAACACACAAACACACACACACACACATACACACACACACTTTTTCTCTCTTTCTTTCTCTGCTTCTCTGTCTCTGTCTATCTCTGTCTCCCTCTCTCTCACACACAGACGCACACACAACACACATGCACCCAAATAAACCCACACAGGCATACACACAAATACACACACACACACTCACACATCACACTCACTAACACACAAACATTCACACACACACACTAAACAACAACGACAACAGCAGCAGCAGCAGCAACAACAACAACACACACACACAACACACACACACACACACACACACACACACACACACACACACACACACACACACACACACACACACACACACACACACACACACACACACACACACACACACACACACACACACACGCACACACACTCACGCGCGCATACATACACAACAACAATCATGCACTCACACACACGCTCGCGCGCACGCACGCATACATACACAACAACAACAATAACACACACATACACACACACACACTCACATACACACACTCACACGCACACACCACACACACATACACACACTAACGCACGCAACACAACACAACCACACTATCACACACACGACATAACACACACACACAACAACTTTCACACACGACAGCGGCACAACCCCTTTAGGTTTAATGTTTTTTTCATGTATCAACGCTTGAAGGATGAGTACTGAGTCATGCCACTTGTATCTAAAATGAAGTGGTGGAGTCATTTAGACGAAGCACACTCGTTTTGAAGTGGAACGTGTTTCAGGCGCATCTGTGACAGCGGCACTAACCACTATTGGGGAGATTGTTGTTTGTAGGTAGTTATGACGCTTCGCCACGAAATGAGTCACTTAGCATCTGACCCATTTTTCCGCTAGGAGTCATTTTAGGCAAGTGGGGGGAGGGGGGGAGGCGGGGTCAGGTTGTCGAATTTGAGATGTTGATTGATTTTAAAACTATAGCTATTATTCTACCTTGTAATGAAATATCAAGGCATAATTGTGTGTGTGTGTGTGTGGGGGGGGGGGGGTTATTGCTTTTAAATGTGTTTTAAAAACTACCCAAGCTCTCATTCTGACCGCCTATTACGATGTTAAACTTGTCCATTTTTTTTTCCATTTTGTATCGTCTTGCAGTGTGTCGTTTCAATTTGTGTAATAACTTTTCATAGAATAGTTCGATTTTCAATCTGATTTTGTATTGAATAACTTTTTTTTATTGCAAATTAATAACATAGAAATAACAAAAATTGGCCCTTTAGTGCAATGCGACTGTGAAGCGTCATATAATATTATAGCTATATAATCTGCTAGTGGTAAGACTGACTGGCGTATGTACGTTTTCAATTTCTGTGATTTCTTCTATTCGTTTACTTGATAATACCGGACCATTAAAAGTACAAATGGCTGTTGTTAGAAACAGAACAAGTTTATTATCAACGCGTAGGAAACTTCAGTCACACCCTTAATTCATGCAATATTCTGTTTGGTTCTTTACAGCTTTCTATTAAAGATGTCATCCATGGACGGGATAGCCTACTGATTAGCGCGATTCGCTCGTGATCTGCTGACCCGAGTTCGATTGCCGTTCAAGAGGATGTTTCCTCTGGAGTTAACATTAGTGCCGACTTCACTCTCCCCAACAAGTCCTTCTGGTGAGAATATAAACCGAGGTCCCGTGTGCGAACGCACGCAGAACATCTTGCACTCAGGTTAAAACCCGTTACACTTTTTGGAAGAGTAGGCCATTGTGTGTCGGTAGGAAAAGATGAACAAGATGAATTTACGCAACTGCGTACACACGGGGACTGGATAAAAAAGCACATAACTGCTTATTCCATTATCATCGAAATAAAAGAATAAAAAGAAAAGAATAAATAAATCTATATGCTGTTTTGAATACATTGTAAAATTCTCAATGTTTTCTGTAATCTAAGAATGTTTGTGGTGTGTGTGTGTGTGTGTGTGTGTGTGTGTGTGTGTGTGTGTGTGTGTGTGTGTGTGCGTGCGCGCGCGCGCGTGCTACAAAAAACTACAGTATCTAAACTGCAACATACATGTACACATCTTAAGATATACTGAGAATGTGGCATTCTTTTAAAAACATAAACACTGGCTACCCTTACAGGCGTACAAAGGCACAGATTACGACAGACTTGTCCACCTAGAGATATACTTTCTGTTGTGGAGTAATGTTGCCAGTTTGAAATCGCTTATTAAATTCACAGGGAAATGCTTATTCATCCAGGCTTTGTCAACAGTTATTCGTGTTTATGATTCCTAAGTGTCACCACATCATTAACAAATAGATATGTAGAAAAAGGAATGATGGTAGGCATGTACACATGCAAGCAAGTCTTACCACATCTTGTGGCCAATACTGGGCACCAACAATCACAAACACTGGTCGCAAGACTTCAAGGCATACAGCAGACGATTGGAAATTTAAAAAAAACAACCTACTGATTAGAACAGAATCACCAAAGTTTAAAACGGTTAAAAAGAAAAGCAGACAACTTCATTCCGGTGACTGCTCAAGCAAGAAGCGGGGTTAGTAAATGCGTTTCATTTTAACACCAATGGTCTTCTCGGCATGAACAAGCATTGACCCTCCCTTCAGGCGATCTCTCTCGTCAGCTAGAAAATTTAAGTCCATACCAGTCAGCGACATGTAATTTCCATGGTAAAATGAGGCAGACAAGCATGCAAGACCGAAGGAGAAAGGAATTGCGTGTACACTGCGGCAGTACCGAAGTTGAAGACGGAAATATCCGTCCAGTAACTTTTATTTTTAACGAGTCAAACGCCAAGTGTTCCACTTCCATCTGGCAATGTCGCTCTTTGCTGGGATGTGACTTACATCTTCAGCTTTTTTCAGCTTGTTCGTCCGTCACATATATTTGCGTCTTCATTTGATTTGTTGCTTTACAAGATTCAGCGCTATATAAATTCCATACATTATTATTATTATTATTATTATTATTATTATTATTATTATTATTATTATTATTATTATTATTATTATTATTATTATTATTATTATTATTATCATTGTTGTTGTTGTTATTATTATTGTTATTATAGTTTAAAGTTGAACATGGGTCTAAAAGGGGCCCAAATCATGTGTTGCGGTATAAAAAAAAGAATTGCTATTTGCATATTATGGAGATTTCCTTTCGTAAATTTAAAGAAAGTAGGTTATAAAACATGTTTGTGAAACAAGTTTCCTGTACTTGTTCTAGACCAAAATAAAAAACGTGTACAAGTTTGAAACATGTAGGTTTATCAGCCTTATTGGATTGTTTGCATGGCAACGGTGCATAAAACTGAGCGACTTATAGATGTGTGTGCTTTACGAGTGTTGCCCTTTCAATATATTATTGTACAACTTCTAACATGAGCTTGTAAACATGTTCTCAGTTTTGACCCCCCACCCCACCACCCACTCCTCCCATATCCCACAGAAAAGTACTCCTGCTCCATATTCCCATGATCTCTATGCCATACTCGGAAATCAGGAAGGGTCGCTAACTATGCCCATTTTTTGCCATCGACTTCCAAGAGATAAAACAAATAATCTCAGGGGTTTCTTCTCAGCTTAAAAGAAAAAAAAATTCCCCGTGGGAATACATGGTGGTGGATAGTGGTGGTGGGGGTGGGGGTGGGTCTGTCAGTATAAATAGCATACTACCTTCTGGAATATCTGTGGTATGAATTCCGTGTGTGTGTGTGTGTGTGTGTGTGTGTGTGTGTGTGTGTGTGTGTGTGTGTGTGTGTGAGTGTGTGTGTGTGTGTGTGTGTGTGTGAGTGTGTGTGAGTGTTTGTGTGTGTGTGTGTGTGCGCGTCCGTGTGTCCATGTGTGTCTGTGTGTGCGTAAGTGTGTGCGCGTTGTGTGCGTGTGCGCGTGTGTGCAGGTGTATGAGCTCGCGCGCATGTTTGTGTGTTCGTGCGCGCGTGTGAGTGTGTGTGTGTGTGTGTGAGAGAGAGAGAGAGAGAGAGAGAGAGAGAGAGAGAGAGAGAGAGAGAGAGAGAGAGAGAGAGAGAGAGAGAGAGAGGCGAGAGACAGACAGACAGACAGGCAGGCAGTAAGTCAGTCATTCAGACAGACAGACAGACAAACAGATAGACAAACAAACAGACAGACATAAAGATGACAAACAAACAGACAGATAGACAAACAGGCAGACACACACACACGGACGAAGTAAATGAGAAAGCGACACAGAACCAGAGACATAAAGAGGGAGGATGCTTAATATGACAGACGCGTAAACGCCACAGCACTGCCAGTTACATGTTCGCTAAAAAAAAAACCACGAGTTCGCGTGACCAGGGCCGCAGACGAAAAGAAGGATCACAATCAGAACAGATCCAAGATTAAATCAAAGTAGCAGACGTGAGCTAAGATTGTTTTTCTTTGCTTATCTTGTATCTTTAACTGTGACCGTACTTATTGAAGAAGACTTGGGCATTATTTCTCTATTTCAATTTTTAAAAAAAATCTTTCTGTGAGCAAACGCGTCCATCTCCTTTCACATTACATTTGAGCGCTTTGATTTGTTGCTTTACAAGATTCAGCGCTATATAAATTCCATCAATTCTTCTTCTTCTTCTTCTTTTCTCTCTTGTTCTTCTTCTTGTTCCTTCTTCCTTCTTCTTCTCTTCTTCTTCTTCTTCTTCTTCTCTTTCGTTCTTCTTTCTCTTGTTCTTTCTTGATGCTGTGTCTTCATCTCTTCTTCTTCTTCTTCATTCTCTTCTTCATCTTCTTCTACTTCTTCTCTTTTCTTGTCTTGTTCTTGTTCTTGTTCTTCTTGTTCTTCGTTCTACTGTTCTTTTCATTCTTCTTCTTCTTGTTCTTCTTCTTGCTTCTTCTCTTCTTCTTCCAATTCTCTCTTCTTCTTCTTCTTCTTCTTCATCTTCTTCCGCATTCTTCGATTCTCTCTTCTTCTTCTTCTTCTTTCTTCTTCTTCTTCTTCTTCTTCTTCTTCTTCTTCTTCTTCTTCTTCTTCTTCTTCTTCTTCTTCTTCTTCTTCTCTTCTTCTTCTTCTTCGCAATTCTTCACAATTCTTCGCATTCTTCGCATTCTTCTTCTTCTTCTTCTTCTTCTTCTTCTTCTTCTTCTTCTTCTTCGCAATTCTTCTCTTCTTCTTTCTTCCTTCTTTCTTCTTCTTCTTCTTCTTCTTCTTCTCTTCTTCTTCCTTCTTCTCTCTTCTTTCTTCTTCTTCTTCTTCTTCTTTCTTCTTCTTCTTCTTTCTTCTTCTTCTTCTTTCTTCTTCTTTTCTTCTTCTTCTTTCTTCTTCTTCTTCTTCTTCTTCTTCTTCTTCTTCTTCTTCTTCTTCTTCTTCCTTCTTCTTCTTCTTTCTTCTTCTTCTTCTTCTTCTTCTTCTTCTTCTTCTTCTTCTTCTTCGCAATTCTTCTTCGCAATTGTTCTTCGCAATTCTTCTTCGCAATTCTTCTTCGCAATTCTTCTTCTTCTTCTTCGCAATTCTTCTTCTTCTTCTTCTTCTTCTTCTTCTTCTTCTTCTTCTTCTTCTTCTTCTTCTTCTTCTTCTTCTTCTTCTTTCTTCTTCTTCTCTCTTCTTCTTCTTCTTCTTCTTCTTCTTCTTCTTCTTCGCAATTCTTCTTCTTCTTCGCAATTCTTCTTCTTCTTCTCTTCTTCTTCTTCTTCTTCTTCTTCTTCTTCTTCTTCTTCTTCTTCTTCTTCTTCTTCTTCTTCTTCTTCTTCTTCTTCTTCTTCTTTTCTTCTTCTTCTTCGCAATTCTTCTTCGCAATTCTTCTTCTTCGCAATTCTTCTTCTTCTTCTTCGCAATTCTTCGCAATTCTTCTTCTTCTTCTTCTCTTCTCTTCTTCTTCTTCTTCTTCTTCTTCTTCTTCTTCTTCTTCTTCTTCTTCTTCTTCTTCTTCTTCTTCTTCTTCTTCTTCTTATTACAAACATTTCAAATTCAACTTCCCCAGTAGTCGGAATGCGGGTAACTTCATGGTGGGCAAAAACAGTCGCATACGTAAAGTCTTACTATTTGTGAACCTCGGAGCTCTAGCCGAGAAACGAAAAATGTAAAACCGTCAACTGAAAAGGATGTTTCCATAGCAGTCACGGACATCATTTTCGCTATCCACATGCATTAGTAGAGGAGATTATTATGTCTGGTTGAGAGGAAGAGACAAAATACCTTTCGATAAGTTTGGAGAATGTGTGAGGTTATTGTTGTTGTAGTTGTCATTGCTGTTGTTGTTGGTGGTGGTGATGGTGGTGGTGTTGATGTTGTTGCTGCTGCTGCTGTTGTTGTATTCCCAGGCTTATCACTCTGCGTGTCAGTCTCTCTCTCTCTCTCTCTCTCTCTCTCTCTCTCTCTCTCCTTCTCTCTCCTCTCTCTCTCTCTCTCTCTCTCTCTCTCTCTCTCTCTCTCTCTCTCTCTCTCTCTCTCTCTCTCTCTCTCTCTCTCTCTCTCCTCTCTCTCTGGCTTTTGTCACATACAGGAATCACTGCCAGACCGTTAGTACAGCATGAATGCGTACATGCATGGATGAGAAGTTCGCGTGTAGAACTGCTTTCAAGTACTTTGCCACAAAATCATAAGCAGCAGCCATACTTTGACTTTAAACGTTATGTTTTACTCTATATGGGGAGTGCATGTCGTTATGCTAACATCTTTTCCTGGTTGAAGACAATCTACCAGTGAACAATGAACAAAGCAACAACTTGTTCTTTTTTTTCTTCTCTGTATAATCCTGTATGTCTTAGTTCAACGAATTTGGGGTGTGCACGACTTAGATTTGTTTCCTCTTTTTTTTTAATCTCCTTTTCTTGGACATTTTTTATTTTCACGTTTTCTGTCACACAAACTGCCAGGCTAGGGACATCTATTCCACGCACAAGAAGTTGATCAACATGAAGTTAAGAGCATTTATCTGTCAGTAGCTTATGATCGGAATGACAATGATGCGTGCATAAAATTAAATCTTTATAGTGCTTTGAGTAAACACAGGCAGAAAGCGAATCAGAGAAAGAGGAGCACAGACTAACAGAGAGAGAGAGAGAGAGAGAGAGAGAGAGAGAGAGAGAGAGAGAGAGAGAGAGAGAGAGAGAGAGAGAGGAGAGAGAGAGAGAGAAGAGAGAGAGAGAGAGAAAGAGAAAGAGAGAGACAGAGACAGAGAGAGACAGAGATAGACAGACAGAGACGGAGACAAAGACAAAGACAGAGACAGAGAAAGACAAAGAGAAAGAGACAGAGACAGAGACAGACAGACAGAGACGAGACGAGACACAGACACAGACAGAAACAGACAGGCAGGCAGGCAGGCAGACAGACAGACAGACAAACAAACAGACAGACGGACAGACGGACAGACAGGAAAACAAACAAACAGAGAAACAGAGACCAAAGCGGAGAAGGGGTTGATAAGTAAATATCACTGTAGGCCTACCTAAAGTCACACCTCACAAACTACCAGATACCACGACCATTCGGTCATTCGTGTGAAGACTGAAGGAGGACTACATTGAGGACAGAGGGAAAATCACATCAGAGCAGTAGACAGATGCTGAGTGCTCTTTTGGCTGTGGCATAAGCTTTACGAAAAAGACTAGCACATCACATGATGTTCTTCATATCTGAAGAAACCACTTCCATTGAGCAAAGCATTGCTCTCTCTCTCTCTCTCTCTCTCTCTCTCTCTCTCTCTCTCTCTCTCTCTCTCTCTCTCTCTCTCTCTCTCTCTCTCTCTCTCTCTCTCCTCTCTCTCTCTCTCTCTCTCTCTCTCTCTCTCTCTCCTCTCTCTCTCTCTTCTCTCTTCCCTCCCTCCCTCCTCTCTCTCTCTATCTCGCTTTCTCTCCACTCTCTCCCTCTCTCTCCCTCTCTCTATCCCTCTCTCT
>CM054144.1:37274466-37276966 GCA_028751875.1 Rapana venosa
TCTATTTGTATAAATCAAACAACACATCTTTAAAAAAACAACAACAACCAAAAAACATCTAAGTTCCAGGCTTCCACACACAGAGTTTAAACCTACTCAGCTCTTGTGACAATCTGATGCTATGAACATCAATAATAATAATAATAATAATAATAATAATAATAATAATAATAATAATAATAATAATAATAATAATAATAATAATAATAATAATAATAATAATGTATGGAATTCATATAGCGCTGAATCTTGTAAAGCAACAAATCAAAGCGCTCAGTTGATTTTTTTCTTTTTTCTTTTTTTTAATTCGTGTGTATGCGTGGTTTTCTTTAAATTTTGTCATCTGTTCCCACCGGCACACAATGCCCTACTCTTTCGAACAGCGGAACATGATTTAACATCAATGACTTCACCGTAACTGCACTGATGCTGTATAACTAAACAGCACGTTACCGTATCGCCCTATTCTTGTTTTCTAGTTCTGCAAGGAGACCCTAATCGAACTGTCACAGCGCTTCCAACCTCCCGCTAATTGGCTTGAACACCAGTCTGCAGGGTAACCGGGAAAACAAGCATGTCCTTGCAGACGTCTGGGTCCTTTCTGCCTTCCCTGTAAGGAAGGGACTATCTGAAGGCTACCTCACTATCTGCTTTAGGCCACCAACTAAACACGGCAGCGTAAATCAGGTATAACAAGATCGGCACAGCTTTTTTATTTACACAGTTAAGTTCTATTGCCGCTTGAAGCACTGTCTGTTCCTTGATGCTATTCAATTCAGTGAAGTCAGTGCTTCATCGGATTAAAATAACAGAATGATTAGAATACTTTCAACAAGTAACAGTTGAAATCGCCCAAGTGTTCTGTTTAACGCTGCTGGTGTGGTTGAGAAACGTGTAGTTTTCTGTTATGTTGACGGACACCGCTCTAATCAAGGTGTTACCAGATAATCTCTTAGCAGGTCAGATGTGATGTTCCTGACAGATGATAAGCTCTTTGTAGGTCTTTTATTAATTTTTTTTTTCGAGAATAATGGAATAAGCATTCATGTTGTTTTTTTTTTTAACATATTGTCCCCATATGTATGCAGTTTTATAGATATTGTCATCCGTTCCCACAGGTACACAATGGCCTACTCTTACGAAAAGCGGAGGATGTTGTAACGTGTGCGCAAGATGTTCTGCGTGCGTTTACAAACGGAACATCGGTTTATAGTCTCACCTGAAGGACTTTTTTTGGGGGGGAGTGGAGTCGGCACTGATGTTAACTCCACAGGAAAAAACAAAATCCTCTGCAACGAGATTCGAACCCGTGTCAGCAGATCATGAACGCATCACTCTAACCACCAGGCTACCCCGTCCCCGTCTTAAATCTTGATTATGGCTGCCTATAGTTATGGAGATGCGCTTTAAAAAACAGCCATGCCCACAGACATCACATCCAGTGTGTACTAACAGTCTGACAGTTATCCCAGAGCGGGATGAGGGAGACACAATGCGTCTTCTGGGTAACCCCCAGGGTTTTAAGCGGAGAAACGCCAAACAACACAAACAATACTTAAACGGGATAGCCTAGTGGTTAGAACATTGCGCTCGCAATCTGACGACCCGGGTTCGATTCCCGGCTCAAGGCGATATTTTCCTCTGAAGTTAACATCAGTGCAGACTTCACTCTCCCCAAAAGTCCTTCGGATGAGACTATAAACCGAGTCCCTGTGTGCGAACGCACGCAGAACATCTTGCGCACACGTTAAATCCTGTTCCGCTTTTCGTAAGAGTAGGCCATTGTGTGCCGGTGGGAACAGATGGCAAAATTTACAAAACCGCATACACACGGGGACTAGATGTAAAAAAAAGCACATAAGTGCTTATTTCATTATCCTCGATATAAAAGAATAAAATAAAATAAATTTTAGCCTCAGCAGTCCCGGTATGACCCCAATGGTTGGTTGGACTTGAAGGAACTGAATGAAGGATTCCACCGGATCTAAAACGTTCAGTTCCGATATCAAATGGTGTGGTTTTTGTAGGCATACCGGCACAATATTATGATAGCCATGTGTGTGCTCGTGCGTGCCTAAGCGTGTGTGCGCGCGTGCGCACATACAAACACACACGAACACACACAAACACACACATGCGCGTGCGCATGCACACACACATACATAGAAAAAGGTATAGGGAGAGATAGAGAGAGAGAGAGAGAGAGAGAGAGAGAGAGAGAGAGAGAGAGAGAGAGAGAGACAGAGAGAGAGAGAGACACAGAGAGAGACACAGAGAGAGACAGAGAGAAAGACAGAGAGAGACAGACAGAGAGAGAGAACACACACATACACACATACACACACACACACACACACACACACACACACACACACACACACACCACCACCACCACCACCACACAACCACACAATCCAGACAACATTTTTTTCTTCCAAATCCGCTTCAGCATTTTTTACTGATAGTCAAAATAACACCACATGCAAATTGTCCTTAACAC
>CM054144.1:37281966-37294466 GCA_028751875.1 Rapana venosa
CTTAGCATCAGGTGACGGCGTACAGTTTATCACTGACGTGAAGTCAGGACTTGACCTCCGTAGGCATTTGTCGTGATCCTAATCGCCTACTATCGCTTGCTGCAATGCTGCAATGCCCCACACACCGGTATCAGTCAACATACATCTTTGGAGTGTATCGCCAGGAGCGCGGTGACCACAAACCTTTGCTAGTGTCCACAAGCCATTGATAGTGACCACAAAGCTTTGCTAGTGTAGTGACCACAAGCCTTTGCTAGTGACCACAAGCCTTTGCTAGTGACCACAAACCTTTTCTAGTGACCACAAGCCTTTGCTAGTGACCACGAACCTTTGCTAGTGACCACAAGCCTTTGCTAGTGACCACAAACCTTTGCTAGTGACCACAAACCTTTGCTAGTGACCACAAACCTTCACCATTTCTTCAAACTGACAACACGTTTTCCAGAACAAAGTACCCACCAAGGAATTGAAATCGATTGTTTGAACTGTCTTCGATGAAACGGGTGATTTTTTTTTAATTAAAAAAAAATTTTCAACAAAAAAAAGCTAGTCCGTTAAGTGCCGATGAAAGATGATGGTGCAAAACTGCATGTACTTATTGCAGTGCAGACTCGAGCTACCTCGAAGTTCTTTGGAGGAATTACAGGACACCACTCACATGCTGCAGCCAGGGTCAAGGTCATTCACTTCAATCGCTGTTTGTTTTTTATCATAGACGTTTTGTCTTTAGTTTCTACAGGTGAGAAATAAAGTCATCCTCAAATTCGACGTACGGTTGTTTTCTTTGGTCGATTCTCAGTAATTTTTTTTTTCCAAAGACCCCGTTATTGCTTCTCCAGAAAGAAAAAAAAAATCCTTACTTTTGCCGATATTGCTAACGATGCTGATCCTCGAGCTGATGTGACGCTGGAACGGGATGTCACGTTGCATCACTGGAGATAGGCATTAGCTCAACACCGAGGCATACACCTCACCCTTAACCTCCCAAACAGTTCCCTCAAGGGACACGCGAGGGCTGATCTGTCTGGCTGTAACTCAGCACCCGAGCTCTGCTTGTCAGACCATGATGTCATGGACCTGGTGAAAGGGCACCTCCCCCGAGTCGGCGGGAGCCTCCTCAGGGGTCAGCGTGTAGCTGCCCGACGTCGTGGTCTTCTCGTCCTCGTCAGTGTAAGGGGTCGGGGAAACGGCGGACCTCCACCCTCCGTCCAGCCCTTTGGCCCTCCTCCAGGCAGGGTGGCTCTGCTGGTTCTGGTGCTGGTGGCCGAACGTGTGGAACGTCCTCCGCCCCGTCTCCTGCCCAGCCGCCGGGTCCCTCAACCGAAAGGGACCTTCGGCCCCTGCGCGGTCCATGGAGTGGTACCTGTCCGGAATGTCTCTGCCAGCGTCCTTAGCACCGTCCCTAGCGGCGGTGAAGGAGAAGTTGCGGGCGCAGCCTGAAGGGTAGCCCAGTCCGTGCGTGGGCAGCTGTTCGGAGGAGGACCTGAAGTAGCTGTGCTGAGGTTGCATGTGGCGGTCGCTAGGAGACGTGTGCAGGTGGTGGAGGTGGTGGTGGTGGTGGTGGTGCTCCTCTGGCAGGGAGGAGAGGGAGGGGGGCTTTCGTCGTCCCCTGTCAGCGCCGGTGATGGACACGTAGCCAGTGCAGCCCTGGGAGGGAGACAGGTGGAAGGTGCGAGGATCTGCGACACAGTGAGGGAGCAGGGGTTAGACATTGAAAGTAAGACGAATTGGCCTGTGATACAAAAAAAAAGGTAAAGGTGTCCCATAACCCATGTGGTAGTAAGGGGAGTGAGGCGTCAGAGACCTCAACTTCTCAAAGGGTCAGCATATTGAGGGCGGCGCTCATCTCCTCTCTCCCTCGTTGCTTTACCTTCCCTGACCCTAAAGAGGGCAGGTAATCATTTACAGCTGGGTGAACTGGGGGATTGTACTGATGCCAAGGCGCGCAAACGCTCGCCCATCCAAGTGGTAATGACACTCGATGCTGCTTAATTAACCTTAGCTGGAGGAGTGTGTGTGTGTGAGTGTGTGTGTGTGTGTGTGTATGTAAGTGTGTGTGAGAGAGAGAGAGTGAGAGGGAGGGGAGTGCATGTATGTATGTATGTATGTATGTATGTATGTATGTATGTATGTTTGTATGTATGCTTTACAAGATTCAGCGCTATATAAATTCCATACATTATTATTATTATGTATGTATGTATGTATGAGTGTATATATATATATATATATATATATTAAAATGTAAATAAAAATAAAAACACAACTGTGTTCAGCTTCATTTCTCCTTTTATTTTTTCAGCAAAATTTCGCTTCCCTATTTTACCTCAACTGTGTGCTTGAAGGGAGTGGTGCCCAGCAGAATTGTGGGTTTTTATCAAGACAATTTTATATATATATATATATATATATATATATATAAAATATATATATATATATATATATATATATATATATATATATATATATATATATATTTATATATATATAAAAGCACCCGATGACAATCATATAAACCGACAGCTATAGTGAGAAATGCTCCCAGAGACGAAATGTTTGATCAAAACAAAATAGGAGAAGAAGCAAGCAGGCAGCTCTTTCTTCAGGCTGCATTCCCTCAACGTGGATGATGTATACCACGTTTTATCGGTGCTCTTATGGGGAAGGTTATGTCCACAGCCCAGAAAATGCTCTGTTGGGCAATTTGGCTTCTAGGCTGCAACGCCATTAAGACTTCGCTTGGAATGATACCGAGCTAATTTGAGATCTGACATAAAAAAGTATATTGCTTGTAGGATTATTGGTGTGTGTGTGTGTGTGATCGTGTGTGTGTGTGTGTGTGTGTTTGTGTGTGTTTGTGTGTGTGCGTGTGTGCGTGTGTGTAAGTGTATGTGTATATGTGTGTGTGTAAGTGTGTGTGTGTGTGTGTGAGTGTTGTGAGAGAGAGAGAGAGAGAGAGAGAGAGGAGAGAGACTGTATGCGTGTGTGCGTATATGTGCGTGTGTGTGAGGGAGAGAGGGAGAGAGGGGGGGGGGTATGTGTGTGAGCGTGTGAGCGTTTGTGTGTGTGTGTTTGTGGGTGCGTGTGTGCGTGCGTGCGTGCCTGTGTGTGTGAAGGAGAGAGAGAGAGAGGGTATGTGTGGATGAGAGAGAGTGTGTGTGAATGTGTGTTTGTGGGTGGGTGCGTGTGTGTGTGTGTGTGTGTGTGTGTGTGTGTGTGTGTGTGTGTGTGTGTGTGTGTGTGTGCGAGAGCGAGCGAGCCAGAGACAGAGAGACACAGAGACAAAGAAAGAGTGTGTGTGTGTGTGTGTATGGCTGTGCATGAATGTGTATAAGTACAAGCCTGTGCACCTCATCATAATAATTACACACACACACAAATGTATGCGCCTGCATTAAGGAAAAACACAGGCACAGAAAAACTAACTAACAGCCCCTGCTGACGTACCAAAACGCACGACGTGAAGAACATTCCAATCGACATGAACTAAGGTCGGCGGGGGGGGGGGGGGGGGGGGGGGGTGGGGGGAGGGGCAGGAAAAAAAAAAGATCAAGCCATCAAACTGTCCTCTTCATCCCCGTATACCCCAGCATCCAGACAGTTTATACCTCAGTTTATGCCGCTCTTATGTTAAAGGCTATATCAGCAATCGAACACACGCTTCACTAGGCAATTTGTTTTCCAGACTGCATTACAGCTCAAACTTTCTTTTTGCAGCTTTCTACTGAAATAACTTGGGTACTACTAACACATACCCATTTGCAGGATTAAGGACTGATGTGATTTAGAAGCCAAATCGTAAATTTTGTCTGTCGTACATACTTAAACGTTTATCGCTGCTAGCGTTCGATGGTGTATAGGACGGTCTGAAAAAAATATTATTCGTTTATATCTTCTTTCTCTTCACTGCAGAGACGTTAATCTAACTGACGAAAGCTTTGATTGTTGATGCGGACTATCGCCTATATCCTATATTGTCTTTTTTTCATTCTTCGGTTGATGTTCAAGGTTTGCCAAAGATGAGATTGTGTGTATGTGTCCGTTTGTACCCACAGTTAAGTTATCCGCATTCCGACTTCAGGGAAGATAAATTATGTATTATAACAGTTTACTGCTGCCAGAAGCGTTCTCTTACTGCTTTCCAAGTCACTGTGAGGTTATGGCATTTGCTGGAAAGTTGTTTTTTTCTTTTTCATCTGATTGAATTCTTTAAACTTCATATTTTTCACAAAAAAGCTTGATATTGTTTTCTTTTCTTTGTTTCATCTTTTCAAAAGACTCTTAGACAGTAATTTTCCTTAACCTTGCTCTCTTCTTCTTCGTTTCTTTTATTCTTCTGTTCATCTTCGTATTCTTCAAATTATTGCAAGTGTGAACTATGTGTGTGTATGTGTGTGTGTGTGTGTGTGTGTGTGTGTGTGTGTGTGTGTGTGTGTGTGTGTGTGTGTGTGTGTGTGCGTGTGTGCGTGTGTGGTTGTTGTTGGTGGTGGTGTTGTTGTTTCGATTTTACGTCTCTTCACTCAAAGTGATATTAGACGAGAGTGTGTGTGAATGTGTGTGTGAGGGGGGTGCTTGTGTGTTTGTGTGTGTATGTGCGTGTCTATGTGTGTGTGTGTGTGTGCACGTGCGCACACGCGCATATGCATGCACATTTTCATGTGTGCATATGTGCATGTATGTGTGCGTTTGAGTGTGTTTGTATATGTTAATACGATGCATCCTATCAACCCATGTTTGTATGTACATGAATTTAAAAAAAAAGGACATAGAACAACTGATAACTCTGATTACACTCACACACACACACACACACACACACACACACACACACACACACACACACACACACACACACACACACACACACACACACACACACACACACACACACAAACATATCCCAGAAAGAAAACCTTCCCCTACACGAAGACTTAGATCAACACTCAAAATGAGGTCAGGTAATCAGATCAGACTGTCCTCTCCGCCATATACCTACCCAGCATCCAGACAGTTTATACCCCGATATATGCCCGTCTGATGTCCACAGGCTATATCTGCCACCAACCACACGCTTCGCTAGGTAATTTTTCTTCCAGACTGCATACCAGCAAAACCTTCCCCTGCAAAGTTACTGACAGAACTTGGGTACTAACACATATTGAGTGTACAGGATCACTTACTGACAGTTACTTAGAAGTTGCAGTAAATTCTGTCCTATGTGTAATCTTTGACATTTTATGCCAGGCAGCATCAAGCATGAACTGGAAGCTGATGAAAACTTGATCAATAATGATAGATAGATATCAAGTATCCTACAGGTTTACTAGTGCTTGATGTATTCCTTGTCCATGTTTTGAGAAAATTCTGCTTTGTTTTTATGGTAGTTTGTAGGCAACGGTTTTCGCTGGACACTTTAAGATATTTTATCCCATTACTAAGAATGGTTAATTATCTCTCTTTCTATAATAGTTAGCTGTGTTGTTTTCATTTGATTCTTGTCTATTTTCAGTGGAGTCTATTTTGTTGGCGTTGTCATTGCTTGTTTTTTCAGTTTCTCTTTTTCTTCTTCCTTTGTTTCGTCTGTTTGTTGTTGTTGTTGTTGTTGTTGTTGTTGTTGTTGTTGTTGTTGTTGTTGTTCTTCTTCTTCTTCTTCTTCTTCTTCTTCTTCTTCTTCTTCTTCTTCTTCTTCTTCTTCTTCTTCTTCTTCTTTCTCTTCTTTTATCTTTTTGGTTGTCTTCTTTGTTTACATGTAAATGTGCACTTAGTTTATAAGTGAGGGACTGAGAGAGTGAGCAAATGTGCATGCATGTGTGAGTGTGTGCGTGTGCGCATATGGGCCTGTGTTTTATGAGCATGTATGTGTTTATATATTGTATCTTGTATGCACGTGTTTGCATGCGCAAGGCTAAGAACTGGGACCAGCACAACTTATACCTCTGTTGACATACACACAAACATATCCCAGAAAGAAAACCTTCCCCCTACACGAAGACTTAGATCAACACTCAAAATGAGGTCAGGTAATCAGATCAGACTTTCCTCTCCGCCATATACCTACCCAGCATCCAGACAGTTTATACCCCGATTTATGCCCGTCTGATGTCCACAGGCTATATCTGCCACCAACCACACGCTTCACTAGGTAATTTCTCTTTCCAGACTGCATACCAGCTCAACCTTTCCCTGCAAAGCTACTGACAGAACTTGGGTACTAACACATATCGAGTGTGCAGGATCAGTTACTGATGATGCCTCCTTAGAAGTTGCAGTAAATTCTGTCTGCTGTGTAATCTTTGACATTAATTTTATGTCAGGCAGCATCAAGCATCAACTGGTAGCTGATGAAAGCTTGATCAATGGTGATGGATATCAAGTATCCCACAGGTTTACTAGTGCTTGATGTATTCCTTTTCCATGTTTTGATAAATTTCTGCTTTGTTTTTATGGCAGTTTGTAGGCACTGGTTTTTGTTGGACATTTTTAGATATTTTATCCCATTACTAAACATGGTTACTTTTGTGTCCATCTATAATGTTTAGCTTTGTTGTTTTCATTTGATTCTTGTCTATTTTCAGTGGATTCCTTTTTTGTTGGTGTTGTCATTGCTTGGTTATTTCAGTTTCTCTTTTTCTTCTTCCTCTGTTTCGTCTGTTTGTTGTTGTTGTTGTTGTTGTTGTTGTTGTTGTTTTTCTTCTTGTTCTTCTTGTTCTTCTTCTTCTTCTTGTTCTTGTTCTTCTTCTTCTTCTTCTTCTTCTTCTTTTTGAATGTCTTCTTTATTTACATGTAAATGTGCACTTAGTTTATGAGTGAGGGACTGAGAGAGTGAGCAAATGGGCATGCATGTGTGAGTGTGTGCGTGTGCGCGTATGGACCTGTGTATGTGTTTATATGTTGTATCTTGTCTGCACGTGGTTGCATGCACAAGACTAACAACTGGGAACAGCACAACTGATAGCTCTGTTGACATACAGACAAACATATCCCAGAAAGACAACCTTCCCCTACACGAAGACTTAGATCAACACTCAAAATGAGGTCAGGTAATCAGATCAGACTTTCCTCTCCGCCATATACCTACCCAGCATCCAGACAGTTTATACCCCGATGTATGCCCGTCTGATGTCCACAGGCTATATCTGCCACCAACCACACGCTTCGCTAGGTAATTTCTCTTTCCAGACTGCATACCAGCTCAACCTTTCCCTGCAAAGCTACTGACAGAACTTGGGTACTAACACATATCGAGTGTACAGGATCAGTTACTGATGATGCCTCCTTAGAAGTTGCAGTAAATTCTGTCCTCTGTGTAATCTTTGACATTTTATGCCAGGCAGCATCAAGCATCAACTGGAAGCTGATGAAAGCTTGATCAATGATGATGGATATCAAGTATCCTACAGGTTTACTAGTGCTTGATATATTCCTTTTCCATGTTTTGAGAAAATTCTGCTTTATTTTTATGGCAGTTTGTAGGCGACGGTTTTTGCTGGACACTTTTAGATATTTTATCCCAATGCTAAACATGGTTAATTATCTGTCTTTCTATAATAGTTAGCTGTGTTGTTTTCATTTGATTCTTGTCTATTTTCAGTGGATTCCATTTTGTTGGTGTTGTCATTGCTTGGCTATTTCAGTTTCTCTTTTTCTTCTTCCTCTGTTTCGTCTGTTTGTTGTTGTTGTTGTTGTTGTTGTTGTTGTTCTTCTTCTTCTTCTTCTTCTTCTTCTTCTTCTTCTTCTTCTTCTTTCTCTTCTTTTTTCTTTTTGGTTGTCTTCTTTGTTTACATGTAAATGTACACTTAGTTTATAAGTGAGGGACTGAAAGAGTGAGCAAATGCGCATGGATGTATGAGTTTGTGCGTGTGCGCGTATGGGCCTGTGTTTTATGAGCATGTATGTGTTTATATGTTGTATATTGTCTGCACGTGTTTGGCATGCGCAAGGCTAACAACTGGGACCAGCACAACTTATACCTCTGTTGACATACAGACAAACATATCCCAGAAAGAAAACCTTCCCCCTACACGAAGACTTAGATCAACACTCAAAATGAGGTCAGGTAATCAGATCAGACTTTCCTCTCCGCCATATACCCAGCATCCAGACAGTTTATACCCCGATTTATGCCCGTCTGATGTCCACAGGCTATATCTGCCACCAACCACACGCTTCGCTAGGTAATTTCTCTTTCCAGACTGCATACCAGCTAAACCTTTCCCTGCAAAGTTACTGACAGTACTTGGGTACTAACACATATCGAGTGTACAGGATCAGTTACTGAAGATGCCTCCTTAGACGTTGCAGTAAATTCTGTTTGCTGTGTAATCTTTGACATTTTATGTCAGGCAGCATCAAGCATCAACTGGTAGGTGATGAAAGATTGATCAATGGTGATGGATATCAAGTATCCCACAGGTTTACTAGTGCTTGATGTATTCCTTTTCCATGTTTTGATAAATTTCTGCTTTGTTTTTATGGCAGTTTGTAGGCACTGGTTTTTGTTGGACATTTTTAGATATTTTATCCCATTACTAAACATGGTTACTTTTGTGTCCATCTATAATGTTTAGCTTTGTTGTTTTCATTTGATTCTTGTCTATTTTCAGTGGATTCCTTTTTTGTTGGTGTTGTCATTGCTTGGTTATTTCAGTTTCTCTTTTTCTTCTTCCTCTGTTTCGTCTGTTTGTTGTTGTTGTTGTTGTTGTTGTTGTTGTTTTTCTTCTTGTTCTTCTTGTTCTTCTTCTTCTTCTTGTTCTTGTTCTTCTTCTTCTTCTTCTTCTTCTTCTTTTTGAATGTCTTCTTTATTTACATGTAAATGTGCACTTAGTTTATGAGTGAGGGACTGAGAGAGTGAGCAAATGGGCATGCATGTGTGAGTGTGTGCGTGTGCGCGTATGGACCTGTGTATGTGTTTATATGTTGTATCTTGTCTGCACGTGGTTGCATGCACAAGACTAACAACTGGGAACAGCACAACTGATAGCTCTGTTGACATACAGACAAACATATCCCAGAAAGACAACCTTCCCCTACACGAAGACTTAGATCAACACTCAAAATGAGGTCAGGTAATCAGATCAGACTTTCCTCTCCGCCATATACCTACCCAGCATCCAGACAGTTTATACCCCGATGTATGCCCGTCTGATGTCCACAGGCTATATCTGCCACCAACCACACGCTTCGCTAGGTAATTTCTCTTTCCAGACTGCATACCAGCTCAACCTTTCCCTGCAAAGCTACTGACAGAACTTGGGTACTAACACATATCGAGTGTACAGGATCAGTTACTGATGATGCCTCCTTAGAAGTTGCAGTAAATTCTGTCCTCTGTGTAATCTTTGACATTTTATGCCAGGCAGCATCAAGCATCAACTGGAAGCTGATGAAAGCTTGATCAATGATGATGGATATCAAGTATCCTACAGGTTTACTAGTGCTTGATATATTCCTTTTCCATGTTTTGAGAAAATTCTGCTTTATTTTTATGGCAGTTTGTAGGCGACGGTTTTTGCTGGACACTTTTAGATATTTTATCCCAATGCTAAACATGGTTAATTATCTGTCTTTCTATAATAGTTAGCTGTGTTGTTTTCATTTGATTCTTGTCTATTTTCAGTGGATTCCATTTTGTTGGTGTTGTCATTGCTTGGCTATTTCAGTTTCTCTTTTTCTTCTTCCTCTGTTTCGTCTGTTTGTTGTTGTTGTTGTTGTTGTTGTTGTTCTTCTTCTCTTCTTCTTCTTCTTCTTCTTCTTCTTTTTCTTCTTCTTCTTCTTCTTCTTCTTCTTCTTCTTCTTCTTCTTCTTTCTCTTCTTTTTTCTTTTTGGTTGTCTTCTTTGTTTACATGTAAATGTACACTTAGTTTATAAGTGAGGGACTGAAAGAGTGAGCAAATGCGCATGGATGTATGAGTTTGTGCGTGTGCGCGTATGGGCCTGTGTTTTATGAGCATGTATGTGTTTATATGTTGTATATTGTCTGCACGTGTTTGGCATGCGCAAGGCTAACAACTGGGACCAGCACAACTTATACCTCTGTTGACATACAGACAAACATATCCCAGAAAGAAAACCTTCCCCCTACACGAAGACTTAGATCAACACTCAAAATGAGGTCAGGTAATCAGATCAGACTTTCCTCTCCGCCATATACCCAGCATCCAGACAGTTTATACCCCGATATATGCCCGTCTGATGTCCACAGGCTATATCTGCCACCAACCACACGCTTCGCTAGGTAATTTCTCTTTCCAGACTGCATACCAGCTAAACCTTTCCCTGCAAAGTTACTGACAGTACTTGGGTACTAACACATATCGAGTGTACAGGATCAGTTACTGAAGATGCCTCCTTAGACGTTGCAGTAAATTCTGTTTGCTGTGTAATCTTTGACATTTTATGTCAGGCAGCATCAAGCATCAACTGGTAGGTGATGAAAGATTGATCAATGATGATGGATATCAAGTATCCTACAGGTTTACTAGTGCTTGATATATTCCTTGTCCATGTTTTGAAAAAATCCTGCTTTGTTTTTATGGCAGTTTGTAGGCGGCGTTTTTTGCTGGACACTTTAATATATTTTATCTCATTACTAAGAATGGTTAATTATCTCTCTATCTATAATGTTTAGCTGTGATGTTTTCATTTGATTCTTGTCTATTTCAGTGGACTCCATTTTGTTGGTGTTGTCATTGCTTGGTTATTTCAGTTTCTCTTTTTCTTCTTCCTCTGTTTCGTCTGTTTGTTGTTGTTGTTGCTGTTATTGTTGTTCTTCTTCTTTCTCTTCTTTTTCTTTTGGTTGTCTTCTTTATTTACATGTATATGTGAACTTAGTTTATGAGTGAGGGACTGAGAGAGTGAGCAAATGTGCATGCATGTGTGAGTGTGTGCGTGTGCGCGTACGGGCCTGTGTTTTATGAGCATGTATGTGTTCATAATGTTGTATCTTGTCTGCTCGCGTTTGCATGTGCAACGCTAACAACTGGGAGCAGCACAACTTATACCTCTGTTGACATACAGACAAACATATCCCAGAAAGACAACCTTCCCCTACACGAAGACTTAGATCAACACTCAAAAAAAGAGGTCAGGTAATCAGATCAGACTTTCCTCTCCGCCATATACCTACCCAGCATCCAGACAGTTTATACCCCGATTTATGCGCGTCTGATGTCCACAGGCTATATCTGCCACCAACCACACGCTTCACTAGGTAATTTCTCTTCCAGACTGCATACCAGCTAAACCTTCCCCTGCAAAGTTACTGACAGAACTTGGGTACCACCAGATATTGAGTTTACAGGATCAGTTACTGATGCCTCTTTAAAAGCGGCCGTAAATTCGGTATCTTGTACCAACTGTGAATGTTATGGCAGCCCAGCGTCAGGCAGTAAGTTTAAGACGCCGACTCTAACGCTGCAGGTGCTTTCCTTTTATTTTAAATCAATTTTTTAGTTAGTTATTTTTTTAAGCTTTTTTTTTTTATATAAAAGATATGCTATCAGCTGGCTCAGGGTAAAATCATAGCATGAAACATAAAACAAAGAAATAAATGCAGGTTTGAAAAAAAAATTGAATGTGATTCCTACAAGGCTATGGCCATTTTCTTGTGTATTTTCCCTAATCCCTTGAAGTACTTCTAATATGAATAATTTATGATGAGGATACTCATGGAGTATGATGCATATTATTTCTTTTTTTTTCTGTGTGAGATTTGGTATCACTATTAGTTTTTTTTAAAATGTCGTTGATATTAATTTTGTAAGTTTCCTTTACATCTCTACTCTCAGTTTGGTTTGTTTGGTGTGTTTTTCTTCTTCTCTGAATCATCTTTCTGTTTGTTTCTGCTCAGTTCTGTCGTAATGCGCGTGCACACATCTGTGGTTGACGTGGATGACGAGTGGTTGACACCACACCACACCACAACCCTTCACACCATACCACACAAGATCGTATCGTACCATACCGTACCGTACTGTACTGTACTCTACTGTACTGTACTATAGTAAACTACAGTATATATACTATACTAACATACTACACTACAATATATATACTATTCTATTCCACCACACCACACCCACACTACACCACACTACACACAACGACACTAAACCTCACCACACCACTTCACACCCCACTAAAACCCCGACCACAACACCCACATACACCACACCACACTACACACACAAACCACTCTACACCACACACACCACACCACACCACACCACACACAACACACACACCACCACCCCCCCACACCCACACACCACACTACACCACACACACCACAATACACACACCACACTACACCCACCACACCACACTACATAACTACACCACACACACCACATCAACAACACACACACACACACTACACTACCCCACACCACCACTACACTACCCACTCCACACCACCACACTACACACTACACACTACACTCACACCACACCACACACACCATACTCCACTCCACACCACACTAACCATACCACACTACACT
>CM054144.1:37306966-37324466 GCA_028751875.1 Rapana venosa
ATAGTCACACACATACACGCACACACACACATAATCACACACTCATACACGCACATACACACACAGAGACACACAGATATGCATTATTATTTGTTTCTTCTTCTTTTTTATAAGATGAATGGATTGAGTCAAGAAAGTAATTGCACTAGTTATTCATTGTACCATCTGAAAAATTATACAAAGTTAGACTTTGACTTTAACACATACAACACACACAACATAATAACACACAACACACAAACACACACCACACTACACCACACCCCACTACACCACATCACATTTACACAACACACACCACCATCACCACCAAACCCCCACCCCCTCTCCGACACACACACACACATACACACACACACCCAACCCCGACACACACACACACACACACACACACACACACACACACACACACACACACACACACACACACACCACACAACACACACACAACCCGACACACACACACACACCCCACACACACACAAACACACACACACACACACACACCAAACACACACAACACACACACACAACACACACACACAAGAAAAAGAAATACAATCTTCCCAGTTTGAAAAAAACCCATCAAGACTATAATTTATAATTCTGATTCTTTCCTTCAACTTGAACACTGTCACAATCGTCTTGTAGTCCGATCACACTCAAACGTTCGTCTTCTCCGACCAGATCGAAGACAGGGTTTGTAACGACAGACGTCTTTATTCCGAGAGATTGGGCAAGCGACTTGGGAACTGGGGCGGAAGAGGCTTTCCAGCTAAATCGATAATATCACAGTCCGTTTTTCTGGGGGGAGGTTGTGTGTGCTTTGTTTCCAGCTTGACTAAAATGATAGATTTAAGCCTAGCTTGGCTTAAAGGTAGTCTAGACAACTTTCTTAAAGTGTCTAGCTATTCCTCTTCTTCTTCCTCCTCCTCCTCCTCCTCTTTCTCTTCCCCTATCCCATCTAAAAGACACGAGCGGGTTTTAGTGTTGAACGATCGTCTTAAAGGTAGATTATTTCTGATTAATAACTAGGGTAATAAGCTTTAATAAAAAAGAAAAATTTAAATGTCAAGAAAGGTGGAGTGAGAAATTGCTATTGAAGAAAGACAGTCTGTTTATATAACAAGTTTGTTACAACCAGTGATTAAAGGGGAGAGAGAGAGAGAGAGAGAGAAGAGGGGAGAGAGAGAGGGAAGAGAGAGGAGAGAGAGAGAGAGAGACAGACAGACAGACAGACAGACATACAGACAGACAGAAACAGAGAAGAGACAGACAGGCAAGAGCGTGAAGGGAAAGAAAGATGGAGAGAGACAGAGACAGACAGACACAGAGACACAGAGAGACAGAGACAGACAGACACAGAGACACAGAGAGACAGAGACAGACAGACAGAGACGAACAAAGACAGGCAGACAGAACGAGACAGTAATAGAAACATAGAGAAGGTAAGCACCTAAAAAAAAGACAAAAGCACAAACAAACAAACAAAAAACAAACAAACAACAAATCCTTGAGGAAAAGGAGACAGCCACAACCGAGAATAAGAGGCCCTTTGTTTTCTTTCAAGCATGTCAAGATTCCATTAAGCATTCTCTCTCTCTCTCTCTCTCTCTCTCTCTCTTCTCTCTCTCTCTCTCTCTCTCTCTCTCTCTCCCCTCTCTCTCTCTCTCTGTCTGTCTCTCTGTCTGTCTGTCTCTCTCTCTCTCTCCTCTCTCTCTCTCTCTCTCTCTCTCTCTCTCTCTCTCTCTCTCTTCCCCCCTCTCTTCCTCGTCTCTTTTTCTCTAGCTCTCTCTCTCGTTCTGTCTCTCTATCTCTCCCCCCCCCTCTATCTCTCTCTCCCACCCCCTCTCTCTCTCTTTCTCTATCTTAATCCTCTCTTCAAACTAGTTCAGAGTTGTTGTGTTTGTTTTTTAAAACGAGAGTCATCAAATCAATCAAAGATAAGTTAGCATTGCTAGGATTTTTTTTTCTTTACGATTTCAAACGTAGGCAAAAAGAAGAAAATTTCGGTTTCAAGCGGTTCTGATTTACATGGTTGAAGAGATTGCAGGATGGGTGTTTTTTTCCTTATGTTTTTTTCTTTGATTTTTTTCTGTTTTTTTTCCCCAGGTTATTATTATTTTTTCCTCCCATTTACTTAGTTCTAAGAGGAGAGGACAGCTGGATAGCTGATGTACAAGAAACAAACTTTCCTCGTTTTAATCTTCTCCTGACTCCTCTCTCTCCCCCCCCCCTTCCCCCGGGTCTGACTCTGTCTGTCTTTCCGTGTGTGTGTGTGTGTGTGTGTGTGTGTGTGTGTGTGTGTGTGTGTGTGTGTGTGTGTGTGTGAGTGTTCAAATTCGTGTAACGTCATTTCACAAATTGTGATATTAGACGGTGTGTGTGTGGGTGTCTGTCTGTGTCTTTCGTTCTTTCCTTCTCTCTCTCTCTCTCTCTCTCTCTCTCTCTCTCTCTCTCTCTCTCTCTCTCTTTTCTTCTCTCTCTCTCTCTCTTTTCTCTCTCTCTCTCTCTCTCTGTCTCTCTCTGTCTCTCTCTCGCACACACAGAGACACAGACACAGACACAGCACGCACACACACACACCACACACACACACACACACACACACACACCACACACACACACACACACACACACACACCACACACCACACACATGTGGACGTGAGCGCGCACGCGCTCAGGTGTGCATGTGTATGTGTGGTGCGTGTATATGTATATGTGGTAATTTGTATTTTCAATGTATTTCCTTATCGATTTTTCCTTTTTTTTTTTTTTTTTTTTTTTTAATGGTTCAATTTAATGGTAAACGATGCAATAACGTAGTGTCTTAGTATAATCATTACGAAATTTGTTCTTAGATAGATGGCTTGATGAAAAAAAGCAAATGCATTGCTTATTCAATGTACCATCTGGAAATAAAATTTTGACTTGACTTGACTTGACTTGACACACACACACGTATTTTTCATCTGTTATTGTTTGTCTTTCAGTATGTGTGTGTGTGTGTGTGTGTGCGAGTGTGCGCGCGCGCACGTGTGTGTGTGTGTAGCTGTCTGTCTGTCTGTCTGTCTGTCTGTCTCTCAATCTCTCTCCTTCCCCATCCTTCTGATTGATCCAGTCTACGGTCCGTCACCTGTTTGTGTAGGAGGCAAAAAAGAAAAAAACACCTTTCCTTTAATCTAGAAGAAAGTCTCTTCATGCTAGCTCGCGATGCAGGCCCTACCCCCCTCCCCCCCACCCCCACCCCCCACCACCCACACACCCTCCACACGACCTACCACACCCCCTCCCCTAGCCTATCTTGTCACCCTTCCTCCTCCCTCCGCCCATTTTGTTTTCGTTTGTCCATCTCCCTATCCATCTGTCTGTTTGTCTGTCTGTCACTCTCTAACTGTCTCTGTCTCTCTGTCACTCTCTCTCTGTCTGTGTGTGTGTGTCTCTGTCACTCTCTGTCACCCTCTCTCTGTCTCTGTCTGTCTGTCTCTCTCTCTCTTCACTCTCTCTCACTCTCTGTCTCTCTCTGTCTCTGTTTGTGTGTCTCTCTGTCTGTCTCTCGCTCTGTCTCTGTGTCTCTGTTTCTCTCTCTGTCTCTGTCTGTCTGTCTGTCTGTCTGTTCTCTCTCTCTGTCTGTCTGTCTCTCTCTCTCTCCCTCCATCTCTCTCTGTCTGTCTGTCTGTCTCTCTCTCCCTCCCACCTCTCTCTCTCTCCCTCTCTCTCTCCCCCCCTCCCCCCCCCCCCTCCCCCCCCCCCCCCCCCCCCCCCCCCCCCCCCCCCCCCCCCCCCATCTCTCTCTCTCCCTCCCATGATTCCTCATTGTGCCCCAAAAGTAAACATCAAAGCTATGAAGACATTTAAAAAAAAAAAACATTCTTCCTTAGAAGACATATCTTTTGTTCAGATTCACACTGAAATGAGCTTTCCTTCTTTTTTTTGGGGGGGGGAGAAGAAAAACGGTTCGGGAAACGCAACAAGACCGAAATCGAACATGATGATGGCGACAGAAGAAATGAAAAGAAAGCAACGCACAATGGGGGTCTCAAGTTTGGCCAAAAAGGCAGATCACGCGATAACTGAGCGATTGGGGGGGGGGGGGGGGGGGGGGGGGGGGGGGGAGGGGGAAGGGAGGGAGGGTGGTGGTGGTGGTCGGGGGGTGGTGAGGGAGGTATTCGGACCTCGAAATGAGAGTTCTGTGTTAGGATTGTTGACAGTTCATCAGAGATTTCTTTTTTTTTTTATCGTTTTGGTTTTTGTCTCAGCTCATAAGATTCGTTTGTTTTTTGGTTGTATTGATGGCATTTAAGCAAAATATTGATCACAATACTCACGGAAAGTAAACAAAGACTATGTTAAAACTTCACAACATCAACCGAGGTCACGTGTGTTATACACATAATTACTTAGCGCACGTAAAAGAACCCGCGGCAACAAGAGAGTTGTCCCTAGGAAAACCCTGTGGGAAAAAAAAAAGACACTCTGATAAGGAACCAAATACAGTTGCAGACAGGAAAATAAAAATAAATAATGGCTGGCGCTGTTCTTGTGGCGACTCGCTCTCCCCCGAGGAGAGCAGCCCGAATTTCACGCAGAGAAATCTGTCGTGACTTAACGGGGTATGAAATGAAATGAATCATAAGTATCCCGCCACACAACATCTTGCCCTACTGCACTACACTCGCTATCTTAAAAAAGAACACTACGGTACAATACATTGTTCTTCACTCCACACCTTCTCCCACTCCGCTTTACACCACTCCATACCTCTATACTACAGTGCATGTGCCACACCACACCATACCATACAACATCACACCACATACACACCACACCACACCACATCACCACGTCACATCACACTGCACTACACTACACTGCACTGCTCTGCTTCAAACCGCATTGCATCCCACCGTACCGTACCGCACTACACTACACTACACTACGTCCCACTGCACTGCAATACACTACACAACATTACACTACACTACACGGCACTACACTACACTACACTACACTACACTACATTGCATTACGCTACACTACACTACACTACACCACACTACTCTACACTGCACTACACTAGATTACACTACACTACACTACACTACGCTCCTCTACGCTGCGCTACACTACATCCCACTGCACTGCACTACAGTGCATTGCACTACACTACACTACATTACAATACTCTACGCTATGCTATGCTACAGTACAGTACAGTACACTACGCTACGCTACTATTATATTACACTCCACTGCACTCTACGCCATTCCACTCCACTATTGCAACACTACCCTCCACTCCTCTCCACTACAACACTACATACACTCCACTCCACTCCACTACATTACACTACCCTACACTACACTACAACACTACCCTACACTACAACACTACCCTACACTACACTACACTACACAACACTACATTACACTACACTACGCTACAGTACACTACAATATACTACCCTACACAAGTCTATTCTCCACTATAATAAACCAATACTTAAATCTTCGTCACTTATTTCCTGTAATTCAAAAGCCATAACCCACACTAAAATGATGCACTGCTTTGAAAATAGTACGTTGAGATTGCCCATGCCTAATTTTTTTTAGCAAAACAACCTATATTCACTCTCCTTTGTAGCAATACACATTTTCTGAAGTCGGAGTGTGGCTGTCTGCACGGCACGGCAAGAAGCTGGAAACAGTATAGCCATACACGCCAACTCCTCATCCAGTGTGTACTTAACGGTCTCGCAGTGGTTACCAGGTGTGAGGATAAAGACAAGGCATAATCTAGGTAAACCCTCGTGGCATCAAACTGAAGAACGCCCAACACCAACACCAGCAATAATAATAACAACAACAGCAACAACAACGACAGCAGCAACAACAACAACAACAGCAGCGTCAGCAGCAGCAGAAGCAGCAGCAACAACAACAACAAACAACAACAACAGCAGCAGCAGCAAGCAACAACAACAAAAATAGAAGCAACAGCAACAGCAACAACAACAGCAACACAACAGTAACAACAGCAACAACAGTAACAACAGCAACAAAAGAAGCAGCAGCAACACCACCACCACCACCACCACCACCACCACCACCACCAACAACAACAACAACAACAACGCCTATACCCACCCGTGTACCCACTTCTATCTCGCCAAAATAAAAAAAAATGACGAAAAAAAAAAAGAACAGCAGACTAAATGGTCGGGATTAGAAGCATCCTTCCAGTTGATTTTTTTGTTGTTGGTTATTTTTTTGTTATTGGTTATTTTTTTGCTTTTTGTTTTTCATTTACTTTGGACCGTAGCTGAAGGACGAAATTGCGAACGAACAAAGCGTGGGTGGGAAGGAAAGGAGGAAGGAATAAAGGAAGAGGGAAAAAAAGAAAATGGAAGCCGGGTAAAAAATCCACAAAGAACGAAAGAACAAAACAACAAAAAGTTAGACAAACAGACTGATAAACAGGCACCGGCAGACACACAGGCAAGATAGCAAGATAGCAAGCAAGCAAGCATGCATGCAGGCAGGCAGGCAGGCAGGCAGGCAGGCAGGTTAGCAGGCAGGCACATTGGCAAAGAAGGACGGACAAGTATGGCTAAAATGATTTGTGGTTGAAAGAGGGTTTTCTTTGTTGTTTCTTTCAACGAAAGAAAATGAACGAAGAAAATATGATATCACACAGCTGCGTGTATTAACGCGGGGTTGTTTTATTTATTTATTTTTCTTCTTCTTTTGTCTTTCTTTTTTTGTCTCTCTCTCGTTTCTCTTCATTTTGTTCATCGTTTTATTTTTGGGTGTTCAATTTCCTTACCTTTATTTTTCTGTCTTTTTTTAATGTCTTCATTTTTTCTTCCACTTCTTCCCGTTTCTGTATCTTTTCTTTGTTATTCACCATACCGTATTTTCACTTATTTATTTCTATCTTCCTTCCCCTTTTCCATTTTCTTTGTTCTTAACTATTTGTTTATGCCTTTCATTCCTTTTTTTCGTTTTTTTCACAGGCTTTTTTTTGTTGTTGCAATCTCTGTTTTTTTAATGTTGTTTTAGGGTGGGCTTTTTCCGTTTCGATTTTTCTAGTTTTCGGCGATTTTTTTACGCTTAAAAAGTTTATAGATATATCAAGACTAAAAAGGTTTATACTCTAAAAGGAAGTTTCGCGCTTTTTTCTTTCTTTTCTTTATTTCTTCTTTCTTTTTCTTTTTGGTTCTTAGCTTCTGTTTGTGTTCATTTTTTTCTCTCCAAGAAGAGTGGTGGACATTTCTTTATTCTTTCTTGTTTTCTGTCTCATTTTGTCTGCCCGTTTGTTCTTCTGATATTTTTTTTCTTTCTAGGATTTATTTCTTTTCCTTTTCGATTAGCGAATTCTTTACGGAGTTGTAAAGTTCGGCTCCTGTTTATCTTAAAGACATACCCTGTCTGTCTGTCTGTCAGCATGACTGCATGTCTGTCTATCTATCTGCCTGAGTGGAGAGAAAGGGAGAGAGAGAAAGAGAGAGAAAGAGACAGACAGAGACAGAGAGACAGACAGACAGAGACAGAGACAAAGAGAGAGAGACAGAGTCACAGAGGGAGAGAGAGAGAGGGAGGGATATACACTCACAGAATGATCAAATAAATGATTAAATGAATGAGCGAATAGAACAAAAATGAATGAATGAATACATGAACTACAATTTATAGCATTTATATCAAAATATTTAAGCAATTAGGCCTGATTGCAGCCAGAAAAATGATAGTGACAGACACGCACACACACACATGCGGACAGGAAAACAACAACAAAAAAGGGTGGCGCTGCTCTTGTGGCGAATGTGCCGAATTTCACACAGAGAACTCTGCTGGGCTTAAAGTGAAATACAATATTATGCAATAAAATACGATACACTACGATACAATGCAGTACAATACAATACAATACAGTGCAATACACCACATGCAGGAATGGCTAGGCATACAGACAGATCGACGAATTGACATACAAACAAATACACTAAAGCAAAACTTTAAATATGATAGAGAAGCAGAAACACACACCACACACACACACACACACACACACACACACACACACACACACACACACACACACACACACACACACACACACACAAATTCAGTTTGCAAGAAGAAAGAACGTTCTTGCAACATTTTTTGATATAAAAAGAGCGTATGATCAAGTTTGGCATGCTAAGTTGCTACATAAACTTAAGAATCTGGGCTTTTCTGGGCATTTTTATAATTATATTAAAAGTTTTTTGACTAATAGAAGTATACAGGTTAGAGTAGCTAAATCATATTCTAGTTTTAGATCTCTTCATATGGGACTTCCCCAAGGTTCTGTAATATCGCCTCTCTTATTTATTGTTTTGCTGCATGATCTTTCTATGAAATTGTCGAAGGAAGTCGTCTTAGTACAATATGCAGATGATATATGTATGTGGATGAATGTTTCTATGAAACGAAACACACCAAAAAGAGCGTTAAAATACATTAAAAAGGTATACCAGAACCAGCTTAACAACATCGATAATTATATGCTCGAAAATGGATTTACTTTATCCACAGAAAAAATGTACACTGTGCTTTTTAACAATGGAAGTAATCCAGATGACCTACCAGCATTTAGAATTGGGACCAACATGATTGAGTATAAAGACACCGTAAAGTTCTTGGGTGTTATTCTCACTTCTAAGCTAACTTGGAATGCACATATCGAAGACAATTTAACTAAAGCAAAGAAAGGCTTAAACTTTTTGAAGATGGTAAGTAAACAGTTCTGGGGCCAAGACACATTAAATATGAAATAATTTAGCTACATCCCTTATTCGTTCAAAATTATCGTATGGTCAGGGGTCTTTTTTCAGTGCGCCTAAGTATTTACTTAAAAAGTTACAAAGTATAGACTGCAAAGCATACAGACTGGCTCTTGGTGTGCCTTATCACGCCTCAGCCCTGGGAACATATAACGAAGTCGGCATATTGCCTTTAGCTGATTACCGTCAACTGGCATGTGCTAAATATTTGCTTAGAAACAAAATGACAGAAAACTTTATTTCAGAAGAAATAGAAGTGAAATCAGAGTTTAATTTTCCTAAAAGAGCGAAATATATATCCTCTTTAATGCCCATAAGTACATATGTGTCTGATCTGGTAGAAAACTCTGAAGTCAATCAACACAGCATGGACACACGAGAAGCAATCTTACCTTGCCCATCATGGGAGATGATAAAGCACACTTTGATATAGAGGTGTCTAATGAAAACAAGAATGACAACCAGAATATAATGGTTGCTGATGTCCGATCCCACATCCATCATAAATATTTTGACCATTTACAAATTTATACAGATGGATCACGCCTAGATAATCAAGAAACAGGTTCTGCTTTTGTTATACCAGCGTTAAAAATTGAAAAATCATATTTTATTGGTAGACATCACTCGATATTTACAGCAGAACTTGTAGCAATACTAATGGGTCTTACTTATATCTTTGATTTGCCGTTGAGTATATTTCAAATTCTTCTTTGCGTTGATTCTAAATCGGCATTGTATGCTTTAAAATCGCCATGTTACAAGAAAACTTCGAAAATCATATTAGAGATTAAGCATGTCATACATCTCGTAACCTTAAAGGGCATAAGTGTGAATTTTTATTGGGTGCCTTCACACACTGGATTCTTTCCAAATGAGTGGGCGGATAGAGCTGCCAAAAAGGGTGCAAAACATGGACGGGATGCAATAGAATTGCATGTGCCTTTATCCTTACAAGAAGGGTATAGCTTACTAGAACAAAAATCATGGAGAAAGGTCACTGATAGTAATCAGCAAAATGAGAGACTTTTAACTAGAACTGCAATCAATACCCATAATCTAACAGTGGGGAAACCATTCAGAAGTTAGTACAAGTGTTTTTACGTCAAGGAGAATTAATACTTTATTCTATAGAATGAAAACTAAATGCATTGATAACCAAATTCAGCAAAAATGGTAAATGCCTGTGTGGTGAGAATATCACTAATACTCATATACTTTTTGACTGCCAGAGTGTAAAACCTTTCATGCCCCATTTTTCTGAAAACTCCCTCACCAGCATATTCAGTAATTTAAAATTGGCATTTGAAATTGTGAAAGGTCTTTGTTACAGTCCCATAGGACATTTGTTATAGTTACATTAACGTTAATGACTTGTTGGTTTTTTTGTTGTTTTTTTAAATTCCTGTCGCATTGCCAAGTTTTTCGAGATTATTATTATTTTTTTTTTTTACACCACATCCACATCTCCCGGGTTTTTTTGTTTTGTTTGTTTGTTTGTTTGGTTGGTTGGTTTTTTTGTTTTTGTTTTTTTGTTTTTGAGGGAATGGGGGGAGGGGGGGGGGGGGGGGGGCGTCTAATATCACTTTAAGTGAACAGACGTAAAATTGAAGTCAACAACAACCAACACACACACACACACACACACACACACACACGCAAGTCACACACACACACACACACACACACACACACACACCACACACACACACACACACACACACACACACACACACACACAGACATACACATACACAACACACACACACCACACACACGACACACACACAGACACACAAACACACACACACACACACGACACACACAGATCCCCCTTCCCCCGACACACACAACACACACACGCATTGCAGACCATAATATTGTTGTTAAGACCAAACTCATCCAGTATCAAACAGTCTCTTACGTATGCCTAGCTTGCAAAGTAAAAGGGACAAAAAAAAAGGCACTCCTCTTATTCTGGCCAGCCCAGACACATGAAGCCATTCACTCAGCCAATTTATCGCAAAGGGCAAAAAAACAAAGCAAAAACAAAACCAAACCCAGAAGAAGTACCCACCCACTACTAACAATTGCTGCATAGAGTTACACCGAGCTAGCTATAGATGTGATATTTCAATACAACTCTGTTTTTAAAAGGCAAAATCAGCCGAAGACAGAAGATAAGACCTAACACTCAGTCTTTGTTATACCTTTACTCCTGTACTTTAAAAAAAAAAACAGATAGGGAGAGAGAGAGAAAGAGAAAGAGAGAGAGAGGGAGTGAGTGAGTGAGTGAGTGAGAGAGAGAAAGAAAGAGAGAGAGAGAGAGAGAGGAGGGGAGGGAAGAGAAAGAGAGAGTGAGAGGACAGGGGACACACAACAGAGACAGAAAGAGATACATAGATAAGAGAGAAGAGAGAGAGGAGAGAAAAGAGAGAGAGAGAGAGAGAGGGGAGAGGGGAGAGAGAGAGAGAGAGGGGAGAGAGAGAGATAGACAAACACACCACTGAGACAGACAGAGACAGAAAGACAGAGAGACCGGGAAACCACACACACACACAGACAGATAGAGACAGACAGAGAGAGACAGAGACACACACACCGACAAAGAAAAAGAGACAGAGACAAAGGAGAGAGAGAGAGCTGCTGATTTTCACAGTATTTTTTGACGCACCTGCGCCTACTTAACACCACTCCCAGTTTTCCTTTTCTTTGTTTTTATTCTCTGGCACTGTTATGGTCATAGTTTACAGGGGGGGGGGACTTTTATACTAAGATTGCTTGCGCCCAATACAGAGAGGAAGAGAGAGAGAGAGAGAGAGAGAGAGAGAGAGAGGAGAGAGAGAGAGAGAGAGAGGGTGGGAGGGATATGGAAAGGAGAGAGAGAGGGAGAAGAGAGAGGGCGGTGGGGGGGGGGGGGGGGGGGGGGGGGGGGGGGGGGGGGGGAGGTAGGGAGGGTAGGAGGGAGAGGAAAAGAGGGAGAGAGGGGGGGGGAGGGAGAGGGAGAGGTAGAGAGGATATAGGAGAAAGAGAGAGAGAGAGAGAGAGAGAGAGAGAAAAGAGAGGGGGAGGAAGAGAGAGAAGAGAAAGAGAGAGAGAGAGAGGGGAGAGATTTAAAACCCAGGAAAAAGACAAAGAAATTCAGAAAGACTAATACTTGTCGTATACATGTCGTAAAATGCATTCACAAATTTACAAACGCGAGCAACAAAATCACTCGGCACTATCATCAACATCATCGTCATCATCATCATCATCATCATCATCATCAGCAGCAGCAGCAGCAGCAGCAGCAGCAGCGGCGGCGTTATCGTAAATATCATCATTATCATATTGTCGTCGTTGTTGTTACTGTTGTCATCGCAGGAATCATCAGCATTATCGATCCATCCCCACGTATATGCTCATACACACACCACCACCACCACCGTCACTTCACCACCCACCTTCACCCTCACCCACCAACCCCCACCATCACCCCCCCCCCACCCCCCCCCCCCCCGCCACATCACCCCCCACCCCCCCCCCCCCCCCCCCACACCCCAACCCACACCCCCTCCCCCCACCACCCCCCCCCACCACCAACCCCCCAACCCCCCCCCCCCCCCTCCATTCCCCAACCCCCCCCCCTCACCCACCCCCACACACCCCAAAACCCCTACACTCACCAGATTATTGTTATCCTGCGTAGCCGGGATCGGGGAGGTGAAGACGGATCCCAGAGACCCGCTGGTGTCGGGATCCCCTTCCTTCTCGGGATCCTCCTCCAGGGAGAAGCTCACCTCCTTCTTGCCCTTCTTCTCCTCCCCCTCCCCCGGGCCCTGGGGGGACGTCTGCTGAGCCTGGGGGAGGTCGTTGGAGTCCCCTCCCGGGGGCAAGGAATGCGTGCTGACCCACTGCGCGGCCTGGTACATCTTGTCTTTGACCTGCTGGCGCCGAGGGGAGGGTGTCGAGATCAGGGGGTAGCTTTAGTTCGTTAGTTGGTAGTTGGTGGTGTTGTGTGTGTTTTTTAAATAGTGTGTTTGTTGAGGTTTAGTTTTAGTTAGTGTGGTGTGTGGGTTGGGTGGGGGGGAGGGTGTGGGGGGGGGGTAAAGGGGGGTGTGGTGGGGGAAGGGAAGGGTGGGGGGGTGGGGGAGGGTGTGTGTGGGTGTGTGTGGTGGGGGGGGGGGGTGAGGGTGGGGTGTGGGATGTGTATGTGTTGGGTTGTGTGTGTTGTGTTGTGTTTGTGTTGTGTGTGTGTTTTAGTGTGTGGTGTGTGTGTGTGTGTGTGTGTGTTGTGTGTGTTAGTGTGTGTGTGTGTTAGTGTGTGTTAGTGTGTTGTGTTAGTGTGTGTGTGTGTGTTATGCCCGCGTGTGCGTGCTTGTGTATTGTATTGTTTTGTGTTGTGGTGAGATGTGTGTGTTTGTGTGTGTGTGTGTGTGTGTGTGTGTGTGTTTGTGTGCGGGCGGGCGCGCGCACGTGTGTGTATATGTTTTGTTTGTATGTGTTGCGTATGTAATGTGTGTGGTGTGTGTTTTGTGTGTGTTAGTGCTAGTACTAGTGTTAGTGTGTGTGTGTGTGTGTTGTGTGTTTGTGTGTATGTGTGTGTGCGTGTGTGTGTGTGTGGTGTTTGTGTGTGTGTGTGTGTGTGTCGATGTATTTGTGTGTGTATGTGTGCTTGTGTGTGGTGGTCGGTTGGACGCAATTGTAGTAGTAGTAGTCGGGGAGGAGGAGGAGGAGGTGGAGGGAGTAGGAGTTGTATGAGTAGTATGAGTAGTAGTAGTTAGTAGTATGAGTATGTAGTAGTAGTTAGTATGAGTAGTAATAGTTAGTATGAGTAGTATGAGTAGTAGTGGGTAGTAATAGTAGTTGTAGTAGTGTGTTGAGTAGTTAGTTAGTAGTAGTAGTGAGTAGTAGTGGTGAGTAGTAGTAAGTAGTGGTAGTAGTAGTAGTAGTAGTAGTAGTAGTAGTAGTAGTAGTAGTAGTAGTAGTAGTTAGTACGAGTAGTAGTAGTAGTAGTAGTAGTTGAGTTAGTAGTAATATAGTAGTTGTAGTTAGTAGTAGTAGTAGAGTAGTATGAGTAGTAGTACTATGAGTAGTAGTAGTAGTATGAGTAGTAGTAGTGGTAGTGGTAGTAGTAGTAGTAGTAGTAGTAGTAGTAGTAGTAGTAGTAGTAGTAGTAGTAGTAGTAGTGTGTAGTAGTAACAGCATCAGCAGCAGTAGTAGTCGTCGCCGTCGTCGTTATTGCTTTTGTTGTTACTTTGGGATGACGTTGTTGTAGTAGTGGTTGTTGTTTATGTTGTTAGCTACATAATTATTGTAGTAAAAGTGGTTAATGTTGGTGATGGTGGTGGTGGTGGTGGTGGTGGCGTTGTTGTAGTCATCATCACCTTTATCAGCACTATATAGTGCTTGATATTTACAGGCGTTAAAATAAGATTGTGTTGTATCAAAACTAACAACAGCCAGACAGCCAGTCATATAGACAATCAGTCTGTCAGACAAACAGACAGACAGACATATAGATAAACAGATAGGCAGAAAGACAGACAGATAGAAGGCAGAAAGACAGACAGATAGACAGGTAGGTAGATAGTGCTTTAGACATAATGTTGAATAACACAATTCCCGAAACATGTGAACCGACATTAAAACCAGCTTCAAAACATCAACGATAACATTTCTCTTTGTGAACAATAACAACGAT
Source organism: Rapana venosa (assembly GCA_028751875.1). Classification (NCBI taxonomy): domain Eukaryota; kingdom Metazoa; phylum Mollusca; class Gastropoda; order Neogastropoda; family Muricidae; genus Rapana; species Rapana venosa. Next base: position 37,321,483 of record CM054144.1, read on the forward strand.
GAAATAGTCGCCCCCCTTCTCCCCCCCCCCCCCCCATCAACAAGCAAAAGAACAAACAGCAACCCCCCCCCCCCCCCCGACACACACACACCCACCCATTTGTCCCCATGAAAAAATCAAATTGATAATAAAACAGAACGAAAAAAACACACCCCAAACCACACATATACATTCCCTCTGTCTCTCTATCTTGTCTGTCTCATAAACACACACACACACACACACACATAAACCCGCACGCACGCATACACACACACCCACATGCACTTACACTTGTGACTTACACACAAAACACAAACACACACACAGTCAGAAAAAAAAAGTCAATACACATACACCAACGAATACACAAACAACTGCACACACTCTACACACGTGATAACCACTGACCTGTCTCTGCTGATGGCGACCTGACCTCCTCTTCTTGTCCCTGCGAAAGATGCAGCAGATGACCATCATCACCATGATGGCTATCAGCAGGGTCACCACGACGATGATGACGATGATGATGAAGTTGGGCTCGTTGAGGATGTTGGCGGAAGGAGACGACCTCAGGCCCTCTGAGGGAATGGTGATGAAGAGTGAGGCCGTTGCGGACTGAGGTTTGGACCCACCGTCGCTGACAACCAGCAGAAGCTTGTGAGTCTTAGCGTCCTCGTACCGTATCTCCCGGGCCAGGATGAGTTCTCCAGTCACCGTGATGACCTGGAAGAGGCTGTTCCTATCGCTGCCGGCCAGCGTGTACTCGAACACAGTGTTGTCCCGACCATCCCCGTCCTCTGCACGAACCTTGAGGATGAGGGAGCCCACGGTGGTGTTGTTGGGCAAGGTGATGGTGTTGTTGGCGGAGGTGGGGTTGGTGATGACGGGCGCGTGGTCGTTGTCGTCCAGGATGCTCACCATGACCTGAGCGGAGTCCTTGTAGTAGGACACGGAGGGGTTCTGCACTTCCATGAAGAAGGTGTACGAGTCTCTGACCTCGCGGTCGAACATGTGGTTGGAGGTCACGTCTCCTGTGGTTTCGTCCACGGAAAAGAAACGACTGCTGTCGTCGTCAGGGATGATCGTGTACATCATGCGGGCGTTGGCCTCAGAGTCCTCGTCCACAGCTTTGATTCTCCCGCACATGGATCCCGGGGGCATGTTCTCCATGATCTCCAGGAAGAAGATGGGCTGACTGAAATGAGGTGGGTGGTCGTTTTGGTCCACGATCTTGATGACCACGGTGGCTGAAGACGACCTGGGAGCGGGCCCATTGTCCCGAGCTACCACAGGGAAGGTGTATTCTTCCTGGGCTTCTCTGTCAAACACGGTCATTGTGCTGAGGACGCCAGTCATGGGGTCGATGCTGAAGTTGGTGGCGACAGGGATGGAGTAGGTCACGCGTCCCAAGTCACCGCTGTCCAAGTCTTCCGCGAACAGTTTCAAAATGTTCCTGCTGTCAGAAACCTCGGCGTCTTTCTGCCTCAAGATATTGGTTCCTGGCGGCTGGTTCTCTTGAACAAACCCGGTGAATGTGGCTCTACTGAAACGTGGCGTGTTGTCGTTGATGTCGATGACCTTCACCTCAAATGACCTAGTGGCCAGCAGGGGGTTCTTGTCCCCGTCCCGGCATCTGATCGTCACCCTCCTTCGAGGCAGCTCTTCGTGATCCAAGGAGTGAGCGAGGATGATCTTGTACACATCGGGTTGACCCTCGAATGGTTCTAAACGAAAGTTGGAGTCATCAATCTCACACTCCACCTTTCCGAGGGCACCGCTGTCTTCGTCAGAGACAGAGATGTGTCCCATAAACTTGCCAGGAGCTTCATGTTCCAGGATGTCGGTGCCTTCAGGCGACAGGTTCAGGATGATCTCCGGCGCGTTGTCATTGACGTCAACTATGTTCACAACGACATAGGCCGAGGAAGACTTGGGAGGATCTCCCTTGTCTCTGGCTTCGATCAAAAACACAAACCTCTGCTCTTTTTCGTAATCCATTGGCTGAGTTAACGAAATTCTGCCATCGGTTTCTCCGATTTGGAAATGGTCCCTGATATCTTGACCGACACGGGCACTTAGTTTATATAAGATCTGTCCATTGTCGTTGATGTCCTTGTCAACAGCGGACACTGTCAAGATAGGGTCGTGGATGGAGGCATTTTCGTTGACATTGACGGTGTAGTTAGACGACATAAAAATAGGCGCATTGTCATTCCTGTCTGATACTGCTATATTGATCAACACAGAGCCAGACTGCCTCGGGGAGCCGCTGTCTGACGCCACGATCCTGACATAGTAAGAATCTTCTGACTCCCTGTCCAACATCTCGTTGACCTTGATGATGAGGTCAGTCAGTCCGTTGTCCTCGTTTTCGGCAACCTCCAGACTGAACATGTCGGAGATGGTTTCAAAGTAGTAGGAGATGGCCGAGTTGGGCCCCACGCTGTCCGGGTCAGAGGCCACGCTGGTGTACAGACGGTACGGCGCCGGCATGTTTTCCGGCACAGAGAGCGTGACCACTTTCTGCGGGAAGGCCGGGGCGTTGTCGTTCTTGTCCTCCACCCTCACCACCATCTGGATGGAGCGATAGAAATCGAAGCTGCCCTGCTGCGAGGTTTTGCGGTAGACAGCGATGTCCAGGATCATGGTGCAGTCCTCGTTGTTGCCGCAGACGCTCTCCCTGTCGATCTTCAGCTTGGTCCTCACCACGCCGTTCTGCTCGTCCACGGAGAAATACTTGGCTTTGTCGTTGCCCTGGTCGAACAGTTTGAAGCGGAGGTCCTGGAAGTTCTGGCTGCTGCCGCTGCTGAAGAGGCCGGTGTCCAGGGCCGTGTTGCCCACAAAGATGCCCGGGTCTTGCTCTTCTGTGACGTTGTACACGAGTCTGTAGAAGTCGTCATCCTGGCTGAGAGCCAGCAGTGCCAGGACAGTCTGCAGGAAGAGACTCAGCACTGTCTTTGGAGGCGCCATGGTTACGCGGTTATTCTTTTTAAAAACAACAA
>CM054144.1:37331966-37344466 GCA_028751875.1 Rapana venosa
TCGTCTGTTGTCTGTCTGTCTCTTACTCCCTCTCTTCTCTTTCTCTGTCTGTCTGTCTGTCTGTCTGTCTCTCTCTCTTCTCTCTTTCTCTCTTCCCTTCCCAGCACAAGAGGACATGAAAACCCACCCACCGTTCTTCTTATCCCTCCCTCCTCTCCTCTCTTGCTGCCCCCCCCATCCACGGCCCACCCCACCCCCCCACACCCCCCTCTATCTCTCTCTCTCTCTCTCCTCCTCTCTCCTCTCTCTCCTCTTACCTCTCTTCATCTGTTTCCTTTTCATTCTTCTCTCCACACTTTTGTTTCTCTATTTCCTTCACCCAAACACTTCGCTCTCCTTTTTCTTTCATATAGTCTTTTCATTACTGTCTTTCTCTTTCTTTCTTTTCTTTCTTTCTTTCCTTCTTGTCTCTCACACACACTCTTCTCTCTCTCTCTCTCTCTTTTCTCTCTCTCTCTCTCTTTCTCTTTCTTGTCTTCTTTTTATTTAGTTTTTTCTTTTTCTTTCTTTCTTTCTATTCTTTCTTTCTTTCGGTTCATTCCTTTCTCTCCAACTTTTTCTCTCTCGTTCGTTTTTTTCTTTCTTCCTTCCTTCCTTCCTCACTATCTTCTTCTTTCTTTTCGTTTTTTCTTTCTTTTTTTCTTTCTTACTTATTCTTTCCTTGATATACTTTTCCTAATCTTTCGTTTGTTTTTCTTTCTTATCCTTCGTTCTTTCTTTCTTCTTTCTTTTCTTTTCTTTCTTTCTTTCTTTTTTTTCATTCCTTACCCTCACACTTTTTTCTCTCTGTCTTTCGCTTTTCTTTTCGTTCTTTCTTTCCTTCTTCTTCTTTCTTTCTGTTCCCCTTTTTTATTTTCTTTTGTATTAACTCTATCCCCCCTCCCCACCACCACCCCCCCACACACCACACCACCCACCCCCCAATCCCAGCGGGAAAGAAGACGCTCGGATGGGCGGAGATTGAATCGCAGGCGGGACAAGCGTCAGGTGATGGGCATTTCAACCCGAAATTGGCCTAACTTCGTGAACAATCAGTGCCAGGTCTCTGCATCCCCGTGTCTCATTAGTCTTCCTCAGCATCCCCGCTGTAGTCGGCCGGCGGCAATGAAAAGCCCAACACAATGTGCTTTTGTTCTTTGTCCGTCCCCATCTCTCTCTCTCTCTCGGTCTTGTCTCTGTCTCTCTATCTCTCTCTGTCTCAATCTCTCTCTCCTCTCTGTCTCTCTCACTTCTCTCTTCTCTCTCTCTATCTCTCACTCTCTCTTCTCTCTCTTCTCACTCTCCTCTCTCTCTCTCTCTACTCTCTGTGCGCGCGCCTTCTCGAACGGGGTGCATATATGGAGCGCAATGTATGTATGTGTTTGTGTGTGTGTGATGTGTGTGTGTGTGTGTGTGCTTCGTGTGTGTGTGTGAGTGTGGGGGGGGGTGGGTGGTGGGGGGGTATTTGTGAGTGTGAGTGTGTGTGGGGGGGGGGTGAGTGTGTGTGTGTGTGTGTGTGTGGTGTGCGTTGTGAGTGTGTGGATGAAGTGTGCGTGTGAGTTGTGTGTGTGTGTGAGAGCTAGAGGACAGAGAGAGGGCGCGAGGCGCGACATGAGAGAGAGAGTGTGAGAGAGAGAGCGACAGAGAGAGCGGACGAGAGAGAGTGACAGGGAGAGAGACACAGAGGGAGAGAGCCAGATCGAGAGCGAGACGCACGCCTGGGTGGGCCATCATTACATGTGTATTGTCAATAGAGGGTCTGTGCATGAGTGCACTGTGGGCGTTGGGTGTGAGCGCGAAAAAGACCTCGCCTCCGCGCCAAGTTCCAGGTGCCGCTTCACACACACCCACACGCGCGCGCGCGCGGCGCGCACACCCAACACACACACACCGCACACGCAACCCCCGCAACCCCCGCTCACACCGCCACCACCCCCGCACACCAACCCCCCCCACACACCCCAAAGTCAGAAAAGCAAACAGACAGACAGCATACAGAAAGACACACAAATTAGAAGAGACAAACAACATGCAGACGACACCACACACCCAGTCCGACGGACGAGACCACCCGACACAACCCCACGTCAGCGGCGACAGACAGACAGACCCCACACATTTTTTTTCTCCATGCTTGTTTATCTCTTATTTTGGAGAAATATTTACTTTATTTTTATCATTATTTTTCTGATCTGTTTTTATTTATTCTTAGGTACTCTCTTTTATTATTCTATATTCTTTCCTTTCTTTCCCTTTTCTCTTCTTTGACTTTAACACACAATATTGGATTCTTACATCGGTATCTTTTATTTTATTTTTATGCAGCTTGATCTGTATTGTTAATTTAGTTTCGTTTTTCATCTAATTTATTATTCTTAAGTTTCGTTTATTTCATATCATTCTTTTCACTGCATTTTCATTTTACTTTATTCTGTCTATCTTTGCTGTAGTGATTCCTGTTTCATTGACTGTGTTATCACCATAGCAAAGGACAGGCTTCATTTGAGAACACTAGAGTGTTACGGATTCATATGTCTTTTTATCTCTGAAGTTGGAGGCAGCCAATATGGCGAGATACTTGAAAGCAGTCATACACGCAAACTTCTCATCCTGTGGTGTACTTCCTATCTCACAGTGGTGATTCCCAGGTGGGATGATGAGTGAGTCAAGAGTGCATATTCTGGGTGACCCCCGGGGTGTTAAGCTGGGAAACACACAACAACAACAACATGTATGTTTGGAATGGGATGCAAAGTGATTTTTGTTTCTTTTCTTTTTTTCTCTCTCCATTATTATGGCCCATCCCCGCAGTGGGCGTCCATCAATGAATGGATGGATGGATGGATGGACGGACAAAATGGATGGGTGGATGGATGGATGAATGAATGGATGGATGGATGGATGGATGGATAGATGGAAGGATGCATCAAGTCAAGTCAAAAACACTTTAATCATCCCATGCAGGGGAATTGTGGTTGGGAAAGTGGTTGGATGGATTGATGGGTGATTTGGTGGGCAGATGGATGGCTGGATGGCTGGATGGCTGGATGGATGGACAGATGAACGGAGGGACATATGGATGGATGGATTAATGGATAGACGGACGGACGGACGCATGAATGAATGGATGGATGCACGGATGGATGTAATGATGGATTTGTGGTATGGCTAAATGACGAGCTGATTTTCTCTGTTGACAACGATTTCTGCAAGAACTTATCCGTGTGTCTATGCGCGCTTGTGTGTGTGTGGAGGGGGGGGGGGGGGGGGGAGTCGGAGCACAATTCCGCCGGAACTGAAACTCATTAGCGTCTAGTGACGCAATTCTTTCCCCTTCTCTCCCCCCCACCTTTCTCTCTCTCTCTCTCCTCTCTCTCTCTCTCTCTCTCTCTCTCTCTCTTCTCTCTCTCTCTCTCTCTCTCTCTCTCTTCTCTCTCTCTCTCTCTCTCTCTTTTAGGGGATGAATTGCAGATGAGCTGGTTATATGTGCGAATGGATATAACCGTTACCATAAACTCAATAACATGGCATAATGACTTGGAAGCTCAAACAGATTTCTGTGAGTTGGGCCATTGCCTATGCGCTAGCAAGCGAGCGTGCATAATCGCTTTTATTTATTTTTGAATTTTCTCACAGCACTTGGCAGCAGCGCTCTGGTGCCACTGTGCGCATACTATATAAACCCCAGACACGCTTGAACATATGCTAAAATACAGATGGACATATGATACAGCAAAAAAAAGAGAGAGATATATATATATATATATATACATACCAAGAGACTGACGATAATTCAAAGACAGGCATACAGACAGAGTATGCAGGTAAAACGATGAACACACACACACACACACATACGCGTGCGCGCGCGCGCACACACACACACAACACACAACACACACACACACACACACAAGAACAGACGTAGAGATACTGAGAGAGAGAGAGAGAAGGAGAGGCCGACAGAGAGATACCGAGAGAGACAATTATGCAGGGAGGGAGGGAGGGAGGGAGGGAGGAGAGAGAGAGAGAGAGAGAGAGAGAGGAGGAGGAGAGAGAGAGGAGAAGAGAGAGAGAGAGAGAGAGAGAGAGAGATACAGACAGAGACAGACAGACAGACAGAGACAGAGAGACAGATATCAAGATAAACATAAAGACAGACATAAAGATAGACATACAGAGAGACAAGAGACGGAAAGACAAAGACAGAAAGGCAGACAGACAGGGAAGACAGGGAGAGGAAGGGAGAAGAGAGGAGAGAGAGAGATGGAGGAGAGGAGGAGTGGAGGAGAGAGAGAGAGAGAAGAGAGAGAGACAGACAGACAGACAGACAGACAGACGCCGCACGCACGCACACAACACACCACACACACACACACACACACACACACACACACACACACACACACACACACACACACACACAACAGGGAGAGGAGGTGACAGAGAGACAGAGGAAGAGAAGAGACAGACAGACAGAGGCAGATAGACAGAGAGACAGAAGAGACAGTTACAAAGACAGAAAGACAGACAGGCAGAATGAACACAGACAGACAGACAGACAGACAGAGTACCAAGAGAGCACTTAAGAGAACTGAAAATGTAAATATGAACACATTGTGTTATCAGTTTTCAACTTCATAAGAGTTTTATGGGTCTCCAAGGTAATGTTGTGAATATTCAAACGATCCATCATTGATCCCCTCTCGCTTCTCACTTTGCTGCTAGCTTTGAATGAGAATGTGCTATTTGGTTTCTGCAGGAATAATTTTCTCTATCATATCGGTTTTTGGTTTTTTGGTTATATTTATATATATATATATATATATATATATATATATATATATATATATTATATATATATATATACATATACATATAATTATCATATACATATACACAATACATATATATTTGAGAGAGAGAAAAAAATATAGTAAGAAAAAACAACCCACAAGTGCAGGTAACCAGTTACAACTTCAATCCCATCATAAAAATGATTTTTGTCCAAGATTTAAAAAAAAGAAGAAAAAAAGTTTAGTACAAGATAAAACTTTGAAGGCAGCATTTGAGGAATAATTGAATGAATAATATGTATTTATTTAGTTATTTATTTATTTATCTCTCGTGTGTTTGCTTGTCTCTGTTTGTCTGCTTGGTGAGGTGAGCATCGTATATTATTCATGCATGTTTACATAATATTTGTTTACTTTGTTTGTCCTTACACAAAACGATGTCATAATTGACCGAATATTCTGTTGTGTAATGTTTTAATATTGATGCGTTATCGTTTCTCTTTTTCTTTCTTTGATTAAGTTTCTCCTTTCATATTTTTCCCCCATCTTGTTTTCTTTCTTTCTTTATGTGTATTTTCCTCTATCTTTTTTTTTTTTTTTGGGGGGGGGGGGGGTTGTACTTCACATATTTCAAGTATTGTTGTTGTTGCTGCTTTTAATTTTTTTTTTAGCTCTGTCTGTCTGTCTGTCTGTCTGTCTCTTTCTCTCTCTCTCTCTCTCTGTCTTTCTCTCTCTCTCTCTCTCTCTCTCTCTCTCTCTCTCTCTCTCTCTCTCTCTTTCTTTTCTCTCTCTCTCTTTTTTTCTCTCTCTCTCTTTCTATCTCTCTCTCTCTGTCTGTTATCTGTCTGTTGTTTCTGTCTCTGTCTCTCTCTTTACCTGCGGTTTAAATTCTTTTTTTTGCTAAACTTTTGTCTACTGAACTTCCGTCCTTTCTCTTTTTTTCCACTGTTGTTCCCCTTTTTTCTGGAATTTTTCTGTTACTCTCTCTCTCTCTCTTCTCTCTCTCTCTCTCTCTCCCCCCCCCCCTTCTCTCTCTCTCTCTCTCTCCTCTCCCTCTCTCTCTCTCTCCTCTCTCTCTCTGTCTCTCCTCTCTCTCTGCCTCTCTTTCTTTGTTTCTTTTTTTTTTCTTTCTTTCTTTCTTTCTCTATCTCGCTTTACTCTTTTAATTTGTGGAGTTGCAAGAAGTCTTGCTTATACGATTCACTGGTCAAGGTTAGGTTTGGTGTTTTTTTTTTTTTCTATGTCTTTTGTTCTTTCTAGATTTCGGGGGTTTTTTTGTGTGTTTTGGGGGAAGTTTCGATTTCATTTCCTTTCTTTTGTGTTAGGGTTCTTAATGTCTTTATCTGTCGCCTTTATTGCAAGTATCTTGTGTGTGTGTGTGTGTGTGTGTGTGTGTGTGTGTGTGTGTGTGTGTGTGTGTGTGTGTGTGTGTTTGTGTGTTGTGAGTATGTGTGTGTGTGTTAGTTTGTGTATGTGTGTGCATGTGTGTGCGTGTGTGTGCATGTGTGTGCGTGTGTTAGTTTGTGTATTGTGTGTGTGTGTGTGCGTGCATGTGCATGTTGTGAGTGTGTGTGTGTGTTTGTTGTGTGTGTATGTGTGTATGTGTGTTGTGTGTGTGTGCGTGTGTGTGTATGTGTGTGCGTGCGTGTGTGTATGTGTGTGTGTGTGTGTGTTTCTTTCTGCGGTCTGTGTATTCAGTTAAAACTTTCTATCTTGTTGTTTGTTTGTCTGACTGTCTGTTTCGCTGTTTGTCTGCCTGTCTGCCTGTTTGTCTGCCTGTCTGTCTATCTGTCTGTCTGTTAATCTCCCTCCCTCTCTCTCTCTCCACTTCATTTATCTTTTCTTTTCTTCTCTTCTCTTCTCTTCTTTCCTCATCTCTTCTTTCGTCTTGCCTTCTGTCTTCTTTTCTTCTTCTCTCTTGTTTTTTGTTTTCTTTTCTCCTATCTTCTCTTCTCCTCTTTTCTCTATTTCCTCTTTAATCTTTCTCTCTTCTCTTCTTTTCGTTATTTTGTTCTATTTCAAATGTTTCATGTTTTCTGCTTTGTTTCCTTTGCTTTTAGTCTTGTAATGTGTGTACTTTAATTCTGGTTTCAACAGTTTCAATTTTTCGGTTTTTTTTTCTTATTATGTTCCTCTATCTTACTTTCTTTTCTTCTTTTCTTCTTTCTTTCCTTCCTTCTTTCTTTCTTTCTTTCTTTTTTTTTCCTTCTTTCTTTCTTTCTCATAATGTTTCCTTTCTTTCTTTCTTTCTATCTGTCTGTCTGTCTGTCTGCCTGTCTGTCTGTCTGTCTTTTTTTCTTTTTTCTTTCTTTCATTCTTTCTTTTCTTTCATTCTTTTCTTTCTTTCTTTCATTCTTTCATTCTTTCTTTCTTTCATTCTTTCATTCTTTCTTTCTTTCTTTCTTTCTTTCTTTCTTTCTTTCTCATAGTATTTTCTTTCATTCATTCTTTCTTTCTTTCTCATAGTATTTTCTTTCCTTCTTTCTTTTCTTTCTTTCCTTCTTTCTTTCTTCCTTCCTTTCTTTCTTCCTTTCTTATTTTCTCTTCTCTCTCTCGCTCTCTTTCTTTTTTTTCTTTCTTTCTTTCTTTCTTGGTTTCTTTTCTGTCTTTCTTTCTTTCCTTCTTTAATTCTTTGTATGATTTGTGTTCCCTTTTTTCTTCTCTTTCTTTCCAAAGGTTGTTTTGCACTTCTCAGTGCTTTTGTTTTCGTCAATAGATATATTTTTGTCCCTTATACCTCTTCCTAATTCTGTTTGTGCCTATGCTCGTTTTTTTCCTTGTTTGTTTTGCTGTGTCTTGTGCGAACGTGCCTACGTGAGTGTGTGTAAGTGAAGAGAGGAGAAGAGAGGAGAGAGAGAGAGAGAGAGAGAGAGAGAGAGAGAGTGTGTGTGATGTGGATGGTTGTGAGTGAGAGGAGTGTTGTGTGTATGTGTTGTGTGTTGTTGTGGCGTGCGTGGTGGTGTGTGTGTTTGTGTGTGTGTGTGTGTGTGTGTGTTGTGGTGTGTGTGTGCGTGGTGGTACTTGCTGGTTCTTTTGGGATGTTGGCAGGACAGCAGTATATTGCTGGCTTCAATTTTCAGCAATACTCACACACACCAAACACCCACAAGAACACAAACTGAGTCTGTTCAATTGTTTCAGCAATAAGTACTTGGCTAAACTAATAACTTCAATTTAACGCATTCCACTAACATACCAACGCCCTAAAAACACTAGCAAAAGATGACAACACACAACAAAATCAACTCTTGATGTTCATTCGATTTCATTGTTCTGACAGCTGTGTTGTGTGAGTGTTTTTTTGTTCTTAATGTGTCTATTCACTAGTGTTGTGTGTGTGTGTGTGTGTGTGTGTGTGTGTGTGTGTGTGTTTGTGGTGTGTGTGTGTGTGTGTGTATGTGGTGTATGTATGTGTGTGGAGAGAGAGAGAGAGTACGTGTGTGGGCGTTTGTGTGTGTGTGTGTGTGTGTGTGTGTGTGTGTGAGTGTGAGTGTGAAGGTGTGTGTGTGTGTGTGAGTGTGTGTAAGTGTGTGTGTGTGTGGTAAGTGTGTGTAAGTGTGTCTGTATGTGTGTGTAGGGTGTGGGTATCTCTGTGTATATGTGTTTGTGTTTGTATGTATGTGCGTGCATGCGTGGCTCACACGTTTGTGCAACGCGCATGCATGCATGCATGCATGCGCTCGTGCTTACGTACATAATATCCACGCCTTCATACATAAAACAACGCCAGGAACATAACCACATCACATGCTTATTCACAGTAAAACGATCTAGGAGTAAGGTAGCAAACAAATAAACATCCAGCTAATTCAATAATACGCGCAGGAAAAGGCAGAACCAAACAACAAATTTTAAAAAAAATAATAAAGAAGCACCAAAAACAACAACAACGAACGTAATGGACAGCTGAACTAAAGGAAGAATAAAACAGAGGAAGCGGATCTTGTGTCACTTGGAACTGCGCAAGTCGTGGTTCGGGCTAATTAACAGTATCCTGTTTCTTCATCTGTTTTGCCTGTGCCTTCGTTTTATTCGATGTTTTGGGGTTTTTTTCCACCACGGTCTGTGTGTGTGTGTGGTTGTGTGTGTGTGTGTGTGTGTGTGTGTGTGTGTGTGTGTGTGTGTGTGTGTGTGTGTGTGTGTTGTGTTTGTGTTTGTGTGTGTGTGTGTGGTGTATTTTACAAGTAAGTTATTTTATTTTATTCTTTTATATTGAGGATAATGGAATAAGCACTCATGTGCTTATTTGTATCTAGTCCCCGTGTGTATGCGGTTTTGTAAATGTGTATGTGTGTGAGTGTTTGTGTGTTTGCTTGCTTGTGTTTGCTTGTTTTGCTGGGTGCTTATAATTTTCTTTTTTTTAAAGGTTTGTTTTATTGCTTGCTTAGCTTGCTTGCTTGTTTGCTTGTTTGCCATCACTGTTTCTGTATACGCGTATCTCTCTGTCTCAGTCTCAGTCTCTGTCCATGTCTGTTCCTGTCTTTGTCTCTGTCTGTCTGTCTGTCTGTCGTCCGTCCGTCCGTCCGTCCGTCTGTCTGTCTGTCTGTCACTCGCTCTTTCTCCCTTACTTTATAGCATGCCACACAATTTGCTGTATTCTTCTTGATTGTCGTCTAACACATTAACTGGATTCTGATGATTACTAGAGAAGCGAAAAGTAAAAACGAATTTAATCAGCACATCAAAACTGTTTTTGCATATGTATTAAAAACACATGTGCAGAAATGTAATACTTTATCGGTTACAGTATGGTTATGTACAACACAATAATTATTTTGATCCCGTCCCAAATCTCCATTCAAACTGTAGGTAGAGTGGTCCAAGGACGAAATACAAGTAAACCATTTCAGAGGTTCAGAGTTCAGAGTTCAGAGTTCTCTCTCTCTCTCTCTCTCTCTCTCTCCTCTCTCTCTCTCTCTCTCTCTCTCTCCTCTCTCTCTCTCTCTCCTCTCTCTCTCTCTCTTATCTTGCGAACACCCACGGGTATACACACACACAGACACAAAAAGACACACAGACACACACATACATACACACATCTCATAGTTTGTCTGTCTGTCCAACTGTATTCCTATCCAGATCCATGCATGTGTCTGACATTAATGTGAACGTAAAGGGTTTATTTATTTATTTATTTTTCGGCTTTGGGATTTGTTTGTTTCGCGCGCGCGCGCGCGCGCGCTGTGTTGTGTGTGTGTGTGTGTGTGTGCGCGCGTGCATGCGTGTGTGTGTGTGTGTGTGTGTGTGCGTGTGTGTGTGCGCGCGCGCTGGTGTGTGTGTATGTGTGTGTGTGTGTGTGTGTGTGTGTGTTTGGCCAGTTTTGTACCGCGTCACCTCCTTCAACCTGCCACCCAGCTTCAAGTGGCTATGTCTTCCTGTCGCCACATCGATTCACTTGACGCTCTTTTGACTTCAACCGCTCCAAAAGAAACTCGTTTATGCCATTCAGGGCAAACACTCTGTGGAAAGAAAGAGCCCGTGAAATCGAAGGATTGGCTATATAGCGGTGAGACCATCACCCCCCCCCCCCCTGTGTGTACTGACAAATTAGAAACGCGCTCTGTCAAAGGATGAAACAGTTTCGAGTGAGCTGGACGAAAACCTATAAAAAAAAAAAACCCAAAAAATAATAATCATAAATTAAAAAAAAGATTTGCAGAGGAGAGCGGAAATACTTAAGTAAGCTGAGACAGTCATTTTTGAAAAACACTTTCTGGTAAGCCATAACGTGTTCTGATAAGCCCCAAACCCTTTCTAGTGAAATCTAACGTCTTCTGATAAGCCCAAACACTTTCTGGTGAACCCAAACCTGTTTTGATAAGCCCTAATCACTTTCTGGTAAGCCGTAACGTGTTCTGATAAGCCCAAACACTTTCTGGTGAACCATAACCTGTTCTGATAAGCCCTAATCACTTTCTGGTAAGCTGTAACGTTTTCTGATAAGCCCTAATCCCTTTCTGGTAAGCTGTAACGTTTTCTGATAAGCCCTAATCCCTTTCTGGTAAGCTGTAACGTTTTCTAATAAGCCCTAATCACTTTCTGGTGAGCCCTTACGTTTTATGATAAGCCCAAACACTTTCTGGTGAACCGTAACGTTTTCTGATAAGCCCTAATCACTTTCTGGTAAGCCGTAACGTTTTCTGATAAGCCCAAAGGCTTTCTGGTGAGCCCTTACAATTTCCGATAAGCCCAAAACACGTTCTGGTGAGCCCTTACGTTTTATGATAAGCCCAAACGCTTTCTGGTAAGCCATACAGTTTTATGATAAGTTCAAACTCTTTATGGTAAGTCATACCGTTTTCTAAAAAGCCCAAACACTTTCTGGTAAGCTCTTACGTTCTCTGGTAAGTCAAAACAATTTTCGTAAGAGTAGGCCATTGTGTGCCGGTGGGAACAGATAACATACTTTACGAAACTGCATACACACGGGGACTGGATCTAAAAATTGCTTATTCCATTATCCTCGATATATAAAATAATAAACAATTTTTAAATGATCAGCAAAAACACGTTTAAACATTTACTGGCGTGCTTAAACACTATCTGAAAGATTTTTGTTTGGAGAGAGGTGGGGGGGGGGGGGGGGGGTGGGGAGGGGGAATCAACCACTCTCTCGTCAGCCAAAAATACATTTTGTGGCACTTATACTTTATGTGATGTTACGATGTTATTTTGATCTAACGGAATTCTATGTTGTTCTTCTCCTTCGTATAACGCTTAGATAGCAGCCATTTGGAGCGAAAATGCGTTGCGCTGCCGTTAGGCGCCTGACGAATCAGACCCCGCGCATCCAACTTCGGTGGCATGGGAATTCTGTTTAAAATGGAACGCTTTCTGACCAGTAACGCTATTATTTTCTGGCAAGCTGAAACATTATGTGGTAAACTGAGACTTTTTTTGTCAGCCGAAACATTCTCTGATAAGCCCACGCCCTTTCAGGTGAACAAAAACACACTCCCTAGTGAAGAAAGAATAGCTTTTACTTTTTGTTTTGTTTTGATGAGCGCAAACAGACTTTGTTGTTGTAGCGGGTTGTTTTTGTTTGTTGTTTTTTGATTCAAGCTGTAACATTTCTTGGCTATTGAAAACACTTTTGGTGAGATACAGTCTTGTTTATAAACGCTGGCATTATTTAAGATAATTCCCCCCACACTCTTTTCATTCTCATCTGTGACACTATTCATAAAACCGATTCTTTTCATTCAATGAAACAAAACAAAACAAAAATGTTTGGTAAACACTAGCGCGTTATTTTCCTTGCATAAACTGAGTTCTTGGAATAATAATCGACAATCTATTTTCTAATCAGAAATAGTTTAAAGAAAATGAACTAGCTTTTTGACGATGTCCAGGAATAGTTGATTTAAAAAAAAAAAAAGCTTTTTCTTGGACCGTTGGCAACTGCTAAAGGCTTTAACTGCAAAAAAAATCCACATAAAATATACATGCCAAATTCAAAGATAAAGACAGATAAAACATGAATTTAAAACTAAAGTCAAAAAGACAAATCAATTCTTCAATCAAATTAATGCCAAATAAAAAGTTTAAGACAGCTAAACGAGAAAAAAAACACCCAACCTCAAGTCAAAAAGATGTATCAATCAACCAACCAATCAATCAGTTAATCGGTCAATCAATCAGTTAATCAGTCAGTCAGTCAATCAATGTATGCACCCTTTCATCCATTTATCCATCCATCCACCCAAGGACCTTCTTACATCTGTG
>CM054144.1:37349466-37354466 GCA_028751875.1 Rapana venosa
CCTCCCCTCTTCTCTAATATCGCTTTTTTTTATCCTATAGAGAATTACGTGTGGAATTGGAAATGCATTTTCCCCTGAGAGCGAATCGCGCAAAATCCATATCTTTTGTACCATATTCCGTTGTTTGTTCATTTTTTATTTATTTCTTGACTTATTTATTCATTTATTCGTCTCTGCATTGATTCATTAGGAGATTTGATATTTATCTATTTTTGTAATATTTATTTATGTGTTACTTATTTATTCATGTATGCATTTATTTTTTATTTGTGTATTTGTTTAATTGTTCATTTTGTTTATTTATTATTTGTTTCTTTCTTTATTTATTAGTTTATAAGATTGTTTTCTCGCTTTTCATTTTATTTCTGTATTTGTTCGTTCTGAGATGTTATATTGTTGAAAATGAGGACTTCTCATACAGGAATTTAGGCGTTCCAGTGGGAGTTTTCTCTCATTATCAGTTCATTCCAAAGGGAAATATGCACACACACAACAAGAAACAGCAGGAAGAAATAAACCTTGGATTTTATATGTGGTGTTTTTCTGTGTTTTACTGCTAGTACATGTGAAAACGTATGCATAATGTCTAGGCGTGCGCGCGCACACACACACACACACACACACAACACACACGCACATACGGCAGTCAGGCAGACATTCAGAGAGAGAGAGAGAGAGAGAGAGAGAGAGAGAGAGAGGAGAGAGAGAGAGAGAGAGAGAGAGAGAGAGAGAGAGAGAGAGAGAGAGGGGAGAGAGGCAGAGACAGAGACAGTAGCAGACAGACAGACAGACCGACAGAGTCAGAGGCGGAGAGACAGACACACAGACAGACAGACAGAGACAGACAGAGACAGGCAGAGTGTCAAAGAAAGAGAGAGTCAGACAGACAGAAACAAACAGACAGACAAACAGACAGAGAGACCGACAGACAGACAGAACCTGGAAAGGTTTGGCCATTGTCTACTACTACTACTTGTGATTGTTTGAAGCCGGTAGTGATAAGTGTGTGACTGACCACAGCTTAGTTCCCAGTGTCAACAGTAAGTACTCCACTGAATCTACCCTGTACTGCCAATGCTACGTTTCAGACTCGCCACAGAGAGAGAGAGAGAGAGAGAGAGAGGAGAGAGAGAGAGAGAGAGAGAGGAGATGAAGAGAGAGAGAGAGAGAGAGAGAGGAGAGGGGTAGAGACGGGAGAGAGATGGAGGGAGAGAGAGGGGGGGCAGAGACAGAGAGAGAGAGAGAGAGAGAGGAGAGAGAGAGAGAGAGGGAGAGAGAGGCAAACACAATTTTATTTCACGAGGGTAATAAATTATGCTACAAAGACTTTTTTCATCCAGCCCTCAGAGAGAGAAAGAGACAGACAGAGACAGAGACAGACAGACAAACAGGCAAACACACAGACAGACAGACGGTGGGAAGGGTTGGCCACTGGCTATTACTACTACTTGTCATTGTTTGAAGCTAGTAGTGACAAGTGTGTGACTGACCACAGCTTAGTTCCCAGTGTCAACAGTAAGTACTCCCTGACTCCTGCCAATGCTACCCTTCAGACAGAGAAAGTGCACGCCCACAGAAAGAGTGAGAGAGAGAGTGGGAGAGAGAGGGAGAGAGAGAGAGAGAGAGAGAGAAGAGAGAGAGAGAGAGAGAGAGAGAGAGAGAGAGAGAGAGAGAAGAGAGAGAGAGGAGAGAGAGAGAGAGAGAGAGAGAGAAAGAAAGAAAGGCAAATGCAATTTTATTTCAGGGGGGTAATAAATTATGCTACAAAGACTTTTTTCATCCAGCCCTCAGAGAGAGAAAGAGACAGAGAGAGAGACAGATGGAGACAGACAGAGACAGACAGACAGACAGAGACAGACAGAGACAGACAGACAGGCAAACAGACAGACATACAGACAGAGACAGAGAAAGACAGACAGACAGGCAAACAAACAGACATATAGATGGTGGGAAGGGTTGGCCACTGGCTACTACTACTTGTCATTGTTTGAAGCTGGTAGTGATAAGTGTGTGACTGACCACAGCTTAGTTCCCAGTGTCAACAGTAAAGTACTCCACTGACTCTGCCCTGTACTGCCAATACTACCCTTCAGACAGAGAGCGTGCAGGCCCACAGAAAGAAAGAGCGAGCGAGGGAGCGAGCGAGAGAGAGAGAAGGGGAGAGAGAGAGAGAGATAGGGGTGAGATCGAGAGAGAAGGAGATAGAGACAGAGAGAGAGAGAGGGAGAGAGGGAGACAGAGAGAGACAGAGAGAGAGAGAGACGCAAACGCAATTTTATTTCACGAGGGTAATAAATTATGCTACAAAGACTTTTTTCATCCAGCCCTCAGAGAGGGAAAGAGACAGACAGTGACAGACAGACAGACAGGCAAACACACAGACATACAGACGGTGGGAAGGGTTGGCCACTGGCTACTACTACTTGTCATCGTTTGAAGCAGGTAGTGATAGGTAAGTGGGTGACTGACCACAGCTTAGTCCGCAGTGTCAACAGTAAATACTCCCTGACTCTGCCCTGTACTGCCAATGCTACCCTTCAGACAGAGAGAGTGCACGCCCAGAGAGAGAGAGAGAGAGAGAGAGAGAGAGAGAGAGAGAGGAGAGAGAGAGAGAGAGAGGGAGAGAGAGAGGGAGAGAGAGAGGGGAGGGAGAGAGAGAGAGAGAGAGAGGGAGATAGAGACAGAGAGAGAGAGAGATAGAGAGAGAGAGAGAGAGAGAGAGAGTAGATAGAGAGAAGAGAGAGAGAGAGAGAGAGAGAGAGAGAGAGAGAGAGGCAAACGCAATTTTATTTCACGAGGGTAATAAATTATGCTACAAAGATTTTTTTCATCCAGCCCTCAGAGAGAGAAAGAGACAGAGACAGACAGACAGAGACAGACAGGCAAACAAACAGACAGACAGACAGATGGTGGGAAGGGTTGTCCACTAGCTACTACTACTACTTGTCATTGTTTGAAGCTGGCAGTGATAAGTGTGTGACTGACCACAACTTAGTTGGCAGTGTCAACAGTAAATACTCCCTGACTCTGTCCTGTACTGCCAATGCTACCCTTCAGAAAGAGAGAGTGCACGCCCACAGAAAGAGCGAGAGAGAGAGAGAGAGAGAGAGAGAGGGGAGAGAGGGGGGAGAGAGGGGAGAGAGAGAGAGAGAGAGAGGGTGGGGGAGAGAGGGAGACAGAGAGAGAGAGATAGAGAGAGAGGGAAACACAATTTTATTTCACAAGAGTAATAGATTATGCTACAAAGATTTTTTTCCCCATCCAGCCCTCAGAGAGAGAAAGAGACAGAGAGAGAGACAAACAGAGACAGACAGACAGACAAACAGGCAAACAACCAGACAGACAGACCATGGGAAGGGTTGGCCACTGGCTACTACTACTTGTCATTGTTTGAAGCCAGTAGTGATAGGTAGGTGTGTGACTGACCACAGCTTAGTTCGCAGTGTCAACAGTAAGTACTTCGCTGACTCTGCCCTGTACTGCCAATGCTGCCCTTCAGACAGAGAGCGTGCATGCACAGAGAGAGAAGAGAGAGGGAGAGAGAGACAGAGAGAGAGAGAGGAGAGAGAGAGAGAGAGAGAGAGAGAGAGAGAGAGGAGAGAGAGAGAGAGAGAGAGAGAGAAGAGAGAGAGAGAGAGAGAGAGAGAGAGAGAAGGCAAACGCAATTTTATTTCAGGAGGGTAATAAATTATGCTACAAAGACTTTTTTCATCCAGCCCTCCGATAGAGAAAGAGACAGACAGAGACAGACGGAGACAGACAGAGACAGACAGACATACAGACAGAGACAGACAAAGACAGACAGACAGTGACAGACAGACAGACAGGCAAACACACAGATAGACAGATGGTGGGAAGGGTTGGCCACTGACTACTACTTGTCATTGTTTGAAGCCGGTAGTGATAAGTGTGTGACTGACCACAGCTTACTTCCCAGTGTCAACAGTAAGTACTCTGCTGACTCTGCCCTGACTCTGTACTGCCAATGCTACCCTTCAGACAGAGAGCGTGCACGCCTACAGAGAGAGAGAGAGAGAGAGAGAGAGAGAGAGAGAGAGAGAGAGAGAGAGAGAGAGAGAGAGAGAGAGAGAGAGGGAGGGAGATAGAGAGAGAGGGGCAAACGCAATTTTATTTCACCGTTCGTCCACCATGCAGCGCCCCTACGACCCTGGCGGGTTACGGGACCAGTGAACAGTGAATACATTATGCTACAAAGACTTTTTTTTCATCCAGCCCTCAGAGAGAGAAAGAGACAGACAGAGACAGACAGACAAACAGGCAAACAACCAGACAGACAGACCATGGGAAGGGTTGGCCACTGGCTACTACTACTTGTCATTGTTTGAAGCTGGTAGTGATAAGTGTGTGACTGACCACAGCTTAGTTCCCAGTGTCAACAGTAAGTACTTCGCTGACTCTGCCCTGTACTGCCAATGCTACCCTTGAGACAGAGAGAGTGCACACCCAGAGAGAGAGAGAGAGAGAGAGAGAGAGAGAGGAGAGAGAGAGAGAGAGAGAGAGAGAGAGAGATAGGGGTGAGATCGAGAGAGAGAGAGAGATAGAGACAGAGAGAGAGAGAGAGGGAGAGAGAGAGGGACAAACGCAATTTTATTTCACGAGGGTAATAAATTATGCTACAAAGACTTTTTTATCAGGCCCTCAGAGAGAGAAAGAGACAGTCAGAGACAGGCAGACAGACAGACAAACAGACAGACAGACAGACGGTGGGAAGGGTTTGCCACTGGCTATTACTACTACTTGTCATTGTTTGAAGCTGGTAGTGATAAGTGTGTGACTGACCACAGCTTAGTTCCCAGTGTCAACAGTAAATACTCAGCTAACTCTGCCCTGTACTGCCAATGCTACCCTTCAGACAGAGAAAGTGCATGCCCACAGAAAGAGCGAGAGAGAGAGTGGGAGAGAGAGGGAGAGAGAGAGGGGAGGGAGAGAGAGAGAGAGAGGCAAACGCAGTTTTATTTCACGAGGGTAATAAATTATGC
>CM054144.1:37359466-37369466 GCA_028751875.1 Rapana venosa
AGAAGAGAAACATGTACACCAACAAGAACAAATACATACCCCCCCCCCCCAAAAAAAAAATATTGAAAGACCAAACAAACGAAAAAAAAACAAACTAAAAAAAGCAAATGGAATACTTAAAAGATCTGGGGGGAAAAGACAAGAAACCAAAAAAGGAATAACGAGCGAAAGAAAGACGGAAACAAAGAAACATACAAAGAAACAAGAAAACCAAAAAGAAAGAACAACATAGAGAAAGATTATACATCTTAACATTCGAGCATCTGTTAATCTTGCCATTGCGAATAGTCTCAAAGGAATGACTAAATCTAAGCCTTTAACAGGCTTTGGGATTTAACACACGCGCGCACGCACACCACACACACACACACACACACACACACACACAACACACACACACACACACCACACACACACACACACACCCACACACACACACACACACACACACTGAATACAGTAAAATAAGAAACAGGAGAAAAACACCCTTCAGTCCTTCAGATTTCTGACTGAACTTGGCATCGTGAATGAATACTACGATAAATGTGACTTTTTTTTGGTTATTTTTTTTCTTCTCTGTTACTTTGGGTCTGTTTGTTTGTTTGCATGTTGTTATGATTTTGTAGTTTGAGTTGTCATTTGTTTCCTTTTCTTATCATATGACAAGAAGACGGTTTACATCAAGAATTGCACAGCTACGTATAATGTTTATGGCAGACAATAACACAGCATTAATGCAAGAGCTAAGGCTGCCTACATTGAAAGAACATAGTTTCAATGCATGAGCTAAGCCTACCTCAAAGGAAAGCCCAAACAAAAATGTTGTACGTTTTTGATCAGTGTTAGGGGTAAGCCAAACAGTTTATATAATTATTCGGAAAGACAAAGGCATATCTAAACATCTCAGAACTGTCAAAACACAAATCTAGCCTGAAATGCTGCCTGAACACTGCAAAAAAAGAAGAAAGAGAAACAAAATCAACGTAATCAAAATGTGGCTCTACAGGCGACCTCTACGAGTTAGGTCGTCAGACAGATGAACAAATGAAAGCATTCTCAATTAACTCTCAGTGCAAAGACAGATGCTAGCTGAAAATGATAAGCGCGAGTCTCAGATTGGGATTATGTCAGTCATGCAAACAAATCTGATGACGACAGTTCTCAAAGGCGAGGATGAGGCAGACGAAAAAAAAAGCGACCATAAAAAACTTTACATTGCCCAACATCACGGGTCAGGGTCTGGGAGGAGGGCTACAGGAGATCGTAGAACTAGCAGAACGGAAAAAAAATGGCAAAACCTGGTGGCATGGGTGGAGCCCTACCGCACGCAGCAAAGGAGCAGAGGGGAGGGAGTGGCACTAAATTTGTCAAGTTTTGGCCCGGGGTAAAGAGCAGAAAAACGTAAAATGTTTTATCCATACTTTAAGGGGGAAAAAATTGAGAAAAAAAAAAAACAAGAAAATCAATCTCTTTGAGCGCAAAACTCTTTAATTGTTCAGACAATTACTGAATACATGGTTTTTCATACCTTAACGATTTTAGCCTAGTATTTTTTAAAATTTTAATTTTTGGAATTTTTATATTTCTCCTCCCATTGTAACCAACAAAGAAAAATGTGATTCTTTTTTTAATTGTTCTAAAGGGAAAAATAAAGGTAATTAATTCCTTTTCCTTTAATTTTGTAAAAAATTTTTGGGTCTTAGATTTAATTTTGGCTAATATATCATCAGCTTAAAAAAAAAAAACTTCCCCCCCCCCCCCCCCCCAAACCAAACCACCCAAAAACAAAAAAAACAGTTTTTTTTGAAATGCATTTTTTCTGGCAGTACACAAACAACTAAAAAAAGGCAAAAAAAAAATAAAAAAAAAAAAAAAAAAAAAAAATAAAAGTGCATTTGGTTGTTGCTTTTTTTGTTGTTTTTGCCTGCCACGGGTCATGTTTTAATGCCCCGACATTTTTTGATCAGAAGGGGGCCAGTTTTGCGAAAACTGCAAACAGAAGAAGAACCAGCCGGGGAAGAAAAAAACTAACAAAAAAACCAATCAAAAAAAATCTTTCCCTTTCTCTGGGCTGTCTTCTGTTTTGCGTCTGTCTGTGCCTCTCTGGTCTGCCCCTCCACCCCCCCCCCCCCCCACTCCCTCATCCCCCTCCTACTCCCTCTTCTTCTTACTTTCTTCTTTCTTGTTTTTTTCCCTCCTTTCTTTCATCTTCTGCTGCCTTTCTTTCTTGCCTTTCTTTCTGTCTGTCTTTTTTCTTTTTTCCCTTTCTTTCTTTTTTCTTTCTTTCTTCCTTTCTTTCTTTCTTCTTTCTACTGTCTGTGTCTGTCTGTCTTCTGTCTTTTCTTTCATCTTTCTTTTCTTTCTTTTTCTTTTCTTTCTTTTTCTTTTTCCCCCCCCTTTCTTTTTTCTCTCTTCACTTACTCCTCTCCCCTCCTCCTCTCTCACTCTCTCTCCCCTCTCTTTCCCCCCTCTTTTCTCCCTCTCCCTCCCCCCTCCCCCCCCCCCCCCCCTCCCCCCCCCCCCCCCCCCCCCCCCCCCCCCCCCTCTCTCTCCCCCTCTCTCTCTCTCCTTCAAACTCCTACCTACAGGACGGACGGACGTGCCAGCCTGACGAAGAGGAATTACGCCAATCAGCCAGACCTGTCAACGTGGCAACGTCCACTTGGCCACCATCCTCCTCCTACCCATCTACGCCACATGACAGGGTAAGGGGGGAGGGGAGGGGGGAAGGAAAAAGCAGACAAAGCGGCCAAACGACAGCAAACCCTCACGCGGATCATCATCATTCCCGACAGCTCCTCTCTGCCACAGTCTTGAAGTGGTCTCTTAGACTGATCCAGCTAGTGCCGAGAGCTATTGTCTGGTGCGTCCTCTCTGAATTTCAACTTCTCCTCCAAAGTTTTTTGTTGTTGGTGTTGTTGGTTTTTTGGTGGTGATTTTTTTTTTTCGTTTTGGTTTGGTTTTGGTTCTGGTTTTGGTTTGGGTTCCAGCCGTGTTGTTTGTTCTTTTCTTCTCTGGATTTTTTTTTCTGTCCTGTTCTGTATGTATGTATGTATGTCTGGGTTTGGGTCTTTCTCTGTCTGTCTCTGTCTGTTTGTCTGTGAGTCCTTTGCCTGAGATTATAAACCGAGGCCCCGTGTGCGAACGTACGCAGAACATCTTGCGCGCACGTTAAATCCTGTTCCGCTTTTCGGAACAGAAGGCCATTGTGTGCCGCTGGGAACAGATGACTAAAATTTACAAAACTGTATACACACTGGGACTGGACGTAAAAAAAAAGCACATGAGTGCTTGTTCAATTATACTCGATATAAAAGAATAAATGAATAAATAAATAAATAAATGAGTCTGTGTGTGTGTGTGTCTCTGTCTCTGTCTGTCTGTCTGTCTGTCTGTCTGTCTGTCTCTCTCTCTCTCTCTCTCTCTCTCTCTCTCTCTCTCTCTCTCTCTCTCTCTCTCTCTCTCTCTTATTCTTTCTCAAAATCAATGGCAGGAAACACAATTCTGTCGTTGTTTCTTTATTTACTTTGTGGTTTTTGTTTGTTGTTGTTGGGGTTTTTTGTTTATTCGGCTACCTCTTTGTCTCCTCTTTTGAACGCGAATTGAAGAAATCACGATATCAAGTTTTCCACACAATGCTGACTAATTTCCTCAGAGAATCAGATTTTTCGACTCAGATTTTTAGCTTTGTCTTTTTTGTGTGTGTCTTTTCTTTGATCCTTTCTTCGTTTATTGTTTTCCTTGTTTGTTACCACTGTTGTTTTGTTTTCTTCTTCTACCTTTTATTTGATCCTTTGTGTGTTTGTTGGGTTTTTGTTTGCTTATTTTTCTTCTCTCATAACAAAACATCCTTTTTTGGTTCGTTTGCTGTTTGCCTTGTTTGTTTGCTTGCTTGTTTCCTTTCTTCTTCTTCTTCTTCTTCTTCTTCTTCTTCTTCTTCTTCTTCTTCTTCTTCTTCTTCTTCCTTCTCTTGCTCTTGTCTTGTTCTTGTTCTTGTTCTTCTCTTTCTAGTTCTTCTTCTTGCAGTTTGCCTTGTTTGTTTGCTTGCTTGCTTATTTCTTTTCTTTTTCTTCTTCTTCTTCTTTTCTTCTTCTTCTTTCTTCTTCTTCTTCTTCTTCTTCTTCTTCTTCTTCTTCTTCTTTCTTCTTCTTCTTTTTTCTCTTTTCTTCTTCTCTCCTCATAACAAAACGCAGACAGAATTATGGATCTCCTCCAGACATGAACCGCAGGCCAAAACGGATCAATGCCAATAATCAGGAATGATGTCACCGGCCTTCGTTTCCATCCTCACTCATAACTGACCATTGTCCAAGCGGCCAGAGCAGCTACGCTGGCTCTCCTGTCTAGCGTATTGCCGCCCGCCGCCCTTGTCTGTTTCTGGTCAAATTTCCTGACCACCCTGTCAATCAATCTTGTCAATCTCTCCGCAATTAACTCCGCGCCGAGTAGCTCAGTTCACGCAACGCCGGTTTCATTTATTTATAGAGTGAGAGAGAAGAGAGAGAGAGAGAGAGGAGAGAGAGGGAGAGAGGAAGAGAGAGGGTGAGAGAGAGGGTGAGAGAGAGGGTGAGAGAGAGGGGGGGGGGGTGGAGGGAGGGAGAGAGCTCTAAATTCTGGGAGAGAGGTAGACAGAGAGACAGAGAGAGAGAGACAGAGAGAGAGACGCAGAGAAAGAGAGCGAGAGAGAGAGAGAGAGAGAGAGAGAGAGAGAGAGATAGGGAGGGTAGATAGAGAGAGATACAGAGAGAGACAGAGAGAGAAAAACACACACAGAAAGAGACACAGAGATACACAGAGAGAGACACAAAGATAGACAGAGAGAGAGGTAGAGAGAGAGAGATAGGGAGGGTAGATAGAGAGAGATACAGAGAGAGACAGAGAGAGACACACACACAGAAAGAGACACAGAGATACACAGAGAGAGACACAAAGATAGACAGAGAGAGGTAGAGAGAGAGACAGAGAGAGAGAGACAGAGAGAGACACAAGAGAGAGAGACAGAGAGAGAGAGACAGAGAGAGAGAGACACAGAGAGAGACAGAGAGAGAACACAGAGATAGACACAGAGAGAGGCAGAGAGAGAGAGAGAACGAGAGAGACAGACAGAGAGAGACAGAGAGAGACACAAAGACAGAGACAGGAGAGAGCGAAAGAGTTTGTGGCGAAACTAATAAGATGCGAGACAGCTTTATAGACTTTTTTCATCTGTTTTGCTTGAAGTTTTTTTCTCTGTGTCATTTCTTTTTCAATTTTTTCCTCTTTTTTTTCCAGATTGCTTCTTTTTTCGTCTTCTTCAGCCTGCTTGCTTATTTCAACGTTAAAAAAACAACCGTTAGTGTAACACGTTCCCACAGAATTTATGATGAAAGGGTATTGGGTTTCTATAGCTGGGCTAATCAGAGTGTTGAGAGTGTCGCGACAGCGCTGTTGTGGTCTTTGTTTAAACACTGAATACTGGAATGCTCAAGTTTCGCTTGACTTGAACTAACAAGTTGAGGTCGTGGTGGTGGTGGTGGTTGTATAAGGTCGTAGTGGTGGTGGTGGTAGTGCTATGAAGGTAGGCTTCTAATGACTTGTGATGAATGTATAGGGTGACGCTGTGATTGCACTTCAGCCTGATTATTAATTTGAGTTAGTGGTATACTGTTTGAGTTTCGTTTGCTTCAGTGGACAGACAGGGAGGGTGTGGTGGAATTTTCTGG
Source organism: Rapana venosa (assembly GCA_028751875.1). Classification (NCBI taxonomy): domain Eukaryota; kingdom Metazoa; phylum Mollusca; class Gastropoda; order Neogastropoda; family Muricidae; genus Rapana; species Rapana venosa. The sequence goes on from CM054144.1 coordinate 37,365,169, forward strand.
AGTGAGTAAGCATATTGAGAGGGAACGTGTGTATTTTGGGGAGGGTGGGTGAGAGGAAGTATAAAGAGAGGGAGAGAGAGATTGTGGGGGGAGGGGCGGGAAGAGGGAGAGAGAGAGAGAGAGGAGAGGAGAGAGAGAGAGAGAGAGAGAGAGAGAGAGAGAGAGAGAGAGAGAGAGAAGAGAGAGAGAGAGAGAGGAGGAGAGAGGAGATAGAGATTTGCTGAAATAGTGAGAAACTTTTAACTAACACAAAAGGTATAGACATTTTTTTGGCGTCTAGTTCTCAGCTATAAATACATCAGTTACTCAAGATTAAGCAAGTTTTGTGAGCAAAAAATGAAAAATAGCAAAACATTCTAAAAATTAAAAGATAACTTTAATCCACAAAGTAATATAGGAGGAGATGGAGAGAGAGAGAGAGACAGACAGACAGAGACAGACAGGCAGACAGAGACAGAAAGCAATACAGACAGACAGACAGGCAGACAGACATAGAGACAAATTAAAGAGATTTTTAATCTATTTTTTATATCGAGGATAATGAAATAAACACTTATGTGCTTTTTTACATCCAGTCCCCGTGTGTATGCGGTTTTGTAACTTCTGTCATCTGTTCCCACCGGCACACAATGGCCTACAATTCACACGGGGACTGGATGTAAAAAAGCACATAAGTGCGTATTCCATTATCCTCGATATAAAAGAATAAATAAATAACTCTTACGAAAAGCGGGACAGGATTTAACGTGTGCGAGAGAGAGAGACAGAGAGAGACAGAGAGCGACACACACACACACACACACACACACACACACACACACACACACACACACACACACACACACACACACACACACAACACACACCACACACCACACACAAGCACAGAGGCAGAGACACATACAAACAAAGAGACAGACGTAGTAGACAAGGCAAAGGCAGAGAAAGAGGAGGCGGAGAACTCACACACACACACACACACACACACACACACACACACACACACACACACACACACACACACACACACACACACACACACACACACACACACACACACACACGCAAGCACACACACACACACACACACGCACAAAGTAACTTAACTTAAGCACAAACTTAACTCTAAAGTCAATCAACACAGCATGGACACACGAGAAGCAATCTTACCTTGCCCATCATGGGAGATGAATAAAGCACACTTTGATATAGAGGTGTCTAATGAAAACAAGAATGACAACCAGAATATAATGGTTGCTGATGTCCGATCCCACATCCATCATAAATATTTTGACCATTTACAAATTTATACAGATGGATCACGCCTAGATAATCAAGAAACAGGTTCTGCTTTTGTTATACCAGCGTTAAAAATTGAAAAATCATATTATATTGGTAAACATCACTCGATATTTACAGCAGAACTTGTAGCAATACTAATGGGTCTTACTTATATCTTTGATTTGCCGTTGGGTATATTTCAAATTCTTCTTTGCGTTGATTCTAAATCGGCATTGTATGCTTTAAAATCGCCATGTTACAAGAAAACTTCGAAAATCATATTAGAGATTAAGCATGTCATACATCTCTTAATCTTAAAGGGCATAAGTGTGAATTTTTGTTGGGTGCCTTCACACACTGGGTTCTTTCCAAATGAGTGGGCGGATAGAGCTGCCAAAAAGGGTGCAAAACATGGACGGGATGCAATAGAATTGCATGTGCCTTTATCCTTACAAGAAGGGTATAGCTTAGTAGAACAAAAATCATGGAGAAAGGTCACTGATAGTAATCAGCAAAATGAGAGACTTTTAACTAGAACTGCAATCAATACCCATAATCTAACAGTGGGGAACCATTCAGAAGTCAGTACAACTGTTTTTACGTCAAGGAGAATTAATACTTTATTCTATAGAATGAAACTAAATGCATTGATAACCAAATTCAGCAAAAATGGTAAATGCCTGTGTGGTGAGAATATCACTAATACTCATATACTTTTTGACTGCCAGAGTGTAAAACCTTTCATGCCCCATTTTTCTGAAAACTCCCTCACCAGCATATTCAGTAATTTAAAATTGGCATTTGAAATTGTGAAAGGTCTTTGTTACAGTCCCATAGGACATTTGTTATAGTTACATTAACGTTAATGACTTGTTGGTTTTTTGTTTTGTTTTTTAAATTCCTGTTCCATTGCCAAGTTTTTCGAGATTATTTTATTTTTTTTTTTAAACCACATCCACATCTCCCGGTTTTGTTTTTTGTTTTGGGTTTGTTTGTTTTTTTTGGTGTTTTTTTTTTTTTTTTTGGGGGGGGGGGGGGGGGCGTCTAATATCACTAAAAGTGAACAGACGTAAAATTGAAGTCATACAAACAAGGAGACAGATGTAGTAGACAAGGCAAAGGCAGAGAAAGAGGAGGCGGAGAACACACAAACACACACACACACACACAACACACACACACACACACACACACACACACACACACACACCACACACACACACCACACACACACACACACACACACACACACACACACACCACACACCACACACTCACACACGACTTCAGACACCAGTGTCACGTTAAATCCCCTTGTTTCCGTATAACAATAATTATATCCTTGTTACTACTACTTCTCACACAATAATAAAAACAACAGCCACACCATTTTGCAAAAAACACACCAAAACAACAACAAAGAAAACAACAACTCCACTACCTTACTTTCTTTCTTCCTCTTTATCACTGGAACGATCCCAATTCAAACAAGGAACTTACAATACCGGCATTACATTTCGACGGCAGTACTCTTCAGAAGACGTCACACCTTGTTATGTGTGTTGAACACAATGCCTGTAATGATGCCAACCCCATCTCTTTCCATTCTGAGTGATGGAAAGCTGTGAGTGGCTAGTTTATCCCTAGAAACAAGACGAAAACCATGTCTGCCTTGATGCTGTCACAGCCTGTTCGTGTTCAAATATCCGGATTGTCTGTCAGATTCTATGTGCCGTAGCTCATTGCTATCAGAGAGAGAGAGAGAGAGAGAGGGGGGGGGGAGGGAGAGGGAGAGAGAGGGAGGGGAGAGAGGGGGGAGGGAGAGAGAGAGGGGGGAGGGAGAGAGAGAGAGAAAGAGACAGGGGGAGGGGAGGAGAGGAGAGGAGAGAGGAGAGGAGGAGAGAGAGAGAGAGAGAGAGAGAGAGAGAGAGAGAGAGAGAGAGAGAGAGAGAGAGAGAGAGAGAGAGAGAGACGGGCATACATAGACAGACAGTCAGACAGAGACAGAGAAACAGGGACAGACGGACAGACCAGACAGCCCAGACAGATGGACAAAGAGACAGACACAGAGACGGAGAGAAAAGTAAGCTATATTCGGCAATTGACTAGTACCTCAATACTTACCTGGTAAACGTTAGTCTTTGAAGCTAATGGATTGCTTTGGTTTTATGGAAAAATGAACGTTTCATATTACTTTGAAAGAGCATGAGGGTCAACTTTCTTTCAGTATACCCGTTCTCTTCCGTTCGCCTCTCTGTCTGTCTGTCTGTCTGTCTGTCTGTCTGTCTGTCTGTCTCTGTCTCTCTCTGTGTCTCTCTCTCTCTCAAAAAAAAAAAGGACGATTGTATAATGCGTACGTTCATGTGCATGTACGCGCATTTCTCTCTCTTTCTCTCTCTCTCTCTCTCTCTCTTCTCTCTCTCTCTCTCTCTCTCTCTCTCTCTCTCTCTCTCTCTCTCTCCTCTCTCTCTCTCTCTCTCTCTCTCTCTCTCCCTCTCTCTCTCTCTCTCTCTCTCACACAACACACACACACACACACACACACACACACCACACACACACACACACAACACACACACACACATAATTTTACTCAACCCATCCCCAACCCCCCAAACCCTCCAAACCAACTCCGGATTTTTAGGGGTTGTTCTTTTTTTTTTTCTCCTTTTTTCTACAGAAACTCTACGACACTCCTGGCAATGTGTACATAAATGGGTACCACTGACAACAGACGAGATAAGAGAGTTAGACTACAGCCCCCCCTCCCCCACCCACCACCAAAAAAGAAAAAAAGACTGATGTGTCATGAGTGTCTGAGCCTCTCTATCCATCCCCTTTTAATAGATCATATTTCTAGGGAGCAGTAGCCCAGAGTATGACAGCTTCAAGTCAATCATGTCGTGCTGTTATGTCGATGGAGCAATGAAAGCATGTTCCCGAGTTCATGTATGTTCAGAAAATGGTGAGGATGAAAATCTAGACTGATGAGGAGAGTAGCATGCTTTGTTCATCCG
>CM054144.1:37379466-37411966 GCA_028751875.1 Rapana venosa
GAGAGAGAGGGAGAGAGAGAGAGAGAGAGAGAGAGACAGAGACAGAGAGAGAGAATGACAATAAAAGAAAGAGGCTTTAAAATGGAGTCGCTAAACACAAAAGAGCGGAGAGAGAGAGAGAGAGAGAGATGAGGAGAGAGAGGAGAGGAGAGAGAGTGATGAGAGAGAGAGAGACAGACAGACAGACAGACAGACAGACAGACAGACAGAGAGCCGCCAAAGAAAGACAGATAATTCAAGACCACACAGTCAAATACTGCATAGCAAGATAGGTAGGTACCAAACAGAACATCTGACAAACCTGTCTCCAAAACAAAAAGAAAAAAAAAGAAAACAACAACAACAAAGAAAAGCTCTTTGACCGATATCATTTCCGAGTGTCTTTCAGCAGTCTGGCAGTCGGATAAGTATCTGCTACTGTGAGGTCAATGCTCCCGCCACCACTAAGCATCACACCAACCTACTATACCACCCACCCCCACCATGCTCCCACCGCCACATCCGCCACCCGCATCTTCTCTTGTGGCTTAGCCTAAGCCGTGATCTGACTTCTCTCTTTGTTTCAGTGATTCCATCACCAATCCGGACTGCAGCAGCATCAGCAGTAATAGCAGCAGCAATAGCAGCAGAAGCAGCAGCAGCAATAGCAGCAGCAGCAGCAGCAAGAGCAGCAGCAGCAAGAGCAGCAGCAAGAGTACCAGCAGCAATAGCAGCAGCAAGAGCAGCAGCATCAGCAGCAGCAATAGCATCAGCAAGAGCAACAGCAGCAGCAGCAAGAGCAGCAACACTAGCAGCAGCAAGAGTAGCAACAGCACTAGCAGCAACAACAGAAGCAGCAGCAACAAAGCTGGGTGACAAAGACAAGGGATGTATTGCATCTGATGTGAGAATGACGGCCCAGTTGAAGGCGGCAGCTTATTGAAGCGGGGGCAATGTCTTCTTTCTTCGCAGGTGTCCCGAGAGAGACAGTTACGATGTGTACACTCTGTGGAGACATACTACTGTCAGTAGTGTCTGTAATATATTAGTATAATGTTTCGTCTGTCTGTCTGTCTTTGTCGATCTGGTTGCCTGTCTGTCTGATATCGCTGTCTCTGTCTCTCTCTCTCTCTCTTATATTGGTTTCAAATGTCTCCACAAATCTGCACCCTCTTATCTCTGTAACTGTCTTCACCTGTATACTCCATCCCTTTCCCTTTGTTCAGCTGCAGATACTTTGTGCTTTCAAACACCCAGATTCAAACAAACCACTGTTGGTCGTCGCTCTTTCTCTGTTTCTGGTCCATCCACCTGCAATGACCTCCCTCTTTCACTTCGCCATAAGCCTTCACTTGATGCCTTCAAATCCAGCCTCAAAACACACTTATTTCCTACCTGAGACTTTTCCCCTCATATCTGTCCCTAATTTTCAACAGTAGCCTTCACCTCCTAAGTGTGTTCGAGTGTTGTTGTTGTTGTTGTTGACTTCAATTTTACGTCTGTTCACTTCTAGTGATATTAGACGAGGGGGAACAAATGGAGGGGTGGATGTCTTATTTACAACAAAAAATAGATAAAAAAAAAAAAAATTAGCCCCAAAAACAACAACAACAAACAACAACAAAACACCAACCATGCTTTTACAAAAAAATCACATAAAGAAACTTGGCAATGCAACAGGAATTATAAAAACCTAAAAACATGTCATTAACATTAATGCAACTATAACAAATGTCCTAAGGGACTGCGATAAAGGCCTTTCACAATATCAAATGCCAGTTTTAAATTATTGAATATGCTGGTAAGGGAATTTTCAGAAAAATGGGGCATGAAAGGTTTTACACTCTGGCAGTCAAAAAGTATATGAGTATTGGTGATATTCTCACCACATAGACATTTACCATTTTTGCTGAATTTAGTTATCAATGCATTTAATTTCATTCTATAAAATAAAGCAGTTATTCTTCTTGACGTAAAAACATTTACACAATCCTTTGAATGGTTCACGACTGTTAAATTATCGGTGTTAATTGCAGTTAGTTAAAGATCTATCATTTTGCTGATTGTTTCGGTGACCTTTCTCCATGATTTTTGTTCTAGTAAGCTGTACCCCTCTTTTAAGGATAGAGGGCACATGCAATTCTATTGCATCCCGTTCATGTTTTGCACCTTTTTTGGCAGCTCTATCCGCCCACTCATTTGGAAAGAATCCAGTGTGTGGAAGGCACCCAACAAAAATTAACACTTATGCCCTTTAAGGTTAAGAGATGGATAACATGCTTAATTTCTAATATAATTTTTGAAGTTTTTTTATAACAGGGAAATTTTTTAAAAAGCATAAATCCCGACTTAGAATCAACGCAAAAAAAGGAAATTTGAAATATTACAATGGCAAATCAAGAATATAAGTAAACCCAAAAAATATTGCTATTTATTTTCGGGCTGTAAATATCGAGTGTTATTTACCAACTAGTATGTTTTTTCCCAATTTTTCCCAACGTGGTTTAAAAAAAGCAGAACCGGTTTTTTGGGATTACTAACGTGATCCGTCTTTTATAAATTTTTTAATTGGCCCAAACAAATTTAGATGAATGGGGGGATCGGCTCAAAAAACCATTATATTCAAATTGCATTCTTTTTTACTTAGACACCCCATGCCCAAAGGTGTTTTAAAATTCATCTCCCATGTGGAAAAGGTAAGATTGCTTCTCGTGTTTTCCAGGGTTTGTGTTGATTGACTTTCAATTTTTCCTACCAGATCAGACACATATGTCTTAGGGGCATTAAAAGGAGGCAATAAAATTTGGGCTCTTTTAGGAAAACCCCAATTTTTATTGACTTCTTTTTTCTTCTAAAATTAAATTTTTTCGGGTCGTTTTGTTTCTAAGCACTTTTTTAACCCACAGGGCCAGTTAAAGGGTTTAATCATCAAAGGCAACATGCCGATTTCTTTTTATTTTCCCCGGGGGCTGAGGCGTGAAAAGGGCACCCCAAGAGCACCCTGTATGTTTTTGCATTCAAATACTTTGAAACTTTTTAAAAAATACTTTGGGGCTTTTGAAAAAAAACCTCTTGGCCATACATAATTTTAAACGAAAAAGGGGAAATTTACTAAATATTTCAGTTTTAATGGTTTTGGGGGGCCCCAGAACTGTTTATTTAACCCAATCTTAAAAAAAGTTTAAGCCTTTTTTTTTCTTTATTTAAATTGTTTTCAATATGGGGCTTTCCCCCAAGTTACTTGGAATTTGAAAAACACCCAAAAACTTTACATATCTTTTTTACTCAAAAAACGTCGGCCCCAATTCTAAACTGGTACTCTTCTGGTTTACTGCTATTTTTAAAACCCACAGTGTACGTTTTTTCTGTGGAAAAAAGTAAATCCTTTTTTCGAGCATTATTTTTTCAGGTTTTTAAAGTTGGTTTTGGGAAAAACCTTTTTTAAAATGTATTTTTAACGCTCTTTTTGGTTTTTTTTTCGTTTCATGAAACATTCTCCACAGTTTTAATATCTGCATATTGCACAAAAGGACGATTTTCCTTTTGACAATTTCCAGGGAGATCATGCAGCAAAACAAAAAACAAGAGGGCGATATTTACAGAACCTTGAGGTATTTCCAAATAAAGAGATCAAAAATTTTGAATAGATTTACTACCCCCAAACCCTTTAAATACCCCTGTTAGTAAAAAAACCAAAAAAATTATATTTTTTTAAAAATTTCCCGGGAAAAAACCCAGTTTTTTAAGTTTATGTAGAAACCCCTTCATGCCAAACTTGACATACCCTTTTGTATATCAAAAAATTTTTGGCAAGAACGTTCTTTTTCTTGCAAACTAAAATTTTTTTTTTTCGTTGTTAGTTTTAAAAACCAATTTATCTAAAGCAAAACTATCTTTTTAAAAAACCCGTTTGGGATTAACCGGGATTATTTTTTTTTTTATCCAAGAAGTAATAACCTTTTAATAAAAATTTCTTCCATCAACTTGCAAGTATGTGGGGTTTAAAGAAATTTTGGTCTGTGGGTTTTTAGTTTTGTTTTCGGGTTTTCCCCTTTTGTTTTGTTTTGGGAAAGAAAATTGGACTTTTTTCCACCTTACTGGGCAAACACCTTAAATCCAAATTTATTGAACATTTTTTATGAATTAAAAAAAATTTGGAATTTTGCGGGTAATTTTTTTTAACATGTCATTAGAAACTGCATCTAACCCAAAACAGATGTTTTTTTTGTTAGAGAGGGGGACAAAAAAGCAAACTCTAAACTTAAACCCTGAAATTGGGGCATTAATGTAAAGAAAAAAGGGTTTCAGAGACTGGGCGGCATTTTCTTTTTTACTTTCCCCTTCTGTTCTATTTTTCTTTCACTTAAGTGAAAGCCTTCAAGAACTTTTATTTTTTAAAAAATTTCTGAAAATGCCTTTTGCCCTTTTTTAAATTTGTTTTAAATTCTTTTTTCTCCCCCCCTCACTGGCAAGTTGGTAAAAATAACAATCTTTTCATTTCATGAAAATTTTTTTTAAACCTTTTTTTAAAGGGCCTTAGATTTGAAATTTCGGGGTACAAAAAAAAGTCCAAAAAATTTTCCCCCTTAGCCCGAGCTACAACAAGGTTACAAAGAATTTTTACCCTTGGGTTTTGTTTTTTCATTATTTTCTAATTTTTTTTTTTAAAAAATTTTATCCCTTGAAACGTTTATTTTTAACTGTTCCTCACAAAACTGGGGTCCACCAATTTTATTTCCCCGTGTTTTTTTTTTGTTTTTTAAACCCTATTAATTTTTTGGGGGTGATTAAAGGGGGGCAGCATGGAGGATGGGCTCAGTAAAAGTGGAATAGAAGTGGTCAAATTTTTTCATGTCAAAAACCAGTCCCCGGGTTTTAAAAAAGTAGGGTTTTCTTCAAATTCTGCCAAAACACTTTTTTATTTTTTTAAATTTTTGGGGGTTTTTTTTCCCTTTGTTTTCCAGAAAATTGGGTTTTTTTCCCACCCCAAAAGTTGTGATTTAAAAGGGGAGGTTTATCGCGCCCCAAGGGGGGTCCTTAACGGGTTTAAAAACTCACACTCGGGGGCTAATGAGGAACACCAAAAAAATAGACTAAAGCTGAAAGCTTTGGGACTAGCAAAAGTCTGGGAAATTTTTGGGGACCCCCGGGGTCATTAGCAAGCATAGACATGAATCAACTAAGTTTTTCCTTTCAAATCGATTTGAGATATTTTTCCCACTTCTTTATTTCCCCGAAGGGGGGGATGAACATTAAAAAAAACTCCCGCTTAACCCCCTTTTATTATCTTTTAAAGGTTTTTATCCACTCAATTTTCAGTTTTATTTTGGGCCCTTAGGCAGATAAACAGATACAGTTCGAAATGTTGTGTGGGGTGGTGTGTGTGTGGGTGTGTGCGTGCGCGTCGTGCGGTGCGTGCGGGGCGGCGGCGTGCGTTGGGGTGGGGCGTGCGTGGGGGTGCGTGCGTGCGTGCGTGCGTCGGGGTGCGCGCGCGCAGCACGGGCGCGCGCATGAATCGAAATTTTTTTGTTTCATTAAGTTTAAGGAGATTTTTTTTGTTTTTTTAAAATTTTCCGCGCTATTAAATTCCAAAATATTTTTTTTTTTCCATCTTTTATTTCGCTCTCTCTGTCTCTCTGTCTGTCTCTCGTTTTTTTCTCTCTCCTCTCCCCCTCTCGCTCTCTCTTCTTTTCTCTCCTCTCTATCCCCTCTTTTCCCCCTCTCTCTCTTCTTCCCCCCCCAACCCCCCCCTTTCCCCCCAGGGCTGGATGTGAACAAATTTGTGCTTTTTCTAAATTAAACCCTCAGAAAATAAAATTTCTTTATCCCCCCCCCCCCTATCTCTCTCTCTATCTCCCCTCTCTCTCTCTCTTTCTCTCCCCATATCTCTCTCTCTCTTTCTTTCCCCATCTCTCTCTCTCTCTCTCTCATCTCCTCTCCTCTCTCCTCTCTCTCCTCTCTCTCTCCCCTCTCTCTTTCCCCATGTGAACCCCACCCCAACCCCACCCCTTCTCAAGAATCAGGACAGGGAGGGACATCATCCGCCCCTTTATTTTACGCTGCTAACTACCGCCTTAACCCCCCCCCCCCCCCCACCTTCACTCCCCCCCCCCCCCCCCCCCCCCCCCCCCCACAGATTAACCTTCTCTGCTTTCATCCTTCATCTGGAAAACAAAATGAGATAGCAAGGTAAATGTGCCGAATAAAAGAAGGCAGACTTCGCCGGCCAGAGGAACTTGAAAGAAAGGGAAAGATGAGGGGAGGGTGAGAGGGTGGGGGTTGGGGGTGGGGGTGGTCGAAAACAAAGAGGCATAGAACTCCGGGAAAGTGGAGAGAGAGAGAGAGAGAGAGAGAGAGAGAGAGAGAGAGAGAGAGAGAGAGAGAGAGTGTGTGAGAGAGAGAGAGAGAGTCAGACAGACAAACAGACAGACTGACTGACAGAGACAGAATGAGGGAGAGACAGAATGAGAGAGAGACAGAGAGAGAGAGACAGACAAAGAGAGACAGAGAGACAGACAGAGACAGACAGACAGACTGACAGACAGAGACAGAGACAGAGAGACAGAATGAGAGAAAGACAGACAGAGAGAGAGAACTCGATTGATTTTTGTATGTGTCTAGAGGTAATAGAATACAAGACTACTTTTACATCGAGAGAGAGAGAGAGAGAGAGAGAGAGAGAGAGAGAGAGAGAGAGAGAGAGAGAGAGAGAGAGAGAGAGAGAGAGAGAGAGAGAGAGAACTTAGCGGATGATTTTTCTGAGAATAAAAGAAATTTTTAAAAAAGAAGATCATTTTACATCCAGAGAGAGAGAGAGAGAGAGAGAGAGAGAAGAGAGAGAGAGAGAGAGAGAGAGAGAGGGCTGGGAAAGAAAATGATAGACAAAAAATCAATCACAACAAAGACAGACAAACAAAAAAAAGGAAGAGAGGCAGAAGAGATAGAGGAGGAAGAGGGTTGCAGAAAAGAGGGGAGGCTGTGACATGGGTCAGTTACGGACAGACCACCACCACCACCACCACCACCACCACACCACCACCACCACCACCACCACCACCACCAACAACAACAACAACAACAACAACAAGAAAACAATGATGCACACTGGCAGACCATCTGAAAGCAAGACAAGTTAACACAAGGACAACAACGATAGAGGCAGTTGCCTAGCATACTACAACAGGCAGAAATCAAAATGATGATATCATACGAATGAATAAAGCAAACCATAAGAAAAAGAAAATTGAATACATAATTATGTGCAGAAATAACTAACTAAAATAAATTTATGTAAAAAAACCCCGATCAAGAAGTGAATGACTGTATATGATAGATAGACACACATGAATGACAGACGGCTGGCTCTTCATGTGCCCTTGCTTGCCTCTGTCTCTGTCTGTCTTACTAATCTTCTTTCCAGGTGTGCGGTTTTGTTTGTCTGCTTGTATAATTATCAGCCAGTCTGTATGTGTCTCTGTTTGTCTGTCTGTCTGTTTGTGTCTGTCTCTGTCTGCATCTGTCTGTCTGTCTCTGTCTGTCTGTCTCTGAGCAAATAGCAAACAAACCCAGACACATTACATCACCAAACTCAACCAACCCATCACAACTAAAAGCACACTGTCACACACAGCCAAAAATAAACCCAACAACAACCCCCAAACAAACAAACAAAAAAAACCAACAAAAAAACACCCCCACACATCCAACCGACCTCCTCCCTTAGTTGTACCTTTCAGCAATCTTGTCAGCCTGATAACTGTGTGGCTGTCAGGTAACCCCCCAACACCCCCCCCCCCAACCCCCCCTCCACCCCAACCCCCAACCCCACCCTCACTCACACACACTTACACACACACACACACACACACACACACACACACACACACAACACACACACACACACACACACACACACACACACACACACACACACACACACGCCCTTTCTTCCCAGTTTGACAAAAAAATCGAACTGAATGTCAAAGTCCTTCGGATGAGACTATAAACCGAGGCCCCGTGTTCTTCGAACGCATGCAGAACTTCTTGCGCACACGTTAAATCCTGTTCCGCTTTTCGGAAGAGTAGGCCATTGTGTGCCGGTGGAAACAGATGACAGAATTTACAAAAACCGCATACACACGGGGACTGGATGTAAAAAAAGCACATGAGTGCTTATTCCATTATCCTCGATATAAAAGAATAAATAAATAAATAAATAAACACACACACTCTACCATTGAATTCTGCCACCACACCCCTAGTAGTGCTGGCTACCTACCACTCTGCTGGCTCCTCCCCCCCCCCCCCCCCTGCCCCTCCACCTAGCCTACCTACATAGTTACTACCTCTACCTCCCCCCCCCCCCCCCCCCCCCATGTGACCAGAAGCAAAAGCCATGCACACAGTACAGCCAAAGCCAAAGCCACAACAGGAGCTGATGGCAGCGACAAAACTACGGAACTGGGGGTGTGGGTGGGGTTGTCGGGTTGGGTGGGGAAGAGTGGAAGCTCTTTTGGGGCAGAACTACATCTGCCGATAGTGGTATTCCCCTGGGGAGCCATTCCCCTGCCTGTCTCCTAACACTAGGCAAATCACGTTCTGTCTTGTCTGTCTGTCTGTCTGTCTGTTTTGTCTGTCTGTCTGTCTGTCTGTCTGTCTGTCTCTCTCTCTCTTCTCTCTCTCTCTCCTCTCTCTCTCTCTCTCTCTCTCTCTCTCTCTCTCTCCTCTCCTTCGGGTGAGACTATACACCGAGGCTCCGTGTTCTTCGAACGCATGCAGAACATCTTGCGCACACGTTAAATCCTGTTCCGCTTTCTGGAAGAGTAGGCCATTGTGTGCCGGTGGAAACAGATGACAGAATTTACAAAAACCGCATACACACGGGGAATGGGTGTAAAAAAAGCACATGAGTGCTTATTCCATTATCCTCGATATAAAGCAATAAATATCTCTCTCTCTTTCTCTTCTCTCTCTCTCTCTCTCTCTCTCTCTCCTCTCTCTCTCTCTCTCTCTCTCTCTCTCTCTCTCTCTCTCTCTCTCTCTCTCTTCTGTCGTTCTGTGTCTGTGCTCTCAGTTCCTGTGTGTATGTGTATGGCTGCTGTCTGTTTGATTGTTATGGTTTCATTCGATTTTCCAAACTGTATGCCTCCTCAGTCTGTCTCTGTTTGTTTGTTTGTCTTTCTGTCCAGCTATGTTTCTGTCTCTCTGTCTCTCTCTCTCTCTCTGTCTATGTCTCTGTCCCTCTCTATCTCTTCAGATGAGGTTAATAAGTTTGGTCCCCTGTGTAAATGCCCACAGTGCATCTTGCACACATGTTAAACCTGTTCCACCTTTCATTAGATTAGGCCAGTGTGTGCTGGTAGGAACGTAGGACATTTACAATGCTGCATACATATAGGGACTAGATGTAAAAATAAAAGCATATGGGTGCTTAACATTCTATTATCCTTGAAATGAAAGAATGGATACAAGAATAAAATCTGTGACAGAATGAAAATGCATTGCATCAGCAAATACAGCCAAGCCAAGCACAACAAACTGAAACAACAACAACAACAACACAACACAACACACACAACACACAACACACCCCCCTCCCCCCCCCCACCCCACACCCACACACCACACACACTACACGCACACCTACACAGATCTGACCTACAAACAAGCCACCTCTGAACCACTGTCTTGTCTTTCAACCTACTTGTCAGCTTGATACCTGTTGAGCTGTCAAGTCTCCACCTCCACCCCCACCCCACCCCCCACCAACCCCCCTCTCACCCTACCCCCACCCCCACCCCCCACACCACCACCCTACCTTTGAATCCACCCTCACAGCATGGCCCCCCCCCTCTCTCTCTCTCTCTACCAGTCTTCTGGCACTGGGCATCCATCTCTCCTTCCCCCCTCCCCCACCCCCTCCCCACCCCCTCCCCACCACCCTTCCATGTGTCCAGCAGCAAAACCTCGCAAAAAAGCAAAAGCCACAACAGGAGCTGACGGCACCTACAAAGCGGAACCAGAGAGCATTAGGGTTTGGAGATGGGGTGGGGGTGGGGTGTGGTGTGGTAGGGTTGGGGGTGGGTGGGAGGGGGGTGGGTGTCGTCAGGATGGGGAAAGTGGTAGCTTTTTGGCGGACCTGCTGGTAGTGAGTGACATTCCCTAGGGAGTCCTCTCGCCTGTCTCTTGACACTACAGAAATCACGTTTTTGTTGTTGGTGTGTTTTGTTGTTGATCTTGTTTGTGTTTTTGTGTTTGGTTTGTTGTTGGTGGTGGGTTTTTTGTTGTTGTTGTTGTTGTTGTTTTTGGGGGGTTTCGTTGTGTGTGTGGTCTTTTAGTCTATATTATGTTTACCACCTCTGTGTCTGTTTGAGTGTGGTGTCTCTGTCTGTTTGTTAATCTGTTTGTCTTGTTTGCATGCCTCTCTCTCTCTGTCTGTCTGTCTTACTGTCTGTCTGTCTGTCTTTCTCTCTCTGTCTCTCTCTCTGGCTCTCTCTCTCTTTCTCCTCTCTCTCTCTGTCTATCTGTCTGTCGGCCAGTCTGTCTCTGTATGTATGTATATATGCATGTATGTATGTATGCATGTATGTATGCATGCATGTATTTTTCCAGATCCCCTTCTTCTGCAAGTGATAGCCTGAATTTTTTGTTTTTATAGCCATTTGGATCCAATCACGGAATCTCTGTCTGTATGGCTGTCTGTCTGTCTGTCTGCCTCTCTCTCTCTCTCTCAGTATTGGGTTATTATTATTAAGATGTATCCCTAACGGGCGGGGACTGGATGTAAAAAAGCACATGTGTTGCTTATTCATTATCCTCGAAATAAAAGAATTTGTCATTTGTCATTGTCATTGTCTCTTCTCTCTCTCTCTCTCTCTCTCTCTCTCTCTCTTCCTCTCTCCTCTCTCTCTCTCTCTCTCTCTCTCTCTCTCTCTCTCTCTCTCTCTCTCTCTCTGTGTGTGTCTGTGGTGTAGTCAGATCCTGTTTTTTCCCCCCTCTGTCCATTTGTCCATCTCCTCTTACTTTGTTGCGCCATTAACTCTGGTTTCGTTTCCGGCACCTCCACTTCTGGTACCTCATTTCGTTGTTGTTGTTGTTGTTGTTGTTGTTTCTTCCTTTTTTCTCTCTCTTTAGGATAGGATAGAAGTGCAGGGCTGAATGGGTCAGAGAAGAGAGGAAATGGATGAAGGGGCTGGTGAGAAAAAAACCCAGAACCAGGATGATACTGGTAGCTGATGATGGTAATATGCCACCCACTCCTAGTTCCCTCACACCCCCACACACATAGTTTTTCTTAGGTTTTCAATATATTTTTTCTACTGTTGTTTTGACTAAATGACTAAGAGGATGTTGGTTTTTTTTGTCTTACTTGCGCTCTGTAAACAGAGGCTACTCAGTCAATCTTCGTAGTATCGTTTCTCTTTCAAAACAACTCAGGGGGAAAAAAAAAGATTGCATCCAAATGACTACGTAATCTAGGTTACCTTTCGATAATGTATAGGGCAGACAAGTTGTTTCTTTTATTTTTTCAGTTGTTTGGCAAAAAAAAATACCCTGGAAGAAGAATTGCGAAGAATTGCGAAGAATTGCCAAGAAGAAGAAGAAGAATTGCGAAGAAGAAAAGAAGAAGAAGAAAAGAAGAAGAAGAAGAAGAAGAAGAAGAAGAAGAAGAAGAAGAAGAAGAAGAAGAAGAAGAAGAAGAGAAGAAGAGAAGAAGAAAGAAAGAAAAAGAAGAGGATGAAGAAGAATTGCGAAGAAGTAGAATTGTGAAGAAGAAGAAGAATTGCGATAAAGAATGAGAAGAGAGAAGAAGAAGAAGAAGAAGGAGGAGGAGGAGGAGGAGGAGGAGGGAGGAGGAGGAGAAGAAGAAGAAGAAGAAGAAGAAGAAGAAGAAGAAAGAAGAAGAAGAAGAAGAAAAAGAAGAAGAAGAAGAAGAAGAAGAAGAAGAAGAAGAAGAAGAAGAAGAAGAAGAAGAAGAAGAAGAAAGAGGAGGAGGAAACGAAGAGAAGGAGACGAAGAAGAAGACAGGAGGAAGAGCGAAGAAAACGACTGACCAGCTTCTTTTCTTAATAACATCTCGTCCCTTTTCCTTCAGCCATGACCTATTTCCTAGCCCCTGTTATCGCGTTCTGAAGAACCGAATGATGTATTTGATGTTAGACACGCGCGCGCGCGCGCGCGCGCGTGTGTGTGTGTGTGTGTGTGTGTGTGTGTGTGTGTGTGTGTGAGTGGGTGGGTGTGTGGGTGTGTGTGTTTGGTTAGAAGCCACTGATACTTGCGCAAGAACGTAGGACAAAGCAGGACACAGGCTCAGAAGAAGTGCAGAAGAAGATGAAGGACAGAAGAAATGCACGTGTGCGCGCGCACGCATACACACACACACGCACGCACACACACGCACGCACGCACACACACATGCACGCACGAATGAATGAATACACGCACACAAGCACGCACACACGCACGTATGCATGCACGAATGAATACACGTACACAAGCACGCATGCACGCACGCATACACACACTAATACGCACACATGCACACGCACATACACACACACACTCACTCACTCACACACCACCGCCACCACCAGACTTGAAAACAGAAATCTGGAGATAGAGAAGAAACCAAAATCTGCAAGAGATACAAAATCTAAACAATAAAAATACACACCAATACAAAACAAAAAATAATGCAATCAGAAAGATACACTCGGACCATCACATACCTACACACAGTCCACACACACAAAAAAAGACAAGACTGACAATGCTTTACGTCATACACGAAAACAACAACAACAACAACAACAACAGTAACAACAACAAAAACACTAAGCAGACAAGTCAGCAGTGGAAAAAAACAACACACGAAATAATCAAAACAAGCCTCACACTCTTAATCCCCCATCCCCCATTCTTTTCACGCACACCTCACTCACCCATTTTCACCCCCCCCCCCGAACCCCCCCCCCCCCTCCCGGGCCCCCTTCCCGTTACTTCATCTCCAGGTACCATTCAATAGGTCGCGCGGGTTCAATAAGATGTCTCTATACTGTCAGGTCACTGCTTCCACCTCTCTCTCAGGGGTGACCGCTATTCTGATCTGGGTTTTTGTCTCAGGCACTTCGCTTCCCCATCCCAGAACTGGTCCGGCAGCAGAAGCAGCAAGCCACGCTGGCTGACAGGGGGGTGGGGCTGTAATGAATGGCACTAGGTCCTCCCATGGTGGATGTCCCTAGGGAGACGTACCTGCTAACCTCAGGGAACTAAAGAAGATGACCTTCTTTCTTGCTGGTGTTTTTTGTGTGTTGTTGTCTGTCTCGTTGCACCTTCTTACCACGATTTTCTGTCTACTGTGTTGTTGTTGTTGTTGTTGTTGGGGTTTAGGTTCTGTCACTAAAAGGGTCTTGCTGACTCTGTCTCTGTCTGTCTGTCTGTCTGTATCTGTCTGTCTGTCTTCTGTCTGTCTGTCTGTCTTCTGTCTGTCTCTTCCTCTCTCTCTCTCTCTCTCTCTCTCTCTCTCTCTCTCTCTCTCTCTCTCTCTCTCTCTTTCTTATTGTCTCTGTCTTGTCACTCTCATCCTTTCTGTCTATCTGTCTCTGTTTGTCTCATCTCTTTCTCTGTCTACTTTTCGACTCAATCACCATCTGTCTCTGTTTGTCTCTCAGCCTTTCTGCCTGTCTTACCCTGTACTGTCTATGTCTGTGTGTCTCTACCTCTCTGT
Source organism: Rapana venosa (assembly GCA_028751875.1). NCBI lineage: Eukaryota > Metazoa > Mollusca > Gastropoda > Neogastropoda > Muricidae > Rapana > Rapana venosa. The sequence goes on from CM054144.1 coordinate 37,393,172, forward strand.
CTGTGTTTTTTGTCTGTCTGCCTGTCTGTCTGTCTGCTTGTCCATCTGTCTCTCAGTTTCAGTCTCAGTCTCTGTATCTGTCTCTGCCTCTGTCTGTCTCTGTGTCTCTCTCTCTCTCTCTCTCTCTCTCTCTCTCCTCTCTCTCTCTCTCTCTCTCTCTCTCTCTCTCTCTCTCTCTCTCCTCTCTCCCCATTTGCCCCTCTTCCTTCCCTTCTCTCATGTTGTTGGCGACCCATTAACTCTGGCTTCTTCCAGCGCGTTAACCTCAGGAACCTCATTTTGTTTTTTCCAGCGGAAAGATGAAAGTGGGAAACATCGATCACAGGGTGCGAAAAAATAAAGAAGATAGCAGCGGGTAGGTGGGGTGGAGGCGGGGTAGGGGGTGAGGGTGGGAGGTGGGGTGGTGGGTCATTAATGAGAAAAGGGGTGGTGGATGACCAGCTCCTATCCCCTGTGTTGACATAAGGGCCAGGGCCAGTCTGTCTGCTGAAGGAAGGGGGAGAGCTGACCCTGGGCTGCTGAAAGTCTGAGTGGCCTTATTCCCTTTAACCCTTTCAGAACACGACGTTTGAATAATCGTCCTTTTGGATCTTGAAATGCTTCGGGGCTTTCTGGCTGAACAGGTCATTGCCCAAAACCTTTTGAGTGTGTCCTTTGTTCTTTTTGTTTGACCCATTCACTCCCTAGTGATTGAAACGTCAGCCTTTGATTTGTGTCAGTGGTAGCACTTTTTTCTGGAATTTGTCGGACAATTTGTGGCAAAGTGATGTTGGTTTATTAAGTTGTGATTCTTTGGTTTTGAATCCTAATGTAATCAACATCGTGAGAATTATTCAAAGTGTTTTTTATATTTAAAAAATTCAATTACATTAACCCCACTGTTGATACATCTATTGTTCTCTCTCAGCAGTCACAGAGTTTGAGCTGGGTTAACAATGTTTCAACTAGTCGTGAATTGTCTGTCTTTTTGTACATGTGCAAACATATTACTTGTAAGCATTTTCTTATAATGAATGAGCTTTTAAAAACATTATTGAACAAGCATTTCACTTAACTGAAACAACACACCTATCAATGAGTGAAAGGACACGTACACACCCTTTCAGTTTGCAAGCAAGCACTCCTCATTGTCCTGAAACAAATTATAAAAATCTTTCCCTCTGAAAATCGTGCACGTAACCAAAATAATTTGAACTGTATTGTCACTTGTTTCTAATGACATTGATCCCTACTTCCCATCATGCAAAACCATAAAGAGTTACCACAATACTTTAGAAAGTCACAGCATTTAGTGACAAACACAGGACTAGCTGTACCAAGAGTATTTAACCTTTCTCATGCAAGACAATCTATGATGATTATGAGATGCAAAAACACAGTTAAGGTGGAAAAAAACAACAACAAACAAACATTAAAAAAACCGCCAAAACCCTTTTTGGTATCCAAAACTAATAATCTTCACCTACAAAAGATTTCACAAAAAAAAAATCAAGAACCATTTCAACTGTTTTGTTCTGAAAAAGGTTAAGAGGAATAACGATAGTCAGACTGCTAGTAGCCCAGGGTCAGCTCTCCCCCTTCCTTCAGCAGACAGACTGGCCCTGTCTGTTATGTCAAGACAGGGGATAGGAGCTGGTCATCCACCACCCCTTTCCTCATTAATGACCCACCATCCCCACCCTCCACTACCCACCCCCACCTACCCGCTGCTACCTTCTTTTCTTCGCACCCTGTGATCGATGTTTCCCACTTTCATCTTTCCGCTGGAAAAAACAAAATGAGGTTCCTGAGGTTAACGTGCTGGAAGAAGCCAGAGTTAATGGGCCAACAGCATGAGAGAAGGGAAGGAAAGGGGTGGGGGTGGGGGTGGGGGTGAGGGGGGAAGCAAATGGACAGAGAACCAAAGCTTACAGGAAGGTGAGTGAGGTTGTGGAGAGAGAGGGAGAGGAGAGAGAGAAGAGAGAGAGAGAGAGAGAGAGAGAGAGAGGAGAGAGAGAGAGAGAGAGAGAGAGAGAGAGATGGAGAAACAGACAGACAGACAAAGACACAGACAGACTGACTGACTGACTGACTGACTGATAGACTGACAGAAAGAGAGAGACGGAGACAGGGGGATAGCCAGACAGAAAGACAGACAGAGACAGACAGACAGATAGAGACAGACAGACAGAGACAGACAGACAGACAGACTGACTGACTGACAGACTGACATACTGACAGACACACAGATAAGAGAGAGAGAGACGTAGACAAAGGGGATAGAATAGACAGACAGACAGCAACAGACGCAGACAGAAATATTTATGCATTATTTCATTTCGAGGATAAGGAAATAAGCACTCATATGGGTGGGTTTTTTTTACATCCAGTCCCCGTGTGTGCGCAATGTTGTAAATGTTGTCATACGTTCTCACCAGTACACAATGACCTACTTTTCTGGAAAAAAACAACCCAACAGAATGGATTTTAACGTGTGCGGAAGATGTCCTGCGTGTGTTGGCACAAGAGGCCAGGTTTATAGTCACATCCAAAGGACTGTTGAAGGGAATGAAGTCGGCACTGATGTTGACTCCATAGGAAAAAAATCCTCTTGAACGAGATTGGAATGGGGGTCAAGATACACAGCAAGATACTGACAGAGAGAGACAGAGAGAGAGAGGCAGAAAGAAAGAGAGAGAGAGAGAGAGAGAGAGAGAGAGAGAGAGAGAGAGAGAGAGAGAGAGAGAGAGAGAGAGAGAGCGAGAGAGAGAGAGAGAGAGAGAGAGAGAGAGAGAGAGAGAGAGAGATTTACAGAAGAATAAACATGAGTAAAGGCAGAGATATAACTAAAACAATGATACATTCTCTAAGGTTAGAGTTCAACCAAAAGGGTATAGTTACAAAGCTCGTCTAATATCACTTTGAGTAAACAGACGTAAAATCGAAGCAACAGCAACAACAACAACAACAACAACAACAACACTTTGAAGATGGGCGATTTTTGTCAACAAACATTCAAGCGATGATATCAAAAACAAAACTAACCGAATCATCACAGGTATTTAAGAGTGCTTCAGAGGATTGTGTGTGTGCGTGCGTGTGTGTGTGTGTGTGTGTGTGTGTGTGTGTGTGTGTGTCGCTCTCTCTCTCTCTCTCTCTCTCTCTCTACTCTCTCTCCTCTCTCTCTCTCTCTCTCTCTCTCTCTCTCTCTCTCTCTCTCTCTCTCTCTCTCTCTCTTTTACAATTGCCACCTTTGACTGATGGGCTTGTAGCTCTTGTCAAATACAATTCGTTCATTCGTTCATTCATTCTTTCTCTCTCTCTCTCTCTCGCTCTCTCTCTCTCTCTCTCTCTCTCTCTTCTCTCTCTCTCTCTCTCTCTCTCTTCTCTCTCTCTCTCTCTCTCTCTCTCTCTCTCTCATCTCTCTCTCTCTCTCTCTCTCTCTCTCTCTCTCTCTCTCTCTCTTGCTTTCTCCCTCTCTCTCTTTTTAAATAGACAGATGGACAAAGAATAGACATGGAGAAAAATAAGGAAAACAAAACAAAAACAAACTTGAGGCAGAGACACAGATGGACAGTGACAAAAGAAACCACGTAGGCAGTGACAGCAGCAGAAACACACACACCACACACACACACACACACACACACACACACACACACACACACACACACACACACACAACACACACTCACAACCACAAACACAACCACACACACAAATACACACACTCACAAACACACACACTCACACCACACACACACACACACACTCAAAAAACACACACAACTCACACACACACACACACACACACACACACACACACACACACACACACACACACACACACACACACACACATACAGAGAAGAAAAAGATGGTGATCTTTCAAGCTGTCCCAAAACCTGTCAGATGGGTCGAGGGCCTCCTGAGGGACACCCACCGGAGAAGACCTAAGTTCCACACACTCTCATTACAACTGCTGTCACAAAGCCAGAGTGGCTGGCCTCTGCTGCTTGGTCGGACCAGCACTGCCCAGGAGTTAAACAACAACAACAACAAAACAGGGAGTGAAAAAAAAACACCAACGTCCCTGACATAGATAGCCAGATCAGGATGTAAGTAGATAAGTGGAGGGAGAGAGCGAGAGAGAGAGGGGAGAGAGAGAGGGGGGGAGAGAGAGTGATAGAGAGGGGGGGGAGAAGGAGGGAGGGGGAGAGAGGGAGGGGGGGGAGGGAAGAAGAGAGAGGGGGGAGAAGGGGGAAAAAGAGAGAGAGGAGGGGGGAAGAGAAAAGGGAGAGAGAGGAGAGAGAGAGAGAGAGGGAGAGAGAGAGAGAGAAAAGAGGGGGTGAAGGGAGAGAGAAGATGAGAGAGCGAAGGGGGGGAGAGAAAGGGGAGAAAGGGGAGAGAAGAGAGAAAGAAAGAGAGGAGGAGAGAAAAGAGAGAGAGGGGGGGGAGAGAAAGAAAAAGAAGAGAGGAGAATAGAGAGAAGAAAGAGAGAGAGAGAGAGGAGAGAGAGAGGGGGGGGAGGGAAAGAGAGTGAGAGAGGGAGAAGAGATGAGAGAGAGAGGGAGGGAGGGAGGGGAAGAGGGAGAGGGAGAGAGGAGGAAAGGGAGGGGGGAGAGTAGAGAGAGGGGGAGAGAGAGGGGGGGGGAGAGAAAGAGGGGAAGAGAGAGTGGGGAGAGAAAGAAAGAGAGAGAGAAAGAGAGAAGAGAAAAGAAGGAGAGAGAGAAGAGAGAGGAAAGAGAGAAGAGAGAGAGAGAGAGAGAGAAAGAGAGAGGGAAAGAGAGAGGGGAAAAGGATGAGAGAGAGAGAGAGAGGAAAAGAGAGAAAGAGGGAGAGAGAGGGGGAAGAGGGAAAGAGATAAAGAGAGAGAGAGGGGAGAGAGAAGAGAGAGGAGAGGAGAGAGAGAGAGAGAGAGAGAGAGGGGGGGGGGGGAAAGCGAGAGAGAGATAGAGAGAGAGAAGCGAGAGGAGAGAAAGAGAGAGAGAAAGAGAGAGAGAAAAAGAGAGAGAGAGAGAGGAGATTAGAGAGAGAGAGAGAGAGATAGGAGAGAGAGAGAGAGAGAGAGAGTGAGAGAGGAAGAGGGAGAAGAGAGAGGAGAGAGAGGAAAAGAGGGGAGAGAGAGAGAGAGCTGTAACAGTGACAGACAACAGCGGACACTTATCATCGAACCTACACCCTGTTGAATGGCATTCAGCAGGGATAGCATCACAAGGATTGGATGGTGGAGAAAGGGTTGGGGGTGGGGGTGGGTGGAGGAGTGAAGGGAGTGGAAGAGAGTAGGTCTGGAGGAGGGGTGGGGGTGGGGTGGGGGAAGGGGGGTAGAGGGGATGTGAGGGTGGAGGGTGGAGGAGTGTTGTTTCCTTTTTTCTGACAGAAGTCTTTCTGCTTGTTTTCACTGTCTGTGTTCTTTGAAGCATGATGAGTCTTGTGTGTGTGTGTGGGTGTGTGTGGGGTGTGTTGTGTGTGTGTGTTTTGTGCGGTCTATTTATGTGTCTGTGCTTGTGTCTCTGTAAGAGACTAAAGATTTCGATTTTTTTGGTCTCGTTTGTTTCTTTTTGGTGTTTCTTTTCCAGTACCTCCCAATTGTTTTGGTGTGTATGTGTGTGTGTGTGTGTGGTGTGTGTGTGTGTGTGTGAGTGTGTTGTGTGTTGTGTGTGTGAGTGTGTGTGTGCGTGTGGTGAGTGAGGTGTGTGTTTTTTGTGTGGTCTGTTTATGTGTCTGTTTGGTGTAAGAGACTGAGATTCGATTTTTTGGTCGTTTGTTTCTTTTGTTTTTCCAGTACCTCCCAGTGTGTGTGTGTGTGTGTGTGTGTGTGTGTGTGTGTGCGCGCGCGCGCGTGTGTGTATGCGTGTGTGTGAGTGGTGTGTTGTGTATGTGAGTGTGTGTTGTGTGTGAGTGGGGAGAGAGAGAGAGAAAGTGCGTGTGTTGTTTTTTTTTGTTTGTTCGTTTATTCGTTTGTTTGTCGCTGTTGTTGTTTTTTGGGGGCATGAATACAATATTCCTGCACATTTTCTAACCTTTGTCCATGTTTGTGTCTGTGAGACCCTCTCTCAGCGCTGCATAACTAAATTGTTCGGAGGCTATTTCAATTCCAGTTATGTAAGTACTTTTTGAAAAAAAAACCAAACAAACAAACATACTAACAACAGATGTTGGTTTAAAGGAATCCCACCATTTTGTGTTTATTTATTTATTTATCTACACATCTATATATCTATCTATTTATGTGTCCATTTATTCGTTGACATATATGTGTCCATATCCATTAATTCAGTCTTTCATAGGTTCATTTGATCAGCCTTAGTTGTGTCTACATAATACACATTCTATATACGTAGTAATATATTATATATTATATATATATATATATATATATATATTATATATATATATATAAATAAATAAAATATATATATTATATATATATCCTTCATTAACCCATTCATCCCCTTCTTCCTGTAAAATACCATAATCTTTCCACTGGCACACAGACACAGACAGGTTGCAGCATTCCATGTACGTGCCCTACCATCCGCCCCCCGTCTCTACGTTCGTACATAAACCAACACTGGCTGCTAGGCCAACTGGCACCGCAGAGCAAGGCAGCTGCCAACCTCAAACGCTAGCTCTTGCCAGAACTGATGAGCAGACTTCAGGCCGTGGCTCCGTCGGTATATTCCATGCACCAGGAGCTCCCATCAAAGATATGACAAGCTTAGAAAGTTTCCTTCTGTGCCAGAGACCTCCCACTCTTTACCCTTCCTTCTTCAACGCATAGCTACGAAAGGTTAATGGGATCTTTTGAGCTGCGTAACCCTCGCTGGTATATTATACGAGTACAGCGCATGGCCTGGCTTGTCTGCTTTAGTTTATAATGTAGTGCTCTCCTCTTTCTGTGACCCTTGAACTTTGAATATTATACTGTTTTAGCCTTGACACCAGAATGTCCACTACTGGGAACATAGGTAGCGTGACTTAAAGACTTCAGCAAAAATTCGAGTTATTATTCATTTAGATTTTAAAATGGTAGTTTCTTAAAGACACAGAACAGTTATAGTACATAATTATGTTACACATTTTACTGATACGGGGTTCTTTATTGGCACATTTCATTCTGCGCAGCAGCAATACGTTTGTATAACAGAATGCAGAAGCAGTGAAACTTATTTCATCAGTTGCGTTACTATTCCCTCTTCATACAACAGCTTCCGTTGGTAACAGGAATGACATTTCCAGCTGACTGAGTTGCCTATTTCCTGTACTGAAGTGGCAGTGTTCTGCTGAAACAGCCAGAATTTCCAGCCAGGGTGTAGAAAGTGGCTCCATACACTTCATGTATGATACATGCCCATCAATGGCCTGACAGGCTGATGGCTGAAGTTAACGCATGTGTCGATGTCATTGGCTCTGCCACTCTGCCAAAGGGTGAATGAGATCTTTCACCTACATCATCCTCACTCGTCAAATCAATTCAAATTACATGGACAGTCTTGCGGAGTCTGGTTCTGATAATTATCCCAGTATTTTGTTCACTCTTTCACTTAGAATGCTCGTGAAATAGAAATATCATATTAACTATAACTGGTATAACTGGGTAGTACGGTATCAATAGGAATTGCTAGTTCATCTGAAATGAGTTGCAGTCACTAGACTGTATCAGGTTAGGATAAGAGTAGTGATTCTGAGGTAGGATAAATGAGTCAAAGTGCGCATTATCCCGCATAATTCCTAGGTTGTTAAGCTGGGGAATGTGAAACAACAACACGACCTTCGATTCTGTTAATGCAAGAAAAAAGGACCGACTAAAAGAAAAATACAGACTTTTGATGTACTAACACATCAAGAACTAGTTACTGCAATTATGCCTTTTATCTGTAACAGAAACACATACTGACATTATAACACACCCGGTTTATTCACACACAGGGTGATACAGCATACAGAGACAGTTTAATTAAATAATGTCACTAAAACTGGCTCCTAGAGACATACACACCAGTATCGTGACTCGTTCTGTTTGAAGACGCCACATCCTTTTTTTTTTTCCCTGGCACAGTTCGATGGTAACGAATTCGACTCTCGTAGTCATTGTGTTGCATATTTCCATGTATTTGAAGCCAGCAATATATTCCTCAACGACAAGCAGAACCGCTGAGCAGGCTTCAGACGAGGACCCTGTGTTCTTCATGCATGAGCAATGCCCATCCAAGATAGGGCAGACTGGAAGAAGTCGCCTCTGTGACCGCAGACGATGGCCACACATTCCAGACAGAGGTTAATCAGATCTTTAAGCTCCATAACCCCCACACATCGATACTCCCGCCCTTCCTTCTCTGGCCCCAAGTCTGGCCCCTGCATGGCAACCCGATGTCTGTTAATGAACTCTGTGGATGTGTGTGTGGGTGTAACATCAGTGACAGATTGTTGTCTATTCTTGAAAGCGATCGGTAGCATGGTTTAGATCTGATTTGTGTAAGAGTGGTTGCAAAAGAATTCTGAATTTCGAGAGGAAATATTACGCAGTTATCAAGCTGTGGTTACACATGTGATAATGGTTGAAAACAGTTTCGTCGAAAATCTTGAATGTGTGCGCCATTACATTGAAATGGCATTATAATGACGAAAAACCACAATAATTCAGAATACATATAGTTTTACTAGCATCGAAATCACACATTTCAAATGGGTAGACATGGTGACGTATTCGACTCTAATACCAGGACTTTTTCATAATTCTACAGCAACTCTGAGTCAGAATGTGATTGAAACAGAATGAGAATGGAACACAGTATGAACCATCAACATAATTGACAAGTTGAGGAAAATCAATGATGTCATATTCAATTTAATAGCTTCATCGAATTTCTAAGTCAGTAATGATAATATAGAGTTATGGTACAACAGCTGAAGGCCAAAGAACCACAAACTACCCAGCAAGAGCAACAATAACACATTTTACCATCAAGGGGGACGACGATTACGGAAACCAACAATAGTGGCACAACATCAATATAGAACTAGCCGTAACACTAGTTCATTAGTTCATATTTTCACAGCCCTACCGACTCTAGGGGCCCTGTCACAACTGACATCATGTCAGAGGAAAAACAGCAGCATCGAGAACTATTATGGTTGTTCAAATACTGATGGAAGCAATGCTGTTCTGTGAACAAATGTTGGTGACAAGATTGCCAAGGTAGGGTAATATTTTTAAGTACTGGCAGCTGGCTCAAAAGCAATATAATCATCATCATCATCATCATCATCATCATCTCCAAGATTTCAGACTGATGTGCTGTAACTCTAAGTCACATTGTGTTACGCCAAATAGCACTATGTGGCTTATAGTTATAGTTACAGCACATCAGTCTGAAGACTTGGAGATTCTTTTGAGTCCCTCTTAACGAAAGAATCCTTTCAATTATTTTTTCAGACCTAGAGTAGAGACAAGAATGCTTGTCTGTTGAGCACAACATGTGTTTTACGTACACATACACACACACATACACCCCCCCCCCCCACACACACACACCCACACCACATACACACACACGAGTGAGCGCGCACGTATGCACGCACTAGTGAAAATACACACACACAGGCAGGAGAGAACAACAGAAAACATCACTCTAATTCCCTCCAAAATCTGTCTGAACGTTACGCAGAGAAATGTGTTGTTCTGGCAGACGGGAAGATGACAAAATATGAAAAGAAAGAAAGACAGACAGCAAGAAAAGATAAAAATAAAATAGAAAGAAAGAAATCATCAAACACGGAAAGGGAACGAAAACTTATCAATAATCGAAGACTCTACCCTAAATAAAAGATGTGTCATTAATAAGGGAAGGGAAGTAATCTATATAAGAAAAAAACCGACAACAACCAAAAAAACAAAAAAACAAAAAACACAACAAACAAACAACTGAATGACTTATGCGCAATGAATGGCGGGAAAAAAACACACAAAATTGAATAAAATAGCAAATGAGAGAGAGCGAGAGAGAGAGAGAGGGGGGGGGGGAGGTGAGAGAGACGGGGGGGGGGGGGGGGGTTAGAGAAACAGACAGACAGAGAGACAGAGACATACAGACAGATACAGAGACAGAGAGAATGAATGAACGAATGAACGAATTTTATTTGACAAAAGCTACAAGCCCATCAGTCAAAGGGGGTAATTGTAAGTAACATATTAACATAGGAATGAATATGAAAAGGACATGAGTAATAATCCAAAGTCCAGATAAATGCCAACCAACATTTTCAGTTATTACGTATAGGATCCGTTTCATTCATAGTCTGCTTACGTTTATCTAGAGCCTGCGTTATATATATTGCTACAGATTTAAGCTCGGACATATTATTTGAAGATAACACCTTTTGTACAAGATTGGTGGACCTGTTGGTTGGGTTTGTCAAAAAAGCAATTTTTTGGCGAATGTCATGATAAGTTCTACAAGCAAACAAAAAATGAAATTCGTCTTCTTCTTCTTCTCCACATGCTGGACAAGAGTTGTTGTCTGTCTCTGCTGTAATATACCATTGTTTGCAGTTCAAAAGACCACACAACCTTAGCCTAAATTTTAATAAATTACTTCGAAGCCTTTTATTAGTTAACGATATCAGATACTGTTCTGGACCAAACGCATCTTTAAAGGAGCTATACCAAGTGTATTTTTCACTAGACATTATCTGTTCATGCCAGTTTTAATGAAAACATGAAATAAGTCTATCTTTCAATTCTCTAACAAACTGTTCTTCATAACCCACCCCCTGGCATAGCCAAACAATACCAAATCCATTTATCGTCAAAAGATCTTTTACTTTAGTCGCCCAGTTTACTTTACCATTATTATGTTGTATAAGCAGCATCTCGTATGCTTGTCTGTTTATTCTTAACATAGGAAGCCTGATAAGTTTAATCCAGTATTTAATGCATTTAGTTATGGTTCTTACATAAAAGGGGTATCTACCAGTTTCTCCGTACATAAGTTTATTTGATGCATGTAATGGAACACATAAGAATGTTTTCATGGCAAAGAGACAGAGACAGAGAGAGAGAAAGAGAAAGAGACAGACACACAGACAGACACAAAGAGACAAAAAACGGAGAGATAAACAGAGAGACAGAAACAGAGAGAGAGAGAGAGAGGAGAGAGAGAGAGAGAGAGAGAGAGAGAGAGAGAGAGAGAGAGAGAGAGATGAGAGAGAGAATGAGGAGAGAGAGAGAGAGAGAGACAGAAAGACAGTGGAAGCAGGGGACTACGACATCATCAATGATCAGGTTTTAGCATGATCAACGGAAGCAGACGATGATTGAGCATGTATAGTTCCCCACGTTTTGCTGCATCAACGCTGATTGAGGTAATTAAGCCTCGATGATAGTTTTCAAGTTTATCTGGCTTTCCGTAATCACTTGCTCCTCCCTCCTTGCGTTATGATTATCTCCTTTCTGTCCTCTTCTTGTGTATCTCACTCCACTATCTTTTCTTCTTCTTCTTCTTCTTCGTCTTCTCTCCCTCTCTGTCTCTGTCTCTGTCTGTCTCTCTCTGTGTCAGTCTCTCTCTCCTCTCTCTCTCTCTCTCTCTCTCTCTCTCTCTCTCTCTCTCTCTCTCTCTCTCTCACTCCCCTAGTTAGAACACCCAGATTCAAATGAACCACTATTGGCCGTCGCTCCTTCTCTGTGTCTGGTCCATCCACCTGGAATGACCTACCTCTTTCACTTCGCCAAAAGCCTTCACTTGATACTTTTAAATCCAGACTCAAAACACACTTATTTCCTACCTGAGACTTTCCACCACATATCTGTCCCTAATTTTCAACAGCATCTTTCACCTCCTAAGTGTGGTCGCGAGTGTGTGTGTGTGTGTGTGTGTGTGTGTGTGTGTGTGTGTGTGTGTGTGTGTGTGTGTGTGTGTGTTTCTGTGTGTGTGTTTGTGTGTGTGTGCGTTTGTGTGTGTGTGTGTGTGTGTGTGCGTGCGTACGTGCGTGCGCGCGCATGGATTTGAAATCTGTTGTTCATTACGTTTAAGGAGAGTTGCATGCGTGTAAATGGTTTGAGTGCAATCGCTTCGATTTGTTTATTTTTTTACAAGATTCAGCGCTATATAAAGTCTATACATTGTGGTGTGGTGTGTGTGTGTGTGTGTGTGTGTGTGTGTGTGTGTGTGTGTGTGTGTGTGTGTGTGTGTGTGAGTGTTGTGTGTGTGTGTGGATTTTTTAAGTTATATGTTTACAATAATGATGTATTTTACATTTTGGATGATTTTATTTTTCCCCCCTTTTTTTTCTCGAACAAAACTGTGTTCTTTGTTGTTTGTTTGAGAGATATTTTGTTTTGTTGTTTTTGCCCAGATGGCTGGTTGTAAAAAAAGAGTAAGTTTGCTTATGCCATAATCCTCTTTAAATAAACTTTATTCAATTCAATCAATTATGTCTGTCTGTCCGTCTGTCCGTCTGCCTGTCTGTCTCTTTGTCTGTCTGTATGTCTCTCTCTATCTCTCTCCCTCTCGCCATTACTAATACTTAATTGTCTCAATTAGCACAGGCGACTCATGTGGGTTTCAAGCCATACATAAAAACAATAAATATAAGGAAAAAAAATACATTAATCACAACAAGTCATACTATCTTAATCTTAACAATCTGTAAAAAGAACAACAACATCATCAACAACAACAAAAATTTCCACCCACGCACACACAACACACAACAGACCCACACACGCGTGCGCGCACGCCAGGTACGTATGCACACGTATTATATGCCATACGCAGGCACGCACCAAGAAACTTCTTACTTATTTACTTATTATTTACGTGAACAACTAACAATCAATCGACCAGCTAACTCTCTCTCTCTCTCTCTCTCTCTCTCTCTCTCTCTCTCTCTCTCTCTTCTGTCTGTCTGTCTGTCTGTCTGTCTGTCTTTCTATGTATGTATGTCTGTCTGTCAACCTGTCTGCCTGTCTGCCTGCCTGCTTGTCTGTTTGTCTGTCTCTCTCAAAATCTCATTTATCCATAAGTTGGTTTTAGACGCTTCGAATTTCCCTAAAGTCACACATACGCCAGTCTGTGCTCGTGCGTAAAGCCACACACACACACACACACACACACACACACACACACACACACACACACACACACACACACACACACACACACACAAAACACACACACACACACACACACACCACTCACATCACACCACACACACCACAACACAAACACACACAACACATCACACAACACACACAACACACACACACACACACACACACACACACACCACCACCACACCACCACTACTACCACCACTACCACCACCACCTCCACCACTACCACCACCCTGCCCCCCTCCCCCCTCCCACACACCACACACACACACACACACACACACAACAACACAAAACACACACACAACACAACACAACAAAACATACACACACACACACACCACCACCACTACCTCCACCACCACCACCACAACACACATACACCCCCCCCCCCCACACACACACACACACACACACAACACAACACAACACAACACAACACACCACATCACAAGACAAAAATCGATCATAACTCCTTTTTAATACACTTTTGGGACAAACATGACATTTCCAACGTTAAAAAACAACGAAAGAGGCAGCAGCACAAACTAACTAACTAAAAGTCGCCAGACTTCTTTCTTTCTTCCTTCCTTCTTTACCATTACTTTTTTTGTTTCAGGGGTAAAAGGACGAGAAAAGCCTGGAACGTGGGGACCGTCACGTTCTGAGGACACTGGAATCTTCCCCAGCATTATGTCTGCAGACTCTCTGGCTGATGGCCTAGGTGCCATTGAAAATGAAGGTGGTTGGTTGATGGAGACTTTGGTTTTTAACTTCAATAAAATAAAAAATAATAAGCCAGGAAGATAGGGCAGGGGTGGGGAAGGGTGAAGGGTGGGGGTGAGGGGGGGAGGGAGAGGGGGTGAAGAGAGAGAGAGGAGAGAGGAGAGAGAGAGAGAGAGAGAGAGAGAGGGAGAGAGAGAGGGAGAGAGAGAGAGAGGGTGAAATATTACGCTCAGTAATGTTTAAACACTTTTACGTGTTACATATACATGGGCATCATATATATATATATATATATATATATATTATATATTATATATATATATATATATATAATATATATATATATATATATATATATAAAATATATATATAAATCGAATGAGAATTTCTTTTTTCTTACTCAGCAAGAGCTCCCAGGTTCATCAATGGTGACGATTTTTTGCGTATGCGCCTGTTATTGCCTACCTTGGAGGTAGCCGTATACCGATTTCGGGGACGTATGCGGGGCCGGGTATATATACGTGTTTCCATACCCCACCCCCAAACACTGCTATGAATTAACATGAATCTCCTGTGTGTGCGCTCTCACTCCGGCATGTTCACTAACAAGCACAAACACACTGAAAAACACAAAGGTATCATCGGCACGAGTGATAGATATGTCAGACATCTGCACGTGTCGCGCGCGCGCACAAACACACAAACACACACACAAACACTCTCTCTGTATCTATCTCTCTGCACACACACACACCCCACACACACAAACACACATATACACACACACACCACCACCATCACAACAACAACCCCCGCACCCCCCGCACCCCCCTCCCCCACCACAACACACACACAACAACACAACACAACACAACCACAACACACCACATCACAAGACAAAATCGATCATAACTCCTTTTAATTAACTTTTTGGACAAACATGACATTTCCAACGTTTAAAAAACAACGAAAAAGGCAGCAACACAAACTAACTAACTAAAAATCGCCAGACTCTTCTTTCTTCTTCCTTCTTTACCATTATTTTTTGTTTCAGGGGCAAAGGACGAGGAAAATCCTGGAACGTGGGTACCGTCACGTTCTGAGGACACTGGAATCTTCCCCAGCATTATGTCTGCAGACTCTCTGGCTGATAGCCTAGGTGCCCATTGAAAATGAAGGTGGTTGGTTGATGGAGACTTTGGTTTTTAACTTCAATAAAATTTTTAAAAAGCCTGGAAGATAGGGCAGGGGTGGGGAAGGGTGGGGTGGGGGTGAGGCAAGTGGGAAGGAAGGAGAGAGAGGGAGAGAGAGAGAGAGAGAGAGAGAGAGAGAGAGAGAGAGAGAGAGAGAGAGAGAGAGACTGAGTGAAATATTACGCTCAGTAATGTTTAAACACTTTTACGTGTTACATATACATGGGCATCATATATATATATATTTATATATATATATATATATTATATATATATATATATATATATATATATATATATATATAAAATCGAATGAGAATTTCTTTTTTCTTACTCAACAAGAGCTCCCAGGTTCATCAATGTTGACGATTTTTTGCGTATGCGCCTGTTATTGCCTACCTTGGAGTTAGCCGTATACCGATTTCGGGGACGTATGCGGGGCCGGGTATATATACATGTTTCCATACCCCACCCCCAAACACTGCTATGAATTAACATGAATCTCCTGCGTGTGTGCTCGCACTCCGGCATGTTCACTAACAAGCATAAACACACTGAAAAACACAAAGGTATCATCCGGCACGAGTGATAGATATGTCAGACATATGCACGCGCGCGCGCGCGCACGCACAAACACACACGCACACTCTCTCTATCTCTCTTTCTCTCTCTCTCTGCACACACACACACACAACACACATATATCACACACTACCACCACCACCATCACAACAACAACCCCCGCACCCCCCCCCCCTCCACCCACCACACACACACAACACAACACAACACCACAACAACACACATCACAAGACACAAAATCGATCATAACTCCTTGTTAATACACTTTTTGGACAAACATGACATTTCCAACGTTAAAAACAACGAAAGAGGCAGCAAAACAAACTAACTAACTAAAAGTCGCCAGACTTCTTTCTTTCTTCCTTCTTTACCATTACTTTTTTTGTTTCAGGGGCAAAAGGACGAGAAAATCCTGGAACGTGGGGACCGTCACGTTCTGAGGACACTGGAATCTTCCCCAGCATTATGTCTGCAGACTCTCTGGCTGATGGCCTAGGTGCCCATTGAAAATGAAGGTGGTTGGTTGATGGAGACTTTGGTTTTTAACTTCAATAAAAAAAATAATAAAGTCAGGAAGATAGGGGCAGGGGTGGAGGAGGGTGGGGTGGGGGAGTGAGGCGAGTGGGAAGGAGAGAGAGAGAGAGAGAGAGAGAGAGAGGGAGAGAGACTGAGTGAAATATTACGCTCAGTAATGTTTAAACACTTTTACGTGTTACATATACATGGGCATCAAATATATATATATATAAATATATATATATTATATTTATATTTATATAATATATTTATATATATATATATATATAAATCGAATGAGATTTCTTTTTTCTTACTCAGCAAGAGCTCCCAGGTTCATCAATGGTGGCGATTTTTTGCGTATGCGCCCGTTATTGCCTACCTTGGAGGTAGCCGTATACAGATTTCGGGGACGTATGCGGGGCCGGGTATATATACGTGTTTCCATACCCCACCCCCAAACACTGCTATGAATTAACATGAATCTCCTGTGTGTGTGCTCGCACTCCGGCATGTTCACTAACAAGCACAAACACACTGAAAAACACAAAGGTATCATCCGGCACGAGTGATAGATATGTCAGACATATGCACGCGCGCGCGCGCGCGCGCGCGCACAAGTACACAAACACACACATGCACACACACACACACTCTCTCTCTCTCTCTCTCTCTCTCTCTCTCTCTCTCTCTCTCTGAACCACTCCTCACACACACACACACAACACACACACACCACACACACACACACGAATTTCTACAAATTACTTATTTTTTATCAGCTTCTGATTTCAGATCCTTATTTCATTCTTTTGTTGTTTCGTTTGTTCTTTAGGATATATATATATGACAAGTTTCACAACCCCTTGGGCAATCATTTCTGTGCCTTTTACCTCAAACGGCGGGGGTTGATAGATTGAATTTATTTTTGTATGTGGCATTATTTCGTTACATCTTATTTTGTAAGAAAATCAATCCTTTTTGTGAAAAGACGCGCGCGTGCGTGCGTGCGCGCGCGCTGTGTGTGTGTGTGTGTTGTGGTGTGGTGTGGTAGTGTGTGGTGTTGTGTTGTGTTGTAGTGTTGTGTTGTGGTGTTGTAGTGTGTGTGTGTGTTGTAGTGTGTGTGTGTGTGTGTGTGTGTGTGTGTGGTATTCTCACCGAAGTAGTGAAAAGAACAGTACAACATTGTGTTGTTCTCATTATATGCAAAAACACATCTCTCACTCTTTGTCTCTTTCTCTCTCCCTCTCTTTCTCTATTTCCTCTCTCTTCCTCTTCTCTCTTTCTCTCCCTCCCTCTCTCTTTCTTTCCCTCTCCTCTCGTTCTCTCTCTCTTTCCCTCCCAAGTATAATCTATGCCCCTGTCACCGCCTAACAATATATTTGCAAACTAGTCTAAGAAAGGATTACTGTCCGTAGCTTTTGCCACTTCAGCGCGCGTTTGTCTGAGTCTGTTTCGACTTGCAAAACAGTATAGATTGTCATTATTTCTGATCTCTTCTCTCTCTCTCTCTCTCTCTCTATCTCTCTCTCTCTCTCTCTGTCTGTCTGTCTGTCTGTTCTCTCTCTCTCTCTCTCTCTCTCTCTCTCTCTCTCTCTTCTCTCTCTCTCTATCTCTTCTCTCTCTCTCATTATCTGAATACTATCCAAAGTTGGGATTGCTGCCAAACCTACTTTCAACACGTCTAATATGATAAGAACATCCTTAACTACTGTACATTTAGTAGTTTATGAATTCTTCTACTATTGGTTAAAATACAATGTATTGCTACCGCTTTTTATTTTTCTTGCTTGTATGTTCGCTTACTTACGTTGTTTCTCGACTTCCTTCAATGGCTACTTTTTTTCTTGTATTTATTTATTTCAGCTTTTGATTTATTCGCTCGTTTGTGCTGTGTGTTTCTCGTTTTAAACATGTCCTTTATGTACAGCAGTGAGAGTCCTTATCACACTTTCTTCTTTTCTTTGTCTTCTTTTCTTTGTTCAGTATCATTAACCAATGGGGGACAGGGTTTTTGTTGTTGTTGTTGAAAAAGCCAATCGTGGGTTCATTCAGCGGTGTGTTACGAAGTCGTGGCGCTACTGTTAAGTGATGGGTGCTTGGCTGTTGTTCCCCTCAGGACAGCAATCAACGCCATTGACACTGTGGGGACAAGAAAGACTCCACGGGCGCTCACACCTCTTGTGAGCCAGCAGTGGCGGGAACGAACAATATCATCCACACCGAGTTACCATGGGTGAACTTTGCTTGTCCTCGAAGGATTTTTGGAGATTGTGTTGGGTTGGGTTTTTGTTGTTGTGGTTTTTTTTTCTTTTCTCCTGTGTTGTAGGTAGTTCATGTTTCCTCTACTGTTGTTTTGTTACAGGTTGTGAGAAGGGGTAGGGTTATTGTGATAAAGGGTGTGTGTGTGTTGTGGCTATTTTGCATGGTGATATGTTGCGTGTTTATATATGTATGTATGTATATATATATATATATATATATATATATATATATATATATATATTATATATGTTGTGTGTGTGTGTATGTTTGTGTTTTTATTGTGCTTTGTAAAATACACAATTTTACCTTCAGAATAGTTGAAACAATAGATCTTGGCTGACGTTCTTTCGTAGTAGAATCCATAACAAGTAAGTCAATAAATTAATCAGTTAGTCAGTCAGTAAGTCAGCCAGTCAG
>CM054144.1:37416966-37436966 GCA_028751875.1 Rapana venosa
GAGAGAGGGGGGGGGGGGGGGGGCGGGGGGGGGGGGGGGGGGGGGGGGGGAGGGGGGGGGGGGGGGGGACTTCTCTACCCCATCATTATGTGTTATCTTTTTTCAAGTCAGTATATATGACATTTTGTCATTTACGAAGAAGAAAAAGATTTTTCATGAAAAAAGCTCGGTTTGTCTTCTGTGTGTCTGTCTTGTTGTGCATGTGTCTGTCTATAATTATTTATCTTTGGAAGCCCCCCCCCCCCCCCCCCATCTCTCTCTCTCTTCTCTCTCTCTCTCTCTCTCTCTCTCTCTCTCTCTGTTCTCTTTCTGTTGTGTCTCTGTGTGTCTGTGTCTCTGTGTCTCTGTCTCTGTCGCTCTCTCTCTCCTACTTGTGTGAGAGAGAGAGAGAGAGAGAGAGAGAGAGAGTCTGTTACAATGGGAAAACGTATGTTTGGTTTCCAGAAGAGAGAGAGGAGAGAGAGAGAGAGAGGGAGGGAGAGAGAGAGAGAGAGAGAGAGAGAAGAGAGAGAGAGACAGACAGACAGACAGACAGACAGATACAACAGACACACAGACAGACGCAGAGACACAGACACAAGGAAACAAAGAAACAAACAGAGAGATAATACAAAAAAGAGACACACAGAAAGACAAAGACAGACAGACAGACAAACAAGCAAACAAACAGAAAGCGACTCAAACGCACAGTCACATAGATAGACAGAACATCAGACAGACGGACACACAAACACACAGACAGTCAAGAATAAAAAGGTAAGACAAAAATGCACCCAACTCAAAAAAGAGAAAACCCACAAAACTTGCCAAAACTCAAAACGGACATAAACGTTCATTCGCTCATTGCACTTGCCTGTTTTTTGTTTTGTTTTGTTTTGTTTTTTTAAACGAGACATGAAGGGCTTAATGCCTAATGATAAATGCTTAATTACTTCAACGATCTCTCTCGCCCTGACCTGACATTCATTATCAGGTTGTTAGTTTTCCTCTTCTCATCACTTCCTTGGTCGTTGCCAAAGGGGCTAGCGCTGTCACTCACGCCATAGCTGCATTGCATTTTTTTTTTTTTGAGAGAGAGAGAGGAGATCCATGTACGCTTTCATTCCGTTGCATTAGGGAAGGTGGGGGATTGGAGGGGTTGGGGGTGGTGGGGGGGTGGGGGGGGGGGGGTGTAAGCAGAATAGCCTAGTGGTTAGAATAATAATTGTGATCGTGATCTGACGGCGCTGGTTGCAGCCAGCCAGCCAGCCAGCCACTACCCAGACACACGTTTCCAATTCCCCTGGAGGTAACATCAGTACTGCTGATTCTACACCCCATTCCCCCACCCCCACCCCACCCACCACACCTCCACCACCCTGCCTACAAGTCCTTCGCATGAGACTAGAATACTTATGATACAGGCCCCCCCGTGTACGAACAGAACTTAAAAAAACCCAAACATCCTATGTAAAACTCGCCCCGTCTTTCAGAAGAGTAGGCCATCGCGTGCTGGTCAGGGAACGGATGACAACAACATCCCCCAAAGAAAACAACAACAAAAACCCACAAAAAAACAAAACAAACACACAACAAACCCACCACCACCACAACAACAAAACCAACAACCCAAACAACAACAACAACCACCACAAAGAAACCGCATGCACACTGGTATTATGTTTAGACATTATTTTTATCCCCCCCCCCCTCCCCCCCCCCCGAAGACTGATATGCGGGTACACCAAGGGTTAGCCAACGGTAGCATAAACACAATCACATTGCTTAGTGTACCTCGGAACTCAAGCTGTGGAGCGGGGGCGAAAAAAACTCCACTTAATAATCGATCGCATGACGTGCATTGTCTCTCGCGAATTTTGGACATTATTACGAACGGCCATACTACACTAAAAAAAAACTACGACTTGCTGCTTCTGTCACAGAGAGAGTTTTGGCACAGCACAGTGAGCTTATTAAGGTCAAGCAAACAAGCGATACAACCAATAAAAACTCAAAAAAGAATAGAAAGAAGGAAAGAAAGAAACTAGCAAAAAAAGAAACAATGGCATAACGATTTATGATGAGACATGCGCGTGTAAAACGTATATTGGAATGTGGATAAGAATATGCTTTATAAACAAAGCGAAATTTAACGGAGAAGAATGTTATTAATGTATGTAGTTTTTCTCACTTGCGAACACATACTGCCGCCCTGCGCTTACCGATGTCGATCCTCTCTCTCCTGCTACCCCATCTTCTCTCTCTCTCTCTCTCTCTCTCTCTCTTCTGCTCTCTCTCGCTCTCTCCTCTCTCTCTCTCCTCCCCCCTCTCCTCTCTCTCTCTCTCTCTCTCTCTCCTCCCTCCCCCCGCTCTCTCTCCTCTCCCCCCCCCCTCCCTCAATCCCTTGGTTTTTTTTTCTCTTCTGTCTTCTCGTCGCCCAGTCTTCGTCCTGTCATCAGTCTCTGTCTGTCTTCTGTCTTTCTCGTCTCTCTCTCTCTCTCTCTTCTCTTCTCTCTCTCTCTCTCTCTCTCTCCTCTTAGCAACTATCTGCTCAAACGATAGTTTTTAAGAATACACAACATGTCATAAAAACGACACATGAAACAATACTACACACACACACACACACACACACACACACACACACACACACACACACACAACACACACACACACACACACACAACACACACACACACACAAAGTCAAACGACTTACCTCTAACAGCTATAATCAGCTAAATCATCCAAAAAAAACACCCCAAAAAGTCATCCACACAAAACCTGCACCAGTGTCACAATCAGCGACTGCACGTGTTCAACATACCAAAACTGTCCCATACACGACACACTAGCAGATAAAGTTAATGACGAAGAAAGCACAGGTTTCCAGTCTCATATTTTTCTCCCGATATTTCCGCACCAAGCACAAAACTAAAATGATGAGCATAATCAGAAACAACGATGACACAAAATATCACAGATTAAAATGCGCAAACTTCGTCGCTAGTATTGTTAAAATACTTGATTTTAAATATATATATATCATTTTGTCTATTTTTAGTTTTAGACCGTTTTTTCGCTGGTCAGAATAGATGTATTCAACGTTGAAATATAAATTTTTAAAAGTCGATGTATATTATGAGTAAGATCACCAGGTCCTCATTCAGTTATCCAAGCAAGTACTTCACCTCAGAATAGCATCACTGCACACAACGGGAGAAGCACCACCGTTTCAACAACAACAAAAATCACACCCATACAGAAACAATCTGTGATCATAAAACCAGAAAAGACCCCGACGTTTTTCACAAGAACGAACTCATAAACCATCTCCTTCACAGTCACACACACACACACACAGTACATCCCTAAGAAGAAAAAAAAAACCTTCACAAAAGCCCTAACCCACACTCTCTTTAGGTAGGAAGAGAGAGAAAGAGACTGAGAGGAGAGAGAGAGAGAGAGAGAGAGAGAGAGAGAGAGAGAGAGAGATGAGAGAGAGAGAGAGAGAGAGAGAATGAAGAGAGAGAGAGAGAGAGATGAGAGAGAGAGAGAGAGAGAGAGAGAGAGAGAGAGAGAGAGAGAGAGAGAGAGAGAGAGAGAGAGACAGACAGACAGACAGACAGAAGAGAGAGAAAGAGCCTGAGAGTGAGAGAGAGAAAGAAAGAAAGAGACTGAAAGAGAGAGAGAGAGAGAGAGAGAGAGAGAGAGAGACAGAGACAGAGACAGAGAGAGAGACAGAGACGAGAGAGACAGAGAGACAAAGAAAGAGAGAGACACAGAGACAGAGACACACAGAGAGAAGAAAGAAAGAAAGAAAGAAAGAGAGAGAAACACCAACAGATTTCACAAGTCTTCTCCACAGTCAATCCGATACCTTCGATTACTATCACCTCCTCTCTCCCCGTTATACTTCCTGGGCTAGGCCTAGCCCCCTAGATGGGAGTCTTTTACTAACCACCCGAGTCTATTACATACAGAAAGCCGTAACACTACCGCAGCACTTTCGTGTCAGCTCCCAGTCACTGAATAAAAGCAATGAAAAGCTTGGGAAGAAGGCCTGGTAATTTGGCGAGAGGGAGACGGGGCTGGTTGGGTGGTTGTTTGGGTGGGTAGGTAGGGTGTGTGTATGGGGGGGGAGTGTAGGATGGGGGTGGGTGAAGTGGGGAGGGTGAAGAAGGAGGAAGAAGGAGGTCCTTAAAGAGTAGTGAGGAAGGAAAGGGGGGTGGGGAGGAGGGGGTGGTTGGTGGTTGTAGTGTTGGTGCGATCACTGAAAGAGCGGTATGGGAGCAAAGGGTTGTATTACACGGCCATTTGGGAGGGGAGTTCATCGCACCTCTACTATACTTACTGTACTGGTAAGGGCTAGCTGTATGTAGCCTATTGCTCAAAGTTGGGGCTATATGTATGGGTGCTATAAACTTGCTGGAAGTCATAGAGTGTGTGTGCTTGCTGTTAAACTCCTGTTCTCTCTGTTTCTGACCATCTCTCTCTCTCTCTCTCTCTCTCTCTCTCTCTCTCTCTCTCTCTCTCTCTCCTCTCTCTCTCTCTCTCTCTCTCTCTCCTCTCTCTGTCTGTTGTCTGTCTGTGTGTCTCTCTGTGTCTCTCCCCCCAATCTCTCTCTCTGTCTCTCTCTGCTGCTCTCTCTCTCTCTGTCTCCATCTTCGCATGCGCGCACACGCATACATACACAAACACACACACACATACCGGCTAGCGCGCGCACTCAACAACAAAAAAAAGACAGAAAGAAAGAAAAAAGAAAGAAAGAGAGAGAGAGTGACAGAGAGAGACAGAGAGAGAGATAGTGATAGACAGACACGTAGACAGATACACAGACAGAACACAGACAGACACATAGACAGAAACACGCACACACATACACACACAGACCGATGTATAAAATAACATAATCTTTGCCAACACACACAAAAAAACCCACACCCCTCCAAACAAAATTAAAACGAAACACAACAAAAACACACAAAAAACGAACACCCCCGCGCTCCCCACCCCCACCCCCCATCCCAAACCCCTCTATTCCTCGATGACTATCTGTGTGTCTTTGACAATCTCAAACACATCTGGAATGAAGTTACACTTAGCACATAGCAGGGTTCGTGATATTATAAACTACAAAAAACCAAAATAACTTATTTTTTAAATCGAAGCATTACGGCTAGACATTATTCCTAAGCCCTTTTAAAAGCAGCAACACTGTCGATAAGGAAGATTTATCAGTGAAAGGAAATGGAACTGTACCCAACGAACAAGGAAAAGACGAACGAACGCGTCTTGGGTTTGACACCCCCCCCCCCCCCCCCCCCCCCTTCCCCTGTCATCACCACCACCCTCACCTTCCCCCCTCCCCACCTCCCACACACACACACACCACACCACACACACCACACACACACGTACGCACGCACACCCGCACGCACGAGAACGCTTGCGTGCGCACACGCACACACACACACACACACACACACACACTACACACACACACACACACACACACACGCGCGCGCGCGGGAGTGCGATCTCTCTCTTCTCTCTCTCTCTCTCTCTCCTCTCTTTCTTCTCTCTCTCTCTTCTCTCTTCTCTCTCTCTCTCTCTCATAATATGAGAATAAAGATTATTA
The DNA here is from genome assembly GCA_028751875.1 of Rapana venosa. NCBI lineage: Eukaryota > Metazoa > Mollusca > Gastropoda > Neogastropoda > Muricidae > Rapana > Rapana venosa. Next base: position 37,422,589 of record CM054144.1, read on the forward strand.
TTATTATTCAGAGACATATATAATATTATTCAGTCTCCTACTTTAGCATCGTCTGGTATCACTTTAAGTGGAAAGACGTTAACATTGAAGACTTACTTACTTACTTACGCGGGAGGGATGGGGGACGGGATAGCCTAGTGGTTAGAACATTTGCGTTCGCAATCTGACGACCCGGGTTCGATTCCCGTTCAAGGTGATATTTTCCCCCTGGAGTTAACAACATCAGTGCAGACTCCACTCTCCCCAAAAGTCCTTCGGATGAGACTATAAACCGAGGCCCGTGTGCGAACGCACGCAGAACATCTTGAGCAAACGTTAAATCCTGTTCCGCTGTTCGTAAGAGTAGGCCATTGTGTGCCAGTGGGAACAGATGACAAAATTTACAAAACCGGATACAGACGGAGACTGGACACACAACACACACACGACACACACACACACACACAACACACACACACAGAACACACACAACACACAAACCAACACCACACCACACACAACACAAAAACACACACACACACACACACACACACACACACACACACACACACCACTATATTCCCAGCACCACTATATTCCCCACCCTCCACGCTTTCCCCCATCCCATCCCATCCCATCCGCAGGCGGGGTATGCCCTCTCACCTGCCCACTGTACTTCGATACCCCTTTTCTTTCACTAACTGCGGCTGTGAGAGCCTGGTGTTTGTTGAATGGGAACGAAAGATTATGGTCATAGTAGCCTAGTCAGTATAAGCGGTAGCTGGTTGGTTGTCCAGTCCCTAAAACTGTGTAGTTTTGCTAGGACATCTTCTTCGTCATCGAACACTCAGACAGCAACTATTGTTCTTTCTTTGTTTTATGAGCAAAAATGCGTCACCCACGCTGCGTGACAAGTGAGACCCAGCGCATCCGATTTCAGCATAAGAGAGGATTCTTAAATGTTAAGTCTTTCTGGGGACTAAAAAAAAGGCAGGAGAATGGAGCAAAGAAGGTAGACAATAGACAAGAAGGAGGTGACAGGAAGAAAAAGGAAAAAAGGAAGAAAAAAGAGAGTGATAGAAAAGAGGAAACTTCTAGCACAGAATTTTCAGGTGTGGATGCCGTTTATACTGACAGGCACCCCGAGATCTTCACGGGCGATGCTCAGACTCTTGTACATTGAAACCAAACCACAGCGGAAGATAGTATGGAGGAGAGATGGCTAGGGATTGCAATACTGAGAGCAATACCCGACGACGTTGGATCAGAATCAGAATGAAAATGCTTTGGGTGAAACAGAATTTATTGATGAAGAGTGTCACAAAAATACGAGTATAACTTGACAGGACAACAAAGTGAACTTATGATAGTCTGCTGTCATATTCACATACACACATTGCAACATATGACTGATACATGATACATCATTGACAGTTGCATATACTTATAATGACACTACACACACACACACACACTATATATATATTATATAATATATAGAAGAGAGAGAGAGATATAGATTATAGATATATATATATATATATATATATATATATATATATATATATATATATATATATATATATATATATATATATATATATATATATAAAGTAATTTGAGCAAATCTAATGAAAACGATAATTTCAATTGGATAAGTGACATACCAACAAGCCACCATCTCTCTGTTTGAAAATGCTTTGTTGTCGTTCAGTTCAGAATGCCGCCTATTTGACACAAAACATAAACAAATAAACAATCTACTGTTATGTGATGTAGAACTGTATGCTGCTTGTTGATATGGATGTTTATATATTTTTCTGGAAAAATATATGTATTTTATTTAAATAGACGTGCCCGAATGTTTTATCTATGTGATGATCTCTCCTGCTTTGGGGGACGGGCGAGGGTGGGGGGTGGGATTGTCAAGGTTTTTATTTATTTATCTATTTTAAAAAGGTTTTGCCTTTGTTTTGTTTTATTGTGATAACAGTTCGATGTCTGATGAGAAAACATAGTTTGTTGGGAAAGTTTTGTATTATTTGCTTTATCTGATTTGGGGCGGTGGGTGGAGGGATGGGGGGAGAGGGGGGATGCTTTATGTTTAGTTTTGGCTTTTGTTAAGTTTGGAATTTTTTTTATAAAAACTTCATTCTGAAATTGTGGTAGCAAAAAATTCTAATATCCAGTTTTATAGCTGACGTCGTCGTTGTCATCATTGTCATTTACATGTATTCGTTGTTTTGTGTTTTTCTTCTTGGTTTGAATATACTAATAGCGTTGTGTGCGTTTACTGCAATGAACATAATCAATATCACTTAACTAAGAGAGAGAGAGAGAGAGAGAGAGGAGAGAGAGAGAGAGAGAGAGAGAGAGAGAGAGAGAGAGAGACAGACAGACAGACAGACAGACAGACAGACAGACAGAGAAGGAGAGAGAGAGAGAGAGAGAGAGAGAGAGAGAGAGAGAGAGAGAGAGAGAGAGAGAGAGAGAGAGAGAGAGAGAGAGAGAGAGAGAGAGAGAGAGAGAGAAGGGAAGAGAAAGAGGGGAGAGAGGGAGATGGAGAGCGAGAGAGGGAGAGAGAGAGAGAGATGGGGAGAGAAAGAGGGAGAGAGAGAGAGAGAGACAGACAGAGGGGGCGGGGAGGGAGACAGAGAGAAGTAGAGAGAGAGAGAACTCTGAAATGATTTACTGTATTTCGGCCTTTGGCCACAAAACAATTTTACAGAAAAGAAAGAAAAAAACAAGAAGACAATTAAATATGACTTCAAGTAATCTTGGATAACACCGTACCATTATTGTGTACCTTGGCATGCACCCAAAACCGTCCTCCCGAAAATAATGCATGTTCCAAAATCATAACTAAAGTGCTGACTTAGACCAACAATTCCAACAACTCTTAGCTCAAAGTTACAGAACAAAAAACACAGCTCAAAGCGCAACCGGGATCTAAGTTGATCATAACAGAGTTATACCTGACAATGTCAACACACGAGCATGCAAAAGACAATAAACATCAAGTGCAGCGTGCATCTGATAGCTGAAATCAGAAAGCTGAAACCAAAGACGGAAACAGCGACATACAGAGGCAAAGACAGACAGACAAACAGAGACAGACAGAGGTAGACAGAGGCAGAGACAGACAGAGGCAGATAGAGGCAGGGACAGACAGAGGCAGACAGAGGTAGAGATAGACAAACAGAGAAAGACAGAGACAGAGGCAGAGACAGACAGAGACAGATAGAGGCAGAGACAGACAGAGGCAGAGACAGAGAGACAGACAGAGGCAGAGACAGACAGACAAACAGAGACAGAGACAGATAGAGACAGAGAAATACAGATAAACAGAGAAAGACAGCGACAGATTGAGGCAGAGACAGACAGAGAGCAGAGAGAGACAGACAGAGACAAACATAGACAAACAGAGACAGAGACAGACAGAGACAGACAAAGACAGACAGAGGCGCTAGGCAAAGACAGACAGACAGAGACAGATAGAGACAGACAGAGACAGACAAACAGAGACAGACAGACAAACAGAAACCCGACAGCGGCCTGCACAGTGTCCGATAACCTAATCAAGGGGCGGACAGGACAGGGACCGGACTGCACTGGTCAGTGTTTGGGCAAGTCCTGGTAAGTGGATAGTTGGCTGGTCTGCTGGCTGTATTTTCCCCAGCTCCGCCCTGTAAATCTTGGGGATTGTCTTCCACACCATTACCCCACTTTCCTCTCTCCATTTTCTCATCAACTTCACATCGTAAAGGAAAACCGTCCCCGACGCTACCGCCGCACGCATTACTCACGCTCGCGCGTGCGCGCATGCATGCCTACATATAATTATATTCTTATACATATACATACACATACACACATACGTGCACGCAAAAACTGCGCAAGCACACGTACGCACGTATGTTAGCATGCGCGCACGCACACATACACTTACACGCGTTCACATACACAGGTGCATGCGCTCATATTATTCATGCATGCACACACAAATGAACATTCTCTCTTTCTCCCTTCCTCTCTCTCTCTCTCTCTCTCTCTCTTCTCTCTTCTCTCTCTCTCTCTCTCTCTCTCTCTCTCTCTCTCTCTCTCTCTCTCTCTCCCTCCGACCCTCCCTCTCTGTGTTAACTGATTTTTCGGAGCGTTTTCTACTGATAACAAGTAGTATGCAATGTACATGTCTGTGCGTGTGGGTGCGTGCGCGCGCACGCGCGCGTGCGGCAGATGGAGAGAAATGTAACAATACGTGCAAGAGTGCGTTTCTTATGCATGCACTGAGGTAACCTATTTGAAAACATTCAAAAGAGAAGAGAGAGAAGAGAAAAAAAACACACCCACAACAACCGTTAACACAAAAGCAAAAACAAAAAAAACAAAACAAAACTCTAAAACAAAATTAAACAAAAGATAAAAGAGAACAAACACACACACACACACAAAAAACAACAAACATAGCAGAAGCATCCAATACTGACCTGTGGCGATGGATTAAGCAAACTGTTGTCGGCAGCTGACCCCTAGTCCTCTGGGACCCTAAAAGAAAAGAATAAAAAAAAAAAGAGAGAAAAGGCACGAATCAGTAAACAGAATGTAACAGAACATGAATAAAAGAAAATATACAGAAAGGAAAAATAAAATGAAAAAAAACAACAACTACCTAGAATGAAGAGCAAAAAAGGGAGGGAAAAATAAAGACAGACAGAAAACACAAAAGAACAGAGAGAGAGAGAGAGAGAGAGAGAGAGAGAGAGAGAGAGAGAGAGAGAGAGGGAGAGAGAGAGAGAGAGAGAGAGAGAGAGAGAGAAGAGAGAGAGAGAGGAGAGAGAGAGAGAGAGAGAGAGAGAGAGAGAGAGAGAGAGAGAGAGAGAGAGAGAGAGAGAGAGAGAGGAGAAAGAGAAGAGAGACAGACAGACAGGAGAGGAGACACAGAGAGGGGGAGAAAGAGAGGGGTAGAGAGGGGGAGAGAGAGAAGGGGAGAGAGGGGGAGAGAGAGAAGGGGAGAGAGGGGGGGAGAGAGAAGGGAAGGGAAGAGGAGAGAGAGAGAGGGGAGGGGGGGAAGAGAGAGAGAGAGGCTGACAAATAGATATACAGGCATATAGATCGGCAGCGAAAAACAGTGTCAGAGAAAGAAAAAGATGCAAATGTAGAGAAAGGAGACAGGTAGGCAGGAAAAGGAAACAGAGGAAAATTAATGAGAGAAAGCAAACGACCAAGAAAGCAGAGAGACAGAGACAGAGAGAGATACAGACAGACAATGACAGAGAGACGGACAAACATATAGACAGACAGAGACAGATACAGAGAGCATTAAATAATTATACATTCATGTATTCATTCAGCAGTACATAAATAAACACATACATACACACGTACATGCATACATACATACATAAATATATATATACACACACAGACACATAGACTCAGAGACACACAGACTGACAGACAGAGAGAGAGAGAGACAGACGCACATACACACAGGCACACAGACAGAAAGAGACAGAGATACAGAGAGAGATACAGACAGACCAGGTAGGAAAAAACAAAGACTTACAAAAGGACGCGACAGACACAGACAAAAAAAAAAAAAAAAAAGAAAATTAACAGACAGAAAACACATAAAAAAACGAACATATAAAGAATGAACGACTGCGGGGGGTGGGGAAAAAAACCCAACAAAACTACAACACTGACGAAAGAGAAGACATAGTTACGTACAGTACAGCAACACATGAACACATTATTAAGTCACACATTCACACACACACAGTAAGAACAACAGACAGACAGACAGACTGACAGACAGACAGACAGTTCAGCACAAGCCAAGAACAACAACAGAAAGGACAGAACGCCAGATACAGGCCAAGAGAAAAGCACAAAAAAACCACAAAACAAAAAACAAGCAGAGTTACCGAGAAACAAACCAGAGGAACACTAAATCGTGTACATACTTGGCACTGCAGTGATGTTTATGTACTTCTTGTTTCACCTCTCTAAATCCCATGTCTCAGCCTTACCCCCCACCCTCCCCCACTACTACCACCCCCAACCCCATCCCCATCACCCTTTCTACTGTACGGGGTAACGAGATAGCCTGGTGGTTACAGTGATAATGATCTCGTGATCTGCTGACCCGGGTTCAAATCTCGTTCAAGAGGATTGTTTTTTTCTCTGGAGTTAACATGAGCGCCGATTCCACTCTCCCCACAAAAGTCCTTCGGATGAGACTATAAACCGAGGTCCCGTGTGCGAACGCACGCAAAACTTCTTGCGCACACGATAAAACCCGTTCCGCTTTTTTGGAAGAGAAAGCCATTGTGTGCCGGTGGGAACGGATGAAAACATTTACAAAACGGCATACACATGGGGACTGGATGTAAAAAAAACGCAACCCGCACATGAGCGTTTATTCCATTATCCTCGAAATGAATGAATACATGAATGAGCGAATGAATGAACCAATGAATCGATAAATAAACAAATAAGTGATTCCCTTTTCTCTTAGTTCAACATGAATAGCTGGAAGTCTGTTATCTTGTTTTGTACTACTATCTTTATCAATAACAACGAAAAACGGTTGAAAACCCCCCCACCCCAAAACAAAAAAGACAACTCCCCCCCCCCCCCCCCCCCGCACACACACACGCGCGCACGCGCGCGCACCACACACCACACACACACACATTGAACTCAAAAGAAGAGGACACAAACTCTAAGCGAAAATGGACACAGGGAGAGTCTTCAAAGAAGATGATCCCTTCAAGAAACACCTCCATCCTTAAGGAGAAGGGTGATGGGGGGTATCGCAGCAGAGAAGGGAGGAGGAGAGAGAGGGAGAGAGAGAGGGAGAGAGAGAGAAGAGAGAGGAGAAAGAGAGAGAGAGAGAGAGAGAGAGAGAGACAGAGACAGAGACAGAGAGAGAGAGACAGAGAGAGAAGGGATGGATGGAGATATATTATTTGTTTGTTACCATTCCTTTAATTTCGAGGATACTGGAAAAAAACACTCATGTGGGTTTTTTTTCCATCAGTCCCCGTGCGTATGCAGTTTTGCAAATGATGTCATTCGTTCCCACCAGCACACAGTGGCCTACTCTTCCGAAAAGCGGAACGGGTTTTAACGTGCGCTCAAGATGTTCTGCGTGCGTTGAGAGACAGACAGAGAGACAGACAGACAGACAAATAGACAGACAGACAGGCAGACAGAGGGAAAGAGAGAGAGAGAGAGAGACAGAGACAGACAGAGAGAGACAGACAGACACACAGCCAGCCAAACAGCCAGACAGACACACAGCCAGAGTCAGACAGAGACAAACATAAGACACAGAGAGCATGGTTAAGTTAAGACATCAAGGGCCGGGTGGAGAAAGGGAAAAGGTAGCCTAGCTGTTCAAAAAGTTACAAGACAGACAGACAGACAGACAGACAGACCCCACCAGCTGCTCTGTCAGACCCCTGTCCAACTAAGTTTATTGGTTTAACGAGCACTGGAGAACACGAGCAAGATGGCCCTCTGGTTGAAAATGGTAGACAGGTGTTTATTTTGGACAGCGACTTCTCTCTGTGCCAAAGTCCTCGTTAAGCGGATCACTACTGGCTTTAACAAACTCACAGAGACGTGTTCACAGAACAGACACCATTGAGGACTAGTTTCTCTTCACGCCCCTTACCATAGGAGCCTAGCTTTCCGTTGTGTTGACGGTGAAGGAATTATCAGCGTTAAATATGTCTGGAAGAAAATGATAATATCAAAAGGCTGCAGGAGCCAGGGTAATAACAAAGGAATTAAGCTATGATTTGCGCATGGGGGGGAAAGTAAGAAAAGAAATACAGAGAAATAAAGCAAAGAGAGGAGGGGAGAAGAAAAGTTGCGAAGAAGAAGAAGAAGAGATGCAAAGAAGAAGAAGAAGAAGAAGATGATGATGATGATGACGATGATGATGATGATGGTGATGATGATAGCAATGATGGAAAGGCGATAGAGAGAGAAGAGAGAGAAGAGAGAGAGAGAGAGAGAGAGAGAAGAGAGAGAGAGAGAGAGAGAGAGGAAAGGAGAGAGAGAGAGAGAGAGAGAGAGAGAGAGAGATAGAAAGGTAGGTAGATAGATAGGCAGGTAGGTAGTAGAAATAGATAGATAGATAGATAAAGACAGAGACATAGACAGAGACAGAGAGACCGAGACAGACACAGATAGATAGAGACAGACAGAGCATTATAATAAAAAAATGAACGAGAAAAACAACCAACAACAACAACAACAACATAAAAGAAACCTTAAAAGAAAATCACAAAGAAGTAGCGTAGCACGGAACTTACATTATAAGCAACAACGCAATACGCAAGCGAGCGATGAAGGATGAAGGAAAAAACAAACTAGCAGCCAGGATTACATAATTATAGACACACAAGCAGAATAAATAAACAGAGATAGACAGAGCGAGAGAGAGAGAGAGGAGAGAGAGAGAGAGAGAGAGAGAGAGAGAGAGAGAGAGAGAGAGAAGAGAGAGAGAGAGAGAGAGAGACGTACGTCAGCCGGACAGCAGCAAAACAACTAAGTAGCAAAAAACAAAATAAAACAAAACAAATTCATCAATGATATTCTTTCCCATGTTTTCCACACTAGTGATGCTTAATAATAATTCTTTCCCCCACTGCCCAAAGTTTTGTCTTCCATGTCCTACTGCTGTTTGTCACCCTTTTACCTACTTCAGCATAAACAGCAGCAGAATGTGACACTCGGCCACATAATGAATCGCATTGCACCAAAAGTCAATGTTTTAGTTATTGACTTTATTAGTAATCTGCAATCAAAAGGCTATTCAGTCCACACACAAAACAGATTGAAAAATTGGACAATTCTATGAAAAATTCATTAAAAACTGAAATGATACACCACAGCACGTGACAAAATGAGAAATGGACAACATTTAACATCGTTCCAGGTGATCAAGAATGACGAAGGGCTTGGGTATTTTTTTTGAAAACAGGTTTAAAAGTAACAAAAAAGAAGAAGAAAACAAAAAATTATGCCTTGATATGTCATTACAAGGTAGAATAATGGCTATAGTTTTATAATCATTTTTTTAAAACAAAAATATCAAAATTAACAACCTAACCCTTGCCTGCATCAAAATGGCTCCTAGCAGAAAAGTGGATCAGGTGCTAAGCGGTTCATTTCGTGGTGGAGTGTCACCGGCTCTGTCTCTAAATATCCTCCACTGGTAACCTGACCAATGTCAAGAGAATCGGAACAACAATCAAAAGAAGAAGAAGAAAGTAACGTTAGGGGGATAAAAACTACAAAGCAGAAAATCTTGACAGAAGACAGAAGATGCCATTTTCTGGCATTCAAGAGAGAGAGAGAGACAGAGACAGAGACAGAGATACAGACAGAGACAGAGAGAGACAGAGAGAGAAGAGAGAGAACAGAGAGAGATAGAGAGAGAGACAGAGAGAGAACAACAGAGAGAAAGATAGAGAGACAGAGACAGAGACACATGACAACGGACACACAACAAAACACACACACACACACAACACACACACACACACACACACACACACACACACACACACACACACACACACACACACAACAAACACACATACACACAAACACACACACACACACACACACACACACAACAAACACACACACACACACACACACACAAACACACACACACACACACACAACAAACACACATACACACACACAAACACAGACACACACACAGACCACACAACACACAGAAACAAACACACAGAAAGAGGGGAAGAAGAAGAAGAGGGGAATGGAGCATCACAAACCAATGTTAAGAGGCCGGAGTATAAATCCAAAAGATAGTTCAAGAAAGAAAAGACAAAAAAAAAGACAAGACACAACCCTCCCTCCCCCTAACCCCCTTTCCCCCGCCCTCCTCCTACCCTTCAAAAAAACATAAAAGCAAACAAACACAAAAAACACCACACCCCCTCCTTCCCCCCCTTCCTCCCCCCCCCCCTCCCCCCCCCCCCCCCCCCCCCCCCCCCCCCCCCCCCCCAGAAAGTTACAAGACAGACAGACCACACCAGCTGCCCCGTCAGACCTCTGTTCAGTTAAGTCTATTAGTTTAACAAGCACTGCAGGAACACGAACAAGATCCACCCCCCCCGCCCTTCAACCCCCACCCCCATCCCCCCACCCCCCTCCACCCCCCACCACTCCCCCCTCCCTCGCCGTTGGTCAAGAGAGAGTGTTTATTTTTGGACAGTGACCTTTTTGTCTGCTCAAGTCAAGTTCCCCTCGTTAAAAGCAGCAGATCCCTGGCTTCAGAACTGGCAGCCAAGCACAGAGGCTTTCGACCGATCACCCGCTCTCTGAGGACACGTTTCGCACGTTTGTGTAAGAGCCAGGCAACATCAAAGTAAAAAGTATCGGTATTTAAGATAGTTGAAAAACCAAAGAGAGCAAAGACACAAACCACAACAAAACGAAAAGAAACGAAACGACACCAAACCAACCCGAACCAAACCGAATCGAACCAAATCAAACCAAACCAAAGAAAACCAAACCAAACCAAACCGATTCATACCAATCTAAACCAAAATGAACCAATCCAAACCGATTCAAACCAAGCCAAACCAAACCAAACCAAACTATCAAAACCAAACCAAACCGATTCAAACCAAAATCCAAACCAAACAAACCAAACCAAACCAAACCAGGCGTTTAACAAAGAAGGAGGAGGTACACAGATCAATCGTTAGAAGAAGAAGAAGAAGAAGAAGAAGAAAGAAGAATTGCGAAGAAGAAGAATTGCGAAGAAGAAGAATTGCGAAGAAGAAGAAGAAGAATTGCGAAGAAGAATGCGAAGAAGAAGAATTGCGAAGAAGAAGAATGCGAAGAAGAAGAAATTGCGAAGAAGAAGAAGAAGAATTGCGAAGAAGAAGATGCAGGAAGAAGAATGCGAAGAAGAAGAAGAAGAAGAAGAAGAAGCGAAGAAGAAGGAAGAAGAAAAGAAATGCGAAGAAGAATTGCGAAGAAGAATTGCGAAGAAGAAGAAGAAGAATTGCGAAGAAGAATTGCGAAGAAGAAGAAGAATTGCGAAGAAGAAGAAGAATTGCGAAAAAGAAGAAGAATTGTGAAGAAGAATTGCGAAGAAGAAGAATGGAAGAAGAAGAATGCGAAGAAGAAGAATGGAAGAAGAAGAAGAAGAAGAAGAAGAAGAAGGAAGAAGAAGAAGAAGAAACAATCACAGTAACAACAACAGCATAATAATGTGTGTGTAAGGGTCAGGGAAGGTAAAGCAGCGAGGGAGAGGAGATGGGCGCCGCCCTCAATATGCTGGCCCTAGAGAAGTGAGGTCTCTGACGCCTCGCTCCCCTACGACCTTATAGGTTATGGGACTCCTTTACCTTTACCTTAAGAAAAAAAAAGAAAGAAAGAAAGAACGAGAGCGATAGCGAGAGAGAGAGAGAGAGAGAGAGAGAGAGAGAGAGAGAGAGAGAGAGAGAGAGAGAGAGAGACAGATAGACAGACAGACAGACAGACAGGGACATTGAGACAGAGACAGACAGAAACAGACAGATAGAAACACATAGACAGACAGACAGTCATAGTAATAAGTGTTGGATTAATGTAGCAGGGATTGGGAAAAAAACCCATAATGATTCAATTTCAGCACTCTGTATGCACAGATAACTGCCAAACCGCATGTTATCCTACTCCGTGGTTGCTCATGATATCGAAACCAAAATCTGTTCACAAAACAACAGCCACAACAATAACAACAGCAACAATTATAGCAAGAACAGCAACGTAGTTCAGGAAAAACCCCCACACAAGTTCGTGAATCAACTTTACTCAACAGCGAAGAATAAACCAAAATAGAATAATGAAGGTAAAAGGATACCCATGCTTTGTTTATATGTTTTGATTGTTATGTGGGTGTACGTCTCCGATGTTTTATATCTATCTATCTATCTATCTATCTATCTATCTATCTATCTATCTATCTATCTATCTATCTATCTATCTATCTATCTATCTATCTATCTATCTATCTATCTATCTATCTATCTATCTATCTATCTATCTATCTATCTATCTATCCATCCATCCATCCATCCATCCATCCATCCATCCATCTCTCTCTCTATCTATTTATCTATCTATCTATCTATCTATCTATCTATCTATCTATCTATCTATCTATCTATCTATCTATCTATCTATCTATCTATCTATATCTATCTATTTATCTATCTATCTATCTATTTCTTTGTTAACAAGGGAATAGACCATCGTAATCTTGGCCAGTTCCATTTTCCTGATCTGGGAAGAAGGTCACGAACATTATAGCCAAAACAGTTTCCAGAGTTTTGGTTTTTCTGTTTATTTCTTCATCTGTAGAGGGGGCGTGTGTTGTGTGGGTAGGCAGAGAATGAAGCAATTGCGTCTGTTATTTCTGCTGAGTTGCTGCTGGTGATTTTTTTTTTTCGTTTTGCTATTGTCCGTTTGATTTTCTGCCTGCCTGTCTGTCTACTGCGCGTGTTAAGTTTGTCTGTCTGTCTGTCTCTCTCTATAACACACACACACACACACACACACAACACACACACACACACACACACACACACACACACACACACACAACACACACACAACACAAACACTTCTTCAAAAAGAATAACATAAAGAAAGAGAGAGGAGGGGAAAGAGAGAGAGAGAGAGAGAGAGAGAGAGAGAGAGAGAGAAGAGAGAGAGAGAGAGAGAGAGAGAGAGCGGGAAGAGAGAGAGAGAGAGAGAGAGAGAGAGAGAGGGAGATACAGACAGACAGACAGACAGACAGACAGGCAGACAGACAGACAGGCAGACAGACAGACAAGTCAAATCAAGTCAAAAAGACTTTAATCATCCCATGATGGGCAATTACAAACAGGCAGACAGAGAAAGAGAGAGAGAGAGGGGGGAGAGAGGGAATAGAGACACACGCATAGACAGATGCAGACACAGAGAGAAACACAGATGGAGAAACTCACTATTCAATAAAGCAACTAACTTTTAGCGGAAACAAAGGTTTAAAACAAACAAACCCAAAACAACAAACCCTCCAGTCTAAACACATCATCACATCAAAAACAAAAACAGAAAAAACAACCAACTCACAAAATAAAATATTTTTTAAAAAACCAAAAAAAACAAAAACCCAACCAACCACTACCAACAAAACTACACAAATCAAAAATAGACACACTCCTTCCTAATCTCCTTTGCTTTTTTTCGGCACTGACGGTGATGGCATTTTGCTGCTGCCCAAACCAGCAAGGGGCCACTACAGTTTCTGCCATGGCCTTGCAGCGACAGAAAGAATACCAGCCATTAACTTGGCACTGCATGAAACCTTACGTACACTACAAGACATGCTTCTTCGCTCCTGCCGATCGATACAGTAGAGGGGGACAGAGAGAGAGAGAGAGAGAGGGGGGGGGGAGAGAGAAGGGGAGGAGAGAGAGAGAGGGAGAGAGAGATGGAGGGAGAGAGAGGAGAGGAGAGAGGGAGAGAGGGAGAGAGAGAGGGGGAGAGAGAAGAGAGAGAGAGGGAGGGAGAGAGGAGGGAGGAGAGAGAAAGAGAGAGAGAGAGAAAGAGAGAGAGGGGGAGGGAGGAGAGAGAGAGGGAGAGAGGGAGACAGACAGACAGAGAGAGAGAGAGAGAAAGAGGGAGAGAGACAGACAGAGAGAGAGAGAGAGAGAAAGAGGGAGAGAGACAGACAGACAGACAGACAGAGAGAGAGACAGACAGGCAGACAGAGAGACAGACAGACAGGCAGACAGAGAGAGAGAGGAGAGAGAGAGAGAGAGAGAGAGAGAGAGAGAGAGAGAGAGAGAGAGAGGAGAGAGAGAGGAGAGAGAGAGAGAGACAGAGAGAGAGAGGAAGAGAGAGAGAGAGAGACAGAAAGACAGACAGACAGACAGAGAGCGCACACACACACGCGCACACACACACACACACACACACACAAATATCTTCCTGTGGAGATTTTCCCCAGGCAAGAAAATGGTGCGTCTTTTTTTTTTTTTTGGTTTGTGACTTAACTAGGAAGGGGAGGTTTTTATTTTTACTTCAAAAGCACTGGTTTTTGTTTTCTGTTTTTGTGTTGGTTCTGTTTACTTATCTACATTTAGTTAGTTAAGTTAGCTAGTTAGTCAAGCAGTCGGTGACTGACTGACTGACTGACTGACTGACTGACTGACTGAGTTACTTAGGCAGTTAGCTAGTTAGTTCGTTAGGTAGTTAGGCAGGTACGTAGATAGGTAGGTAGCTAGCTAGTTAGTTAGTTAGTTCGTTCGTTAGTTAGGTAGTTAGATAGGTAGCTAGTTAGTCAGTTAGTTAGTTAGGTAAGT
>CM054144.1:37446966-37481966 GCA_028751875.1 Rapana venosa
GAGAGAGAGAAGAGAGAGAGAGAGAGAGAGAGAGAGAGAGAGAGAGAGAGAGAGAACAAAGACAGACAGAAGAAACATACAGACACACAGACGGACGGAAAGATAGACGGACAGAGCAATTCAAACAGACACACACACACACACACACACACACACACACACACACATACACAAACACATACATACAATACAAACACAAACAAGATTACAAAATCGCATGTGCGTGCGTGCGTGCGCTCGCGCGCGTACATGCTTGCGTTTGTGAGACGCGGCAAAACAATGAGAAATAATGATGATGATTGCGAGGGGGGGTGATGAGACGATGATGGTATTTATTTATTTATTCTTTTATATCGAGGATAATGGAATAAGCACTCATGTGCTTTTTTTTACATCCAGTACCCGTGTGTACGCGGTTTTGTAAATTTTGTCATCCGTTTCCACCGGCACACAATGGCCTACTCTTCCGGAAAGCGGAACAGGATTTAACGTGTGCGCAATATGTTCTGCATGCGTTCGAACACGGGGCCTCGGTTTATAGTCTCATTCGAAGGAAGGTCAACAACAACAACAACAACACAAACAAAACAAGGGTAGTGAAGAAGATGATGGAGGAGTGTGTGTGTGGGGGGGGGGGGGGGGAGGGAAGGGAAGAGGGAGTTGGAGTTATGTAACTGAAGGGTGATGGGAGTAGAGGTGGGGGACAAAAAAAGGGAAAGGGGTTAGGAAGAGGATGCGGGGGTGGGGGTGGGGGGGAGGAGGGATTATGGAGGCATGTTTGAGTGCGAGGAAATCGATAAGCTAATTCGATTGCAAGGGAGTGACCTGGGAACTGGCCATAATAGATGCCCACACAGTTGGGCTCGCTTCAGCGCCAAGCGTTGTCAGTGTTCCACAGACTGGCTCAGGCCTTAACTGGCCCTGACAGCTGCAGGCTGGCTGGGTGGGTGGGTGTCTGGGTGGCTGGCTGGCTGGGTGGCTGGGTGGCTGGCTGGCTGGCTGGGTGTGTGCCTGTATGCTCCCCTCCTGGTGGTGTGTGGCAGCGGAGGGTTTTGTTTCTGTGTTTTTCGTTGTTTGTTGTTGTTGGGTGGGTATTTTGTTTGTTGTTTGGTTGGTTTTTTGGGTGTGTTTTTTGTTGTTGTTGTTGGGGGGGGGGGGGGGGGGGCGATGATTGTTTGCTCCATTATTGGTTTGTTTTGTTTGTGTTTGTGTTGTGTTATCTGTTTTTGTGAATGTCTGGAGTCAGATATATATATATATATATATATTTTTTTTTTTTTTGTGTGGGGGGGGGAGGGTGGTTGTAGTGTGTGGGGTGGTGTGAGGGTTTAGTGTGTGTGTGTGTGTGTGTGGTGGTTGGAATTTCTTGAGTCTTTTCTGGGGAGTGGGGGGTGGGGGAGTTGGTTAGTTCGGGTTTTGTTATGTTTGTTTCTGATTGCTGGTTGTCTTTTGTTTTTTTACTCCTCCCCCCCCCCCCTCCCATGAATTTTTTTGGGTTCCTATCGTTTTTCTTTCATCTTTCTTTCTTGTGAAATGTCCTTTCTGTTACCTTCATGCTTTTTCTTTTAGTGTTTCTTTCGTTTATTCTTGTCTTCCAATTGTCTCTTTTTGGGTGTCATACTCTGTGTCTTCTTTTGTTGACTTTTTCATGTGGTTTTTTCCAAGTTTATAACCTCTTTGTTATTTATCAACCGTTCCTGCTTCTGTTTCTTCTTCTTTTTTTAACTTCATCATCTTCTTCTTGTTCTGCTTGTCCATCTTTCTCTTTTTCTCCTTGTTCCATTTTGTTTTGTGGTTTTGTTGTTGTTGTTGTTGTTGTGTTGTTCTTCCTCTCCTCCTCTCTCTCCTCCTCTTCTACTATCCACCACCACTCCCACCACCACCACCACCCACCACCACCACCACACACCTACTACAACTACTACTACCACTACTACACCTACTACTACTACTACTACTACAATTACTACTACTACTACTACTACTACTACTACTACTACTACTACTACTACTACTACTACTACAACTACTACTACAACTACTGCTGCTGCTGCTGCTGCTACTACTACTACTTTTTTTCCAGTTTATGTCAGGCAGTATCAGCATCAAGTAGTAGCTGATGAAAGCTTGATCAATGATGAGAGATATATAGATATCAAGTATCCTACAGGTTCACTAGTGCCTGATATAATTATACCTTTCCATTCTTTTGGGGAACAATCTGCTTTGCTTTTTAAGTCATTTTGTATGCAATGAGTTTTTGCTGGACACTTTAAGGTGTGTTATCCCATTATTACCCTTGGTTAATTAGCTTACTCATCAGTAATGTTTAGCCTTGTTGTTTTTTGTTTGTTTCTTTTTTCTATTTTTAGATGATTCCTTCTTGTTGGTGGTGTTGCCATCGCTTGAACGTTTCAGTTCCTCTTTTTTTTCTGTTTTTCTTCTTCCTCTTTTTCGTTTCCTCTCCTCCTCCTCCTCCTCTCCTTTTTCTTCCTCCTCCCCCTTTTCTTCCTCCTCATTTCCGTCCTCATTTGTTCTTAAAGTGTTTGCTTTCCTTGCGACTTTTTATCTTTTTTTAAAAACCTTTTTTCTTTCATTTTTTTCTGTCTGTTGTATGTTAGTTGTTTCTTCTTGTTTTCTTGTTTTCTTTTGTTCTTCATTTTTCTGTCGTTCTTAGTTCTTCTTCTTCTTTTCTTCTTCTTCTTCTTTCTTCTTCTTCTTCTTCTTTCTTCGTCTTCTCTTCCTCTTCGTTTCTTCGTCTTCTTCGTATTTTCTGCTTTGTTTGTCCAGTTCTTTTCTTTCCTTTTTCTTCTTTTGTTCTCTTTTCGCATTTTTTGTCTTGTTGTTCTTTTCTTTTCTTTCATTTTGTGTAATAAAGCTTATTAGTTTTCGTTTATATATAGAAACAAGACCAGGTTTGAGAAGCCGAGTAAGAAAAGTAATGGAAAGAAAGGGAAGTGGATGAAAGTGGGGGAGGGGGGAGGAGGAAAAGAATGATCACTCACATACACACACACACATACATACATATGCACGCACACACACACATACACACACACATATCACTCTCTCTATCTCTCTCTCTCTCTTCTCTCTCTCTTATATATATATATATTATATATATATATATTATATAGAGAAGAGAGAGAGAAGAGAGAGAGAGAGGAGAAGAGAGATGAGAGAGAGAGAGAGAGAGAGAGAGAGAGAGGAGAGAGAGAGAGAGAGAGCAAGAGAGCGAGAGAGAAGACAGAACAGATAGACAGACAGAGGCAGAGAGACAGATAGACAGGCAGGCACACACACACACACACAGACAGACACAGAGGGACAAACGGACAATAAACACAGAAATAGACAGACTGCACCATAATACTTCCTGGTTAAACACTTTCTAACTTCTTATCTATCTTTTCATTTCATGTCAGCCATACCACTGTCTCCATAGCTAATCAACGTATACAAAACATTGCATCCCAACTACATCCCAACTTTGATCACTGTACTATCTGCAACTATCACTAACCCCTCCCCCCTCTCTCTCTCACTCTCTCCTCTCACCCTTTTACCTCCCACCCCCCTCTCTCTCTCTCTCTCTCTCTCTCAAAGAAATGAAAAGAACAGTACAGCATTGTGTTTTCCTCATTATATGCAAACACATCCTCTCTCTCTCTCTCCTCTCTCCTCTCTCTCTCTCTCTCTCTCCCCCCTCTACATCCTTCCTCTAACTCGATGCCTCACTATCTTCTGTTCTAACACTCTCTCTCACTCTTACTATCTTTCTCATTTCTGTCACTCTCTCTCTCTCTCATACTAATCATACTTCTCTCTCTCTCCCTCATCCTCTCTCTCCTCTCTCTGCACACATCTACTCCTCTCCCTCCCTCTCTCTCTCTCACTCTCTCTCTCACCTCTTTCTCCTCCCCCCCCTCTCTCTCTCTCTCTCTCTCTCTCAGTCTCTACTCTCTGCGTCTTCTCCTCTCTACTCCCTCTCTTCTCCTCACTCTCTCACTATCTCTTCTTCTCTCTCTCCTCTCTCTCTATCTCTGCCCCTGTCTCTCTCCCTCTCTCTCTCTCTCTCCCCTGTCCCCCTCTCTGACTCTCTCTCTCTCTCTCTCTCTCTCTCTCTCTCTCTCTTCTGGCAGGCAAAATAGTATAACATGATACCCCACCACCCTGTCCTTTCTTTCTCATTGCACTGTCTCTCTATGCCTGTCACCACGCACCTGCTGTGTATCTGTGTTCATCTATATCTATTTGTCTTTCTGACCGTCTCATTCTCTGACACAGAGAAAAAGAAAGAGAGAGAGAGAGAGAGAGAGAGAGAGAGGAGAGAGAGAGAGAGAGAGAGAGAGAGACTGAGAGAGATATATATAGGGAGGGAGTGAGAGAGAGAGAGAGAGAGAGAGAGATGAGAGAGGAGAGAGAGAGCGAGTGAGAGAGAGAGAAGAGAGTGAGCAGAGAGAGAGAGACGAGAGAGAGAATGTGTTGTATGTGGTGGTTTTATGTGTGTGTGTGTGTTGTGTGTGTGTGTGTGTGCGTGGCGTAGGCGTGCGTGAGTCTCTCTCTCTCTCTCTCTCTCTCTCTCTCTCTCTCTCTCTCTCTCTCTCTCTCCCCCTCTCTCTCTCTCTCTCTCTCTCTCTCTCTCAGGAGAGCTGGCTTAGATGGAAAATGTGACGATCTCTTTTTGCATTTCGTTTCCTTCACTTGCCTTTTTGCCTTGCCCACTGTATGTATTGTGGCCAAAGGCCAATGTACATTAAACCTGTTCAGAGTTCAGAGAGTTATAATAATAATAATAATAACAACAATAATAATAATAATAATAATAATAATAATAATAATAATAATAAAAATGGAACTTATATAGCGCTATATCTTGCAAAGACAAACAAAGCACATGCATTCAACCTAATCTTACACAGTCATACAACCAATACAAATAATCAATAGTCAAAAAAGATATTACAAATATGGTACGCTGCAGACCAAAATCTATAAAATAAAATTGAGGTCAGAGTTCTGTCTCTCTCTCCCTCTCTCCCCGTCTCTCTGTCTGTCTATCTGTGCCTTGTCTTGTGTCTCTGTTGTCTTCTGTCTCTGTTTTTGTCTTCTGTCTGTCTGTCTTGTCTGTTTTGTCTGTCTTGTCTGTCTGTCTGTCTGTCTCTCTCTCTCTCTCTCTCTCTCTCTCTCTCTCTCTCTCTCCTATCTCTCTGTCTGTCGTCTTGTCTGTCCTTGTCTTGTGCTCTGTTCTGTGTCTCTGTCTCTCTCTCTCTCTGTCTCTCTGTAAGTCCGTCTGTCTGCCTCTGCTTGTGTCTCTGTGTCTCTTGCTTCTGTCTGTCTGTCCTGTCTTCTCTGTCTTTCTGTCTGTCTGTCTGTGCCTCTGTCTTTATTCTCTGTGTCTCTGTCTGTCTCTCTCTTTTCTCTCTCTCTCTCCCTGTCTCCTCTCTCTGTCTGTCTGTGCCTCTGCCCTCTCTTCTCTGCTCTGTCTGTCTTCTGTCTTCTCTTCTCTGTCTCCTCCTCCCCTCTCTTTCT
Organism: Rapana venosa; assembly: GCA_028751875.1. Lineage (NCBI taxonomy): Eukaryota > Metazoa > Mollusca > Gastropoda > Neogastropoda > Muricidae > Rapana > Rapana venosa. Next base: position 37,452,499 of record CM054144.1, read on the forward strand.
CTCTCTCTCTCTCTCTCTCTCTCTCTCTCTCTCTCTCTCTTTTTTCTCTACTCTTTCTTAATGGTTTCGACTTTTGCCTTACATTTGTTATTTTCCGAATGGCAGGAACTTAAGACGCATCTAAATACCAACGACCCGGGTGACGCGCCGCTTAATAACCTGTATGAAGTTTAATAGACACCATCAGATTCCATCATTGTTCCTTTACTTCTCGGTGTGTCAGGCTTTCCATGTCTTGCCAGTATATAATTATGTCTTTGACTATCTGTCCGATTGTCTGTCCTTTTGTCTTGTCTGTCTCTCTATATGTTTGTCTGTGTATACGTATCTCTTTTATTATATGTCTCTGTCTCTCTTTCTGTCTGCCTCTTTCTGTCTCTCTCTACCCATCTCTCTCTCCATCTCTCTATCTCCCTCCCTCTCTCTCTCTCTTTCACTCACACACTACAAACACACACACACAAATACACACACACACAAACAATCATACACACCCACTCAAACACACAAACATTCTCACACATACACACACAAAACACGCACACACACACACTCGCACACACACACACACTCAAACATACACACACACATTAACACAGAGGCACACATAAAACACGCACACACACACACACACACACACACACACACACATTCCCCCCCCCCCCCCCACCACACACACATACGCACACATTTACTAACCCACTGCTTGTGCATGCACTACCATTAACCCTTTGCACGCTTGTTCCCAACTCGATGGTACCTTAACTTCACTCCACAACCACAGCAAACCTTTTAACCCTCTCTTGTCCAGATATTAGGTATATATATATATATATATATATATATATATATATATATATATATATATAATGTACGGAATTCATATAGCGCTGAATCTTGTAAAGCAACACACCAAAGCGCTCAGATGACTTTTGCTTTTTCTCAAGGATAATGGAATAAGCACTTATGTGCTTTTTTTTTACATCAAGTCCCCATGTGTATGCGGTTTTGTAAATTTTGTCATCTGTTCCCACCGGCTCACAATGGCCTACTCTTTCGAAAAGCGGAACAGGATTTAACGATGTGCGCAAGATGTTCTGCATGCGTTCGAACACGGGGGCCTCTGGTTTATAGGCTCATCCGAAGGACTTGGCGATGTTAGAACGGTAAAGGGAAGGGGGTCCTCTGCTTGGCTTTTGTGTTTGATTCTGTTGCATGTATCAAGTGTTGTGGGGGAAAACTCTGGCTATCATGCATAGGCTTCTCTCAGTTTCAGTCATGTCAGACAGATTTGTTTGGAGCGTAAGAATTCATTCTTCCCATTTTGTGGCTGGGAATCTCCATATTTGATTACCTCCCTCATAATTTGATTCTATCTGTGTTCAAAGAGTTAAAAAGAGAGAGAGTTGAAAGAGAGAGAGTGAAGAGAGAGAGGAGAGAGAGAGAGAGAGAGGAGAGAGAGAGAGAGAGAAGAAGAGAGAGAGGGGAGAGAGAGAGAGAGGGATAGAGAGAGATACAAAAAGAGAGAAAATCAGAGAGACAGAAACAGAGAGACAGAGAGAGAAAGTGTGTGCGTGTGTGTGTGAGAGAGAGTGATAGAGAGACAGGGGGGGGGGGGGGGGAGTGAGAGGGAGAGAGAGATAGAGAGAGAGACAGACAGACAGACAGACAGAAAGTCAGAGAGACACACAGAGAGAGAATATTGGCTATGATAGTAACAAACAAAATGCACACGTTGTTCAAGAACACACACACACACAAGCACACGCACACGCGCACACACACACACACACACACACACACACACACACACACACACACACACACAACACAACACACCACACAACACACAACCACAACACAACAATATAAAAATACACACCGACTGAACACACAAATCCTATCACTGTCACATCACTCAGCAAAAACCATTATTTTATTCCCTCAACTTTTTTTCTTTCTCCCAGTCCAACAACACGCCACGTTACTCAAGGAACCTTAACAGTATCGGCGCATTTTTTTCAATTTACCCACACTGCGCCTGTGTCGACATTCAGCCCACGGAAACTACCTAGGAAGATCCCCAAATCCCACAGCTGTCACAACTGGAGAACGTGCGAGGGATCTGCGCCCAATGCATAGGTCACGGGTATCATTCCCCCTTTCAGACCTCAGACTCTTTAAGCTGGCAATGCTCCAAAAAGTTTTCACGTGCATGCACTATGCAGCTTAGTGGAATGGTTCGGGGGGGGGGAGACTGTGTGGGACGGTTTCTGTGAATGTTGAAGAGGACTGGGTATTGATAGCATGAATTTGAATACAGACGGTAAGGAAATGGGTGGATTAAGGTGAAGAAGAATTCTGAAGTAGTAGTAAGAAGAAGAAGAAGAGGAAGAGGAGGAGGAAGAAGAAGAAGAGGAGGAAGAGGAATAGGAAGAAGGAGAAGAAGAAGAAGAAGAAGAAGAAGAAGAAGAAGAAGAAGAAGAAGAAGAAGAAGAAGAAGAAGAAGAAGAAGAAAGAAGAAGAAGAAGAAGAAGAAGAAGAAGAAGAAGAAGAAAGAAGAAGAAGAAGAAGAAGAAAAGAAGAGAAAGAAAGAGAGGAGGAAGAAGAGGAGAAGGAAGAAAGGAGAGAGAAGAGAGGAAGAAGAAGAAGAAGAAGAAGAAGAAGAAGAAGAAGAAGAAGAAGAAGAAGAAGAAGAAGAAAGGACTTAAAATAAATCTTCTTCTGAAAGCTTGAGCCTCTTACTGTACGAGGGTAATAATGCAGATATGCGCTTTTCTTAAAAAGTAAAGAATACGATATTGGAATGAGTATGACACTGAAGCTGCCGAGTAGCCAGCCCTAGAGAGCGATGATGCGTGTTTATCTCCCCCTTTCCTATTGCTACTTTATCCTATATATGCATATTATATCAAATTTTAACCAGTTTTATATTTGCAAGCATGTAGGACCAATCAACCAACCAACCAACTAACCAATTCACCAATACATTGCAGAGCGACAGACAGGAAGATTCAAACAGAGCCAATCAATTGTATACAGGGAACACAAATATAAAGCTTTCTCGCGCAAATATTTGAAAAGAAATCAAAACAATTTTTTAAAATGACATCACATCCTTAAAAAAGAAAACAAGCACAGAGAAAAGTAAAAACTGAAAATGAATTGGTAGATTACTCAGTAATAACTTAATATAAATAAAACTGGAAAATACAAAACAACACATGAAGATAACAGACAGAGATGGAGTACTAGAGATGAAGCACCGACAGACAAGCAGTCACCAAAAAACAACAACAAAGAAATCGCAGAATCAAAATAATTGGAGAGTATCTATCATCCATTTTTATAACCTTCCCCGGCACAAATCTGTCTGTTCATCCTTCTACCCAGCTATACCCCCCTTTTCCTCCCCCACCCCCACCCCTCACCCCTCTACTACCACCACCACAAAAATCTCAAACACAACTCTATTTAAAAAGATACTTTTCCCCCGAAAGAAAAAACCCAAAACAAAACAAAAACTCCAATTAAACTAAATCGCATTACTTTTTCTATCGCGACCAGAACCTCCCCTTTCTTCCCCCACCCCTCCCCCACCACCACCACCACCACTATCCTCTTTTTTATCGCATCCTCTTGATTCATTCTTGTCATCTATCTTCCAGCGCCATTCCCGGCACCAAAGAGGAATCAGGACCTTGTTTGCTTTCCAATCCGGCCAATTAGAGAAGCACTAGTCAGACAACTAGTTGAATTTTCAGCTGAGAGAAAGAGGAAAGGAAAGTTGATTGGATGGCAATTCGAAATTGAATCTCGAAGATGCGAACAGAAAGAAAGCAAAAAAACAAAATTGGGCAAGAAGAGTAGGAGATGAAGAGAGAGAAGAGAAGAGAGAGAGAGAGAGAGAGAGAGAGAGAGAAGAGAGAGGAGAGAGAGAGAGAGAGAGAGAGAGAGAGAGAGAGAAGAGAGAAGAGAGGAGAGAGAGAGAAGAGAGAGAGAGAGAGAGAGAGAAAGAGAGAGAAGAGAGAGAGAAGGAGAGAAGGAGAGAGAGGAGAGAGAGAAGAGAGAGAGAGAGAGAGAGAGAGAGTGAGAGAAATAGAGAGGAGGAGAGAAAGAGAGGAGAAGAGAAGAGAGAGAGCGAGAGAGAGAGAGAGAGAGAGACGAGAGGACAGAGAGAAGAGAGAAAAGAGAAGAGAGAGAAAGAAAGACAGAGAGAAAGAAAGAAAGACAGAGAGAGAGAGAGACAGAGACAGAGAGACAGAGACAGAGACAGACAGAGAGAGAGATCTTCGCCCCACCCATACTCAGATTCTTCTTCTTGCATCTTTCGAGTCAGAAGCCCACATAAAGCCTATCAATGTCAGGCCGCCCTGGAACCACCAGCCAGAGGCGGCCTGCGCTGCCGCCGGGTCACGTCTATGGTGTTCATTAGTGCCTGTTCTGAGCTAACGTACGCAGACTACAGCCTACTAAGGCCCTTACTGACGACAGTAACGGCTTCGTCGCGTAGCCAGAGTGAGTGAAACACCCACCCCCGGAGTGGTTACCACCACAGCGTCCTTCCAACGACCTTCTTCCGTGTACCTCCAAACCCCGAAGGCTGTGGCCCTAACTCACCTCAGGCACAGAAGATGGTGGATCGGTGGTCTAGAGGTAACGCGTCTGTCTAGAATGCGAAAAGTCCGGGTCGGGAGTGTGCGGTGGTTCGTATCCCGTTTGGGCCCCACACTTTTCCCACATCCATTAAACCATGAGTGGTGGTCTGGGCGCTAGTCTTTCGGATGAGACGATAAACCGAGGTCCCGTGTGTTACACAAAATTATTCAGCGCACGTAAAAGAACCCACGGCAACAAGAGAGTTGTCCCTGGCAAAATTCTTAGAAAAAAGCCACTCTGATAGGGAAACAAATATAGTTGCAGACCAAAAAAAAAGAAAAAAAGGGTGGCGCTGCTTTTGTGGCGACGCGCTCTCCCCGGGGGGGAGCAGCCCGAATTTCACGCAGAGAAATCTCGTGATTTAAAGTGGTATAAATGAAATAAATAAATAAATGAATGAAGTACATAGAATGAAAAATCGAAACCGATCACAATGAGACCGGAGTAACCAGAGACAGAATGTGAGACAAATTTCTTTCGTTACATAATGCTCGATGGTGATGAACATCATGTCATGCTGCTGCTATGGAAATGCATGCGCTTTGAGATTATTTGACAAGGCTGTACTCGACACTTCTTATCATAATATAATTATCCCGGTGTCAACCAGGCCCGAGAGATACAGACACCTGCAGTATTGGTAAGACAATTTGACCAACACTTTCAAAATTGCATCCGTAAAGCAGATAATCCTCGACAGTGTGGTCCAAGTTTGTTTTTTTCCCCAAGAAACCCATAACAAACTCACTCTGGGCAGGAAAATGCCAAGTCGGAGCTTGATACCCCCCCAAAAATCCTTAAGATTCTTACGAGATTCGAGCCCGAAGCCCTTCCAGGCAGGAGTAACCCACAGGGAGCTATAACCACGGCGCCATGATGGCTGGTTCTTCTTCCCTCATCCCTGTCCCTCCCCACACACACACACACACACAAGCACTGGCCAAAAAGTTGGCACTAAGACGATTGAGGGACTTGTTGGCTCTGGCATCCACCGACGGTTGGCATCGAGTGGTCGGCCACCTGGCAGGCAGACTTCAAGCCCGAGTAGAATAGGAAGCCATTGATTATCAGGTGACAGGAATAGATGACAACCGGATCGAAGATGGAAGGAAGGAAGGAAGGAAGGTGTGGGGGTGGAGAATAATTATCAGCGGAGTAACCCCCTCAAAAAATAGAAACTGAGATATTGAAATAAAGGAGAGGAGAGAAAGAGAGGGGGGGGGGGGGGGGAGAGAGAGAGAGGAGAGAGAGAGAGAGAGAGAGAGAGAGAGAGAGAGACAGACAGACAGACAGACAGGCAGACAGACAGACAGGCAGAGATATAGAGACAGAGAGAGAGAGACAGACCGAGACAGAGATAGAGAGAGAGACATAGACAGACAGACACATGCACAGATATAAACTCATAGAAACGCAGAAATAGTAAACAAAGAGAGAGAAAGAGAGAGTGAGAGAGAAAGAGAGAGAGAGAGAGAGAGAGAGAGAGAGAGGAGAGGAGAGAGAGAGAGGAGAGCGATGAGAGAGAGAGAGAGAGAGAGAAAGAGAGACAGAAAGACAGACAGGGAGACAGAGACAGAAAGAAGACAGACAGGCAAACAGACAGATACAGACAGACAGAGATCCAGACAGAGAGACAGAGACAGACAAGAAACAAAGACAGAAACAGACAGACAAAGCCATAATTTACACAGATAGTAATGGAGACAGAAAACCCGAAAGAGCCAAAGATTAGAATTGACAAGAGACATGTAATCCGATCATATAAACCTATCAGCACCACATTTAGGCACCAGAAAGACTGGGAAACTCGTTTTGCTCCACAATTCCAACCATCTGAAAAGGTCTACGCAAGCCGAGCAGGTTATATCAAGTACAGCAAAGAAAGGGAAAAATACCCAGGTGACTAAAAGAGATCCGTTGCAAGCAAATCATGAAGATAATGACAGATAACGGAGGTATTTTGCAAGGGATTCATGAAGATAATGACAGATAACGGAGATAACTTGCAAGGGAATCATGAAGACAATGACAGATAGCAGAGATAACTAATTTGAAAGTGAAACTAATTTGAAAGCGATTCATAAAGATGATAACAGGTAACAAAGATCAATCGCAAGGGAATCATGAAGATAATGGCAGATAACGAAGATAATTTGCAAACTGAATCACGAAGATATTGACAGATAACAGAGATAATTTGCAAGTGAATCATACACACAATGCCTTATAACAGAGAGATAATTTGCAAGTGAATCATGAAGATAATGACAGCTAACGGAGATCAATTGCAAGTGAATCATGAAGATAATGACAGATAACGGAGATCAATTGCAAGTGAATCATGAAGATAATGACAGATAACGGAGATCAATTGCAAGGTACTGATGAAGATAATAACAGATAATTTAGATCAATAATTGCAAGCGAATCATTAAAAAAAAAACATATAACCAATATCATTTGAAAGTGATTCCTGAAGATAATGACACATAACGGAGATAATTAATTTTGCAAGCGGATCATAAAGATCATGACAGATACCAGAGTTAATTTGCAAGTAAATCATGAAGATAATATCAGATCACAGCCATAATTTGCAAAATAAATCATGAAGACAATGAGAGATAATAATCATAATAATTTTTCTCACAGTATAAACAAACAAACAAACAAAACTGTCTCAAAGAAAATTGTGTCACGTTTCAAGACAAATATCACCACCAACATTATACCTTGTCCCCCCCCCCAACTACACAACATACAAAAAAACCACCCCCACACACAACGCACGCAGCACAACCCTAATTTGCTAGGGTAAGACGTCCCAGGAGAGGCTCCCCAGAAAAGGTGTTTTTATTTAAAGTTGATCAAATGTGATTTATGTGAAAGTTATTACACGTTTTCAGTTTTTCATCAGTAAAACAAAATGTTAAATTTTGTTTAAAAAAAAATTCAGTGCAAACGTGAGAATTGATGAATTCATTAAAAAAATTTTTGGGTTTCCCCCAAACAAAAGCTGTGATGGGGTGAAGTGGGGACCTTGTGCGTAACCTCGGGTGTGTATGTGTGTGTGTGTGTCCGGGACCCCCTTTCCCTTTGTATCCTGCATCATTGCTGTTGGACTGTTAAGCTGGGCGATGCCTGCAAAACAATCTCAATTTTTTTATATATTGCCTATTGGCCTGGGCCCTGATCACAGTAACCTAAGGTTTTTGGTGCCCTTTTCTTCCCGGGCCCTACCACCCGATACAGCAAATGCCCAAATGTCCTTTTTCCACGGGCACCAAACCCCATGTCCACTGGCCATAGGGAAAAGCACCCCCCCTGTGTTGCCATCCCAGCCCCCCACCCAGCGCTAGTTGATGACCATCTCCCCCGCCTGACCGGTCGATCTCTCCCTCCAGTTCACCCCCCCTTTTTTCCCCCCAAACCCAACCCTCCAATCTGCAATCCCCCCTCCCCCCATCGTCCCTCTCCCCCCCCCTTCCGATCCCCTTGTCCCACCCCCCTCCTCACCCCTCCAGGCCTCATCCCCTGAAAAGGGTGTTCCCCCCCCTCCCCCTCACCTCCAGGGGGTTTACCACCCCCCCCTTTTCCCTGACCCCTCCCTGCCCCAAAACCCCTCCCTTAAACAAAAAGTTCCTGAATCTCCCACACCCCCCCTTTTCCCCTTACCAACCTAAAACCGCCCCATTTCCTACCCCCCCTCCCCCAGTCCGACCCTTCCCTAAACGCCAACACTCCCCTTCATCAAAGTGACCCCTTAACCGAAAACCACCAAACCTTACACTCTCATGGAGATGTCTAACTTTGCTACAGTAACCATGCTCTACAGTCAACCACCGCTGAAAAACCTCACCATCCCCAAACATGCAGAGCAAAATACATACACTTAAAGCTAAAACTTTCAAACAAACAAAGAAAACAAAACACCCAAAACATCATTGATCAGAGCCAGAATGAAAATCCATGAGAATATAAAAAGCAGTTTCAAACCAAATCATAAAATCAAGACAGCCACAAAACCAGCAAACCCACTGAAAAAAACGCAAACAAACCCAGTCATTCAAAGCAGTCAAAACAATGTCAAAAAAAGCCCAAGACACAATACGACTTCTCTGCTGCCAACAGTCGCATCATTCAGGACACAGACAGACAATGAAACCAGGCCCCTACAGAACTGTCCCCACAAACAGAAAAAATAGTGAGATGTTTCAAAAGTTTTGAATTTCTTTCGACAATGCAACAATTCACCTCGCCACTGCAGAAAAACCCACTGACACAATGTAAACAAATCAACTTTACTGTCCACACAGCAAACAAGACCCCATTCTTGTGACAATTACAACTTCTCACTCTTACTCCCCTTGACTAACAATCAACGTAACAAAAACCCCTTCTTGCCCAACCCCCCACCCTATTATTCACACTCCACGACCATCTCAATACCAGACACACAAACAGCCCAAGTCCCCGTCCCACAAAGCCCCCCCCCGCCTACCCCCTTAATGCTCTGAAGCAGAAATCGCCACCCAATATAAAAAACACTCTTTTGGGGGTGACCTGTGTTGGTGCAATTGGACAAAACAAAATGCCAAACACAGCCACCCGGTCTGTAACCTGTCAGTCCCCTGGCCTGACTGTCGACCCCCCTGTGTCATGGTATTGTCTCCCCCCCCCCTTTCCCCCCTCATCAGACGTGTGGTATTCCACGTAGGGATCAAAAACTGCTACACGGGTCCTTTTTTTCAGAGATTGGGTCAGGTGATCGATGCTCAGAGAGTGTTTCCCCGGGCCGCACACATGCCTCTTCATCCTTCCTCCCTTGGGACGCCCCCGCTCGAGAGCTGCTTCACGATCGACACCAATCTGGAACTCCCTGCATTCGGGAAAAGGGGTTCCCCAAATCGACAACCCCCCCTTTCCACCCAAGCGGGTGCCCCAAAAAAAGTTTCCGTGAACCTACTCCAACTACAGAGGATTTGATGTCTTTCCCAAACCTTTTGGCCCTTGGGTAACTGTCACCCGGGGGATGCCATCTCCGCCACGTACTAAACCACGTCCCTTCCCGCCAGCTATGTGGACGCGGGAAAGGGGAACCAAAGTTTGGGACCTACCCTCCATACAGAAAACCCCCAACTCCAGTGTTCCAGCCCCCCGTCCTTTCCACCTCTCCTGTGACGACTAGACTTTCACTTCCCCCCCAGACCCCCCCAGGATCCTATTTCCCTGAGTTCACTGGGTCGCAGCCTGAAGGCCCCCAGTATCAAAACGGGAAAAAATTTATGGGTCTGTTAATGGAACTGCCCCCAACCCCTAGATTATTGAAGCATGTAATATAAGGGTCTATGAGTGTGTGTATGTTTGAGTTGAAAGCTTGGTATGCCTGTGTGGGGGGGGGGGGGGGGGGGGGGGGGGGGGGGGGGGGGGGGGGGGGGGGGGGGGGCGGGGAGTGTGCCGCAATGTGCAGGGTGAATGCATACTTGTTTCACATGATAATATATAGGGAATCACGTTTTCTATAATTACCTAGTAAGTTTTATATATGTAATTTTTTCCTTTGATATTGTGATTTTCCTTTACATGGTTTTTCCCCCTTCCCCCCTCCCCATTTTCCAATATTGTGTTTTTCAATACAGAGCTTCCCCTATGATGATATTTTCAGTATGGCCGTCAAGTTTCTCCCTCTATACCTCAGTAATTGATATTTTCTTTTTTTAAAAACCCCTCTTTCGACTCTTTACCTGTCTCTCTGTCAAACCTCTGACTTTTCCCCCTCTCTCTCAGGAATGATATTGGGTCACTGCAGTATACTTTAAAAGGGTTTAACAGTGAAATCGTTTTTGCTAAATTTTATAAGCGATTATAAAATTTGTATATTGATAGAGACTTTTGAGCAATAACAGTTTTTTAACTGTACGAAAAAGGAATGGGGTTATTATTCCAACCCAAAAGTTATTTTAAAAACCTTAATTTTTTTCCATTTGATCTTTTTTTCTTTTCTTTTTTTTTTTTTTTTTTTCTTTCCTGTAATAAAAATTTTTTTTGTTAAGCTTTATGGGATTTTGCATTCATTGTAACATAAAAATTCTCAATTGGTGTGTAGTTAACATTTATTTTTTTAATTAGTTTTTTTTGTTACAGAGAAATTATTGAAGATCATACCTGTATATCTTAGTGATTTTTATTTTAAAATTACGTTTTTTGGGGGTTTTTTTGGGGTTTTTTTTTTTTTATATTCGTATATTTTTATTTTGTTTGTTTTTTCATTGTGCGTTTGCTCTTTTAAAACCCTAAAAATTCTAAACAGCCTATTAACCGCATTTCCCCCTCACCCCATGTCCTTCCCTCGCAATCCCCATAAAACATGGTCTTACGAGAGGTTTCCCTCACATAAAAAATGAAACCCAATAAAAAAAATGACTTTGCTAGCATACTATTTAATGTGGGAAGGGTTTTTCTTTTTTGGCTTTGCTGAATCCCGCCTTTCTTAAAATAAAACTGATGCAGACATGCCATTCCAGGATACCAAATTTCGCCAAGATCCCTAAAAAACCAAAAACTACAGGCCTTTAAATTTTTCGCACTTCATTATGTGTAAAAAGGCTAACAATTTTGATGTGTTGTATCGAATCGTTTTGGGGTAAAATCAAATTAAAAAGTAGTCCCTTTTGATGGGATTCAAAATAAATCCGTCGAAACACAAATTTGGGGTTTGATAGATTAATTCTCTAATGGATGAAGTTGCATTTTAAAAACGGGAAAAACTATTATTCTTGGAGTTTTTTAACATAGACTTACTCAAACCTAAACCAAAATGGAATCACAACATATGAGTTGGGCTGGAACAATAAAAAAAAAAACCCCACACTTTTAACAGTAACTCAGTAATTTTAAATTGATTATATACACAATGAAAAAACAGAATAGCTGAAGTATGTCCCCGTATGTGGTGAGCAAACAAAAACCTGTCTGTTTCTTGGTTTTAAGCGTCGATAAAAATTCCCTAAAGTTGGGCATAAAACTATATATTCCCGACGATTAAAAACTTCGTGGGATAATTTTTTTTCGGACCTGTAAACTACCATTAAACGAGGATCCCAAATCAAGACCCCGATAAAGCTGCTAAATTTTGGGGTTAACATATTTTCTCAGTTATGACAAACATGTCCTTTATAAAAAAAAGAGTTAAAAAAAAAAACCAAACCCCATGGTAAAAAAAAGACATAAAATTGAGTAAATTTAAAAAACCCCCTGAAAACCCAGGGTACACAGAAAATTCAGGCCCAAAAAGGGAATAAAGTGAATTCCATTAAACGCAGATCAAAGCGTAATTACTTTCAAAAAGTTGTTAATTCCCACTGTGACTCCCCCAGTTTTGGAAACCATCAATACATTATGTAATAAACATGTTTCAAAAAGAACAGTTCATTAAAGAATATAAAATGTAAATTTAAACGCCATTTTAAAAATGTAGCAAAAAAAAGTTTAAATGTGACAAGTAAAGCGAAATGATTTCATTCCTACAACAAAATATTAACTCAAAAATATTAATTTTTCCATTTAATCTCCAGCCAATGAAAACCCTTTTGGTATTGAAAGCAAAAAAAATGAAAAAACGAATTCTAGAACCGTGATTAGCAATTTAGATGCTCGGATATAAACTCGCTAGTCTTTTGTTGAAACACAACTTTCTTACAATTGGTATTGAGAAAAATTTTTTTCCTCTCAATTTTAAAAAAGGAAAAAGTTATCCCTGTCCATAAATTGGTGACTGCTTTCTCCTTAAATTACACCCCTTTTAAAATTCTCTTGTACTATCTAAACCATTGAAAAACACATAAAAAAATCCCTAAATTCTTACTTTTGAAAAAAAATCTATTGCCGAGGATCAATCGGGGTTTTCAAAAAAAATATTCCTGCAATGTCAAACTCAGCTCACTGACAGTCCCCTACACAATATAAAGACAATAATTTTACGGGCCCCCCTTTTTTGTTGTTTAAAAAAGCATTTGATGTGATAAACCCACTCTTTGTTTTTGCTTAAATTAAATTGTAAAACGCCACCTAAAATTATCCATACTAGAATTTTTGCCCAATAGGCAGCGCTTGTATCTGTAAAAAACCCAAGCTCAGAATATACCCATTAGCATGGGGTACCACAAGGCTCGTATTGGACCACTTTGTTTTGTTATGAAATGATTTACCCTGTTTTATTAAATGTAACTGTAAAAGTTTGTGACATACCACCTCTTTTGTAGTGATTCAGACCCCAGCGATTAACTAGAAACTTCAAAAGTATTGACAGATGTTTTTTGGGTCAATTAAACCACATGTCCTTAAATGCAAAAAAAACAAAATGTATGTACGTATCAGCAAGACGAAAAGGAAAAAAAATGAATGATAGGTTTCAACCTCTGTTGTTGGAAAACGGAATAGTTAAGATTTGATCAATAAAATATTAGGTGTTACCATTGACAAAAATATGATTTGGAGATAAATAATGCACTAGGTAAACGCCTAGCTCACAGGCACTTAAATTTTAAAAATAAAACATTTTTAAAATAATCATTCTCGAAAATATTTTTTGCGGTACATTTTCCAATCTTGCCATGGTCAACTATTTGGGCCCGCAGTGGAAGGAATTAAAATTCATTATCGCTTATATAAAAGGCGAAAAAATTGTATTGTTAAAAGAAGCACCCTGAAAATTTAGGATTATAAGCAAATGAATGCCCCGCATTTCAAACCGACTTTATTCATAAAGCTGTGTTAATGCAAAAGTTTTTAAAACAAAATCACCTCCCAAGTTACCAAAGCTTTAAAAATTTAAACCCAAAACATAGACAAAAACCTTTGCTAACTTTTCCAAGCCCCAGAAAAAACCCTTAAAAACGAGCCTCTTGTTTCAGGCAGGCCCTATGGAAAAAAACTCCCCCCAAATTTGAAATGTTTAAAAGCAAAAATCAGTATAAAACACATCAAAAAAGTATTTCATGATAAAAGTACAGAACACGACTTGTAATTTAAAGAGGTGTTTTAAATGTACTGACGTTATTTTTTGCTTTTAAAATAAATTGCCCCAAGCTTTAAAAACCCAAAAATTTTATAATTTGGGGAAAACAAAGCTTTAATAATTTTTTTTTTTTTAAATTTTGTTACTTTATTGCGTGTTTGTTGTGAAGGGGTTTTTGGTTTTTTTTTTTCTTGCTTTTCCCTTTTTTTTTTTGAATACACAAAATTCTACTAAATTTTTTTTTCACGTTAGTTTTTTGGTTTTTGACAATACAATTGTTAAGCTGACGTTTGATGGGGGGAAACCCTTGCCGAATTTATTCCTTTTATCGAAGGGTTAACGTTGCCTGCCTCAAACCAAGAAGCACAATACAGTGTGTATATGACCCCGGGAAAGGGGGAAAAGGATGTCTTTGTTTTTTTTCTTTGCTCTGATCCAAAATGTTGGTTTTTCTTTTTTTTCTTTAAAATATGAGTATATTTGTGGTAAAGGGGGTTGGGTGAGGGGTGTATGTGTATGTGTATGTAAGTTTTAAATGTAATAGTTTTCCTTTTTATACCCTTAATTTTGGTTTTTTTGTTGTTGTTATTGTTGGTGTGGTGGGGGGGGATTTTTGGTTTTTTTTGCCCCTTTTTTTGTTTTGGGTTTTTTGGGTGGTTTTTTTGGGGAGGGGGAGGGATTTTTGGGCCCCTTTTTTTCGTTTTTGTTAGTTCTATATTGGTTTTCATTTGTCTTGGCTGTTTTCTTGTCCTATGTTAGTTTTGCGCTGTTGTTGTTGTGTATGTATATTTGTGTTTTTTTTGATTGTTTATTTCCTTGTTGTGGTTGTCCTTGTTGATCATCCTTTTGTTGTTGTTTTATTCAGTTGTTTGTATGGTTAAGGTTTGTGGTACAGTGTGTGTGAGAGGGGGGGGAGGGAAGCAGTTGGTGGGTTTTTTTTTTTTTTTTTATTTTGTTTTGCTTTTTTGTTTGTTTTGGTTTTGGGTTTTTTTTGTTGTTTTTGTTTGTGTTATGAGGGGATTTTTTTTTTAAGATTTTTGAAATTTTTTGATTGTATGGTCTTTTTTTTTGGGTTTTTTGTTTTATTTTAATTCCAATTTGCATTGTTATTGGTTTTTTTGTTTGATTTGTATAGTTTCCATAGATTAGGTGTTTTTTTTATTCATGTTTCATTAAAATTATCTTTTTTTTTTCGCCCCTTTTTTTTTTTTCTTTTGATAATGGCTTTATGAAAAAAGCAAAAGCATGCTTATTCAATGTACCCTCTGAAAATAAAAATTTGACTTTGACTTTGACTTTGACTTTGACCAAAAGCGCACACACACTCACGCAACGCACACACACGTACACACACTCCCTCACACACACACACCACACATCACAAACACAAAACAACACACTCACACACACACCCAACACACACCACACAACACACACACACCCCACAAAAACACACCCCACACCACACCAAAAATCACACACAAAAAAAAACAGGGAAAACACACACTCCTCCTCCTCCTCCCCCTCCTCCTCCTCCCTTTTATTCCCTCCTTCCCTTCCTTCCTTGTTGTTTTTTTTGTTTTTGCTGATCCATTTTTCCAGCCCTTTTTCCAGTGCGCAATTTTTGGGGCGAAATTGTTGCTCCTCCAACAGAGACCCGTTTGAAAGAAAGGGCCACCAAGCAAAATTTTCATGACTGGGGGAACCAGGAAGAAGGAAAGAAAGTTTATTGGATGGCAATTGAAAGGAAATCTTTTAACGCGAACGTGTAGTGGGATAAAATTTTTTGTTTAAAAAACGAAAAAAAAAAAGAAAAACCTCGTGAGGGAGGGGAAAATAGAAGTAAAAGAGAAGAATTTTAAAAAGTGAAAACATTATATTCAAGAATGAAAAAGAACAAATGGAAAAAGAAGTGTGGGAGGGGGGGCAGAGAGAGAAAAAGAGAGAAAAGAGGAGAGAGAGAGAGAAGAGAGAGAGAGAGAGAGAAGGAGAGAGGGAGAGAGAGAGGGGGGAAGGGAGGGGAAAAAGAGAGGAAAAAAGAGAGAGGCAAGTAAAAGAATTAAAAGAAGGAAAATTTGAAAAATAAAAGGAGAGAGCATGTTGAGAGTGAGAAAAAAAAAAAAAACCCGAACTTTTAATGTGATGAAAGGGAAAAAGGTAAAGTTTTGGGATTTTCCCAAGCTAATGGAAAGGGGTAATTTTTTGTTCTTAGGTTTTAAGAGTAGGGTAAAAGAGGGAAAAAAAAACAAAATAAACAAAAAAACCCCCAACACATTCACCCCACAGCACGCACGCATTTCACCCCCCCAACCCCCCCCCCCCCCCTCCTTTTTCTTTCCTCCTTTTTCTCTTTTCCTCGCTTCCTGTTCTCCCAATCATTTTTCTCCCATTAAAAAAACCCCCAAACCTTTTCAAAAAAATAGGCCTTCCCCAAGACAACTTCCAAAATTCCTTCATAAACCTCCCCCCTCCCTTCCCCCCCCCCCCCTCCTTTCCCCGCCCCCTCCTTTTACAAATCCAAAAGTCCCGGTTTTCCCCCACTTTTAAGTTTGTTTTGTTGGGTACCAATTCTTTCCGCCCTTTCCGGCCAAAAACCCCCGGAAAAATGGTTTGGGGCCCCCAACAAACTTTTAAAAAGGCCACCCAAGCAAAAATTTCTTTCTCAAAAAAGGGGGGACATTTTAGGGTTAAAATGAAAATTTTCGCGAATGGTGGATGGGGGGAAAAAAGAAAATGTTTTTTTAAAAGAAAAAAAAAAGATGAAAAACTCAGGAGGGGAGGGAAAAAATAAAGTAAAAGAGAAAAAAAAAGTGAAAACATTGCATATTCAAAATGAAAATGGCAAAAGGAAAGAAAAAAGAGAGAGAGGCATATAAAAAAAACTAAACAGAGAGGCACACGTTTGACAAAAAATACCACACGCATGATGCACGCACGACGATGCTCGCATCCCCGCACACACAACACACAAAAACACACACACACACCCTTTGAGCTGTGATGAAGGAAAACAGGTGAAGTTTTAGGGGTCTTTCCTCCAGCTAAGGAATTTGGGTACATTTGTCCGCTTCCACTAGTGTTCTATCCTCCATTGCATTTTAGTTGGCTATTCCCTACCCTGAGGGAAAAACAAAAACATATGCAAAATAAACTCCACACCCCTTCACACACAGCAGACGCATTCTCTATCTCCTCTCCATTATTATATATTCTCTTTTCTCTTTTTCTTTCTCTCCTCTCTCTCCCCTCTCTCTCTCTCCTTTCTCTCTCTCTCTCCTGTATCTACCCCAAAAATAATTATTCTCAAGGTAAAAAAAAAAAACCCACAACTTTTTTCAAAGAAATAGTGTCCGTTCCAAGACAATATCACAATTTCCCTTCATAAAAACCCCGCACCCTTTTCCCCGCCACACAAAAACAACCAAAAACACACACCACACCCCACACACCAAAACACGCCGCGTGCCACACTCACTCAAACACTGCATACACACACACAAACAACGTGCACGCGCGGGTCCCTCTTTCCCCCTTTCCCCAATTTTTTTTTTTTGTTTTGTTTTGTGATCCATTTTTTCCAGCCTTTTTCCAGGCGCAATTTGGGGCAAAAAATGTTGGCTCTCTCCAACAGAGACCTGTTTGAAAGAAGGACCAGCCAAAACAAATTGCATGACTGGGTGAACCGGAAGAGAGGAAGAGCAAGTTGATTGGATGGCAAATTGAAAGTGAAATCTTGAACGCCCAAAGTGTAGGTGGAGAGAAAAAGAAAATTAAAAAAACAAAAAAACGAAAAAAAACCTCAGTGATGGGGGAAAATTTGAAGTGAAAAGAAAAAAAAAGGTGAAAACATGCTATTCAATGAAAAATGAGCAAATGAAAAAAAAATGAGGGCACAGGGTGAGGGGGGTGTGTGTGTGGGGGGGGGGGGGGAGGGGGGCAGAGATGAGAAAAAGAGGGAGAGGGGCAAAAAAGGAGACAGAGACAGACAGAGAAGACAAAAAAGATCGACAGAGAAAAAAAGAGACAGAAGGCACACAGAGAGAGAGAAGAGAGAGGGGAAGGAGAGAGAGAGAAGGGGAGAGAGAGAAAAGGGGAAGGAGAGAGAAAACAGACAGACAGAAAACAGACAGACGAAACAAGGAAAAGAGCAGAGAATGACAGAGGAGAGAGCTGACAAAAACAGAGCAGAGTAGAGTTTAAAAATTAGAAAAATGTACTCAAGTATACTTGCACATGCCCGATTTTTTCCCCCCCCCCCCTCCCCCAAACACTAACACAAAAACACACACACGGACACACCAACACACACAACACACACACCACACCACACACACACAAACCACACACCCCACACCAAACACACACACCACACAAAAACCCCCACACACCACCACAAGCAAAACAAATATCCAAAAAATACCCAGTACCCCATTAAGATGATAATGATTTTGTAATAACTCATTTTTCTCTGCGAGATGAAAAAAATGGGAAGAAAGTGTGGTACTTTTCCGAAGACAGCAAATCTTTCCTCTTCATATGTGCCTACTCTGTCAAACGATACATTTAGCATAACCGAAGACAGAAGGAGGGGGAAAAACCCTATCATTATTTCTATAAACTTCCAAACTGAAAGTCTTTAACAGATTTCAACTTGTTTTAAAATGTTTTTCCTTCAACGTTTTAATCTCAAATAGAAAATTTTACGAAAGGGGAGAACCCCGGTATTGTTCAGATAATAATTATCTTATATATGCTGAAAATGGCATGTGCGAGATGCACCCAAACAAAACACACACCACCAACCCCCCCCCACCCCACCCCCCACCCCAACCATTCATCTCTCTTCCCTCTCTCCCTCGCCCCTTATCTTCATCTACTATTATCGATCTATCTATCGATTACTTACATACCTAACCAATCTTCTATTTTTTTCTATCTATTATCTATCTATTATCTATCTATCTATCTATCTATTATCTATCTATCCCATCACTATCTTCCTATCCTTCTACCTTTTTCCCTTTTTTATCAGCAGAAAAAATTCCAAGTTTTTAAAAAAATATGTTTTGGGCAATAATTATTAATCACGTTCCAAAAACGACTGTCATGATCAAAATCCACACACCGCCCCATCCCCCTTTCCACTTTTTCCCCCCCTTTTCTCCCTCCCTCTCTCCCCTCCCCCTCCTCCCCCTCCCCCTCCCCCCCCTCTCCTCCCCCTCCCATTTCCCCCTTCGCTGTCCTTTATTCCATCCTCCATCCACCATCCCGAGCGTGCAATTTGGCCCCCCGATGAACAAGAGGAATGTCTGGGGTCCTCTAGCATAACCTGTTTGAAAAAAGGCCGCCCAAACAAAAAAAGTTTGATCGGAAGCAGGGTAGAGAGGAAAAGCAAGTTTTATTGGTGGCAAATTGAAAGTGAACTTTAACACGAAAGTTGTTTGGGGGGGGTGGGGGTGGGGGGTGGGGAAAAAAACAAACTACAACAAAAGCCTGGAGGTAGGGAAGTAGGAAAGCGAGTTATCGGACATGGAGGGGTTAAAGGGGGCTAGGGTTTGGGGGGGTGGGGGTAGAGAGAGGGGGGGGGGGAGAGAAGGTGGGGAGAGAGAGAGAGAGAGGAGAGGGGAGAGAGAGGAGAGAAGAGAGAGGGGAGAGAGAGAATTGAGAGAGGTGGGAGGAGGAGAGAGTAGGAGAGAGAGAGTGAAGAGAGAGGAGAAGGGGGAGAAGAGAGTGACACAGAGAGATGACAGAGGGGGAGAGCGTTAGTGTTGTGGGTGTGTGTGGGGGGTGTGTATTTGTGTTTTATGTGGTATGTGTGTATGAGTGTGAGAGAGAGAGAAGGAGAGTGCGTTTATGTGTGGGTGGGTGTGTGTGTGTATGTGTGTTTGGGTGTGTGTGTGCGTGTGTATGTGCTTTTCGTGTGATGCGTGTGGGGTGTGGTGGTGTGTTTTAGTGTGTAGTGTGGTATGGGGAGAGGGATAGTGCGTGCTGTGTGTGCTGAATGCATGCTTATCACACACTCAAACAAACCACACACATATACACACACTCTACTCCTTCCGCGCACATACACACAACACACACGTACACACACACCAAACACACTCTCACTCACCAATAACCCCCACATGCATAAACACGCAACTATCTACCCCAAATACCAGCAGACTCACCCACACTTTTCTCACTTGACTTTCAGCTTTGGGAAAGGATCCAGGGGGAAATTCGGAAAAAGCGTAAGTTTCCCCGAAAAATACAGAAAATTCAGTAAAATTTTTGTTCACTCTCAGACAATCGCCCCCATCAAGAAAGAAAGAAAGAAAGAAAAAAGAAAGAAAAAAAAAAGAAAGGAAAAAAAGAAAGGAAGAAGGCAAAAAAAAGAAGACAGAAAGAAAAGAAAAACAGAAAACAAGCAAAAAAAGCAAAGATAGAAAGCAAGAAAGAAAAATAGATAGAAAGACAGAAAAAAGAAAGGGAAAAAGGGAAAAAGGAACAAAAAAAGAAAAAAGAAAAAGACAGAAAGAAAAAAAGAAAAGAAAAAAAAAAGATAGAAAAAAAGAAAAAAGAAAGAAAACAACAAAAAAGAAAAAAAAGAAAAAAAGAAAGAAAAAGAAAAAAAATAGAAAGATAAAAGAGAGAAAGAAAGAAAGAAAGAAAAAAAAGAAAGATAGAAACAAGCAAAAAGATAGATAGAAAAAAAGAAAGATAGACAGAAAGAAAGAAAAAAGAAAGGATAGAAATATAGAAAGAAAAAAGAAAAAAAAGAAAAAAGAAAAGTTTGCTAACTTTCCAAGACCAGAAATAACCTATATAAATCGAGCCTCTTGTATTCAGGCAGTGACCTATGGAATAAACTCCCCCAAATTTGAAATGTTTTAAAAGAAAAAAATCAGTATAAAAACACATCTAAAAAGATATTTCATGAATAAAAGTACAGAACACGACTTGTAACTTAAGAGAGTGATTTAAGTGTCACTGACGTTATTCTTGTCTTTAAAAAATCAGATGTGACCAAGTTTCATATTCATATAGAGTACATGTGTAAACATTGATCTATATATGGGTTGATATGATATCAACCCCAGCAACGCTTTGAATCGATGTGTGTGTGTGTGTGTGTTTTGTGTACAAGTGTGTGTGTACAAGTGTGTGAGTGCGTGTGTGTTGTGTAATTGGTTCGGTTTTGGTTTTTTACTTTCTTGCTGTTTTGGCCTTTTTATGTTCTTTTGTATTACACATAAATATGCTGATCTATTTAGTTTTGTCACTGTTAGTTTTCTGGTTCATTGTACTAGATGAGCTAAATTGTTATTGCTGACGTTAGTACTGCTGGGTGGATTTACATTGCCTGAATTTATTCTTTGATCGAAGATTAACGTTGCTCTGCCTCAAACCAAGAAGCACATATACATGTGTGTATATGACCCGGGGAAAGGGAGGAAATGGATGTCTTTGTTATACTTATCTTTGCTCTGAATCCAATAGCTGTTGGTTATTCTTGTTTTTCTTATATATGAGTATATTATGTGGTAAAGGGGATATGGGTGAGGATGTGTATGGTATGTGTATGTAAGTGTTTAAATGATACATCAGTTTTCTCTGTTTATATCCATTAATTTTGGTTGTTGTTGTTGTTGTTATTGTTGGTAGTGGTGGGGGTGGGATTCTGGTTTATTTTGCCTTTTGTTTGTTTTGGGTTTAGGGTGGTTTTCTTGGGGGGGGGAGGGAGATATTTGGACTCTTTTTTCTCGTCTTTGTTAGTTCTATATTGTTCTTCATTTGTCTTGGCTGTTATTCTTGTCCTATGTTAGTTATTGTCGCTGTTGTTGTTGTGTATGTATATTTGTGTTTGTTTGATTGTTTATTTCCTTGTTGTGGTTGTCCTTGTTGATTCATCCTTTTGTTGTTGTTTTATTCAGTTGTTTGTATGGTTGAAGGTTTGTGTGTACATGTGTGTGTGAGAGGGGGCGGAGGGAAGCAGTTGGTGTGGTTTTTTTTATATTTTTATTCTGTTTTGTCTTCTTTGTTTGTTTTGGTTTGGTTTTTTATTGTTGCTTGTTTGTTTGTGTTATGACGGTATTTTTTTTTTCAAGATTTTTGAATTATTTGAATTGTATGGTCTCATATTTTTCTGGGTTTTTTGTTTTATTTTAATTCCACATATGCATATGTTATTGGTTTTTTTGTTTGATTTGTATAGTTTACCATAGATTAGGTGTTTTTTTTATTCTATGTCTGCATATACATTATCTTTTTTTTCTCGCTTTTTTTTTCTTTCTTTAGATAGATGGCTTGATGAAAAAAAGCAAATGCACTGCTTATTCAATGTACCATCTGAAAATAAAAGTTTGACTTTGACTTTGACTTTGACTTTGACGCACGCGCACACACACTCACGCACGCACACACACGTACACACACTCACTCACACACACACACACACACACTCACAAACACAAACACACACACACATCACACACACACACCAACACACACACACACACACACACACACACACACACACACACACACACACACACACCAAAACATACACACACAAACAAAACACAGGAAACACACACCCTCCTCCTCCTCCCTCCTCCCTCCTCCCCCCTTCTTTATTCCTCTCCCATTCCCCTTCCTTCCTCTGTTGTTTTTTTTCGTTTTTGCTGATCCATTCTTTCCAGCCTTCTTCCAGTGCGCAATTTGGCGCGAAATGTGTTGGCTCTCTCCAACAGAGACCTGTTTGAAAGAAGGACCAGCCAAGCAAATTGTCATGACTGGGTGAAGCCAGGAAGAGAGGAAGAGCAAGTTGATTGGATGGCAAATTGAAAGTGAAATCTTGAACGCGAACGTGTAGATGGAGATAAATTTGTTGTTTAAAAAACGAAAAAAAAGAGAAAAACCTCAGTGAGGGGAGGGAAAGTAGAAGTGAAAAGAGAAGAATTTTTAAAAAGTGAAAACATTGCATATTCAAGAATGAAAATGAACAAATGGAAAGAGAAGTGGGGAGGGGGGGCAGAGAGAGAAAAGAGAGAGAGAAAGAGAGAGAGAGAGAGAGGAGAGGAGAGGAGAGAGAAGAGAGATGAGAGAAGAGAGAGAGAGAGAGAAGGAAAAGGGAGAAAAAGAGAGAAAAAAAGAGAGAGGCATCAGTAAAAGAATCTAAACAGAGAGGCACACAGTTTGACACAAAACATACACACGCACGCAAGCACGCACGCACGCATGCTCGCTCGCACGCACGCACGCACGCACACACACACACACACACACACACACACACGCACACTTTGAGCATGTGTATGAAAGAAAACAGGTAAAGTTTTAGGGATCTTTCCTCACAGCTAATGGAATTGGTGCTACATATTTCGTCCGCTTCTACTACGTGTTTGCCATCCTCCATTGCATTGTAGTCTGGCTATATCACCCACCTTGAGGGAAAAAACAAACACATATTCAAAATAAACTCCAGCACACACATTCACCCACACGCACGCACGCATTCTCTATCTCTCTCTCCATATCTCTCTCTCTCTCTCTCTCTCTCTCTTCTCTCTCTCTCTCTCTCTCTCTCTCCTCTCTCTCGCTCTCCTGTATCTACCACAATCATAATTATTCTCACAGGTTAAAAAGACACCCACAACTTTCTCAAAGAAAATAGTGTCACGTTCCAAGACAACTATCACAATTACCATTCATAAACCTCGCACCCCCTCCCTGCCACACACACAAACACACAGAGACACACACATGCGCGTGCGCGCACGCACACACTCACTCATACACATGCACACACACACGTGCGCTCGAGTCCCTCTTCCTCCCTTCCTCACTTTTAAGGTTTGTTTTGTTTTGCTGATCCATTCTTTCCAGCCTTCTTCCAGTGCGCAATTTGGCGCGAAATGTGTTGGCTCTCTCCAACAGAGACCTGTTTGAAAGAAGGACCAGCCAAGCAAATTGTCATGACTGGGCGAACCAAGGAAGAGAGGAAGAGCAAGTTGATTGGATGGCAAATTGAAAGTGAAATCTTGAACGCGAACGTGTGGATGGAGAGAAAAAGAAATGTTTTTTTTTAAAACGTAAAAAAAGATGAAAAACCTCAGTGAGGGGAGGGAAAGTAGAAGTGAAAAGAGAAAAAAAAAGTGAAAACATTGCATATTCAAGAATGAAAATGAGCAAATGGAAAGAGAAAAGAGAGAGAGAGCATCAGTAAAAGAAAACTAAACAGAGAGGCACACAGTTTGACACAAAACATACACACACGCATGCATGCACGCACGCACGCATGCTCGCATGCACGCGCACACACACACACACACACACACACACACACACACACTTTGAGCATGTGTATGAAGGAAAACAGGTGAAGTTTTAGGGATCTTTCCTCACAGCTAATGGAATTGGTGCTACATATTTCGTCCGCTTCCACTACGTGTTTGCTATCCTCCATTGCATTGTAGTCTGGCTATATCACCTACCCTGAGGGGAAAACACAAATACATATGCAAAATAAACTCCAGCACACACATTCACACACACGCACGCACGCATTCTCTATCTCTCTCTCCATATATATATATATCTCTCTCTTTCTCTTTCTCTTTCTCTCTCTCTCTCTCTCTCTCTCTCTCTCTCTCTCTCTCTCTCTCATCTCTCCTGTATCTACCACAATCATAATTATTCTCACAGGTTAAAAAAACAAAACCCACAACTTTTCTCAAAGAAAATAGTGTCACGTTCCAAGACAACTATCACAATTACCATTCATAAACCTCGCACCCTTTCCCTGCCACACAAAACACACACAAAACACACACAACACACACACACACACACAAACACGCGGCGTGCACACACTCACTCAAACCACATGCATACACACACACAAACACACGTGCACGCGCGGGTCCCTCTTCCTCCCTTCCTCAATTTTTTGTTTTGTTTTGTTTTGCTGATCCATTCTTTCCAGCCTTCTTCCAGTGCGCAATTTGGCGCGAAATGTGTTGGCTCTCTCCAACAGAGACCTGTTTGAAAGAAGGACCAGCCAAGCAAATTGTCATGACTGGGTGAAGCCAAGAAGAGAGGAAGAGCAAGTTGATTGGATGGCAAATGAAGTGAAATCTTAACGCCAACGTGTAGGTGGAGTAGAAGTAAAGAAAAAAAAAAAAACAAAACAAAAAACGAAAAAAAACCTCAGTGATAGGGGGGGAAAGTAGAGTGAAAAGAGAAAAAAAGGTGAAAACATGCATATTCAATGAAGAAAAATGAGCAAATGAAAAAAAAAAATGAGGAGGCACATGCAGGGGATGAGGTGGTGTGTGTGGTGGGGGGGGGGGAGGAGGAGTGCAGAGATAGAGAAACAGAGGCAGAGGGCAAACAGAGAGACAGAGACAGACAGAGAAGACAAAACGATCGACAGAGAAACAAAGAGACAGAAGGACATGCAGAGAGAAGAGAAGAGAGAGAGAGAGAGGAGAAGAGAGATCAAAGAAGAGAAGTGACGGAGGAGACGAGGGGGAAAAGAGATGGTACAGACAAGACAACAGACACATACAGAGCGAGCAGAGAATGACACCAGACGGAGGACTGACAGACACAGAGACAGAGATAGATTTAAACGTTAGAAACATGTCATGCAAGTATACTTGCACATGCACAGATTTTCCCCCCTACATCCACACCACCCACCACACACACAACACACACACACACATACACACACACACACACACACACACACACACACACAACACACACACACACACACACACACACACACACACAAGCAAATCAAGTATCCATAAATATACCCAGCTACCCCATCTATGCATGCATAATGATGTTCTGTAATAACTCATTTACTCTGCGAGATGAAAAATGGGAAGAAAGTGTGTGTACGTATCTCAGAAGAACAGCAACATCATTTCCATCTTCATATGTGCCTACTCTGTCAAACAGATACATTTAGCATAACCGAATGACAGAAGGAGGGGGAAAAACCCTATCATTATGTTCTATCAAATCTTCCATAACTGACAAGTCTTTAACAGATTTCAACATTGTTTTAAGATGTATTTCCTTCAACAGTTTTAATCTCAAATAGAAATTTGTACGAGGTGAGAACCCTGGTATTGTTCAGATAATAATTATCTTGATATATGCTGCAAACATGTGCACATGTGCGAGCATGCACACACACATATACACACACCACCAACCCACCCCCCACCCCACCCTCCACCCCACACACACATTGCATCTCTCTCTCCATCTCTCCCTCGCTCCCTCTATCTATCTATCTATCTATCTATCGATCTATCTATCGATCTACTTACATACCTAACCAATCTATCTATCTATTTATCTATCTATCTATCTATCTATCTATCTATCTATCTATCTATCTATCTATCTATCTATCTCCATCACTATCTCTCCTATCCTTCCTACCTTTCTTCCCTCTTTTTATCAGCAAAAACATTCCAAGTTTTAAAAAATATGTTTTCGGTCAAATAATTATTACATCACGTTCCAAAACGACTGTCATGATCAAAATCCCACACACCGCCACATCCTCCCTTTCCACTTTTCCCCACACTTTTCTCCCTCCCTCTCTCCCCTCCTCCTCCTCCTCCTCCTCCTCCTCCCCCTCTCCTCCTCCTCCCATCTTCCCTCTTCAGCTGATCCATTCTATTCCATCCTCCATCCATCCATCCAGAGCGTGCAATTTGGCCCCGCGATGAACACAGAGAATGTGCTGGCTCCTCTAGCCTATAGACCTGTTTGAAAGAAGGACCAGCCAAGCAAAAATTGTCTTGACTGCGAGAAGCAGGGTAGAGAGGAAGAGCAAGTTGATTGGATGGCAAATTGAAAGTGAATCTTGAACACGAAAGTTGTTTGGGGTGGGGTGGGGGGTGGGGGGTGGGAAGAAAACAAACTACAACAACAAGCACTGGAGGTAGAGGATAGTAGGAAAGCGAGTTATCGGACATGGAGGTGTTAAAGGGGCTAGGTGGTGGGTGGGGTAGAGAGAGGGAGGGAGGAGAGAAGGTGGGAGAGAGAGAGAGAGAGAGAGAGAGAGAGAGAGAGAGAGAGAGAGAGAGAGAGAGAGATTAGAGAGAGTGTGTGAGGAAGAGAGTGAGAGAGAAGAGAGTGAGAGAGAGAGAGAGAGTGAGAGGAGAGTGACACAGAGAGAGTGACAGAGAGAGAGAGCGTTAGTGTGTGTGGGTGTTTGTGGAGGTGTGTTATTTGTGTTTGATGTGTGTATGTGTGTATGAGTGTGAGAGAGAGAGAAGGAGAGTGCGTTTATGTGTGTGTGTGTGTGTGTGTGTGTGATGTGTGTGTGTTGTGTGTGTGTGTGCGTGTGTATGTGCTTGCGTGTGTATGCGTGTGTGTGTGTGTGGGTATTGATGTGTGTATGTGTGTGTATGAGAGAGAGGGTAGTGCGTGCATGTGTGTGCATGAATGCATGCTTATCACACACTCAAACAAACACACACACATATACACACACTCATACTCTCTCTCGCGCCACATACACACACACACACACGTACACACACACACACACACACACTCTCAATCACACACATACACCCACACATGCAAAACACGCAACTATCTACCCAACTACCAGCAGACTCACCCACACTTTACTCACTCGACTTTACAGCTTTGGAATGGATCCAGGGAAATTCAGGAAATGCTGTAAGTATCCCAGAAGAATAGCAGAAAATATCAGTAATCATTTTCGTCTACACTCTCAGACACATACAGCCACCATCAAGAAAGAAAAAGAAAGAAAGAAAAGAAAGAAAAAGAAAAAGAAGGAAAGAAAGAAGAAACAGAAAGAAAGAAAGAAAAGAAAAGAAAGAAGAAAGAAAAGAAAAAGATAGAAAGACAGAAAGAAGAAAGAACAAGAAAGAAAGAAAAGAAAGAAAAATAGAAAGACAGAAGCAAGAAAGATAGAAGAAAGAAAGAAAGAAAGAAGAAAGAAAGAAAGAAAGAAAGAAAAAGAAAGAAAGAAAGAAAGAAAGAAAGAAAAAAGAAAAAAAAGAAACGATAGACAAGATAGAAAGAAAGAAAGAAAAAGATAAAAAGAAAGAAAGAAAAGAAAAGAAAGAAAAGATAGAAAGAAAAGAAAGAAGAAAGATAGAAAATAGAATAAAGAAGAAAAGATAGAAAGAAAGAAAGAAAAGATAGAAAGATAGAAAGAAAAGAAAAGAAAAAAGAGAAGAAAGAAAGAGAAGACAGAAAGAAAGAAAGAAAGAAAAAATAAAAGAAAGAAGGGAGGAAGGAAAGAAAAGATAGAAAGACAGAAAGAAAGAAAACGATAGAAAGATAGAAATAAAGAAAAAAAAGAAAGAAAGAAAAAAAAAAAAAGAAGAGTAGAAAGAAAAGAAAAGAAGAAAGAAAAGAAAGAAAAGAAAAAAGAACAGAAAAGATAGAAAGAAAAGACAGAAAGAAAGATAGGAAGAAAGAAAGAAAGAAAAGCAAAAACCCAGCCTTGCTCTCTCATCATGGTGTATCGATCCAACCATAACCGCCTGTCTGTTTCATAGTATTTTAGGATCATTTATTCCACAAACTTGTTCTTGTAAACAAACCCCCACCTCCCTTCCCCCACTCCCTCCTGAAACACTTTTGGTGGTACGACAAAGCCACAATCTCGAAAGTTAACCCCATCTCCCTCAGCAACAACCCCCCCCCCACCCCCCACCCCCCCCCCCCCCCACCCCCACCACCCTCGAACACTATTAGCGATTTATCAAAGTGACGGATCAGATCTACACTGATAAAACACTAAGCTGTAGATCGGTTGGTTAGAAGTACTTTTGATAAAACAATTCTGTGAGGAAACATGATCTACATAGAATAATAAAACAAAAAAAAATCAGAGGGTATGGGGGGGGGGGGGGGGGAGAGGAGAGGACGTGTCAGATAACGACAGTTGGAGATGAGAGTAGGGTAAGGGGTGGGGGTGAGGGGTAGTTTAGGGGGTGGCAGACGAAATGAGAAGGTTACTGAATGACATCCGGAACAGACAGAATGACAGACAGACAGAAAGGACAGAAAGACAGACAGAAAGAAAGACAGACAGAAGGAAAGAAGGAAAGACCCGACAGAAAGACAGACAGCAGGACAGACAGACAGACAGTAGGACAACAACAGACAATGGGACAGACAAACAGACAGAAAGACAGACAGAAAGAAGGACAGACAGACAGAAAGACAGACAGACACAAGGACAGAAAGACAGACAGAAAGACAGACAGAAGGACAGAAGAAAGACAGGACAGACAGAAAGACAGACAGCAAAGACAAACAAACAAACAGACAGACAAACGCAAAGACAGACAGGCAGGCAGACAGACAAACAGGTACAGAGATACGGCAACATCCCCAGCCATATAAAATCAGTGCCAGCGTCACAGACTCGCGGTGGCGGCGGAAAAGAGATAGGGAACAGACTCATCCATCACTCCTTGTTGTTGTCGTCCTCCTCCTCCCAGTCTCCTTACACCTACCTAGCCTACTAGCTCCCTCTCTCTCTCTCTTCTCCCCCCCCCCCCCCCCCCCCCCTTGCCTGTGTGTCCAGCCTTGGCTAGCACCTTGTACAGGCAATCTCCTTGGAAATTACATCAGGTCCTATTAACGCCGTCACGAGGTGACTCCTTGCCACTACCCCCCTCCCGAAGAAACCCTCACCACCCCGTCCCCACCCCCACAACCAACCTCATCCCATACACCAAACCTTTCTCCTCGTCTCTCCTTCCTTCCTCTCCTGACC
>CM054144.1:37486966-37494466 GCA_028751875.1 Rapana venosa
TCTGTCGGCGCCTGCTAAAGGCCAGGGGACCATAAAACCATGTACCCTTCCTCTCTCTGAAAACCTGGGTCGCAGCTGCTTTTAGCTCATAAAGGCTGCGACATCGCCTGAACGCGCGAGAGACGAAAGTCACACACTATAATGGTTGACAGTTAAGAGGTGTGAATGGTTAGTGGTCTATAATTATACTAACGGCCTAAAGACGCTACTGGTTTTCTTTGTCGGTTGTGTTGTTGTTGGTTTGGGTGTTAGTTTTTGTTTTTTTGATGTGGTGGTTTAGTGGGTTAGAGAGTGGTCAGGCACGTGACTTGGTGGTGATCTAAGGGCGAATGTACTAGGTTCGAGTCGATTTCAAGTTGTGTGTTCAATGAGAATACTTTTTTGCCCCCCGGAGTTAAGATTTGTTTCAACTCCGTTCGAATGTAGGTCCTTTGGATGAAACTTGTATGAATGATGAATCAAAAGCAGGCACAATTTCTTGCATCCATTTAAAAAAAACCCATTATAATACAAAACAATCAAAACGTCCCCAAAAACCAAAACCAAACAAACACACAAACACCCCCCACCCCCAATATACCATTTCCATCTTTCGTAGAGGAGCACACCAATGATTGCTGGTGACATGGCTAAAACAAATATGCCCAGCATGCAATCTGAGACCTAGAGACAGATGGGTTTTGCTAGCTTCAATTTCTGAAAACACGCTTCTTACAATGTATGTGCCACATTCCAGTGAAATTTCAGAGAGATCTCTACAAGTGAAATCAAGGCAAAGCAACATTTGTGTCTATGAGTTCCTTATTGTAAAGGTAAGGTAAAGGAGTCCCATAACCTATAAGGTCGTAGGGGAGCGAGGCGTCAGAGACCTCACTTCTCTAGGGCCAGCATATTGAGGGCGGCGCCCATCTCCTCTCCCTCGCTGCTTTACCTTCCCTGACCTAAAGAGGGCAGGTACCCATTTACAGCTGGGGGAACTGGGGGAACTGTACTGAAGCCAAGGCGCGCAAACGGTCACCCATCCAACTGGTAACCACGCTCGACACTGCTTAACTTGGCTGGGGGAAAGCGAGTGCTCCGACCACTGAGCTATCCCGTCCTTATTGTACTCTATGGTAAAAAACAACAACAAGAAAAGGACGTACATTCCTCTTTGTATCTATGAGTTCCTCATTGTACTTAATAGTGAATAACCAAACAGAGATACATATCCTCTTTATTTTAGGCGATGTTGATACACCTTTTAAACATTCTCATGCACGAGGACTATAAATGCTGGCACATTTTGAACTTTGGTATCTAAGATGAATGAATACACTGAAAAGAACCAAAACACACCTGGCCACAACGGTTTTTGAAGTTCACAAAAGCAGAAGAATAAGCTCTCAGATGTGATGACATTATTTTGTGTGGTACAAAGGATGCTGTTGTAAAAATCTGTAAAAATCTGTCAACACAGTCAAAGCTTACAAACGAACACAAATAAATGAAACCGTCCTGATATGGTTTTTATATGTGACTAAGTAGTTTCCTTCCCTGTTTTTTTGTTATATGATGGTCCTTTTTCTAGTTGTTTTCCAGACAGTCCTGCAGCAATCAAACATATCATATTTGGTACACAGACTCTGCATCACTATATTTATACTCTTAATAACAGAGCGAGAGAAAAAGGAAACAGTCGCGCCTTTAGTCTTCATGTGGGATTGTTTTAGAACATAAGGTGTACATTTAGACAGCGTATACTGTATATCCAGCAGTTGTTTACTGCATGACTATTTCTAGAATGTTCTCCCTATGCAAATGGTAAGATCTAGGTGCAGTTTAATTATTGATAGTAGACACCACTTGACGTGTATATTTGTTCCAAATTGCTGTCTGTCGTTGCTGAGTTTGTTTGGTTTTTTTATCTCTTTTTTTTCTTGTTGACTTTCTTTTGTTGTTGTTGTTGTTGTTGGGTGTTTTTGTTTCTTTCCTTCTGCTTTCTCGTTTTCTTTTACTGTTTTCTTCTATCCGTTGTTTGTTTGGGTTTTTTTTCTCTAAAATTTTTGCATTGATTTCTTCTTTCTTATTTCCAGTTTTGTCATTGCTTGTTCTGTCTCTGTCTGTCTGTCTGTCTCTCTCTGTGTCTCACACACACACACAGAAATACACACACACACACACACACACACACACACACACACACACACACACACACACACACACACACACACACACACGCACCACACACACACACACACAATCTTTGTTTTCCTCTCATCCTCTTTCTCTTTTCTTTCCATTTTCTGTTCACTGTGTTTCTTTCTTTGTTTTGGTCGGTTCTTTCTTTCCTTGTATTTTCTTTCTTTCTTTCTTTCTTACCTTGTTCTTTCTTTCTTTCTTTCTTCCTTCCTGTCTTTCCTTCTGTTTGTCTGTCTGTCTTTCTTTCTTTCTTTCTTTCTGTCTTTCTTTCTTTCTTTCTTCTCTTCCTTCCTTCCTTCCTTCCTTCCTTCCTTCCTCCTTCCTTCCTTCCTTTCTGTCTTCCTTCCTTCCTTTCTTCCTTCTTTTCTTCTCTCTTCCTTCCTCCTTTCTTTCCTACATTCATTTGCTCTTTCTTTTTGTGTTTCTTTTTTTCTTCTTCCTGTTTCTGTTTCTTTTAGGAGCAATATTTATGTTACGATCAATACAGTGTTTTCTTTTCCTCCCTAATGACCATTGATTTTCCACGTTGACCATTGCTTACGGCCACGGTACATATATCAATCGCTGACGATCGCAGCTCCCCCCCCCCCCCCCCCCCTCCCCCCCCCCCCCCCCCCCCCCCCCCCCCCCCACACAGAGACATACACACACACTCCGTTTTTTTCACTCTTTCTTTCTCTATCTCTGTCTCTGTCTACGCGTCTGTCTGTCGATCTCTTTCTCTCGCTGTCTCTCTCTCACTATGCCTCTCCCTGTCTCTGCTTATGTCTTGTCTGTCTGTCTGCCTGTCTGTCTATGCCTCTGCCTCTCTCTGTCCTTCTCTGTCTCTGTCTCTCTCTCCAAAAAAAAATCTGTTTTATTTTATTTATATAGGCTTGGACGCACGCACCCTAGCGCATATGCTCTTCTCTCTCTCCCCTCTCTCTCTCTCTCTCTCCCCACTCTCTCTCTCTCCTCCCCTCTTCTCTCTCTCTCTCTCTCTTCTCTCTGTGTCTCTCTCTCTCTTCTCTTCCCCTCCCCTCTCTCTCAAAAAGCAAGAGTTTGACATTTGGCACAATTTTCATATGTGCATGCGCTATCCCTGCTTACCACACACCACCACACACACACACACACACACACACACAACACACACACACACACACACACACAAACACACACACACAAACAAACGCGCGCACACACACAGAGAAAATGTAGATATTGTAACAAGATAGAAGATGAATTTCATTAACCCGATGAATGTATCTCATATGATGAACTCAGAAACAATTTGTTATTAAAAATTACAACCAAAGACAAAGAACGTAGCATTTGTATAGATAAATGAAGTGACATAATCAGTTGATATCTATCAAGCAGATATCATCAAATACGTGTATGAATGTTTTAAGAAAAGAGAAAATGAGAAGTAACATGCAACATGCTTTAGTGTACTTCATTTTTAACCAAAGAGATGATTATAACTGATGATTGCTTGTTTTGTTGTTGTGTCAAATAAGTCTACTTGACTAAAATGGCAATAACATATTCTGAATCTGAATCTGAATCACACACACACACACTTACAACACCCCACACACAACACACACACACACACACACACACAAAACACACACACCACACACACACAACCCTCACACACAAACACACACAACACACAAACACACCCACACACACACACACACACACACACACACACACCCCCCCCCACACACAACACACACACACGCCTCTAAAGTGAAGCAAGATATTGCAACTAAAACCCCCTTTCACAACAATGAAGCACGCAGCTTAATACTTTTCACACAAGAAGGCCACCAACACTCAAGAACTTGTGGCATCCCAATTTTGTAGTTAATCCATGTAAAAATCAAAACAAAAAACCCCAACTACAATATAGAAAGATTTGCCTTTTCAAATTGACAGTAAACGCATATAGCAAGTTCACAAGAATTCAACACTTGTGGTTGTCCCAATATCATAATGAATCTCCACGAAAACAAACACAAAATCCTTTTTCTTTAAAGTAACTTTTTCAACTTGAGAGAAAGCCCGCACGCGTGCGCGTGCGCAAACACACACACACACACACACACACGCGCGCGCGCGCGCGCGCACACACACACATGATTTTGCAAAGAACCTCCTGTAAACATCACCACCTCCTTCTCTCAGGAGGAGACATTGCCAATTTCCGCCAGGTGAAACTGACGCAGAGATCAAAGGCTGGCAAGCTGTGATGTGCCAGGTAATCAGTTGCCAGGCGTTAACCTGTTCCGGCATAATCGCTCTAATCCCCCATGCTGTCAACTTTCCTTTTTTCCCCTCACTTATTTCATTAACAGCTACAAGGCAGTACGTGCTTGCACATTTTCCAAACATTCTCAAACACAGTTTCTCTCTCTCCCCTCTCTCTCTCTCTCTCTCTCTCTCTCTCTCTCCTCTCTCCTCTCTCTCCTCTCTCCTTCTCTCTCTCTCTCTCTCTCTCTCACACACACACACACACACATACACTCACACGCACACTCACACTCACATAGACACACGCAGACAGACACACAGAAACAGAAACACACACATGCACGCACACACACACATATAAACATAGTAAAATGGACCCTGAATATCCTACTGATGCAACTCTACACTACCTCACAATCTAGCACACATCTTAACACACTCTTCACCTCAAAGTGTACGACACCTCAAAACTTGAGGCCATCCCAATTTCTTAATGAATCTCCAGGAAAACAAACACAAAATCATTTTTAAAAATTATTTACTCTCCCACCTTGAGAAGAAACAGCGTGAGGAAGGTTCACAAGACCTTGCAAAGAACCTCCTGTAAACATCACCACCTCCTTCTCTCAGCGGAGGAGACATTGCCAATTTCCGCCAGGTGAAACTGACGCAGAGATCACAGGCTGGCAAGCTGTGATGTGCCAGGTAATCAGTTGCCAGGCGTTAACCTGTGCCGGCATAATCGCTCTAATCCCCCATGCTGTCAGCTTTCCTTTTCTCCCCTCACTTATTTCATTAACAGCTACAAGGCAGTACGTGCTTGCACATTTTTCAAATATTCTCAAACGCAGTTCTCTCTCTCTCTCTCTCTCTCTCTCTCTCTTCTCCCCTCTCTCTCTCTCTCTCTCTCTCTCTCTCTCTCTCTCTCCTCTCTCTTCTCTCTCTCTCTACTTCTCGCTTCTCTCTCTCTTCTCTCGCTCACACACACCACACACACACACACACCACGCACATACACACTCACACTCACATAGAAACACGCAGACAGACACACAGACACAGAAACACACACACGCATGACACACACATACACACACACACATTACACATGATAAAAAGGATCCTGAATATCCTACTAATGCAACTCTAAACTACCTCGCAATCTAGCACATATTTTAACACATCTTTCACCTCAAAGAGTACGACACCTCAAAACTTGAGACCATCTAAATTCATTAATAAATCTCCAGGAAAACAAACACAAAATTCTTGAAAAAGTATTTACTCTTCCACCTTGAGAAGAAACAGCATGAGGAAGGTTCACAAGGTTTTGCAGAGAACCTCCTGTAACATCACCACCTTCTTCTCTCAGCGGAGGAGACATTGCCCAAATTTTCCCCCAGGTGAAAACGACGCAGAGATCAACAGGTGGCAAGCTGTGATGTGCCAGGTTTTCAGTTGCCCGGCGGGAAAACCCGTTTTCCCGGGATAATCGCTTAATCCCCCTGCTTCAACTTTCCTTTTTCCCCTCCTTATTTCATTAACAGCTACAAGGCAGTACGTGCTTGCACATTTTAAACATTCTCAAAACACATTCCTCCTCCTCGGGTCCGCCCCCAAAACCTTCACACATACACACCCACACCCACTCCCCCCACCCACAAACACACCCAACAACACCCCAAAACAAAAGAACCAAAAACGCCCCCTACATGCGCACTCAGCACACACACTACAAAGGAAAAAAAAATGAAAGTCCTGAATTTTCCCACTAATGGAAACTCTACACTACTCCTTCAACACACATTTTAACACACTTTCACCTCAAAGGACGACACCCAAAACTTGTGGCCATTTTCCCCTTTCCCCTTTAAAGAATCTCCAGGAAAACAAACACAAAATCATTTTAAAAAATTATTTACTCTCCCACCTTGAGAAGAAACAGCATGAGGAAGGTTCACAAGACTTTGCAAAGAACCTCCTGTAAACATCACCACCTTCTTCTCTTAGCGGAGGAGACATTGCCAATTTCCGCCAGGTGAAACTGACGCAGAGATCACAGGCTGGCAAGCTGTGATGTGCCAGGTAATCAGTTGCCAGGCGGTAACCTGTTCCGGCATAATCGCTCTAATCCCCCATGCTTTCAGGAATCCGTTTTTGTTCTGCTATTCTGTCATCACTTTTGAGCCAGCGCACACACACACGCACACACGCGCGCGCGCGCATACATACACACGCACGCACGCACGCACACGCGCGCACACACACGCACGCACTCGCGCGCGCGCACACACACACGCACACGCACGCACGCACACACACACAATCTATGTCTACTGCTCTCTTTTCCCCTTTGTGCCTTTTGTCTGTTCGTCTGTCTTTGTCTGTCTGTTTTCTCTGCGTGTCCCTTAAAGTGTATCTCTATGCAATAGATCCCCCCCCCCCCCACCCCAAAAAGGAAAAAAACGAAGATCAACGCGCTAATTAAAAGACAATGAAAAAAACAGTTTAAAGGCATGAATATTTCATCAAAGAAATTTCCCAAAAACACGTAACAAGAAGGGGGAAAAATGGGGATTTTCTTAAAAGCAAAAAAACAAAAAAACAAACAAAAAAAACCAAAAAAAAAAAAACAAAAAACAACCCCAAAACCATCCCACCCTCTAAAGGACCTTCATCAAGCTTAAACCCAATAAACCAAGAAAGGTCTTAAAGAAAACCGTTTTGGGGGGGGGGGGGGGGGTTTTAGGGGGGGGGGGGGGGGGGTTTTCCGTTTTTTTTTTAAACCCTCTTTTTTTTTTTACCCCTTTTTCTTTCCTTTTTTTTTTTAATTCCTTTTTTTATCTTTCACTTTTCCATATTTTTTTTTTTTTTTCTTTTCAGTCCCCGTCAAAAAGGTTTAAAAGGGTTTTCCCTGTTTTTAGGTATTTTTCAGAAAGGGCCAAGTTTTCCCAGATATTTAAAAAAGCCCTAACCCCGTTTTTTGTGGGTTTTGGGGGGGTGGTGGGTTTTTTGGGGTGGGGGTGGGGTGGGGATTGGGGGAGGGGGGGGGGTGGGGGGGGTGGGGTGTTGGTG
>CM054144.1:37501966-37509466 GCA_028751875.1 Rapana venosa
TAATCCTATAGCACTTCAGTACAAAAGCTGGTCAAGACAGACAGTAGCCATTTTACTTTTTTAAAGTATAAATTAGGGCTTTTCTATACCAGTATAATTATAACAGCTTAAAAAAGAAGGGGAACATAAGCTGAAGTTCCGTAGGCAGCCATACTCCGACTTGTCATAATCCTATAGCACTCCAGTACAAAAGCTGGTCAAGACAGACAGTAGCCATTTTAATTTTTTTTAATAGTATAAATTAGGGTTATTCTATACCAATATAGTTATAACAGCTTAAGAAAAGAAAGGAAACATGCGCTGCAATTCCGTTCAATAATCTTTTTCAGTTAACCAAACCCCTCTAGCCTCTGCGATTTCTTTTTTTAAATATTTTTTTTATTACCTTTCATCCACTACCAACAATACCCACACAACCAGTCGATAGTTCCACCACTTTCTGGGATAACTTTCCAGACGTTTAAAGCCGATTCCTTCCAAGGCGTACTGCTACGGAAATTCATTTTTCACCCCCCAAAAGTAAAAAACGAAAGTTGAACACTTAACGCAATTTTGTACCGAGTTTCACAGGCGGTACCTTGCTTTTGCAAAGCCTTTTTTTTCTTATTATTA
This sequence comes from Rapana venosa, assembly GCA_028751875.1. Lineage (NCBI taxonomy): Eukaryota > Metazoa > Mollusca > Gastropoda > Neogastropoda > Muricidae > Rapana > Rapana venosa. Next base: position 37,502,579 of record CM054144.1, read on the forward strand.
TTATGTAACAAGAGAAATTCCCCTAGAGTGTTCAAAAGGAACCTGAGCCGTTTCTACCTGCAAGAAACAATTACATTTCAAGGGCTTGTTTTCCTTCTGGGGAACAGGAAAGCTCGGGGGATTTCTGGTTAAAGACACTTGTTTACCAGGCTGTTTCGATTGGAAATGGCTGACGGGTGTTTGCCTGAGAAGGAAAAAAAACAACACACACACATCCCAGGAAAGAACATGTTCAAACTGTCGTGGCAGAATTCGCTGTGCAAAATCGAGAGTAAACCTAAGAAAGAAAGAAAGAAAAAAGACAAAAAGAAAGACAGACAGAAAGAAAGACAGAAAAAAAAGAAAGGTGTGTGGTTTTTGGTTGAATATTTCATGTTCTAATTGTTTTGTTGTGGTGTGAGTCTGTCAGTGTGTTGCTGAAGGTGTGTGTGTGTGTGTGTGTGTGTGTGTGTGTGTGTGTGTGTGTGTGTGTGAGGAGAGAGAGAGAGAGAGAGAGAGAGAGAGAGAAGAGAGAGAGAGAGAGGGGGGAGAGAGAGAGAGAGCGTGCGTGCGTGTGTGCGTGCGTGAGTGCTCTGTGTGTGTGTATGTGAGAGAGAGCAAGCGAGCGAGCGTGCGTGCGTGTGTGTATGTGTGTATGTATGTGCGTGTGCGTGCGTGCGCGCGCGCGCGCGTGTGTGTGTGTGATAATGATATTTAGAGAAATTTCGCAATTTATATGTCTGTCTTGGGTAATAAAGCGCAAGAGTTGGAATTCTCGTGTGTTTTTTCTCGAAGACTATTAGTGTTGTCTATTAATTAAACATGCTGATGCAAACAACTAATGATTCCACAACGCACCAGAGGAACACACTACCATATACTATGCTTAACGTTTTGAGTCCAAAGTGTAATCTTCAATGCTTCATGAGCTGCCAGAACACCTAGAAGGGAATAGACATTAAGCAAAGAAGAAGAAGAAGAAGAAGAAGAAGAAGAAGAAGAAGGAAGAGAGGAGGAGGAGGAGGAGGAGGAGGAGGAGGAGGAGAAGGAGAACAAGAACAAGAAGAACAAGAAGAAGAAAAAGAACTTGAACAAGAAGAACCAGAACAAGAACAAGAAGAGCAAGAACATGAAGAACAAGAAAGAAATCTAAGACCAATGTAAACACAGTTTACAGTGTCAGACACGGGAACGCCGTTTCATTCATTGCTCCTTTTAACACACTCGCCAATGGTTTTATTCAAAATGACGCTGCTTATGTAAACGTTGCCAAGACAACTGCTTTTTATGACGGTATTTGCCCATCCTGGGGTATAGAGAAAGAGACATTCTGTGTTGATATACACTGATGAGCTTTTAACTGGGTTATAAAGTGTGGGCTTATTACATTACGCTTTCACTTTTAGATATGTTACAATTTTTTTCCCTTTCTATGTGTGGGTGGGTTTTTTTCCAGAGAGAGAAAGAGAAAGAGGGAGGGAGGGAGAGAGAGAGACAGACAGAGAGGTAGAGAGAGACAGAGAGATAGAGAGAGAGACATAGAGAGAGAAAGAAGACAAACAGACAGGCAGACAGAAAGACAGATAGTGAGACAGGGATAGACAAACAGACAGACAGACAGACAGACAGAAAGAGAGAACAGAAAGACAGACAGAGAGGGGGGAGGGGGGAGGAAGGGAGAAGTAGGAGTGGATGTTACCACATTTGTTGTGACTTATATTAACATATTTATCAAACACTCTTTGAGGCATAATCATACAGAACTTCAAAACCAGTCAGGAGTTTTGGACAGAAACAAAGAAACCACCCTGAAAACAAGTTTAAAAATCTCTACCACTTACTTATTGTCTGAAAAGTTTCATCAACTTTTTTCTGCATATAACTCCACAAGTGGACAAAACAATTCCTCCATTCATTACATTCTTTCTGGCTTATACCCCAAAAACTTTGTCAGTTATTGCTGCAATCTAAATACCCATGTCCACATCAGTATGCTTTAACATGTTATGTTCAAATTGTTTCCAGCCACAATGACAAGCTCTTTACACAACAACAACCACTCTCCTTTACAGGACAAAAACAAAAACACTCTGAAGTCAGGAGTGCGGCTACCTATCATTATGTCGATGTACTCGAAAAAGAAATCAAACACGCGAGCTTCTCATCTAACGTGTACTTCCAATCTCACAGTAATTCCCAGCTAGTACTGAGTGAGTCAGAGTGCATATTCTGGGTGACCCTCAGAGAGTTAAGCTGGGGAACGCGCGACAACAACTACAGCAACACATTCTTCAAAGTAGTTTCAAACTTCTCTTTCTGAAACCAACACCAATCGACAGAGTAGATGGCAGACGATCATTTGACGAAGTCAGACACCATTTGTGAATGCCAAGGGAACTCACTCTGATACAATCATTCACCAGACAGACCCAGAGAATGAGATGCAGGTAAAGAAGTGGGGGGAAAAAAGAAAGAAAGCAAGAAGGAAAAAGGGGAAACCATAAAAGAAAGACAAAAGAAAACCAAAAAATATAAGACAGAATAAATGAATGAATGAATGAAATGATATGAATGAAGGAAGGAAGGAAGGAAGGAATGGATGAATGAATGAATGAATGAATGGATGAATGAATGAACGGATGAATCGTTGAATGAATGAACCAAATCAATAACGCAAAAGAATGAAACAAAAAAAACAAAAAAAAGAAACAAAACGAAACGAAACGGGAAAAAACACAGACAAAAGGAAAGAAAACGTAACTCAATGAAGAAACGACAACGACGATGATTACTAGGACGATGACGAAGACGAAAAAGAAGAAGAAAGAAGAAGAAGAAAGAATAAGAAGAAAGAAGAAAGAAGAAGAAGAAGAAGAAGAAGAAGAAAGAAAGAAGAAGAAGAAGAGGACGACGACGACGACGACGACGACGAGAAGAAGAAGAAGAAGAAGAAGAAGAAGAAGAAGAAGAAGAAGAAGAAGAAGAAGAAGAAGAAGAAGAAGAAGAAGAAGAAGAGGAATGCAAAGAAGAAGAAGAATGCAAAGAAGAAGAAGAAGAAGAAGAAGATGTATTGCGAAGAAGAAGACGACGACAAAGAAGAAGAAGAAGGAGGAGGAGGAGAGGAGGAGGAGGAGGAGGAGGAGGAGGAGGAGGAGTGGGTGAGAAATAAGAGGCAAAGAAAAGAAGAGAAATAAAGAGGATGACAAGAAATAAAGAGTACGACGAGGAAGTTGACAACGACAGTGACGACAATAATAGAAAGAAGGAGAACAGAAAATAGAAGAAGACAAAAGAAAATGCCGACGACGACGATGATGACGATTGAATTTCGACGACGACGACGGCGACGATGATGATAAAGGTTAGCCACAACAATTTCAAACAATAGAAAATGAGGAAGAAAGGAGGGTAATAAGAAAGAAAGAAAGAAAGAAAAAGAAAGGAAGTAAGTAAGAAAGTAAGTAAGAAAGAACGAATGAAACGAAAAGAAAAGAAAGACAGAACGAAAGCCATTGAATGAAAAAGTACATATTACGCAAGACGGTAGTAATTCACAATTTGACCGGCATATCCAACACACAACAAATAGAACGTTACACACAAAACACAGTATACCAACAACAAAAAAGAGAGACATAAACTTACCTTGTTTCTTTCCCGCCAAATTTCTCCATGAAAAACCAATCCACTCCGACCAAAAAATGAAAACAACAATAAAGAAACACAAACACACAAACACTCACACGCGCGCGCGCGCAGGAGCGTCTTTTTCAAGTCCACCGCCACCACCAATACTAACACCTCCCCCTCACTCACTCTATCATCATCATCATAATGACAGTATCAACAAAACCCAACAACAAAAGACCGATTAAAAAAAAACAACTTCCAACCAAACCTGACCAAAAAAACTAGCCAGATCAATCAAAAACAACAAAACAAAAAAAAAGCGATATTCGATCCACAACCGCACACTGTCAAAAGTGGACCACTACAGCAAATTTCCCCGTGACGGATTCAGAAGAAATGCGGAACACAGTAGAGAGGGGGAGAGCTAAGCATGCCAGAGAGAAGAGAAGAGAAGAGAAGAGAAGAAGAGAGTGGTGAGAGAGAGTGTGTGTGTGTTGTCCGTGTCTGTGTGTGTGTGTGTGGTTGGTTGGTTGGCTTATGATGAGAAGAGTTTCTGAATCCTGGATGGACGCAGCAGCAGCAGCAGCACAGCAGTAACAGCAGTAACAGCACCAGCAGCAGCTACGGTCTTAAAACGCTGAGTTGGCTGGTGGCTGGGCTATCAGAGGAACTAACTTCACCCGCTGACTTGCACGCTTTCTGTCTCAGTCTGTCCATTGGCGGCAGCGGCAGCAGCAGCGGCAGTGGCAGCGGCAGGTAAATCGGTTGTGCGGACATCGCTTTTGTACGACGACGCTAGCGGGGGCGATGGATGCGGAAATAACGTTACAAAAAAGAAAAAAATAGAAAAAAAAAGTTGAATGTCCGTGGTGGCGTAGGTATATTATAGAAAGGAATGATGACGATGTCGTATTATTCGCAATCCAAACAAAAGAAGAAGAACAACAACAAAGGGGTGGGTGGGGTGGGTGGGGGTTCGGGTGGGTATGGGTGTGTGTGTGGGGGGGGGTGGGTGGGGGGGGGGGTGGAGGGAGAAGATACGAAGAAAAGGCGGAGATAGGAACGTAATAATAATACTAGCGATTGTACGTGGAGGAGTTTGGGGTTGGTTTTTTTCCCACCTTAGTATTTTGATCGTGTGTAAGTGTGTGTGTGTGTGTGTGTGTGTGTGTGTGTGTGTCGTGTGTGTGTTGTGTGTCTGTGTGTCTGTTGTCTGTTGTGTGTGTGAGTGTGCGAGAGAGAGAGAGAGAGAAGAGAGAGAGAGAGAGAGAGAGAGAGAGAGAGAGAGAGAGCTAGAGATAGAGAGAGAGAGAGAAAGAGAGAGAGGAGTGAGTGTGTGTGTCTGTGTGTGTCTGCGCGCCGCGCGCGCGGTGTGTGTGTTGTGTGTGTGGTGTGCCTGTGTGCCTGTGTGTGTGCGCGCGCGCGTGCGAGAGAGAGAGAGAGAGAGAGAGAGAGAGAGAGAGAGGAGAGAGAGAGAGTGCGTGTTTGTGCGCGCGCGCGCGTGTGTGTGTGTGTGTCTGTCAGTGTCTGTGTCTCTATCCGTGTGTCTGCGTGTCTCTGTGTGTGTGCGTGCGCACGCGCGTGTGTGTATGTACGGACTTTAGTTCCATCTTTGTTGATGGCAGTTTACCTATTTCTACAACTCCTGCGGGTGGTGGAATCAGAGCACAAAAGGGAAGCTAGAGGACAACCCCCTAACAAAGCCACACGAAAAGGCCGATTAAAAAAACAAAAAACAAACAAGGCTTGGATGGGGTTGAGGTGTTATAAGGGCTGATGGCAAGAAAGGAAAGGAAAAGCTAACAAGTAGAATCGTGTAATGAGTAAAGAGAGAGATAAAACACGGCCATATGGGAAGGAACTGAATACAGGAAAGAGATGCTAGTGTGTGTTGTGTTGTGGCTGTATGTTCAATCCTCACTTGAGTCCAGTAAGTGGTGACGTCATCCGCAGAAGCCAACGTGCCCCTCCCTGCCTCCCTTCACCCTCTTTACAAAGCTGACCATAGCTTATATATAAATGCAGAGTTTAAATAATATGTCAGCTTTTTCAGTCAATAAAAGAAAGATGTTTACACTTTTTTCTCGCCAAAACCCTGCTTAAAACAATGGTGGATGTTAGAGTGACGTCATCTTTGACATGACCTCAGGAGGACTGGACATACTGAGTGTTTGTGTGATTGATCGACTGAAAGTGCAGATGGCGATTCTTCTTTTTTTTCTTGTTGTTCTTAAAGTATGGACCAAGGTATGAAACAAAAATCTCAAGAATCGAAGTTCACGAAGTCTGAATGTAGTACGACCTGCTTAGGTCACACAGCATTGATATGTTTAGAAAGGTGTGTCATTGTAATTTATTCACGTAAATCAAGAAGCATATTGTTTACGAATTGTGTTGTTGTTTGTTGTTGTTGCTTCTGTTGTTATTGTGTTTGTGGTAGTTGTTTCTCCTTCTCCTCTATTTCCTCCTCCTCCTCCTTCTCATTTTCTTTTTCTTTTCTTTTTTTCAAATTTCTGCTTGCTCTTGTTGTTCTTGTTTTAGTTTCCTCCTCCTCCTCCTTCTTCTTCTTTTTCTTCTTGTTCTTCTTCTTTTCTTCTTCTTCTTCTTTCTTCTTCTTCTTCTTCTTCTCTTCTTCTCGTCGTCGTCGTCTTCTGTCTTCTTCTTCTTCTTCTTCTTCTTCTTCTTCTTCTTCTTCTTTTCTTCTTCTTTCTTTTCTTCTTCTTCTTCTTCTTCTTCTTCGTCGTTCGTCGTCGTCGTCGTCATCGTTTTCCTCTTCTTCTTCTCGTTTTTGTACTTGTTCTTCTTGTTCTTGTTTTTGTTGTTGTTCTTCGTCTTCATCACACTATTTTGTTTTATTCTTCCACTTGTTCTGAAGTGAAAGTAAGTACATCATTATTTCGATCTAGCCACCAAATACAGCAGGTGATTATTTTGATATAGACAATCAAAACAATGTACAATGTTGAGAGACAGACAGACAGACTGACAGATACAAAGACAGAGACAGAGATATAGAGAGGGACAGAGACAGACAGACAGACGGACAGACAGAAGGAAATAGAGAGGAACTAGGATGCAATACAAAGAAAAACAGAGAGACACATTTACACTCAAACAGAGAGAGAGAGAGAGAGAGAGAGAGAGAGAGAGAGGAGAGAGAGAGAGAGAGGAGAGAGAGAGAGAGAGAGAGAGAGAGAGAGAGAGAGAGAGAGAGAGATTTTAGATGCCATAGAAATGATGGCTGATAAATATCTTAGCAAAACTAGGAGAAGATCAGCA
>CM054144.1:37514466-37534466 GCA_028751875.1 Rapana venosa
ATGAATAACTCGTGTGTGTGTGTGTGCGCGCGCGCGCGCGCGTGTGTGTATGTGTGTGTGTGTGTGTGTGTGTGTGCGTGTTCTTTACTTTTAGTTAAATCTTTTATTTCGAGGATAATAAATAAGTGATCCTAAGATTTATTTTTTTACATCTAGTCTTCGTAAGCGTGCAGTTTTGTCAATGTTGTTATCCCTTCCCACCAGCACACACAGCTGTGTATGTTTGTGAGTGTGTATGCGTGTTCATGCTATAGCGCTAGTGCTCTTGCCTACGTATGTGCATGATGCATGCGCGCGTGACCGAACCTGTCTGTGGTTTGGCCTTTATGTTTGACTTGTTAATGAATTATTTCTGTATATATCAGTGAAAAGTGACAGTAGTACACCCAAAACCAACCAGCCAGCCAACAAAAAAAGCAAACTCACCAATCCACCAACAAACCAACCAGCCAAATAACCAACCAACCATCCAACCAACCAACCAACCAAGCAACTAACCAACCAAGCAACTAACCAACACAGAAACAAACACATAAACCCTTTGCTTCTAAATCCGGCGCCTGTACTTTAACTGATCAAAATAGTTTATTCCGAATAATCCTCCAGCTTTATCGATGTCACTTGTATCATTATCTCAGCTTAATCCGTTGTTCTAATCTGACATTATATTAGTCTAACCGCCACACACGTGTACACACCACACACACACACACACACACACACACACACACACACACACACACACACACACACACACACACTTACACCCCCACACACTCACACCCTCACACTCACTCACACACACAAACACACACACACACACACACACCACACACACACACACACACAAACACACAAACACACACACACACATACACGCACACACCCACACACAGAGAAGCTTGGCGACGCTGGTCATGATTCACCACAATATGTATATATAAGAAAATCACCATCACCATCACCATAACCACTACGACACATAATACCCACTAAAAGTACCAGCAATAAAGCTTGAAGGCGTATCTTTGTTTCATGTATCCGTACGGATTGACACCTCTCTTGAGACGGTTAATAATCTTATCTCTAAAAAAAAAACCCAACAACCCATGTCAGGTCTTATACCGTTAAATGCTGAAATGCGATTCGGCATCAACCATCGAAGGGATACTTTTGTCTGGAAATTATTGTTGGGTTTTTTGTTTTTTTGTAAAAATGAAATATAATTTTGTAGATCTGATAGCTATTATACTTGTAAAGCGTAACGATGATTCATGACCATTCCTATCAACTAGACATTGTAATTTCAAAAGCATACGCCAGGGACAAGATATTGGAGGGACTGTACATTGTTTTTCACTCTTGTAAACTTTGAATGAATCAATATTTGTATGAACTGTAATAAAGCATAAGAAAGAAGGTATCATTTCTGCTGCTGCTGGTGCTACTACTACCGATACTTTTACAACTGCTTTTCTTGAATATCATTAGTTTTATCATCATCATGATCATCATCATCATCACCACCACCACCACTACCACGACGACGACGAACACCACCACCTACCACCACCGCAACCACTACCACCACCACCACCACCACGACGGCGACGACGACGACAACGACGACGACCACCACCACCATCACCACCACCACCACCACCACCACCACCGCCACCACCACCACCACCACCACCACCACCATGATCATGATCATGATCATGATCATCATCAGCAGCAGCAGCAGCAGCACCAGCAGCAGCAGCAGCAGCAGCACCAGCAGCAGCAGCAGCAGCAGCAGCAGCAGCAGCAGCAGCAGCAGCAGCAGCAGCAGCATCATCATCATCATCATCATCATCACACACAGCCATCTTTTTCTTCCTCTCTCACCCACATAATCTGTTGTTGCTGTTGCTACTTTGACCAGTTTGGTTTAGGCCTACAGTAAAAATAATAACGACAATAGAAACATCAATGACATTGTGTGTGTGTGTGTGTGTGTGTGTGTGTGTGTGTGTGTGTGTGTGCGTGCGTGCGTGCGTGCGTGCGTGCGTGCGTGTGTGTGTGTGTGTGTGTGCGTGCGTTGTGTCTGTGTGTGTGTTTGTCTCTCTCTGTCTTTCTCTGTCTTTCTCTGTCTATGTCTCTCTATATCTCTGTCTGTCTCTATCTGCCTGCCTGTCTTTCTGTCTGCCTGTCTGTCTGATCTCTCTCTCTCTCTCTCTCTCTCTCTCTCTCTCTCTCTCTCTCTCTCTCTCTCTCTCTCTCTCTCTTCTCTCTCTCTCTCTCTCTCTCTGCGTATCTGCTGTCTGTGTGCGTGTATCTGTGTATGCAAGCGGGCGAGCGAGTGCACACACACACACACACACACACACACACACACACGTGCAGTGTGTGTCTCTGTGTGTGTGCGCGTGCACGCGCGCGCGTGTATCTGCCTGTCTTTCTGTCTGTCTGACTGTCTATCTGTCTGTCTGCCTGTTCATCTCTCTGATTCGTCATTCTTATCCGTAAAAGTCTAAAAAGCATTCCACTCGTCGGAATGAATCAAACAATTTGCATTGATTTGCGCGCTCATTCGTACACGTTCGTGCAGAAGGGAATTTGGCACCATGTGATAAAGTGTGGGCGAACGGGGGCATGCTTTGCCCTGCTCTTTTTAACCATCTGTTCCCTGATTACCAGTGAAACTCTTCAAGGCCCGAATCAAAATGTTGTTATGTTGTAAAATGTTGTTATGAGATTGCCTTCAGCCATGACAAGCTCTTAACATAGCAACCTGCACTCTCTTTTAAAGGAGAAAAATCCCTGAAGTCGGGGTATGGCTGTCTATATGGCGAGGTACTTTAAAAAAAAACAAAAAACCACCCAGTCATACACGCTAACAATGTGGAATTCGAATCTCACAGTGATTCTCAGGTGGTATGAGTGCACATTCTGAGTGACCCCAGAGTGTTAAGCTGGGGAACGCACAACAACAACAACAACAACAACAACAAACTCTTCGTTTCTGCAGTCTCTCAGAGGGTCATTTTCACAAGGTTTGCTTGCTGTTTGCACCTACGTACGTGCGTGCGTGCGTGCGTGGGAGGGTGTGTATGTATGTCTGTATGTATGTATGTCTGTATGTATGTATGTCTGTATGCATGTATGTGTGTATGTATGTCTGTCTGTCTGTCTGTCTGTCTGTCTGTCTGTCTGTCTGTCTGTCTATCTGTCTGTCTGTCTGTCTGTCTGTCTGTCTGTCTGTATGTATGTATGTATGTATGCATGTATGTATGTATGTATGTATGTATGTATGTTTGCATGTATGTATACATGTATGTATGTACGTGTGTGTATGCGTGCGTGTGTGTGTTGTGTGTGTGCGCCCGCGCGCGTGCGTGCGTGCGTGCGTGCATGTGTGTGTGCGCGCGTGTGTGTGCGTCTGTGTCTGTGTGTATCTGTGTGTATATATGTGTGTCAGAGTGTGTGTAGAACTTTTCTATTCCTTTTTTTTTTTAATCGGCGTCCTCAAAGTTTGAAGTCATATTGTTTCAGACTTTTACCTAGCGAACCAGTGTGGACACATTCTTAAAAGGAAAAAAAATCAAATCTAGCACAGAGATGATAAAACTGGAAAAAACTAATAACACTCTCGACTTGACAAGAGCATAACCTGAAGTGTATAGATGTTAGAATGAGTGCAAACTTTTCTTTTTGTCTGTGTGTGTGTGTGTGTGCCTAGTTTTCAATTCATGCCTAGTACGTTAACAAAAAAAAAATCCGTTTTCTGGAAATAATGAGATTTTTGGGGGTCTTTGTTTTCTTTTTTTTTCCATTTCACTTCCGACAATCCTTGGCATGAGAAGGTGTGCAAAACTGGATAATCGCATTGCACATCAGTTAAAAACACTGCAAGCCGCAGGTGTGCAGTGTTTGTATTTAGCGTTAAGAGTTCTTCACCACCTCTTCAATCTAAAACAAAGCCAAACCAAAATCTTTCTCGGAAGCAGGGAAAGATGGCTTTGTCTGTCTGTCTGGTTCTCCCTCTGTCTGTCACTCTGTGTCTCTTTCTGTCTGTTTGTCTCTCTGTTGTTTGTCTGTCTTATCTCTCTCTCGCTCGATCGCTCGTCCTCTCTTCTCTCTCTCTCTTCTCTTCTCTCTCTCTCTCTCTCTCTCTCTCTTCTCTCTTTCTCTCTCTCTCTCTCTCTCTCTCTCTTCTGCTAGTATATGACTCTGTCCCTCTATCTCTGTCCCTCCCTCATTTTCTCTATCTAAATCGATCACTATTTTACCTGTTTATTTTTGGTGTATATTTGCGTACCTCTATTGCCCCTCTCTCTCTCTCCTCTCCTCTCTCCTCCCCTCTCTCTCTCTCCTCTCCCCCCTCCCTCCCTTCCCTCCTCCTTCTCTCTCTCTCTCTCTTTCTGTTCGCCTTGCGAATGAAGCCAGCTGACAAGTCAGTGTCAAAAGAAATGGCGGACCCGGTGGTGAACCTAACTCCCGTGTTAAGTACTATCGCAAAAAGCCCCCATCTCAAATCCGTCGCGATGTCCAAAGAAGCAGACAACACCAAGAAAGACAGGCAAGTCGCCAATGTGACAATGACAGTGTCTTGGAAGAGTCGGTCTTGTGTAACATTGACTCCCTGCTCGATGTGGAAACAGAAGAAAAACAAACCAGTGTGTACACAGAACTGTGTGTCAGCAGTGAATTGAATGCCTCGGCCACACCAGATTCACTTGATCTACTGTGTGATCCAGCAACAGACAGCAAGATCGGTGTGTCTTCTGAGGCGTCTGATGTGCAGGAAGAGCTGACAGTTGGCTGCTCAGTGGATGACTCTGATACTGGTATTGTGAAACAGTATGTGTCTACTCTAAGTGACAAACGTGTGCAGCGTTAAGTAGAAACACGGTTTCGAAAGGTGGTGGTACATAGTTCAGGCGATCAAAACATTGTGATGTGTGAATCAGATGACATCACCCTGGAATACTCTTGGAATGGAGATCCTGGCGAGGAATCTAAGTGTGTGTTCTGGTACATCAAGCAAGAAGAGAAAAACATGTTGCCAGAAGAACGTGTCAGGCTTGCCAGACTTCGTAAAGGGAAGCAGTGTACTAACACACAACACACAGAGTGCTGAGCCGGAATTACATCATCTTTGGGACCTGATCCGGTCTTACATGGGCTGACTTCGCTGGCTGTAGACTGGAAAAGGAAAGGCTGTTTTAAAATTGAGACACTTGAGACACAGACAATAATGTATCGAATCTTGATGTACATACCACTACTGCCATGGTTTCCATGTCATTGTAATCGCGTCGCGTTCGATATCGTTGTTACCGCGCCGCAGCGCTATATGGCTTGATTGCTAAATAGCAATAAATTTTGTCAATTGTCAATTGTCTCTCTCTCTCCGAGCGTGGGTTATTGTGTGTGTGTGTGTGTGTGTGTGTGTGTGTGTGTGTGTGTGTGTGTGTGTGTGTGTGTGTGTGTGTGTGTGTGTGTGTGTGTGTGTGTGTGTGCGTGCGTGCGTGAGTGTGTGTATGTGTGAACGAAACGGTTTAGATTTTTGTCTTTGTGTGCCATGTCTAGACATGTGAGGGGAAAAGCAAGCGAGGTCTTAAAGAAATGACAGATAGCTATAAGAGAAAGATAGACAGAAAAAAAAGGAAGAAAAAAAATGAAAGAAAAAAAAAGACATGTAGTACGAGGAAAGAAAGAAACAAACAAAAAAAGCAAAAAGGAAAGAAAGAGAGAGAATGAATGAAAGAAAGAAAGAAAAGAAAGGAAGGAAGGAAGAAAGAAAGAAAGAAAGAAAGACATAGAAAAAACGAAAGAGAGAGAGAGAGAGAGTGAGAGAGAGAGAGAGAGGGGGGGGGGAGTAACAAACGAAAGAATGAAAGATAAGAAAAGAAAGAAAGAAAGAAAGAAAGAAACAAGAAAGAAAAAGAAAAAAAGAAAGAAAGGACGAACGAGAAACCGTTCAAAACATGATCATATTCACCATATGCATAACAGTTCCAAATTGCCTGGTATGCCATCTTCTCCTACAGAATCCCAACGCTCCATAAACCAAATATTAAGCCACGTAGTTAGCTCTCTATCTCCCATTTATAAATGTCTGCAAGCAAACATTTCGTCAAAAAACCCAACAACAACAACCCAACCTAACAAACAAAAAACAATATCGTTTCAATACAAATTTCTTACTGCGCGTTCCCTTCACAAATTATGACACGCATTAATGGATGATTATAGATTGTCACTATTGTTATTTTCTGTTATAGCATAAAGGAGAGAGAGAGAAGAAAAAACAACAATTAGGCCACACTGGGGGAAAAGAGGCATACTCGGTTTTCAGCAAAGTAGAAACAGGAGCTCTCTCTCTCTCTCTCTCTCTCTCTCTCTCTCTCTCTCTCTCTCTCTCTCTCTCCTCTCTCTCTCTCGCTCTCGCTCTCCGCTCTCGCTCTCTCTGTCTTCTACTCTCTCTCTCTCTGTCTATCTTTCACTCTCTCTCTCTTCCCCCGCCCTCTCTCTTTCTCTCTCGCTCTCCCTCTCTCTCTCCCCCCTCTCTCTCCCGCTCTCTCTCCCCTCCCCCCCTCTCTCTCCCTCTCTCTTCCCTCCCCCCTCTCTCTCGCAATCTCTATCGATCCGAAGCTAACATGAGCACACAGGAAATCTAAGATGGAACAAATAGCGTCCTCTCTGAGGGGAATGGAATATCCCCCCAAGGGAATGAAGGACCGCTGAGAGGTAAAGAAAAAGAAAAGAAAAAGAAATGAAAAGAAAAGACAAAAAATAAAGGAAAGACCAGGTCTATTCTCTCTAGATAGAATTCTAGTGAATGGGAAAGGTTGCTGCAAAAGAAGCGCTTGCTTATTAAGCAAGGAGAGAGAGAGAGAGAGAGAGAGAGAGAGAGAGAGAGAGAGAGAGAGAGAGAGACAGACAGACAGACAGACAGACAGACAGACAGAGAGAGAGGGAGAGAGAGAGAGAGAGAGAGAGAGAGAGAGAGAGAGAGAGAGAGAGAGAGAGAGAGAGAGAGACAGACAGACAGACAGAAAGACAGACAGAGAGAAAGGGAAAGGGTTTTTTCTAGTGAGGTATTCGTAGCTTGGCTGGTTTGGTTAAGTCCCCACTTAGGCTACTGGGAGTCTTGCGCAGTTGTGTTTCTGTTGTGTTCGCTTTGTTTGCTCTAGTGTTCCAAGCTATTATTTTTTTAAATTTTAATTTCGCAGCTTTTGTACAATTGGTGAGCTTTCCCGCGCTCCAATTTCTACAAAGTTGGCTTTCCTGTTTTAGTTTCTGCATTGGTTGGCTTCTCGGTAACAATTTCGGCGCTAGTTGGCTTTCCCGTTCCAATTTCTGCATTAGATGGCTTTCCCGTTCCAATTTCTGCATTAGATGGCTTTCCCGATCCAATTTCTGCATTAGATGGCTTTCCCGATCCAATTTCTGCCTTACTTGACTTTTCCGTACCAATGTCTGCCTTAGTTGGTTTTCCAGTTCCATTTTCTGCCTTAACTGGCTTTCCCATTTCAATTCCTGCCTTAGGTGTTTTTCCCTTTTTAATTTCTGCCCTATTTGGCTTTCCCGTTCCAATGTCTGCCTTAGGTAGCTTTCCCATTCTATTTTCTGCCCTATTTGGCTTTCCCGTTTCAATTTCTGCCTTAGTCGGCTTTCCCGTTTAGTTTCTGACTTTTTACGCAGATGACTCAGATTCAAAGCAGCGTTACTCCTGAAAATCTGCCTTCTCTCCTGGCAAATATGGCCCATTGCTTTGAAGATATTCAAAATTGGATGACACAGAACAAATTACAGCTAAATGCAGATAAAACCGAAGCCATGATTGTAGGGACCAAACACAAACTGTCTTCCATTACAACAGCTTCAATAGAACTTGGCAATGCATCAGTCCCTCTATCCACTGCTGTGAAGTACCTAGGTGTTGTTATCGACAACACACTCTCTATGCAAAAATTCATCACCCAGACCTGTCAGTCGTGCTACTATCAGTTACGGCGTATTAGTGCAATTCGAAAGTACATGTCCACCGATGCAACAGCCAAACTTGTCACTTCTCTTATTCTTTCACGTCTGGACTATTGCAATTCTCTTTTGACTGGTCTGCCAGCATCATCTATCCACTCCCTTCAACGTATACAAAACTCCGCAGCTCGACTAGTTCTCAGAAAGAAAAAATCGGAGCACATTACCCCCCTCTTGCGATCTCTCCACTGGCTGCCTGTGCCACAGAGAGTAGTATATAAGATCAGTACCCTTTGTTACAAATGTCTCCACAAAACTGCACCCTCCTACCTCTGTGAATGTCTTAACCTGTACACTCCTTCACGTTCCCTCCGCTCTGCTGCAGATACCTTGTGCCTACGAATACCTAGATTCAACCAATCTACTGTTGGCCGCCGCTCTTTCTCTATTTCGGGTCCATCGACCTGGAATTAGCTCCCTCTCTCTCTTCGCCAGAAGCCTAGCTATGACACTTTTAAACCAAGCCTCAAGACATATTTATTTCAAACCTAAGATTTCCCCCTCCTGTCTCATATCAGAACTATCCCACCCTTCACTAACCCATGTCCTATCACCCTGCTTAAGTATATGACCTGTGTGTGTGTGTGTGTGTGTGTGTGTGTGTGTGTGTGTGTGTGTGTGTGTGTGTGTGCTTTTGAAAAGCATTTGACTATTGCAATTTTATTTCATAGATTTGGTCTGCAGCGTGCCATGTTTGTAATATCTGTTTGAACTATTGATTATTTGTCATTGGTTGTATGACTGTGTAAGATTAGGTCGAATGCATGCGCTTTGATTTGTCTTTGCAAGATATAGCGCTATATAAGTTCCATTTCTTCTTCTTCTTCTTCTTCTTCTTCTTCTTAACTGGCCTTCCCGCTTCAATTTCTGCCTTAGTCGGCTTTCCCGTTCTAGTTTCTGCCTTAACTGGCTTTCCCGCTTCAATTTCTGCCTTAGTTGGCTTTTCTGTTCTAGTTTCTGCCTTAACTGGCTTTCCTGTTCCAATTTCTGCCTTAGTTGGCTTTTCCGTTCTAGTCTCTGCCTTAACTGGCTTTCCTGTTCCAATTTCTGCATGATTTCTTTCTTGTCTTCACTGGTATTGTTGTTGTTCTTTGTTTGTTTGTTTTTTGAGGGGTGTTGTGTTCCATGTACTGCCTGTTCTTATTTTTCCTGTGTCCTGTCCCAATTCACCGCTGTTTTGTACCAAGTTTTGGCTGCCCTGTTCCGTTTTAGGACTTTTGTCTAGTCCCATTTATCTGCCTTCTTGTTCCATGCATCTGCCTTCTTGCCCCACTGATCTGCATTCTTGTCCCATTTATCTGCTGTCCTGTCCCATTTATCTGCTGTCTTGTCCCATTTATCTGCTGTCTTATCCCCATTTATCTGCCTTGTCATCCCATTTATCTGCCTTCCTGTCCCCATTTATCTGCCTTCTTGTCCCCCCATTTATCTGCCTTCTTGTCCCCATTTATCTGCCTTTTGTCCCCATTTATCTGCCTTCTTGTCCCCATTTATCTGCCTTCTTGTCCCCGTTTATCTGCCTTCTTGTCCCCGTTTATCTGCTGTCTTATCCCATTTATCTGCTGTCGTCCCTGTTCATCTGCCTTCTTCTGTCCTGTCCCCATTTATCTGCCTTCTTGTCCCCATTTATCTGCTGTCCTGTCCCCATTTATCTGCCTTCTTGTCCCATTTATCTGCTGTCCTGTCCCCATTTATCTGCCTTCTTGTCCCATTTATCTGCTGTCCTGTCCCCATTTATCTGCCTTCTTGTCCCCCCATTTATCTGATGTCTTGTCCCCCCATTTATCTGCCTTCTTGTCCCCATTGTCTGACAGCCCTGTCCTATTTCCAAGCCAATAGCGAACGAGATATGAAATGAATGGGCTCACACGGGGGACCTCTGTTTATCGTCAGCTCAAAGAGAAGACTTGCAAAGAGATGGAGTCAAAGCCAAGGTTAACACAGTGTAAAGAGGAGTGGAGGGGGGTTAGAAAAGGGGGAGGAGGGGGGGTAAGGGTAGGGTGGTGGTGATGGTGGCAGAGGGGGATGGGGGGTGTGGGATGTTGGGGTGGTGGGGGGGGGGGGGGGGGGGGGATGCAGGGGGGGGTGAAGCTAAGGTTGTGGTGATCTGACAGTTGAATGGTGGCATCGGGGTGTTGGGTGTGGGGTGGGGTGGGGGGGGGGGGGGGGGGGGGGGTGAGGGTTTTGTGTGTGTGTGATCGAATCGTCCTAATAGGACCTTGTTGGTTGATTATTGTGTGTGTGTGTGATCCATGGTTCTCGTGTGTGTGTGTTAGTGTGTGTATGTGTGTGTGGTGTGTGTGTGTGTGTGTGTGTGTGTGTGTGAGTTGTGTTTGTGTGAAGTTCTTTGTGTGTGTGTTGTGTGTTTAGTTGTGTGTGTGTTTGTGATTCTCGTTCGCTTTTTTTTGTTTTTTTTTTGTGTGTTGTATGTTTTATGTGTTGTTGTGTGTTGGTGTGTGGTGTTGTGAGTGTTGTCCGTCTGTTGTAGCGATGTCATTGTTTTTTTGTTTGTGTTGTTCTGTTAGTTGTGTTGTAGGAGGGGCGTGTGTTTGTGTGTGCGTTCTCTTGTTCTCTCTGTCTCTCGTCGTTTCTCTCTTTTCTCTCTCGTCTTCTCTCCTCTCTCTCTCTATTCCTTCCTCCATCGTCTCGTTCTCTCTGCTCTCTCTTGTCTCTTCTCTCTCTTCTCTCTCTCTCTCTCTCTCTCCTCCTTCTTTCCTCTCCTTCTCTCTTCTCTTTCTCGTTCTCTTTTTGTCTCTCTGAATAACATTGTTTTCTCATTTCCCTGCCTGCTTCTGAATTTGTTATGGACTGTCTCTGTCCCTGTTCATCTGTCTCTCTGCGTAACTATCTCTGTCTCTATCCATCTGTCTTTCTATCTCTATCTCTGGATATCTCTCTTCCTCCGTCTGTCTGCCTGCTTGCCTGCTTGTTTCCCCGCCTGCGTGTCTGCCTGTCTGTCTGTTACTGTTTGTCTGTCTGCCTGTCTGTTCATACCTCTCTCTTTCTCTCTCTCCGTACTCTGCCTCTGACCATCTGTCTTTCCATCTATCTCTGGATATCTCCGTTCCTCCATCTGTCTGCCTGTTTACCTGCTTGCATGCCTGCTTGTCTGTTGTTTGCCAGTCTGTCTGTCTGTCTCTGTCGCTGTCTCTTTCTGTCTCTGTCTGTCTGTCATTGTCTCTTTGTGTCTCTGTCTTTGTCTCTGTCTGTCTCTCTGTCTCTGTCTCTCTGTCTCTGTCTTTATCCATCTCTGTCTGTCTCTCTCTCATCGTCTCTGTCTCCCTCCCCTCTCTCTCTCCCTCCCTCCCCCCCCCCCACACTCTCTCTCTCTCCTCTCTCTCTCCCCTCCCCTCTCTCTCCCTCTCTCTCCTCTCTCTCCCCTCCCTCCCCCCTTTCTCCCCTCCCCTCTCCCCCCTCTCTCCCCCCTCTCTCTCCCCCACTCTCCCCCCCCACTCTCTCCCCTCCCCCTCCCCCCCCCCCCCCCCCCCCCCCCTCCCCCCCCCCCCTCTCTCCCCCTCCATCCTTTCCCTTAGTGCACAACTTCTATCGATCAACATGCCAACAGCAAGACAGCGGAAATCTGAGAAGGAGCAAACACTGCCCATCTCCAGAGAGGGAATCAGATCCTCCTCAGAGAAAGCTACGTTGCCAGACACCACAATAGACCAGGAAAATAAAATAAAAGAAAACAAAAAGAAACAGAAAAACCTCTGACGAAAGTTTCTAGTCTTCTGTCTCCATCCAGCCCCTAGACACAGAGTAGGTGCGAGCAGACGCGCCTAGCTAACCTAGGACATGTAATGTTATGTGGAAACTTTCTCACTTTGGCTGTCTTGGTTTCGCGTAGAAAGAATGATTCTATGTGAAAATATTCTTATTTTCTGGCTGTCCTGTTACATATAGGAGGAAGAATCATTTTTGGGGGTGGTGAAAATATTGTCAAACTGGCTGTTCTTTTACGCATAGGAAGAACGGTCTATGTGAAAACAGTATTGCCGAATTTGACTGTCCTGTCACACACAGGAAAAATGATATTTTGTGAAAAAAATATTGTCAAAATGGCTGTCCTCTTACACATAGGAAGAACGATCTATATGAACAAATTCTTATCTTTAGCTTTTCTTTTACACATAGGAAGAACGATCTGTGTGAACAAGTTCTTATCTTTAGCTTTTCTTTTACACATAGGAAGAACGATCTGTGTGAAAAAAATTCTTATCTATAGCTTTTCTTTTACACATAGGAAGAACGATCTATGTGAAAAATTTCTTATCTTTAGCTTTTCTTTTACACATAGGAAGAACGATCTACGTGAAAAAATTCTTATCTTTAGCTTTTCTTTTACATATAGGAAGAACGATCTGTGTGATTTTTTTTTATCTTTAGCTTTTCTTTTACACATAAGAAGAATGGTCAGTTTGAACTTTTTTTGGTTTTCATCTTTAGCTGTTCCAGCATGCAGTAAGTACACGTGGGAAGAATAGTCTATGTGAAAACGTTTCTACTTTGGGTAAGAAGAATAATTGTCTGTGAGAAAACGTCTATACTTTGGCAGTCCTATGACGTGTACTGACTCAATGTCTGAGAGAGGCTTTTGTCAGTACCTCCCCATCTTTCAGAGATGCACATTTTATCAAGGAAAGAGGGGCTAGATTCTCCAGATTTGAGCACACGCGCACATGTGCGTAGGTGTGCATCCGTGCACACGTGCGTGTGTGTGCATGCGTGAGTCTGTGTGTGCATGCGTGAGTCCGTGCGCGTACGTGCATGTTTGTCTGCGTATGCATGCGTGAGTCTGTGTGTGTGCGTGTTTATGCATGTGTGTATGTGTGCGTGCGTGTGTAAGTGTGCATGTGTGTGTAAGTGTGCGCGTGTGTGTGTAAGTGTGCGCGTGTGTGCGTGCGTGCGTGTGTGCGTGTGTGCCCACGCACGCATATGTTTCAAACGATTGGAACATGTATTACAGATACTTCGATGTTACCTCCACCCTCTCCCTTCTGCTTGAACTTTAGAAGGACACAGAAGCCATAAAACAGAATGACATTTCTTATATATATATATATATATATATGTGTGTGTGTGTGTGTGTGTGTGTGTGTGTGTGTGTGTGTGTTGTGGCCACTAATACATTCCCTTCATCCTATTTTCTCAAGTTTAGACAGCAACCTTATCAAAAACCCTAACACTAATGCCTCTCCAAGACTCCGTATCATCAGCATTACAATAGCGATATCTTGGTTAAAAAGCTTAACATAACATGACGCATGTCACCGACAAGGAAGTAGTAGACAGATTAGTACGTCGGAAATGAGTCACACACGTTGATATATGATCTTAGTTGTACGGGAAAGGGGTTTCACATGAGTCGTGTAAAGTTTGTAAGTGGGAAGGTAGATCTTTCAGGATTGGCGAAAGAGTCCTTTTGAATTATTGATTGGATCTGAGAATAATCATCGTATACATGGGGGCTCTAATGTCTGATAGTACTCTTAGCTTTCAAATCTCACTGCCTAGCAGTCATCAGCAGACTCTCTTTATCAAAAACAAAAAATGTATATGTCTTTTTTTGTCAGAGTCATATCTTTGTCTGGCCGATTCCATGTCTGGCTGGCTGAATGCGTGCCTGTCTGTCTGTCTGTCTGTTTGTGTGTAAGTGTGTGTATGTGTGTGTGTGTGCCTGCCTGTATGTCTGTCTGTCTCTCCGTGTCTGTCTCTTTCTCCATCTCTCTTTTGCTCTCTCTCATCCACACACACCACACACACACACACACACACACACACACACACACACACACACACACACACACACACACACACACACACACACACACACACACTAACACTAACACACACGTACTTTATCACCATTACCCCATCTATAGTTCCACAGTCTCCTATCCACCACACCATCCCCATGAGGACAAAAGACACACTCCAGCTGATGAAGTCTGGAACGGTTCTGACTGTATCTTGCCGTGACCAGCATGTCACGCTGCCTGTCTGTTGCTGCTCTGTCGCTTCCCTTCCTCTCCTCCCTGTCTTCTTCGCTGTTTGTTTTTCTTATACAGGACTCTTGTCTTCATAACAAAACCGAGAAGTGTAAGTCTTCTATGTGCATACAAACCCAGTCATTATTGTTGGTGATGTTGATGCCAAAGAAAAAAAATAGATTGTAAGGTTGGTGGAGCCATCTATGCTGAAACTACTGCCCAAAGCTTGAATCTGATTTCAGATGCAGGAAAAAAAAGACCAAAGAGAGGGAGAGAGAGACCCAAATGCAAACACGAAGAAGGAGAGAGGGAGAGAGAGAGAGAGAGAGAGAGAGAGAGAGAGAGAGAGGAGAGAGAGAGAGAGAGAGAGAGAGAGAGAGAGAGAGAGAGCGAGAGAGAGAGAGAGAGAGAGAGAGAGAGAGAGAGGAGAGAGAGAGACAGAGAATGAAAATTCTTTTATTTCGAGGATAATGAATAAGCACTCATGTGCTTTTTTACACCCAGTCCCCGCCCGTAGGGATACATCTTAATAATAACCCAATACTAATACTCTCACAGAGAGATAGAGGATATATATATATATATATATATATATATAAAGACAGACAGACAGAGGCAGTGTGCATAATTATACTTCTTACTTTTGATACAATGTCAGTACATAATCATGACATTCCACAACCAGAACAAAAGACTCACTCCCCCTAAAAGTGTACCAAGGCACATGAACCTTGTCACCAAAGCATAGATATACAATCCTAATATTGATTTGATCTTTCATTCTTCCATACTTTTCTTTCTGGAATTTACAAAAAAGTAGCTGTTCTCTTTAGCCAAGTACATGCATTAACGTCTTGGCTGATAGCTGTTTAAAGTGTCTGTATTAATGAGGACCATAAATTTGTGTAAACAGAATTCCCATGCTGTGATCTCTGTGTTTATAAGATGAAGAGGTATGGCAAACATTTAATCTTCATTCAAATAAAGGGAGTAACCAGAAAACTTTCACAATTTTGTGAAGATTGATGTTATTTTTTTTAAAGCCAAATATATATATACCATCATCATCATCATCATCATCATCATCATCATCATCATCATCATCATCATCATCATCATCATCATCATCATCATCACCATCAATTTCGGTCGATCGCGAGCCAGCACGAGGTCAGAGGAAACCCTACAGGAAGCAAATACTGTCCACTCTGAGGGAAATGAGATACTGGTCCAGAAAACGATTGGTGAGAGGGAAAAAAGACAACAGCCACCAGGTCTATTCTGCCCCAGTCAGTGGATGTCAAAGGTCTAGCAGAGACGCCAAGTTGTCTACAGAGTGTGGTCTGTGTTAAAAAAACAAACCTTGGTTGTTTTGTTACTTTCTGCAATCAGTTATTATTGATTCTGACATAGTGTTGTTGTTTTTTCTGTTGGCTTATATCACACCGTGGAGCGTGATAAATATGTGTCCAGTACCTTATTTTTGGGTCAAATGTTATGTGTGATTTAGTATCTTCTTACTTTTGACTTGGGTTTCTGTCTCCCTTTTGAACTTCAGGTAATCTCTTTGTCTCCCTATTTCCAGTTCTGTTTCTTTGTTTCTCTGTCTTTGTCTTTGTCTCTGTCTTTCTCTCTCTCTCTCTCTCTCTCTTCTCTCTCTCTCCTTCTCTCTCTCTCTCTCTCTCTCTCTCTCTCTCTCTCTTCTCTCTCTCTCTCTCTCTCTCTCTCTCTCTCTCTGTGTCTCCCTTGTGCTGTATGTTTGTCTTTGTGTCTCTGTATGTCTTTCTGTCTGTGTCTGTCTGTCTGTCTGTGTCTTTCTGTGTGTCTGTATGTCTTTCTGCCTGTCTGTCTCTGTCTCTCCATGTTAATATCTTGTAACTTTCTTCTCTTCATTTTAAATATAATGTCATCAGATAATGTTCATATTATTGTACAATCAGAAAAATGCAGCCCCCCCCCCCCCTTCCAAAAATAAAAAGTGTAGTTGTAGGTAAACGTCATCTTCATATCATAGAACTGATGCTTTTTTTCTCTTGCTTTAATGTTTTTGCATCCTTTTGGGGGGATTTAGAATACAATGTTTTCTTTAAAGAGGACAAGCATTAAAGGGCTTGGCTAATGGCTCTTAGAATATTCCATAATCATGACAACCGCAAAACTATTCCAAAATAATAATCATCATCATAACATTGTGTAAACAGAATTCTCAATGCTGCTTTCTCTCTGTTTACCGGGCAGAGAGGCATGGCAAAATCAATATAATTCTCCATTGAAACAAAGATAGGAAAAAGAGTAACCATAATTTTGTGAAGACTATTAATTAGAAAAAAACAACAACCAAAACAACACAAACAAAAATCTACGTGAACAAATGATAGATTAATATATATTTTTTTTTTATAGGCACCTATCTATCCCAGTCTGCCTGTCTTTTGGATGCACACACCCAGTTATGTGTGTGTTTGTGTGTGTGTGCTTGCACGCATACACGCACACAAGTGTAACTTACTTTCTCTGTCTGTCTGGCTGAATGTCTTTGTATCTGTAATGCAACACTTGGTACTAATTGTTAGCCATCATGGAGTCAAAGGAAAAACAATAGGAAGAAAATACTGTTCTCTCCTAGATAAACCAGATCCTGGTCTAAGGAAAGGATTGTTGCAAGAGAAAAGACAACAGCCAGGTCTATTCTCCCCCAGTCAGTGAGTGTCAAAGGTCTAGCACAGGCGCCAGTTTGTCGAGGAGCCGGGTCCATGTGAAAACAGTCGTGACTTGCTTGTGCCCTGCCCCATTTCCTGAATCAATCGTGGATTCAGTTTCATCTTTTTTTGTTATCTTTGATCGCCCATACCTATACGATGGAATCAGATATCATGTTGCAAGCTTAATGTTTTGGCTATCTGATTAATGTTTGTGTGTGTGATTAAGTGCTTGTACATTTTCTATTCCGTGTCTATGATTCTGTATCTTTGTCCCTGTCTTTGTCTTTGTATTATTATCTTTCTTTTTTGTATGCCTGATCATCTGTGTATGTCTATCTGTCTGGGTCTGTCTCTCAGTCTGTCTGTCTATTTAAAATCTCTTTCTCTCTCTCTGTCTCTGTTCACTTGAAATAATGATCATCTCTTTATGTCATTTTTACCTTGCGCAATCAGAAATACGAGACATTTTCCAATAGAACATTACATGGTAGGTGAAGGTCACTGCCATATCAAAACAGTATTCACAATGTTTGCTTTTTTTTGCTTTGTTTCATTTCTCGCACACATTTCTGAGATTTAGAATGCCATGTTTTCTTTAGCCACAACGAGTGTTAAAGGCATTCTCAGCAGCTCTTAGAATTGTCTGCAATAATGACAATCACACAGCTGTGTTAATAGAATTCCCACTGCTGCTTTCTCTCTGTTTACCAGACAGAGAGGCATGACAATATTAATCACAATTCTCTACAGAAAAAAAAGGAACAACACACACACTCACAGATTTGTGAAGATTATTGGCACAAGGAATTAGGTCAATGATAGCTGAACTAAAAAGGGTATCTTTGTAAAAGTGCACCTCACCCCTCTCTCTCCCTCCCCCTATCTCTCTCATCTCACTCTGTGTGTGTGTGTGTGTGTGTGTGTGTGTTTGTGTGTGTGTGTGGAGGAGGCATGGGGGTTGGGTGGGTGCGCCTTTCTCAAATATCTTGCATGCAATCATTCATTTCTTTAGTTACGGACAAACATTGAAGACTTGTGTCTAATGGATCTTAAAATGTCTGCCAGAATAATGGTCACAGGAGCATGTGAAAAAATTATCAACGTTACCTCATTTCTGTTCACAGAACAATAAAATAAGTTCATTCATTCAATCAAACAAGCAAGAAAGAAAAGCAAGTATAAATTTGCAAGTACATGGGTACAACAAAATGCATTTCTTTAAAATTAGATGAAAGGAGATCCATTTAAAATACTCCCTTTCTCTTTCTGACTGTCTCTTTCTGTCTGTCTGTCTGTCTGTCTCTGACTGTCTGTCTGTCTCTGTCTTTGACTGTCTGTCTGTATGTATGTCACTCTCTCATGAGCCAACATGAGGTCAGAGGAAACCCTATAGGAAGCAAATACTGTCCACTCTGAAGGAAATGAGACCTTGGTGTAGGGAACCACTGGTGAAAGGAAAAAGACGATAGGCCCGGGTCTGTTCTGCCCCAGTCAATGGGTGTGAACGGTTGGCATAGGCGCCAAGTTTGCCGAGAAGAGGGGTCTACTTGAAAACAGTCCTGGAATTGGTTGTCTCACCCTGTTTCCTGAAGCAAACCTTGCTTTTGACCACTAGCTGTTTAGTTATTGGCCATAACCACGCTAAGGATATTTATTGGTGTCAACATTTTTTGTTTGTTTAATGATTTGTGTGATTTATTGTTTTCCTTGATATTTTTGTTTTTGTCCCCATTTCTTTATCAGTTTATCTGTTTGTCCCTGTCTCTGGGACCATCTCTCTCTCTCACTCTCTCTCTCTCTATCCATCCATCCGTCCATCCATCCATCCATCCACCCATTCATCTATCTATCTATCTATCTATCTATCTATCTATCTATCTATCTATCTATCTATCTATCTATCTATCTATCTATCTATCTATCCTCTTTCTCTCTATATATATACTTCATTTCACACCGAAGATCATGTTGGTATAAAAAGTTTGTTACATTACATACTCAGAACAAAAATGCATTCCGAGAAAAGCACTCTGATGCATTAAGGTCGTCATCAAATCGCAGATACAAGTTTAAAATTGATTTTTCTTAAAATATAATTTTCTTCCACACATTGTCGGGATGTAGAATGAGTTGTTTTCTTTAGTCAATGACTAGCCCTAGAGGCTTGGCAGATGGCTCTAGAAATTATCTGTAATTATAATGATCGCAAAATTGGGTCAACAAAATTCCTAATACTGCCTTTTACTGTTTACCAAATGAAGAGGAATTACAGAAACAATTTAATGAGAGAAGCAAAGACAGAAAAAAATGTGGCAAAACTTTTGTGATGATTATTTTATTAAAAACAACAACCAAACCCTCCATAAGTCAATAATTGAGGAATTGATAACAAAAGGTACTTTCATTCTAAAATGAGTTGCTGTTTGTCTCTGTCTGTCTGTCTATGTCTGTATGTCTGTCTGTCTGTCTCTCTCTGGCTTCCTCTCCCTGTGTGTGTGTGTGTGTGTGTGTGTGTGTGTGTGTGTGTGTGTTGTGTGTGTGTGTGCGTGCACGCGCGCATGTGTGTGTGTGGTGCGTGCCTGCCTGCATGTGTGCATGTGCATGCGTGTGTGTGTATTTGAGTGCGTCTTTGTGTCTGCCTATATGTCTGTGTCTAGGTTTGTGCTCTCGTGCCCCTCACTCTGTCTGTATGTGTGTCCCGTGCTTTTATCTGAACTGCCTCTATCATTATCGATAATACGGCAACATGAGGTCAGAGGGAACCCGATAGGAAGCAAATACTGTCCTCTCTGAGGGAAATGAGACCCTGGTGTGGGGAAATGATTGGTGGGAGGGAAAAGACAACAACCCAGGTCTATCCTGCCCCAGTCAGTGGGTGTGAGTGGTCTAGCAAAGACCCCGAGGTGTAAAAACAAGAAAGTGAGGTCTATATGAACGCCTTTGTGGCTCGCTTGTCATGTCCCATTTCCTGAATCAATTGTTACTAATTTGGTCATAGCTATGCCCAGGATCGGAGTGTATGATGGTCAAGGGCTTACGTTTTGTTTGTGTTGTGTGTGTGTGTGTGTGTGTTTCTGATCTATCTATTTATCTATCTATCTATCTATCTATCTATCTATCTATCTATCTGTCTATCTGTCTATCTATCTATCTATCTATCTATCTATCTATCTATCTATCTATCTATATATCTGTCTATCTATCTATATATCTATATATCTATCTATCTGTCTGTTAATCTGCCTATCTATCTATCTATCTATCTATTTATCAA
>CM054144.1:37541966-37549466 GCA_028751875.1 Rapana venosa
TTTGCTTAACATGGGTGGGATGGGGGGGGGGGGGGGGGGGGGGGGGGGGGGGGGGGTGTAGGGTGGTGATGGCAGTGGTGGTAGGGGGATGGAATTGGTGTGGGTGCAGGAGTGGGGTGGTGGGTAGGGGCGTGGGGGGGGGGGGGGGGGGCTGTGTGCGTGCACGTGCGTGCGTGTATGTGTGTGTGCGTGTTGTGTGTACATTCGTGCATGTATGTGTGGGTGTGTTCAGGTCAGTCTATGAGTTTGTGTGCATGTGTGCATTTAAGACACGAGCACTCAAAGTTTATTGCGTCTTTCTCAATATTTGTGTTGAGTGCACAGCTGTTAAGACCATCTACTGAGAGAGAGAGAGACAGAGAGACAGAGAGAGACAGAGATTACTTTCAGAAAGGAGAAAAGACAGATAGATAAACTAACAGAAAATACAATGTAACGCAAGAAAATGGCAGAGTGGGACAGAAAAACCTACAAATAGACAAACACAGGGACATAAACACATACACAAATTCCCCAAACAAACAAACAAACAAACAAACGCGAAAGAAAACATATTTCAACACGAGGAAGAACAATCTAAAAAAAGTCACGTGGCGCCCCGCGACGCGCCGTGACCCCGCAAACAAGACAAACGCACAAACAACACCATGAACATCTTTCACACACACTCTCTTCTACACACACATAAAACACCCCCCAAAAAAAACCCCTAACAAAACAAACACATCAAACCCCTCCCCTTTTCACACACACACTCTCCCCACCACTCAAAACACACAACGCACTTTAAAACACACAACACCCAAAACCCACACACCCCACAAAACACCCACACAACCACACACACAAACAAAAACACACACACCCCACAAAAACACACACCCCCCCACCCCACAACACACAAACAAACCACACACACACAACCCCCCCCCCCCCCCCCCCCCCCCCCCCCCCCCCCCCACACCAAAAACCACAACCACCCCATTTTTGAAAAAACCTTTAAATTTTCTTTTATTTTTGGGAAAACTCGCACGAAGACCCCACGACACAGAAAACCCCAGTTTATGCGTGCTGCAACCCCAAGCTCGTTTCTGTACATGTCAGTCAAAAGCGGCTATGTCTGCCGAAAATGCAAACGTTTTTTTGCGACACAAAGGGGGAGGGATACCCCAGGAGGGGGCGGGTAAAGTGTTGCCATAGTGCCCAAAGTAAAACCTTTCAAACCCTCCCCCTTTTTTTTTTCTTTCCCGGGTATCCAGCCCAAAGAAACACAAAATCTGCCAGACTTTGGAAAATTTTGCCAAAAACTCCCCCCCCCAAAAAAAACAAAAACCCCCCACAAACAAAAAAAAAAGCCCACCCACCACAACCCCTAAACCCCCCACCAAAAACAAAAAAAAAAAACACAAAAAAAAAAAACAAAAAAACCCAAAAAAATTTTTCCCCCCCCCCCCTCCCCCCCCCCCCTCCCCACCCACCCCCCCCCCCCCCCCCACCCCCCCCCCCCCCCCCCCCCCCCCCCCACCCCCCCCCCACACCCCAACAAAAAACAAAAACCCCCCAAAACATCGAAAAAAATTATTTGGGAGTTCTTCCTCGGGTTGTTTTAATTTTTTTTTTGGGTTATGTTGTTGTTTTTTTGTTGTTGCTTTTTTTGTTTTAAAACATCCCCTTTTCTTTTGCTACCCTTTTTGAACCCAAAATTCCCCCTCTCTCTCCTCTCTCTCTCCCTCTTCTTCTCTCTCTCTCTTCTCTCTCTCCCCTCCCCTTTTCCTCTTTTTCTCTCTTTCCGCCTTTGCTCTTTTGTGTAAAGCTTTCGGGAAAAAGGAAGATAATTTTTACCCTAAGTATATTTTTTTTGCTGATTTGTGTTTTACAGTAACATGTTGGTCTGTTTGTTGGGTGTGGGTGTGTGTGTGTTTGTTTTGGTTTGTGGGTGTGTGTGTGGGGGGGGGGCGTGTTGTTTAATAAAAAATTACAAGCGGGTTCGGAAAACCCCCTTCGAGGGGCCCCAATTTCCCCTTTTTTGTGAAAAATGTTCATTTTCGATTTCGAGTTGGGTTTTTCCTCTCCTTTCTATTTTTTCTCTCCCTTTGTTGTGGGAAACAAAAACACACACCAGGGCACGCACAAAAACCACCACACACACAGTGGTTTTGGGGGGCGCGCGCGAGGATTTATTTTATATAAAAGGGGGCTCAAAGTGAATGGGTCATTTTTCGGGTTAAATTTTCCCCCATTTTTTTTGCCCTTTCGGACTTTGCGGGTAGGGGTTGGGAAAAACTTTTTTATCTGCTTTTTAGCACCTCCGGGGAACCCCCCTCAACTTTCCCCAAATTCCTCCCGGGCCTTCCTCCGGGGGGTTACCCCCGGGGTTTCTGCCCGGGCAGGGGCGTGGGGGGGGGTGAGGGCGCGCGGGCCCGGGGGAAGGGGGCGGCGGGAAGGCCGGACCGGGAAAGCCTCGGGGGTGGGGGTTGGTCGGGCCCTGCGGCCGGGGCCTCTCCAGGCTTCCCGGGGATTTAGTCGCGGGGCATGGCCCGGGCGGCGCTGGGGGGGGGGGCAAGTCGGGAGCGGGTTCCTGGGCCCGGAGGCCCCGGGGTCGGGGCGTTCGGCCTCGCTTGGGTGGGGGGGGCGGGTGGGCGGGCCAACCCGGGGGGATTTTTGCTCCCCCCCACCCCCCGGTTCGGGCCCTTTACTCGGGACCGGCGCCCTGGAAGGCGGCCGACCGCCTTTCCGCTGCCGGCGCCCCCCCGACCCCCCGCCCAGGAACCGGAGAGCAAACACCCAGGCGCACGCTGGCGCGACGCGGAGCCCAGTTCCCACGACAAGAAGCGGACGCGGAGGCGTGGGGGAGAAGACGGGGGGGGTTTTTTCCCCCCCTTTTTCCCCAAAACTAAAAATTTTTTTTCCCCCCCTCCCTCTCCCCTCTCTCTCTCTCCTCTCTCTCTTCTCTCTCTCTCTCCCTCCCCTTTCCCCCTTTCTCTCTCTCGCTTTTCTTCTCTCTTTTCTCTCTCCTCTCTCTCCTCTCTCCCTCCTCCATCCCCCTCTCTCTCTCTCGCTCTCTTTTCTCCCCTTCTTCCTCCCTCTCTCTCTCTCCCTCCCTATCTCTCTCCCCTCCTCCCTTTTTCCCTTCTTTCTCCTTCTCCTCCCCCCTCCTTCCCTTCCTTCTCCTTCTTCTTTTCCTTTTCCTCTCTCTCTCCTTCTCTCTCCTCTTTTTTTTCCTCTCTCTTCTCCCCTCTCTCTCTCTCTTTTCCCCCTTCCCCCTCCCTCCCCTTTTTTTTTTTTTTTTTTTTTTTTTTTTTTTTTTTTTTTTTTTTTTTTTTTTTTTTTTTTTTTTTTTTTTTTTTTTTTTTTTTTTTTTTTTTTTTTTTTTTTTTTTTTTTTTTTTTTTTTTTTTTTTTTTTTTTTTTTTTTTTTTTTTTTTTTTTTTTTTTTTTTTTTTTTTTTTTTTTTTTTTTTTTTTTTTTTTTTTTTTTTTTTTTTCCCCCCCCCCCCCCCCCCCCCCCCCCCCCCCCCCCCCCCCCCCCCCCCCCCCCCCCCCCCCCCCCCCCCCCCCCCCCCCCCCCCCCCCCCCCCCCCCCCCCCCCCCCCCCCCCCCCCCCCCCCCCCCCCCCCCCCCCCCCCCCCCCCCCCCCCCCCCCCCCCCCCCCCCCCCCCCCCCCCCCCCCCCCCCCCCCCCCCCCCCCCCCCCCCCCCCCCCCCCCCCCCCCCCCCCCCCCCCCCCCCCTCCCCCCCCTTATTTCTTCCTCTCCTTCTTTCTCTTCTCTTCTTCTTTTCCCCTTCTTTTTTTGTTCTCTTCTCTTTTTCTCTCTCTTCTTTTCTCCCTTTTCCCTCTTCCTCTTCGCTTTTTTCCTCCTTTTCTTCTCTTTTCTCTTCTTTTCCCCCTTTCTCTTCCCCTCCCCCAATCTCCTCTCTTCGCTTTTTCTTCTCCTCTTTTCCCCCCTTTTCTCTTTTTCTCGCCCTCTTCCCTTCTTTCTCCTCTCCCTCTCCCCTCCTTTTCCCCCCTTTCCCCCCATTTCCCTTTTCTCTCTTCGCTTTCTCTCTCTCTCCTCCTCTTCTCCTCTTCTCTCTCTCTCTCTCTCTCCTCTCTCCCTCTCATTCTTTCTCCTTGTCTTTTCCCCTTTCCCCCTATCTCCTCTCTTTTCCCTCGCCTCTTCTCTCTTCTCTTCTCTCTCTCTTTCTTTTCTCTTCTCCTCCTTTTTTCCCCTTCTTCCTCCCTCTTCTCCTCCTCCTTCCCCCTTTCCCCCTTCTTTTTTTTTTTTTTTTTTTTTTTTTTTTTTTTTTTTTTTTTTTTTTTTTTTTTTTTTTTTTTTTTTTTTTTTTTTTTTTTTTTTTTTTTTTTTTTTTTTTTTTTTTTTTTTTTTTTTTTTTTTTTTTTTTTTTTTTTTTTTTTTTTTTTTTTTTTTTTTTTTTTTTTTTTTTTTTTTTTTTTTTTTTTTTTTTTTTTTTTTTTTTTTTTTTTTTTTTTTTTTTTTTTTTTTTTTTTTTTTTTTTTTTTTTTTTTTTTTTTTTTTTTTTTTTTTTTTTTTTTTTTTTTTTTTTTTTTTTTTTTTTTTTTTTTTTTTTTTTTTTTTTTTTTCTCTCTCTCTTTTCTCTTTTCCCCTTCCCCCCCCTATCCCTCTCTCCTCCCCCTCTCTCTTCCCTCCTCCTTTCCCCTCTCTTTCTCTCTTCTCTCTCTCTCTCCTCTCCTTCTCCTCCTCTCTCCCTTTCCTCTCTCCCCCTCCTATCTCCTCTCCCCTTCTCGCTCTCTCCTCCCTCCCCCTTCTCCTTCTCTCTCCTCTCTCCTCTCCCTCCCCTATCCTCTCTCCGCTTCCCCTCTCTCTCTCTCTCTCTCGGTCTTCCTTCTTCTTCTCTCTCTCTCTCTCTCCCCTTTTCCCTTTCCTATTCCTCTCTCCTCTCGTCTCTCTCTCTTCTCTCTTCTCTCTCTCTCTCTCTCTTCCCTCCTCCTATCTCCTCTCTCTCTCTCGCTCTCTCTCTCTCCTCTCTCCCTCTATCTCCTCCCCTTTCTCTCTTCTCTCGCCTCCTCCTATTCTCTCTCTCTCTCTCTCTTCTCTCTTCTCTCTCTTCTCTCTTTCTTGTCTTTTTCTCTCTCCCCTCTCTCTCTTCTCCCCTCTCTTTCTCTCTCCTCTCTTCTCCTCTCTTCCTCTCTGTTCTCTTCTCTCTCTTCTCCCCTTCTCTCTCTCTCTCTCTCTCCTTCTCTCTCTCCCTCCCCCTATCTCTCTCTCTTCTCGCTCTCTTTCTCTCTCTCCTCTTTCTCTTCTCTTCTCTTCTCTCTCTCTCGTCCTCTCCTCTTTCTCTTCTCTCTCTCTCTCTCGCTCTCTTTTCTTCCCTCTCCTATTTCCTCTCTCTTTTCGCTTTTCTCTTCTCTCTCCCCTCTTTCGTCTTTTTTCTCTCTCTTCTCTCTCTCTCTCTCTCTTTTTCTCTCCCTCTCTTCTCCTCTCTCTCTCGCTTCTTCTCTCCTCCTCTTTTCTCCTCTCTCTCTCTCCTCTTCTCTCTTCCTCTCTCTTCTCTCTCTCTCTCTCTCTCTCTCTCCTTCCTCTTCTCCTCTCTCTCTCTCCTCTTTTCTCCCCCTTTTCCTTTTATCTTTTCTCTCTCTCGCTCTCTCTCTCCCTCTCCTTTTCTCTCTCTTCGCTTTCTCTCTCCTCTCCTTTTCTCTCCCCCTTCTCCTCTTCTCTCTTCTCCCCTTCTTCTCCTCTCTCTTTTTTTCCCTCCTCTTATTTTCTCTCTCTCGTCTTCGCTCTCTCCTTCTTCTCTCTCTTCTTTTCTTCTCTTCCCCTTCTCTATTCTCTCTTCTCTCTTTCTTCTCCCTCCTCCTATCTCCTCTCTCTCTCGCTCCTCTCTCTCTTCTCTCTCTCTCTCTCTCTCTCCCCCTCTCTCTTCTCTTTCTCCTCTCTCTCCTTCTGTTCTCTCCTTCCCTGCTGCTGCACACGGCAGAGTAATACCCAATGCAATCAGGACAGCATCTAGATGGGTGTGCTTTGGGGGAGCTCCCGTCACGGTTCAAGACATCAGTTATACATGGTTCCAGCGTGTTCATTTCGCCACACGTTTTGTGATGGGAATAACCAAGGCTGTGTTTAGATTGCTCTAAAAACAGTGGTTTTTTTTTCTTCCACACACAGCAGTTCAGAAAGGTAACAGACTCATAAAAATAATGGAATAAAAAAACTAAAAAATGTCACGGGGAGACCGAGTAAAGAAAAAAATATCTGTCGATTGTTGGGTTTTTTTTTTGGGTTGTTTTTCTTGTATTTTATATCTATATCTATATATAATATTATAAATATATATATATTAAGAGGAGAGAGAGAGAGAGGAGAGGGGAGAGAGAGGAGACAACAGACGACAGAAACAGAGAGACAGACAGACAGAGAGAATAAAGCTTGACATTTCGTCTATTATGTTTGTTTTTGATTTCTTGTAACTTTTTTTCTTCAATCGTGGGGTTTTTGTTTTTTTTTATACAGCAAAATTTTTTGAGGAAAGAAATTAAAAAAAAATTTTTTTTCCCGATATCAGTAAGTGTTGACGGTCTTTCTTAAAATCGGAGAAAATTTTTTGGAAACAGTTGCTAAACTCTTAGCGCTTTAATCTATAGCAAAAATTGCTCTAAAAAAAAACCAAAAACAAGTGATATAAAAACCAACAAAAGCTTCAAAACAGCTATAAAAAAAAATAAGTAAAGGCGACATACAAGTCAAAACTTAAACTCTAGACCAGTTTGCGCAAAGAATTACAAAAAAAAAAAAAAACCCCAAACCCCAAAAACCCCTCCCCCCCCCCCCCCAACAAACAAACAAATGTAAAAAACAAAGAACGCACAGACAAAATCTCCCCACCCCCGACATGTTTCAAAAAAACAGAAAAAAAAAATCATTCCGGTAAAAAAAAACAACAAAAAGCAAAATGTTTTTAAAAAAACCCCAAAAAAACCAAAAAAAAAAACCCACTTCCCTTTTGAAATTCATCACAAATTGTACACACACAATAATTTCCCCACACCCACAAACAAAAAAACCCCCCATCACCCCAAAAACGCAAAACAGAAACAATCCCCATCCCCCTAGCTATCCCCCCCCCTCCTTCCCCCCTCACGCACCGCCCCCACAACCGTCTCTTTTCCTCCGCCTCCCCTCCTCTGTCCCATCCCCGTCCAGCCACCTGGTTTCCCCAAACACCCCCACACCCTCCAAATTCCTCCCCAGACTAAGATTGGAATGATGGGCGACCCAGAAGGCGATAGGAGACCTTCAATACAAACTCCGCCTGCCCCACCCCCCAAAGAAGAACTTACTTTTCCCCCGCAGGCAAGCAAAACAAAACCCCAAAGCACCGGGCCGTACGGCCCAGTACCCCCCATCAAAAAGAAAAGGCGACAAAGCGAGGGTAAACCACCAAGCCCCCCTAAAATATGCAGGGCTAACCGAAACCCGCCCAGACCCCCCCCCCCCCCCACCTACCCCCCCGGGGGATGGGGAGGGGGGGGTGATTGGGGGGGGG
>CM054144.1:37551966-37556966 GCA_028751875.1 Rapana venosa
ACTTTTCGGGAGAGCGGAGTCTGCACTGACGATACCTCCAGGGGAAGATATCCCCTTGATCGGGAATCGAACCCGGGTCGTCAGATTGCGAGCGCAATGTTCTAACCACTAGGCTATCAGGCCTGACTCCTTACTAGGTTACGGTCTATGTGGGAGAGGGCAGTGATGGATGTATGGCACAGTTGTCCTGTGCAATTTACTCCTTTTCTCTTGTTTTTGTAACACTGAGTGTTTTGGTAGAATGGTGGTTGGTGGTGGGTGGGTGGTGGTTGGTAGTGGTGGGTTGATGTTGGTGTTGGTGGTTGATGGTGTGTGTGGTAAGTGGGAGGGTAGTGTGCGTGGTAGTGTGTGTGTATGTGTGTCGTAGTGTGTGTGTGAAGAGGTTGTGTTGTAAATGTATGTGTGTGAGCGACTCTGTATGTCTGTCTCTGTCTGTCTGTCTCTGTCTCTCTCTCTCTCTCAGGAAATTATGTCAGAGCACAAAGTCTGCCTATGTCGAAGAACATCTTTCACAGAGGTTAAAACCCGTTCCGTTTTTCGGAAGAGTAGGCCATTGTGTGCCGGTAGGAACGGATGACAAAATTTACAATACTACATACGCACGGGGAATGGATGAAGAAAAAGCACATGAGTGCTTATTCCATGATCCTCGAGATAAAAGAATGTAATAAACTATGACACTCGTGTGAGCAAGCCATCCGCATTTAATACCCTATAATGTATTTTGGTGGCTTAGCAATGTAAGATGTTTATCTTTTCAATTCTTGGCGCCTTAATTTTGGCAGGGTTATGATCTGTTTCGGAGAACAGATCATAAGATAGGAATCATTGCTGTTGCTGCTCCTGTTATTGATTGTTCTTGTTTTTGTTGTTGTTCTCAGCGTTATTTGTATTGCCTCTCCTTTTTTTTAACACGGCAAAGATCGTGACGATTAGAATGATGTTTGTCTCCCTTGTCTTCTTCTACTTCCTTTTTCTTATTTGTATAGATCTTGTTGTTATTGTCGATATGTGTTTGATGTTCTCGGCTCCTACATTACTCTGTTTATTCAAGCGTGTTCGCATATATTTGCCGTGCCACGCCTCACACCCAACGCTTATTTAGATTATCGTTGTCTTTCTCTCTGTTGTTGACAGAGAGAGAGAGAGAGAGAGAGAGAGAGAGAGAGAGAGTGAGAGAGAGAAGAGAGAGAGAGAGATGGGGGGGCAGAGAGGCGCGGAGAAAGAGAGGGGAGAGATGGAGAGGGAGGAAGAGAGAGAGAGGGAGAGGGAGAGAGAGAGTGTTGAGAGTGAGAAAGAGAGAGGACGGACAGAAAGAAAACAGACAGAAGGAGGACTGAAAGAGACAGAAACTAAGCAAGAAAAGGGATTGGCACGATGATCATGCATGACCAACAGATCCAGCAAGGAGACAAAGAGACAGAGAATGGACACAGCAACAACATAAGCACCATACTCCATAATGTTCAAGAAAAGTTTTAAAGCATATCTAGTCATAAACAAAGGTATAAAATGAAAACCAATACACAAACATAAAAAAGGCAAACATGCATAAACAGTTTAAGAAAAAGTGTTAAAACACATCTAGTCATAAACAAAGGTATAACATGAAAACAAATACACAAAACATAAAAAGGCATACATGCATAAGCAGACAGTTGAAGATAAAGTTTTAGACACATCTACCCACCATAAACAAACGTATAACATGAAAACACACACATAGGCATATAAAAAACAACAACCTTAAGCTACAAACAACAAAACCACAATTTGCAAATAAACCACACAACACAAAAAATCATCTCTCTAAACGCAGTCATAAACGACAATTTCGAATCAAGTCATCTTACCAATCAGCTCTCTCTCTTCTCTCTTCTCTCTCTATCTCTATCTCTCTCTACTCTCTCTCTCTCTCTCTCTCTCTCTCTCTCTCTCCTCTCTCACTGGGGCTGGTCGCTCTCTTCACCAAACCTCCGAGGACGCCAAAACGAAAGAACCAGCAGGTGACCACCGTGTGAAGGAAATGGAGGATAGCACGTGGGTGCCTCGTCCCTTTGGGGGTGGGGGGGGGGGGGGGGGGGTGGGAATGGCGTGTACATCTTTGAAGCCTAGTTCCAGATCAAAAGTTTTTTCTTTTTTTTCCCATTTTTTTTTTTTTTTTTTTTTTCTCACGCCCAGGACCCAGTGAATTATTAGACAATTGCCGATCGTTCAGACAACCCCCTCGAAGATGGACAGAGGGGCAGGGCAGGGTGGTGGGGATCAGCACGAGACGCTGGGTTAGATGGAAGCTAGCGTCACTTTTTTTTGGAGGGGGCGGTGTGGAAAATGCCACCCCGCCGCCATTGCCGCCATGCTGTTCGGTCACGTGATTCACGTCTCGCTTAATGCTAGGCGAGATTACAGGATTTGGGGGCTTGTGCCCGGTGTTATTACGGTGGCGTTTCGTGTTCCTTTTTTTCTTTTTCTTGCCCCTTCTTTTTTTTCTCTGTTTTTTTTTTAACCTTATCCTTTCCCAGCTCTTTGCTGATTTCGTGTGTGTTGGGAGTTTTTTGTTGTGATTTTTGTGTGTGTGATTAGAGGGATAAGCGTTTTTTTGAAATTATGGGCGCTGTTTTTTTCTTTATCATTTTATTACCTTTGTTTTTTGGTTCTTCGCCTTGGCTTTCATGTGCCTTTTAGTTTTATTGTTTACTTGTTTCTTGTTTGGTTGGTTTTGCTATTGTTGTTGTTGATGTTGATGTTTTATCTGTTTGGTTGGGTTTGTTTTGGTTGGTTAGGGTGGGAGTGGGGTTTTGGGGGGGTATGCTTGCTTCTCTTTTGATTTTATTCAATATATTGTTTGTCCTTTTCATGTTTTCAATTACGTATTTCATTCATTATGTCTGTTTTTCTTTGCAGATATTCAGTCAGCAGCTTGTGTTGAAAGAAGGGACAGCAAAAATACGTTGTTTTAATTTTCACTGAGAAGCTTTCAACTTCTGTCGTCTAGTGAGAAACCTAAACTTTCAAAGAAAACACCATGACAAATCACACTTCACCAATACAAAATCGAACAAAAACATTCAGTTAACCACTTTCACCATTCATATCTCTCGACTTTTTTTTTTCTTCAGTTTTCTCCACTCAAAAATATTCAGTTAACCACTGTCACCATTCATACTTCCTGGCTTTTTTTTTTCTCTTCAGTTTTCTCCACTCAAAAACATTCAGTTAACCACTATCAACATTCATACTTCCTAACTTGTTGTTTTTCTTCTTCAGTTTTCCCCCTGCTCATAAGCAAGGTTTTCCTTACATATTCTACACCCAACACTGCATCTTACTTCCCCACCACCCTCAGCTTCTCATCCATCCACTCATTTTACCGCTGTGGTTTTAACAGCTTTCTACAAATCCCTGTAGACAAGTAAAAACTATCTCTCGGCTACTTCTTCACGGCTTTAATTCCAACATTACTGCATGCAGCCTTTTTAAGGAATGATGATATCGGAATTTCACCACCTCTGCCGCGAATCCTCTTGAGACAGACTCCCTGAGCTCTGGAGGAGACAAAAGCATCACTTTCTTAGCAGACGATGCCGTCGGGGGAATAAGAAACTGAGAGAGAGAGAGAGGGAGAGAGAAGAGAGAGAGGGGAGAGAGAGGAGAAGAGAGGGAGAGATAGAGATGGAGAGGGAAGCGAGGAGAGAGAGGGAGAGGGAGGGAGAGTGAGAGAGGGAGAGAGAGGGAGAGAGAGGGAGGAGAGAGAGAGGGAGAGGAGAGGGAGACGAGAGAGGGAGAGAGAAGGAGAGGGAGGAGAGAGAGAGGGAAGGAGGGAAGAGAGAGAGAGAGAGAGAGAGAGAGAGAGAGAGAGGAGATGAGAGGAGGAAGAGAGAAGACGTGAGGGGGGAGAGAGAGAGGGAGAGAAGGAGAGAGAGGGTGAGAGAGAGAGAGGCGAGAGGAGATGAGGAAAAGAGGGATGAGAGAGGGCGAGAGAGAGAGAGGAGAGGGAGAGGAAGAGAGAGAGGGGAGGAGGGAGAGAGAGGGAGTAGAGAGAGAGAAGAGGGAGGGAGAGAGAGGTGAGAGAGGGAGAGTGAGGGAGAGAAAGGGATGAGTGAGAGAGGGAGAGAGAGAGGGAGGAGAGAGGGGGAGAGAGAGGGAGAGAGAGGAGGGAGGAGGGAGAGAGAGAGAGGAGAGAGAGAGAAGGGTGAGAGAGAGAGAGAGGGAGAGAGAGTGAGGAGAGGAGAGGGATGAGAGAGGGAGAGAGAGAGGGGGAAAGAGTGAGAGAGGTGAGAGAGAGAGAGGTGGAGAGAGAGAGAGGTGGAGAGACGAGAGGGAGAGAGAGAGAGAGGGAGGAGGGAGGGAGGGTGAGAGGAGGGTGAGAGG
The DNA here is from genome assembly GCA_028751875.1 of Rapana venosa. NCBI lineage: Eukaryota > Metazoa > Mollusca > Gastropoda > Neogastropoda > Muricidae > Rapana > Rapana venosa. The sequence goes on from CM054144.1 coordinate 37,556,338, forward strand.
GAGTAGAGGGTGAGAGAGAGAGAGAGAGGGGACGAGAGAGGGAGAGAGAGAGAGGGAGAGAGAGGGAGAGATGAGAGAGGGAGAGAGAGGGATGAGAGGGTGAGAGAGATGAGAGAGGGAGAGAGAGGGGAGGGAGGGAGAGAGAGTGAGAGAGGGAAGGGAGGGAGGGATGAGAGAGAGAGAGAGGGAGGGAGGGAGAGAGAGAGGAGAGAGGGAGAGAGAGAGGGAGGGAGAGAGAGGGAGAGAGGGTGGAGGGAGGGAGATTGAAGAGGGGGGGTTTAAAGGGGAGGGAGAGAGAGGGAGAGAGAGGGAGAGAGAGATGAGAGGGGAGAGAGAAAGAGGGAGAGAGTGAGGGGAGAGTGAGGGAGGGAGAGAGAGGGAGAGAGAGAGAGGAGCCTGCTGGCCTGAAATCCCCTCATCTCCTGCCCCCTCCCCCACTCCCCACCCTGCCCACTGCAGCTAAAACCAGACGGAAGTCTTAGCATGGTTTTTTTGGTCTTTGGTTTTTGGTAGTTGGTTTGGGTTAAAGTTTGTTTGTTGTTGTTGCGTTTTTTCTGTTTGTTTTTGTTTGCGGGTTGCTGGTTGTTTTTCGGGTTTTCTTTGCAGTTTTTCAATCAGCAGCCTGGGCT
>CM054144.1:37561966-37566966 GCA_028751875.1 Rapana venosa
TAGTGCTTAACAGTGCGTAGCATGCAGCAAAAAAAGAGGACACACAGAAAATGTTTTTTTTTAAAAAAAAAGTGGGCATACTTGTTGCGTACGTCTTTATGTCGGGGATGCTGTAGACACTACAGGCAATAGTTGCAGAACACAAGAGAAGTCATTATTGCGGTTACACTTTGCCAGATAACCTGCTATTTAACACTTTATAAACAGATTGGCATTGTCTGGATGAGAAAGTGGAAGGAGAGAGAGAGGATACGTGAGAGAGAGAGAGGAGAGAGACGAGAGTTAGAGAGAGATGAGAGATGAGAAGATGAGAGGTCGAGAGAAGAAAGAGAGAGAGAGAGAGAGGAGAGTGGAGTGGAGAGAGAGGAGAGGAGAGAGGAGAGTGAGAGAGAGGCTGAGAGGAGAGAGGAGAGAGAGTGGCATGCATACATCTCTTTCAGTCTGTTTTCTCCGAGAAATCAGATATATGTAAGTAATCATAAAACAAAACAAAATAAAGTTAAACTCGTGTTATTGTGTAATGTTTTGATAAAAGACATTGCAACCCGTCGTTTTGACACTACCAACAATCACCTTATAATCATAGACCCTCCTTCATCCACTGATTCATTGTTAATAACATTCTCCCACCCAGCCTAGGAACTTAAGCTTAAACATAAACTAACACCACAGTCTCATTCGCCTTGATAGTCATATCAAAGCCGACCTCAGCCTTATTCTAAAACTTTTCTCAGAATATCCACCAACAAGCGTCCTCCAATCCATCACAATCATAACATCACTCCACACCATGCCTCATACCAGACACATTGGCCTTCAAGATAAAAAAACAACAACACAAAAACACCCGTCTTGCATTAATGCAGACATATAATATGGTAGGCAGAGGGGAGGACAAATCCAGAGGTGTGGACAAATCCAGAGGCAGAGAGGACGACAAATCCAGAGGCAGAGAGAGATGACAAATCCAGAGAGGAGGACAAATCCAGAGAGGATGACAAATCCAGAGAGGAGGACAAATCCAGAGGGGAGGACAAATCCAGAGAGGAGGACAAATCCAGAGGCAGAGAGGAGGACAAATCCAGAGAGGAGGACAAATTCAGAGAGGAGGACAAATCCAGAGGCAGTGGAGGACAAATCCAGAGAGGATGACAAATCCAGAGAGGATGACAAATCCAGAGAGGAGGACAAATTCAGAGAGGAGGACAAATCCAGAGGCAGTGGAGGACAAAACCAGAGAGGATGACAAATCCAGAGAGGATGACAAAACCAGAGAGGATGACAAAACCAGAGAGGATGACAAAACCAGAGAGGAGGACAAAACCAGAGAGGAGGACAAAACCAGAGGCAGAGAGGAGGACAAATCCAGAGAGGATGACAAATCCGGAGGCAGTGATGAGGACAAATCCAGAGAGGAGGACAAAATTCCAGAGAGGAGGACAATTCCAGATGAGAAGGGACAAATCTAGAGAGGAGGACAAAACCTGAGGCAGACAGGAGGGGACAAATCAAAGAGAGGGAGAACCAAATCAGAGACAGTGTTGAGGACAAAGACAGGTCCTCCATCCCTTCACCGTGCTCAGGAAATGCCTGCTAATAGTCACCGCTGCCAATTTACCGAATCATCGTCCCTGAGGGGCGGTGTGGGTCCCTCTGCCTTTCCTTCTTTCCCTGTTTTTTCTTCCTGTCCCTTCTTCCTACATGATACCTCATCCATGTTGTAATCCCTATTCCTCCTGCATTTTTCTTTTGAAGGGTGCACAAAAACTTGCATGTTGAATGCACAGACACACACACACACACACACCACCCACACACACACTCCACACACACATATATATTTATATATATATAATATATTATATATATATATTTTATATATATATAATATATATTATATATATTTCCCTTTCTTTCAAACGCTGAACACGCACACATCTTTGCTTACTGGTTGGATTGCTCTGTCGATAATATAGTAATATAAGAAGTTGTATTTGACCTTTATTCATTGAAGACTCTGACACGGTAGCCACCCCGAACCTCGGTTATTATCCCTGAACTTCTGCTAATATCCCAGAACTTATTATCCCTGAACTTATGCTATTATTCTTAAAATTATTGTATCTGTTGATCCTTTTAAAGACGTGCTTTGCATGGCATCCATTAACCCAACACCCTAAACCTATGCTATTGTTGTTGTTATTAATGTTATTGTTGATTGTTGTTATTATTGTTGTTGAACATTTCCCAAGCTTAGCACCTTTCAGGGTCACGCAGAACATGCACTCTATCTCAATCATCACACCTGAAATCACTGTAGGGAAACACACACCGGACAAGAAGTGTGTGTGTTGTGTGTGTGTGTGTGTGTGTGTGTGTGTGTGTGTGTGTGTGTGTGGTTGTCGTGTGGGTGTTGTGTGTGTGTGTGTTGTGTGTGTGTGTATGTATGTATGTATGTATGGCTGTTCCAGACTACGCGCACACGGCTTTTCAATAATCCACCTAAGAGGACAACACCACCACACCAGAAGACAAAGTTCCCATTTCCATCTAGCTCTCCACCTTCACCAATCTCCTCTTTCCCACAGCACCACCACTACCCCCACCCCATTCCCAAGCCACCCCCCCCCCCCTATCCAGCCTATATTCTTAAGATTTGCTCAGAAAAATCCCTGGTAAACCTCCCACCAGCACATCTTACATGCTGAATAAAATCCACAGTGGCTTAAGGCCAAGAAGCATCACCATCAAGCTGTAGATGATACCGTGGGGGGAAGTAGAGACCAGGTTCCAGCCTTTATCCCACCCCCCCCCTCCCCAACCCCCACCCTCTCATCCTTTCACATCTTCAGTTAATGCCTTGCCCTGCATTGTACCACTAGAAGTTACCCACCACTGTCCTCAAGACGCCCCCCTCGCAAATGCCGCCTCAAACCATGCCCCCAAACCCCGCCCCCAGCCCCCCCCCCCCCCCTCCCCCCCCTCTCAAGCTAACTTACATCTCTCCTGGCAAATCTTATTCCTCTCGGGCCCCCACCTCCCTCCCTCACCTCTCAGTCCTACACTGGACTGGTGTTTTCTTTTCTTCTCTTTCCCCACTACAACCTTTCCCTTTTGGGGCCCTCTTCCTCGCCCTCTCTCTTTCTTCTCCCTCTTCTCTCTCCCTTTTCTCTCTCCTCTCTCAAAAAAATTGTCATTGTCATTCTCTCCTCTCTCGCAGCTCTCTCTCTCTTCTCGTCCTCTCTCCCCCGTCTCTCTTCCCTCCCCCCCCTCCCCTCCTCTCTCTCTTCCCCCCCCTCCCTCCCTCCCCCCCCCCTTCCTCCCTCCCTCTCAAAAAAAATTTGTCACTGTCATTCTCTATCTCCCCTCTCTCCCTCTCTCCATCCCCCCCCTTTCCCCCCTCCCCCCCTCTCTCCCCCCTTTCTTTCTTTTTTTCTTTCTTTTTTTGTATTTTACGAAACGAACAAATAATTTGGTAGGGGCCCCCGGGGAAAAAAGAAAAAAAAAAGGGAAAAAAAAAAATTTACCTAAAGGTTGGGCCCCACGGTAATGGATCGGGGGCTTTTTTTAAATTTAAACTTTTTTTTCCCTGAAACCCTTTTCCCTCCCTCCTTCTGTGTTTTACTTAGGTTCCAGAAATGTATAAAACCGGCACATTCAGTACAAACAGCACGCACATAGCCCCTTGATACAACAAGGTCCCCAGCACAGAAACAACAAAAATACAGTAAATTACTTTACAATACAGTTTCCACCATTTTAGAAACCCTTCCCTTTTTTTAAACGCAGTCGTACAAAAATTATACCATAGTTTTTTTTTTTTTCCCAAATAATGAACTTAGGGCATTTGTTGACACACTATAAAAGTTTTTTGTAACACTGTAAATACAGCACAGTACAATGTAGAAACGGGGGAGACAAAAAATTTTAATCTTTTTAACGATTCCCAGTTACTTTTTAAACGGGGGGCTTTTCGGGTACTTCAAATTTTATCTCCGGGTTTGTTTGAAAGGCCTCAACTTTCGCTCACAAGTACAAAAAACTAAACTACATCCAATTCCCCTCCCCAGTAAAAACATAAAAAAATCTTCATTAACTTCAGCCCTTCGAAAAGAATATCTGCTCCTTTTGAATCGGCATCACTTAGGGAAAAAACATCATTGAACATTATTAGACTTTAAAGTAAAGTTAATAACATATTCGAATTAAAAGAAACATGCAAAGCGATCTTTTTTTCTTCTTTTTTTTTTTTGACGGTCCGGTTCTGAATCTCTGAAATGGCAAGTCATGTGTAACAAAACAACCCGAACTCCAAAAAATCAATAACCGATTAACCGACCAACCGACAAAACAAGTAAACAAGCCAGCAAGCAAACAAACAAATAAATAAACAAAACGCATACACACCAATAAGCAAACAAACAAATGAGCGAACCGATCAATCTACCAATCAATTCAAGCAAACCAAGCCATCAATCAATCGATTGATGCAATGCTCAATCATCAACTAACCAACCAACAAAGAAGCAAAATGGTAAACAAGGACATCAACAACAGAGCTAATCTTCTCGGCGATGTGCTGACATTTGCCATCAGGAATAAACAAACTCCTATTCCCCGTTTTATTTATTGTCTACTTGACGTTCGCCCTACACATCATCAGCCCCCCCCCCCCCCCCCCCCCCCCCCCCCCCCCCTGTTCTTTGGCAGACGTGTCGAGGCTCACCTAAGGTAAGATTTTGCGTTATGTGACTGTTTCATTTCATTTCAATCCGTTTCCATTTTCTTTTAAGTCACGGTAGATTTATCGGCGTGAAATTCGGGCTGCTATACCCAGGGGAGAGCGCGTCGCCACAAGAGCAGCGCCACCCATTACTTTTTTTTCCTGTCTTCAACTGTATTTGTTTCCCTATCAGAGTAGCTTTTTTTCCAACAGGATTTTTCCAGGGACTGGGGATTGTGTCTTAACAATAAGGGGATTGTGTCTTAACACTATGGGA
>CM054144.1:37576966-37581966 GCA_028751875.1 Rapana venosa
GTATGCAGCTTTCACCATCACAAAGCACCACGTTCATGTTTCGGGTTCCACACTCTCTTTACATATAGTAAGCCCTATGTTCTCAGTCACAGACACTGTACACTGTTCTTCGACCACAGTCTATTTCTGAGGATGAGTCAGACTTTGTTCTCTGCTGTAAAATAAGAGAGAGTTTGTGGCTATTGAAAACAAAACCAAAAAAATCTAAGACGCAGATGTGCACTACTTCAAACACTCACAATTTTGATAGTTGATGCTAGATTATAGGGTGATGGTGGCGTTGGTGGTGGTAGCGATGGTTCAACTTAATGAGACATTGCCAAAGTGGTGTTGATATATATATATATTATATATATATAATATATATATATATATAAGAGAGAGAGAGAGAGAGAAAGAGATATATATATAGATATATATATATATATATATTGTTTGTGGTGTTTGTGTGTTGGTGGTGGTTGTGTTTGATGTGTGTGTGTGTGTGTGTGTGTGTGGAGAAAAAGAGAAGATAAGAAACAGAGAATAATGAACAGTCACAGACAATATCGAATGCCCTTTGTAAGTATTTCTCTATCCGTTCATAAAACACACACACCACACACCCCACACACACACCACACCACACACACACGACACCACAACGGACGCACGCACCACCGCACACACACACTCACAGACGTATCGAATTCTTTATCCACCTTTCACACACACACACACACACACACACACACACACACACACACACACACACACACACACACAACACACACACACACACACAAACTCCTTCGGATGAGACTATAAACCGAGGTGCCGTGTGCTAACGCACGCAGAACATCTTGCGCACACGTTAAAACCCGTTCCACTTTTTGGAAGAGTATGCCATTATGTGCCGGTGGGAACGGATGACAAAATTGACAAAACCGCATACACACGGGGACTGGACAAAAAAAGCACATGAGTGCTTATTCCATTATCCTAGAAATAAAAAACTAATTAAATAAAAGACTAAACAAATAAATTGATATTGTACCACTTTAAGTCACGAGATTTCTCTGCGTGAAATTCGGGCTGCTCTCCCCGGGGAGAGCGCGTCGCCACAAGAGCAGCGCCACTCTTTTTTTCTTTTGGTCTGCAACTGTATTTGTTTCCCTATCAGAGTGGCTTTTTTCTAAGAATTTTGCCAGGGACAACTCTCTTGTTGCCGTGGGTTCTTTTAAGTGCGCTGAAAATTTTGTGTAACACACGGGACCTCGGTTTATTGTCTCATCCGAAAGACTAGCGCCCAGACCACCACTCATGGTCTAATGGATGGGGAAACGCGTGTACGCACACCCACACACTCACTCACTCACTCACTCACAGACAGTACCGAATGTCCTTTGTAATTCTTTCTCCATCCTTATATACCCCCCCCCCCCTCCACACACACACACCACACACACACTACACACACACACACACACACACACACACACACACACACACACACACACACACACAACACTACACACACATACACAGACACAGTACACACACGACACAAACATACACACACATACACAGCCACAGTACACACACGGACACACGACACACACACACACACACACATACACAGCACACACACACAACACACACATACAACACACACACACAACACACAACACACACACACACACACACACCAGCCTCTGTTATCCATCTCGAAAGTACAGCGTCATGGTTATTTGGAGTCAGTGTAAGACAGTTAGGAGGGGAAAGTACGAAATACGGAGCTGGATGGGGGGGATTTTAGTAGAAAAAAGAAAAGAAAAGAACGATGATGATGATGGCGATGTCTGGATTGTGGCGAAAAAAGTGGTTAGGAGTTCAAACTCTGGCGATCGTTTGATTGTAATGTGAAGTATGAAAGAGCTTTGGTTAGTAGTTCTGTGATCGTTACCAATGTTGTGTGTGTGTGTGTGTGTGTGTGTGTGTGTGTGTGTGTGTGTGTGTGTGTTGTGTGTGTGTGTGTGTGTGTGTGTGTGAGAGAGAGAGAGAGAGAGAGAGAGAGAGAGAGAGAGAGAGAGAGACAAGAGTCTGAGTGTGTGTGTGTGATTGTGGGTGGGTGTATATGTGTGTGAGAGGGTGGTGGGTGGGCGGATGGGTGTGATTATGGGTGTGTGAGTATGTGTGTGCTGGTGTTTGCATGTGTGTGTGTTTCTGAGTGTGTGTATGTGTGAGTATGTTTATATCAGGAAGATAGGCAGACAGACAGACACATACAAACACACTAGAGAAAGAGAGAGAGAGAGAGAGAGAGAGAGAGAGAGAGAGAGAGAGAGAGTGAGGAGAGAAGAGTGAGTGAGAGACGGGGGACGGGGGGGGGGGGAGAAAGTGAGAGATAGGGATAATGGACCGAGAGATACATAGAGAGAGAGACAAATGAACAGAGACACAGAGAGAGTCAGCAAAAAAAAAAACCACCCAAAAAACAAACACCACCCACGTACATCGGAATAGCAAGCAGAACAGAGAGCATGACAGTGAAAGCATCACTCAAAACCCTTTTTACCGAAAGCCCTTTTGTCAGTATCTAACAACGGAAATCATCATCGCCATCATCGTGTTTCCTGACACCAAGTTCATGAAAAATAAAGACCCTGTAGTTTCAACCACAGACAGAATAGAATATCGTTTTCAAGCCTTTCTTCTTTCTTTCGTTCTTTCTTTTTGTTTTTTAAAGCATGACTCAGCCTTTCTTATCTGCCTTGAACATACAAAGTTCATGACTATTGGGGGAAAAGTTTCAGACAGTGGCTGTACGGTTGTGTGTTGTGTGTGTGTGTGTGTGTGTGTGTGTGTGTGTGTGTGTGTGTGTGTGTGTGTGTGTGTGTGTGTGTGTGCGTGTGTGTGTGTCTGTGTGTGTGTGCGTGCGTTTAAGTGTGTGTATGTATGTATGTATGTATGTGTGTGAGTGAGTGTGAGTGAGTGAGTGTGAGTGAGTGTGTGTGAGTGTGTGTGTATCTGTCTGTGTGTTTGTGTGTGTGCCTGTGTATGCTTGTGTGTATGTTTGTGTGTATGTGTGTGTGTATGTGCGTATCTGTGTATGTTTGTGTGTGTATGTATGCGTGTGTGTTTTCATGAGAGAAAGAGAGACAGACAGCATGGCAAAGATAACTATCTTGACATTATGTTCATTGAAAAATAAAGACCCTGTATTTTTCAACCACAGACAGTATAGAATATCCCTTTCAAGCCTTTTCTTCTCTCTTTCTCTTTTTTTCTAAGCACCACTCGGTCTGTCTTATCTATCTTGTAAGTACAGGGTTCATAGCTATTTGTGGAAAGTTTCAGACAGTTGGGTGTGAAAAGTATGTATGGTATGTGGAGTTGAATTGAGGAATAACAGGATAAGTTGGATGCAATGGTGGTGGTGGTGGTGGTGGTGGTCGTGGTGGTGGTGGTGACTGAATTGCGAAGATAATACAGGTTTCTGGTTCTGACTTTGCTGGTCGTTTGAGTGTAATGTGAGGAAGGAAAGAATTTGGGTTAGGAGTTGTGCGATCTTTACCAAGGTTCTAATATGCCTGTTCATGTGTGTGTGTGTGTATGTGAGTGCGTGCGTTCGTGCGTGTGTGTGTATGCGCATGTGTGTCCGTGTGTGTGTGTGGGTGCGAAATAAAGAGACACGGACACACACACACATACACACATACACACGCACAGGGGGGAGGGGGATGCTTATTTTATTTATGTTTTATTTATTTATTTATTATATTCTTTTATATCGAGGATAATGGAATAAGCATGTAGGTGCTTTTATAAATCTAGTCCCCGTGTGTATGCGGTTTTGTAAATTCTATTCCCACTGGCAGACAATGGCCTACTCTTACGAAAAGCGGAACAGGATTTAACGTATGCGCAAGATGTTCTGCGTGCGTTCGCACACGGGGCCACAGTTTATAGTCTCATCCGAAGGACTTTTGGGGAGAGTGGAGTCTGCACTGATGTTAACTCCAGGGGAAAATATCCCCTTGAATGGGAATCGAACCAGGGTCGTTAGATTGCGAGCGCAATGTCCTAACCACTAGGCTAGAGATGTTGAGAGACAGAGATAATTGACAAACAGTATACTGTTATTTAAGAAGCAACAAAAAGAGTCAGAAGGATGGACAGTCAGGAAAAGAAACAAACGTAGACTGAAATCAAACAAAAGCAAACATGACAACATGACATGTCGACAATGAAACTATCAAACAAGACCCTTTTCAACAAACGAATTTTTGTCTGGTGGAAAGTATTTCTAAGTAAGCAAATCGCCATCATCAGTTTTTCTTGGCACCCTAGTCTTGAAAAACAAAAGACTCTTTATGCATTTTCAGTCGCAGACAGCATATGTCTTTCGAAAGTGTGTATCCATCACACCAAAAAATAAAGGACTCATCCTCTGTTATCTTTTGTGAGAGTACATTGTCTATGGCTATTTGGAGAGAGTTTAAGAGTTTTCAGTGTAGAAAGTAAAGCATGTTGCGTTGACTCAACGCCTATGTTAGAATGAACACGGGTGGGGTAGTAGTGTCTGGATTGTGGTTGTGGTGGTAAGGCTTCTTATTTCTGACTGTGTTGGTTGTTTGATTGTAACTAATGTAGCGTGTGAACAGTTTGGGTTTGTAATGTTGTGGTCGTTGTATACCAAAGGTTCTAATGTGTGTGTGTGTGTGTTTGTGTGTGTGTGTGCATGTGTGTTGTGCATGTGTGTGTATGTCTGTAGGTATGTATGTATGTAAGCATGTGTTTAATCATACATATGGACGTAAGTATGGGTGGATTAATGTGTAACAGACATACGGGCAGAGAGTTACAGAGAGAGAGAGAGAGAGAGAGAGAGGGTGGGGGGGGGGGGGGGTGTGCAGAGACAGAGAGACAGGGAGGCAGACAGGCAGACAGAGATACAGAAACAGAGAAAGACATTCATAGACAGAGACAGAGACAAACAGAGACGGACTAACAGACAA
>CM054144.1:37589466-37606966 GCA_028751875.1 Rapana venosa
ATCAGAGACCTCAACTTCTCTAGGGGCCAGCATATTGAGGGCAGCGCCCACCTTCTCTCCCTAGCTGCCTTCCCTTCCCTGACCCTAAATGGAGCAGATACCCATTAATGTTACACCTGGGTGAACTGGGGGACTGTACTGAAGCCCAAGGCGTGCATGCATGCTTCAGTGTGTCTGCCTGAATTTCACTGGCAATCTCTGGAAGTCTCCTCTTTGTTTGTCTTTCCCCTTATCCCCAACCCCGTCTACCCCCTCCTTCGCTCCCACTTTGGTAAAAGCAGTCACTTGTCTAGACGCAACAGGGAGAACAACAGGGAGACAGGCCAAATGGCCAAATCAGTTTTGTCAGTACACAGTCTCTTCCGACAGTCAACCTAGCCCTGCCTCCTGTTTCCACAGCAAGAATTATCTCAGCCGGAGAAACAGCCAAAAACAAATCCTGTTGTCTTTGTAGGAAAGAAAGCATTGTGGCTATTCCTTCCTTGCTTGGTTGTTTTTTTCTGTGTTTCTGGTTTTTTTCTTCTTCTGCTGAAATCGTAATTAAGTCTCGATGCAAAGTTAAAGCTGTTTACGGTTTGAATCATTATTTTATTTGGGGCGGGTGGGGGTGGGGGGTGGGGGTAGAACAATGGTAGTATTGTGTACTCTTTCTCTCTCTGTCAGTCTGTCTGCCTGGCTGTCTCTTTGCCTCTGTCTCTGTCTGTCTGTCTGTCTGTCCTCTCTCTCTCTCTCTCTCTCTCTCTCTCTCTCTCTCTCTCTCTCCCTCTCTCTCTGTCTGTCTCTCTCTTGTTTCCTTGAAGTCCCTTTGTCTTTGTCTCTCTGTCTGTCTGTCTGTCTATCTATCCCTATCTATCTGTCAGTTTTCTGCTTCTCTCTCTCCCTCTTTCTCTCCTCTCCCTCTCTCTCTCTCTCTCTCTCTCTCTCTCTCTCTCTCTCTCTCTCTCTCTCTCTCTCTCTCCTCTCTCTCTCTCTCTCAACCTCACTTCCCCTGCCTCCGCCCCTCCCTCTCTTTCGTGAAAGTGTGTACTTATAGCTAGACAGAGAGTGAAAAGAACATTAACAAAAAAAAGAAGGGGGGGGGGGGGGGGGTCATCCAAACGATCAAATACATTTTTGGCCAGTACACAGGCTCTTTCCATCAAGTCTGTCCCTTTATCATTATTATTATTATTATTTCTTTTCTGCTCCAGAGCAAGAATTGCCGGCAGGAGAAAAACAGCAAAAGAGCTGTTGTCTTACAAGGAAAGACAACATGTAGCTGTGTTTTTCCCCCCCTTCTTTTCTGGCTTAAAGGTGCCAGAAAATCTTGATTCGATAATACAGCTTTTTTTCGTGTTTTTTTTTTTTTAAAGCATGGTGTCTTTTTGTATGCGCGTTCTCTTTATCTGCCTTTCTTGTTTTCACACCTCAAGCTTGTTTTGAATGGATGGGGGAAAAGCACTCAGGCGGAGGTAAGGCGGGGGGGGGGGGGGGGGGGGGGGGGGGGGGAAGAAGGGGGGTGTTGAGCACACGTGTACGCACACAGATACAGAGGCATGCACGCAGGCACGCACACACACACACACACACACACACATATATATATATATATATATATATATATATATATATATATATATATATATATATATTATATGCAGAGAGAGACAGAGACAGAGTGAAAGACAGACCGACAGACAGACACGAGACATAGAGACGGAAAGACGGAGACGAAACAAAACCAGTCATATGATAGACAGGCAGACCAACAGACAGAGAGGGAGGCAGATATAAACTGACAACAAACAGGCCAAAGATACTCAGACACACAAACATAAATAAAATCCCATATATAGACAAGCAGGCATTCAACAAGCTTGCCATCAGCCAAACCAACCAACCAGCCAGCCAGCCAACCAACCAACCAACCAACCAACCAGCCAGCCAGTCAGCCAGTCAGCCAGTCAACTAACCAACCAGCCAGCCAGCCAGCTAGTCAATCAACTAACCAACCAGCCAGCCAGTCAGTAAGTCAGTCAACTAACCAACCAACCAGCCAGTCAGCCAGTCAAATAACCAACCAGCCAGCCAGTCAGCCAGTCAAATAACCAACCAGCCAGCCAGTCAGCCAGTCAAATAACCATCCAGCCAGCCAGTCAGCCAGTCAGTCAACCGACCAACCAGCCATCAAGCCAGTCAGCCAGCCAGTCAGGCAGCACCAAAAAATGACAAAAAGACAAGACTGGGAAACATCGAAACAAAAAAATCAAAGACAAACATAACGGGGGCAACAACAAAAAAGCAATATTTAAACAATGCAAAGTGACAATACTCACAGATTCTAGGATGTCAGATTCGTTCCTCTGCAACAGAATAGTACAATGGAAAAATTAGAGAGAAAAAAAGGAAACTCCGAAGAGAAGAATGCAAAATAGAACATAGACATGCCTGAATGTCAGCTTTGTATCCTCTACAATGGAATATCAGAATGAAACATAAGGTTTAAAACAAAGGAAAACTTTAATGTAATGAGACTAAGCAACATCACACACATTAATCAATGCCAAATTCTGTCTTTCAGAAAGAATTTTTTTTTAATAGAAAAAAATTAAAGTAATACTATGATGCTACGTTATAATATTTATTTGATGATACTATGATGCTATATTACACACGTATATAGATGTCAGATTCTATTTCTGACGTGTGTGTAATAGTGTAATGTCGTTTTGTGTTAGTTTAGGCTTTTGTGTTTTCACTCCGAATGTTTCATTTTTTAACAATATTCTGTTGTAGAGGAAATATATTATTATATATATATATATATATATATATATATTTACCAAATATAATTCAATATATATATATACAATATATATATAATATATATATATAAAGAGAAAATCAGAAACAACCCCCCAAAAGAGAAAATCCAAGTATTACTACACACAAAACACATATGCCAAATTATCTCCTCTGCAAGTAAAAAAACAAAGGAAATTGCCAGGATAAGGTTGGTGGTGGTGGTGGTGGTGGTGGGGGGGGGGGACGGAGGAGAGCGGTGTGGTAGAAACATAATATCAACTAATAGTACGCGACAATACAAAAAAAGTAAATAGAAATCAGCTTCTGTTTCGTGCACCGGTCATCGAACCAGACGTAAATATTCATCTAAGCTGATGTATGCATTTTCTTCATTCCTGCAGGGCACTGACCTAACTAACTCTGTAGTCGAAGTAGGCGGCAGCAGCAGCAGCAGCTAATCAGCCGTTACAGAAAACATGGATAAGCTTACAGGATTACAGTCTCCTTTTCGTCTTGGGGAAGATACTCGACGGGTAGGTAGCGCCGGGTGGGGATTGAAAGGAAACTGGTGGGTGGACAAAAGAGAGAAACAAAGAGGGGAGGGGAGAGAGTGCGTCAGAAACGGGAAAGAAGGGAGGGGAAAAGATAAAAAAGGACAAAAAGACAAAAAGAGAGGAAGGGGGGGAGGAGGGAGTAAAGAGAGAGGATAGTTGAGAGGGGAAAGAGAAAAAAGAGGGGGAAAGAGAGGGGGAAAGGAGAGACCCGCGAGATGGAGAGAGAGAAGAGAGAGAGGGGAGAGTTTGGAAGAACGGAAAAGAGAGAACGAGAGAGGGGAGAGAGGGGAGAGAGAGGGAGTGGAGAGGAATGAGAAAAGAGCGCGGGTGAGAGACACACACCAGACAAGAGTCAGGGAGAGAGAGACGACAGCAGTGGGGAAGACGGGGAAAACCGACAAAGTGAGAGAGACCCCAGACAGCCACCAGCAGACAGAGTGAGGAGAAAAGGGGACAGACAGTGAATAGATTTTAAAAAGAAAAGGGGAAGAAAGTTGGTGAATGGGGATGTTTTTGGGGTTTAAAATGGGGGGAAAAAAAGAGGATGAAAAATAGAATGACAAACCCAAAAAAAAAGAAAAAAAACAAGAAGAGGAGAGAGGAGAGGGGAGATGAGAGAGAGAAAAGGAGATGGAGAAAAGAAAAGGAAAAGGGAGGGGGAGAGGGGGAGAGGGGGGAGAGAGAGAGACAGAAAAACGGCAGACAGACGGACAGAAGAGAAAGAGAGAGGAGGAAGAGAAAGGGGGGAGGGGTTGAGAGAGAGGGAGTGAGAGAGAGAGGGAGGGGGGGGAGAGGGGGGAGGGAGAAAAAGAGAGACAGAGGAGAGACACAAAATTTACAGAGAGAGAGGGGGAAGGAGAGGGGGGAAAAGAGGATTTTTATTTGTTTTCTTATTTATTTTTATTTCGGGAAAAGGGAATAAGGGATTAGAGCGGGGAGAGAGAGGAGAGAGAAAAAGAGGAGAGAGAAAATAGCGAGAAAGAAGGAGAGAGAGAGATTTAAAGAGAGAGGAAAAAGGGGAGAGGAGAGAGAGAGGGAGGGGGGGGGAAAGCGAGAGAGAGAGAGAGAGAGAGAGAGGAGAGAGACGAGAAGGGGAAAACCCGATGGAGAGGGAGAAAGATTTCAAAGGACAGGGGACAAACAGCAGAGACAAAAAACGAAAAAAGAAAAATGGGCGATGGGAAAAAAACAACGGCAGAAAGCATGAAAAACCAATAAAAAAAAAGCAGATCGGAAAAAGACAAAAAAAAATTTTTAAAAAAAAACCCAAACCCACACACACAGAAGGGAGGAGAGAGAGAGGGAGAGAGAGAGGGGAGAGAAGAGATGAGAGAGAGAGAGGGGAGAGATGGGGAGAGAAAAACAAAAAAAAAAAAACACGGATGAGAGGCACACAAAAATTTTTGACAAACAGGACAGAATCAAATTTTTAAACACTTTAATCCACACATAGGGCACGCACCCAAAAAGCCACCCTCACCACAAACCCCACAAAAACCCACCCACACTAACCCCAACATAACACACACCACCCAACATACAACTTCAAACAAAACGAACACAAACACCACAAGAAAAAACCCACAAACACCCCCAAAACCCACAACACACACACATACCCACAATTACGGACACACACAAAAAAACTTACACACACAAAACACACCTTTTAGAAAACCCCTGCCACGAAAAAGAAAAACATCCAACTCGTTTCTTTTTTTTTTTGTAAAAAAAAAAAAATTCTTTTTCTTTCTTACTTCCCTGCTGGGGAATGTTTACCCCCCCCTAACCCCCTTAGAAAATTTATTTTTTAAAGGGCGTAAAAAATTTTAAATGGAGAAGAACGAAACTAAGAAAAAGAAAGAAAAAAAAAACAAAACAAACAAAAATCTCCTTTAGGGGGCAAAAAAAAAAGGAACACGAAAATGAGGCGGTGCGGGGGGTGGGGAGGGGAGGGGGGGGGAGGGGGGGGGGGGGAGAGAGAAATAATAAAAGGGGGAACATGCCGGACAAGGGTGGGTATGTAGGGGTGTTGAGGGTGGAGGGGGTGGGGGATGTGGGGGGAGGTAGGGGAGGGGTGGTGGTGGGGCGGGGGGTGGTAGGGATGGTCTGATGGGAGTTGTTGTGTAACACGGAGTGGGGTTACCAAGGGCGAGTTAGGAGGGAGGTCAATACTGAGAGACAGGGAGAGAGAGATGAGAGAGAGAGAGAGGGAGACAGAGAGAGACAGAGAAAGGGAGACAGAGACAGACAGACAGACATAGAAAGAGAGACAGAGACTAACAGACAGATAGAGACAGAGAGGACAAATAGAGAGAGACAGAGAGAGAGAAAGAAGAAGAAGAGTAGTTAGTATAATTGTAGTAGTAAGTAGTTAGTAGTAGTAGTAGTAGTAGTGTAGTAGTAGGAGGAGGAGGAGGAGGAGGAGGAGGAGGAGGAGGAGGAGGAGGAGGAAGCGTTAGCAGTAATAGTTGTAGCAGTAGTAGCAGTAATAGCAGCTTATGGGAATAAAAGATAAAAGCAAAGATGAAAAGAGAGAATAAAGGAGAGACACAGAGAGGAGAGTACATGTGGTTTCTCTCTCTCACTTTCTCTCTCTCTCTCTCTCTCTCTCTCTCTCTCTCTCTCTCTCTCTCTCTCTCTCTCTCTCTCTCTCTCTCTCTCTCTCTCTTCTCTCTCTCATCCCACCTACCCCCCCACCTCCACCCCTCTACACACACGCACACACACCTGTACTGCCCCCCTTCCCCCCCCCAAAAGTCACCTGTAAACCACCCCTTGTTACACAACAGCTCCCCCCCCATAATACCCCTCCACCCACACTCCACCCACACTCTACCCCACACCCACTACCACCACCACCTTTTCAATCACAGCGATCGATATCCCATGGACGACCCCACAAGTCGGCCCAAACTCATGCATATCGAGTTCTAGAGAATGCCACTAGGCTATCAAACATGTTCCTCAAACACCACCAGTACGGGGTAGCGGGGTAGCGGGGTATCGGGGTAGCAGGTAGGGGGTGTTAACAAGGGTTTATTGTCACTTCTGGCCCTTAACCGGGAGTACCGAAACCCTCATCAAGGGTGAAGATCAACATGGCAAGAAACACACACACACACACACACACACCCACACACACCGGACCCCAGAGGAGAGGAGAAGAAAGCAGAGAGCTAGAGAGCTAGAGCTGGACTGCACATAAAATCTGACCGTGAAGACCCCCCCCCCCCCCCCCCTAATAAGCCGGTTCGTGGTCAAGTACCCCACACAGGCCGAAGTTAATCAATTCCAGCTGCTTTTCTTCTTCCAAGGTGTTTGGGGTTTCTTGTACAAAGAAGTCTGCTGGTTGAAGGAGTGGTAGGTAGGAAGGAAGGAAGTTGTTTACCGGAGCGGTCATTAGGTATTGTATAGTATACGGGGGCGGCGGGGGTGGGGTGGTGGTGGTGGGGGTGGGGGGTGGGGGGCTGGGGCGGCTCTGCGTTTGAAATGTGGACAAAGGTGTATCGGGTGTCGAATAATATAGTAAGAACCCACCTATCCCGTTCGAGTTCAATCTGATTCAAGTTTAAACAGAGGAAGTTTCTATATTGAAATATGGTTAAAGGTGTATCGGTTGTCGACTATAGTGAGAACCTATCTGGTTTCAGTTCAATCCCAGTCAAGTCAAATAGAGGAAGTTTCTTTATTGAAAATAATTATATGGACAAAGGTGTATCGGGTGTCGACTTTAGTAAGAACCTATCTGGTTTCAGTTCAATCCAAATGAAATAGAGAAGAAATTTCTAGCAGAGATTTTTCCTAGGAAGGTGGGGGGATGATGTTTATACTGACAGGTCCCAAGGATCCCCATCAGTTATCTTATACAGTAGACTTTATCTTGTATCAGTTCAATCCAGTTCAAGTCAAAGAGAGGAAATTTCTAGCACATATTTTCCTAAGAAGGTGAGGGGTACTGTTTGTACTGACAGATCCCCAGCATCCTCACAGGGTGTACCTTCATTATCTCAAACCTAGAGAAATTCATGTAGGTTACGAATAAAGGATTAACTATACATTTAAGGATAAAAGGGCGAATCCCCGGGGAGAGCAGCCCGAATTTCACGTAGAGAAATCTCGTGACTTAAAGTGGTATAAAATAAATAAAAGTAAAATAAAATCACAAACTTATCATCAAAGAGATTATAGCACCGTGTTCGGTAGAGAGATGTGATCGGGTCTGTGCAGATTTAAAGTTTGTTCTGTAAATTTTATTTGAATGATTATAAAGCTTGCATCGAGCAAACTTCTTTTCTTTCAGCCAGTATTAAAATTGATGTGCATGTTGGTCTCGAAAATGAGTATTGTCTGGTCGTGTGTTTCAAGTATTGATTCCATTTTCTTTTTTATGGTTCAGAAGTGGGATGCATTTATAACATCATGATTATGCATTAGTGTGTGTGTGTGTGTGTGTGTGAGAGAGAGAGAGAGAGAGGAGAGGAGAGGAGAGAGAGAGAGAGAGAGGGGGGGGGGGGGGAGAAGAACAGAGCGTGCATGTGAAACTAAAGCAGTAAACTGAATGAATTGCTTTCAGTTTTTCATAACAATGAACAAGCTTATAAATGTTGTGTGTGTTAATGATATCTAGATATTCACAAATACAATAACAACAGCAACAACAATAACAAAACTTGAAACCCTTTACAGTAGAGCTCACCTACATTGCATACACTGCAATAAGATTTTTTCCCCCTCCAAATTCATGTTAGTTCTTCAGCAGGAATAATTATACCGCTTTATTTCAAACATCATTGCAGTGTTACCACTAAAACACCTTAGGCGGTGATATCTTAAACGTGTGCACTTCACATGTGGACACTGGATACGTTTAAACCTGGTCAACATCACGTATTACCGATATCGATATCATAATATCTTTAACCGCTAAACTTCATTTCCTGGTATATGACGTCCTGCAACATTAATATGGTGTTGGAATACTTTGGGTCTACGTGTACTTTTCTCTGCAGTATCTTTTAACAGGCAATATTTGACCATGAAATCGTCTCTTTTCCTATAACAATATGTATACTCTAGAACTGCACATAAAAAATGCCCTACTGTCCGCAACTGCATAACAAGCATCTAGTAATAAACAAAAAAACTTCTTCGATAAAATAACAACAAGAAACTACAAATTTTGAGCTCTGTTACTGAGTATTCATACTTTTAACGTTTACCTTAATTTCCCTGTAGACTTTTCTCATAGCAGATTTTGCATCAGTGTCGCCCACGTGTGGTTATGCATTCCTTCAGTGACAAGCTATCCCTATCGCTAAAAGACTATCAATTTCAGCTACCTAGAGGTATCACATATTTACACACAGATACTTCAAACCGAAAAAAACCCACCCTAAAACATATCAAAACCAAGTCCGTAGCCGAGATGGGCAAAACAGAAAAAAAAAGCTCGATACGTGACCATGATATTGGAAACGAAACAGTTTACAGTATCCCGTCTAGACATAATCTTGTCTTATCCCAGGATCTTTGGGCACAGAACCAGGAAGACAATATGGGTTCACTAAGTGTGTAAGAAGTATAGAATCTCAGAAAGAGACACGAGTTGCTTTAATGTGAACTAACTCAAACAGAAAGAATGGCTCTCTGGGGAATATCATATTGCTACATTTTAAAATAATTATGTATCAGAATATTGAGCCGCGGAATGGAGTGGCTAAAGTGTATGATTGTGGAAATGGAGAGGTAAGCTCTCTTTCTGTGTCTGAATGTCTGTTCTGTCTGATAGACAGAAAGATAGATAGATAGATAGATAGATAGATAGATAGATAGATAGATAGATAGATAGATAGATAGGCAGACAGATAGATGGATGGATGAATGGATGGATGGAGAGATAGATGGAAGCATAGCTAGATAGATAAATGGATAGATGGATAGATAGATAGATAGATAGATAGATAGATAGATAGATAGATAGATAGATAGATAGATAAATAGATAGATAGATATTACTGTATAATCTGTCTGTCTGACTGTCTAATCATCCATTTCTTTATTTCATTTCGACGTGGTGGGTTGTTTTTTTTTAAATTCTACGCAATATATTTGTTTTATGTAGATAACCCTGTGTAGAAAGTAGAACTGTAAACTGGTATACGATCGATAAACTCTGAAGACATTAAACAATGACACAAGGAAGTGACTTTCTTTATGACGTTCAGAACAAACTTTACAAACAGACTCAGTATATGTGATTTGAAATAACATTTTTAAAATCAGTCTGCCTTGAATAGAACACAGGTTATTCTAAATAGAATAACCTGAAAAAGAACATCACCTCTTCCATAGTGTTCTTTTCAAAGAGGAAATTTAATTTTTTTTTTTTTGGTTTCAAGAGAGACACCGGCATAGTAAGATGGAGTGTGTTATCTGGAGAAGCTCAGCACAGATGTTGAGAAAGAAACCTGCGATGACAGAACTCTGTAATGGCTAAAACTATGTATACTGCCTTTGAAAGTTCAGACAGAAAAAAAAGCACAGAGAACCATGCCTCAATTCCGAAGACCAAAAGATGAAGAAATAAAGCGCAGAGGAAACGTTTAAATTCTCAAGCCGAAAGATGTTTTTTCCCCCTGACACTTAAAACGAGGTATCCTGGCATGTGAACGAAAAAATTGCAAAAGATACATCCGTGTATAGCGAAGGCACTTGTGTGGCTTCAGCAAAGTAGACATGATAGATTTATTTTGTTTCCTGAAGAATACATGTATGCGCGGATCAGAGCATGTGATAGAGATTTATTTTGTTACCAGAATAATTCATGTAATTTTTTTAAAATTATTATTATTTTATATCGAGGATACTGGAATAAGCACTTATATGCTTTTTTTTTACATCCAGTCCCCGTATATATGCGGTTTTGTAAATTCTGTCATCTGTTCCCACCGGCACACGATGGCCTACTCTTACGAAAAGCGGAATAGGATTTAACGTGTGCGCAAGATGTTCTGCGTGCGTTCGCACACGGGGCCTCGGTTTGTAGTCTCATATGAAGGACTTTTGGGGAGAGTGGAGTCTGCACTGATGTTAACTCCAGGGGAAAATATCCCCTTTGAACGGGAATCGAACCCGGGTCGTCAGATTGCCAGCGTAATATTCTAACCACTAGACTATCCCGTCCCTCCTCCCCCTATGCGGGGATCAGAGCATGTGTGCTGGTATGCACGCGTACGTGAGTGAGTGGGTGCTAGTATGATTGTGTGAGTGCGAATGGCGCGTGTCTACGCATACATGCACGTCAGTGCGTACATGCGCATGTGGATTTGCGTTGCGTGTTTTCTCTTAATAAAACACGAAAGCGCGCGCACGTGTGTCTGTGTGTGTGTGTGTGTGTGTGTGTGTGTGTGTGTGTGTGTGTGTTTGTTTTTGTGTGTTTGTTTGTTTTTGTGTGTGTGTTTGTGTGTGTGTTTGTGTGTGTGTGTGTGTGTGTGTGCGCGCGCGTGCTTGCTTCGGTTTGTTTATAATAGTTTTTAGTTATTTCACCACACTTTAGACAACGGCAGTACTATCAAACTGACAGGCACTTAGATCTTCTCAAATGGTTTCCTCTTGATAAAAGAAGTTGAGTGATAGGCAGTCAGTCGTTCAGAGACTAAAAGAGCTTTTACTTCAATTCCAAGTTTGTCTTCTTCTTCTCCCTCCTCCTCCTCCTCCTCTTCTCCTCTTTCTTCCTCTTCCTCCTCCTCCACTATCTCTTCCTCCTCCCTCGCCTCCTCCTCATCCTCCTCCTTCTTTTTCTTCTTCGTTGTAGTTGTCATTGTTGTTGTTGGTGGGTGTTCCTCTTTCTCTCCTCCTCCTCCTTTCCTTGTTCTTGTTCTTGTTCTTCTTCTCTTCTTCTTCTCCTCCTCCTCCTCCTCTCTCCTCCTCCTCCTCCTCCTCCCTCACCACCTCCTCCTCCCCCTCCCCATCTCCTCCTCACCTGCTCCTCCTCCTTCTTCCTCTTCTTCTTCTTCTTCTTCTTCTTCTTCTTTCTTCTTCTTCTTCTTCCTCCTGCTCCTCTTCCTCCTCCTCCTTCTTCTTCTTCCTCCTCCTCCTCCTTCTTCTTCTTCTTCTTCCATTCTTCTTTCCTTCCTTTATTTCTTTTTTCTGTAAACTAAAATGTCTCTCAGACTTATCGCAAACAGCAGGGTACTCTCCAATCCAGACCCCAATCGGTCATGGACTGGAACAGGCCCTTTAAAAACTGCTGGCAGTGTCCTCTATAGAGTACCGCTCAGAGATGTGTTTTTCTTCCCCTGTTTTTTAGCTGCCATTTGCAACAATACGATGCCATCAGTCTGTCTACTCGTCTCCCTCCTGAAGTTTATGCTTCTCTCTCCTCTCTCTCTCTCTCTCTCTCTCTCTCTCTCTCTCTCTCTCTCCTCTCTCTCTCTCTCTCTCTCTCTCTCTCCTATTCCCTCTCTTATTTATCTCCCTCTCTCTCTCTCTCTCCATACCTCCCCCTCTCTCGCCCTATCTCCCTCTCTCTTCCATCTCTCTCTCTCTCTCTCTCTCTCTCTCTCTCTCTCTCTCTCTCTCTCTCTCTCTCTCTCTCCCTCTCTCTCTCCCCTATCTCCCCTCTCTCTCCATCTCTCTCTCATATTCCCCCTCTCTCTCTCCATATCTCCTTCTCTCTCCAATTCTCTCTCTCTCTCTCTCTCTCTCTCTCTCTCTCTCTCTCTCTCTCTCTCTCCTTCTCTAGCTCTCATTATTTTAATTCTTATTATCCTTTCTGCTTCTCTGTCCCTCCCTTCCACCTTCTCTACATCAATGTTTACTCACTCTGAATTTCTCTCTGTCCGTCTGTCTGTCTGTCTCTGTCTGTCTATCTGTCTGTCTGTCTCTCTTTGTCTCTCTCCTCTTCTCTCTCTCTCTCTTCTCCTCTCTCTCTCTCTCTCTCTTCTCTCTCTCTCTCTCTCTCTCTTGTAATAATTAGAACTAATGACGGCAGGACAAGATTATACAAAGGACATCAGCACTGATTTTATTGTTCCCGATATGTATAATTGTGTTCATGATGGCATGTCTTATCTTTTTGTCTGTCTGTGTTGTCTGTCTGTCTGTCTGTCTGTCTGTGTCTATGTCTGTGTGTCTGACTGTCTATCTGCCTCTCTCTCACTCCCCTCCTCTCACTCTTCTCATCTCTCTCTCTCTCTCTCTCTCTCTCTCTCTCTCTCTCTCTTCTCTCTCTCCTCTCTCTCTCTCTCTCTCTCTTTCTCTCTGTGTCTCTCTCTCCCGTCACGTCAGTTGTTTTTTTTCACATCGCTTTGTCTTGTCTGTATCTCATCCATTCCCTAGGCCTCTGCTTTTCCTTCGTGGTTGTCCTTTTGTTTTGTCTGTTTTCCTCTGAGCCCTTGTCCTCTATCTGTCTGCCTCTATCTTTATCTCTGCCGTTCTCGGCAGACCGAACAACCCGTGCCTATTAGCGTTGTTACTGGCAGCTACCGTTAAAACACTACAGATACATTGTTTCAGATTTGTGAAAATAATGACCAAAAGGGACAGGCTTCGCTCGGGGGTGGGGGTGGGGGGGGGGGGGGGGGGAGGGGGTTGTGGTGGAGGGGGCAGTCTTACCTAGATTAGAGTACCCGAATTGTCTTGTTACATGTTTAGTTTTTACAAGTACTACAACCACGATACTTGATGACAATATCCCTTACACAATCCATGAAGAATAATTACTCCTTTAAGGTAAAGGTAAAGCAGAGACCGCAGCTTCTCCAGGGGGGCAGCATATTGAGGGCGGCACCCATCTCCTCTTCCTCGCTGCTTTACCTTCCCTGACCCTAAAGAGGGCAGGTACCCATTTACAGCTGGATGAACTGGGGGACTGTACTTGAAGCCAAGGCGCGCAAACGGTCACCCATCCAACTGGTAACCGGCCACGCTCGATTCTGCTTAATCTTGGCTGGGGGAAAGCGAGTGCTCCAACCACTGAGCTATCCTGTCCCCTTTTAATTAAGGAAGACTTTAAAATTGTATAGCCTACTAGTAGCTTGTCAAAGATGAATACAGCCCTCGCATAATGTCTTTTTTATTTTTTAAGCATAACAATGCTTTTAATGCCAGCCTGGACAATTTTTTTAGCTGACATCAATAACTGACCAAAAAAATTGGCCAGGCTTAGGGTGGATTAGTTGGTGCGGGTCATTGGGTGTTCGGGGGAAGGGTGGTGGTGGTGGGGTTGGGGTGGGAGGGGGGAGGGGGGGGGGAGGGGGAAGTTAAGGAGGTGGCGTGTGGGCAGCGGAGGAGAGGATGAGTGGGTGGAGGTGGTGGGGGCGGTTGTAGCAGGGTGATAAATTTTAAAGAGAGAGAGAAGAGAGACAGAAGACAGAGACGGAGACAGAGACAGAGAGAAGTACGGTCAGTGGCTTAGAGATAGGGTCAAGTGACCTAACTTTTTTTTTTTTTACTCTGAAGACTAATGCTTGGGCGGCAGGTTGTGATGACTCTTTGGGGGCCCATAGCTTTGGACTGCCTCCTGTTCCCCTCACTGCCACTTTTAATCAATACCATACATAGTCAAGATCTCCGCTATAAAGTTCCCTGCCAATGCCCTCTTTCTAGGTTCTGTCTCTGTCTGTTTGTATGTTTGTCTGTCTGTTTTTTGCTGCCTGCCTGCCTGCCTGGTTGTCTGTCTGTCTGTCTGTCCGTTCGTCCGTCCGTCCGTCCTCTCTCTCTCTCACTCTTTCTTTCTCACTCTGTCTGTCTGTCTTGCTGCCTGTCTGTCTGTCTATCTGTCTGTCTGTCTGTCCATCCATCCGCCCCCCCCCCCCCTCTCTCTCTCTATTTCTCTGTTTGTCTTGCTGCCTGCCTGTTTGTCTCTCCGTCCATCTATCCATCCGTTCTCTCTCTCTCTCTCTCTCTCTCTCTCTCTCTCTCTCTCTCTCTCTCTCTCTCTCTCTCTGTCTGTCTGTCTGGTCTGTCTGTCTTGCTGCCTGCCTGCCTGCCTGTCTGTCTGTCTGTCTGACTGTCCATCCATCCATCCATTCACCGTCCCCTCTCTCTTCTCACTCATCACTCTCTCTCTCTCTCTCTCTCTCTCTCTCTCTCTCTCTCTTCTCTCTCTCTCTCTTCTCTCTCTCTCTCTCTCTCTCTCTCTCTCTCTCTCTCTCTCTCATTGCCTTTCAGCCAGTGTGTCTACGTCGCGTTCTGTTGTTTCCTTGTCGTTTTATTTAATCCTCTATCGGAGCGTTCTCTGCTTGATGTCAGTCTGTATAAACGTTGTCTCAGTTTGCCTGCTTGTCTAATGATGATGTCTTCCTGCCTCCCTGTGTCTGTCTGTTTGACTGTCTGTCTGCCTGCCTGTCGGTCTGTCTGTCTGTCTGCCCGTCTGTCTGCCTGTCTGTCTGCCTGCCTGCCTGAATGTCTGTCTGTCTGTCTGTCTGTTAATTCATCTTCCTGTATGAGTGTTTATGTCACTGTCTGCTTACCTATTTTTTCTGCCTTTAAAAAAGACCATGATTGTTTGTCACTCTGCCCATACTCTCTCTCTCTCTTCTCTCTCTCTCTGTTTATCTCTGTCTCTGTCTGTCTGTCTGTCTGTCTCTGTCTGTCTGTCGGTCTGTTTGTCACTCTGCCCATACTCTCTCTCTCTCTCTCTCTTTCTCTCTGTCTCTGTCTGTCTGTCTCTGTCTGTCTGTCGGTCTGTTTGTCACTCTACCCATACTCTCTCTCTCTCTGTCTCTCTGTGTTTTTCTGTGGCTCTCTCTCTCATATGTCCACTCCATACGCCCGTCATTCCTTTGTATTGTGGCCTAAGGCCGATGTACAGTTAAAGTCTGAAGTCTGAAGTCTAGAGTCTCTCTCTCTCTCTCTCTCTCTCTCTCTCTTCTCTCTCTCTCTCTCTCTCTCTCTCTCTCTCTCTCCGTCTCTCTGTTTCTGTCTCTCTCCCTCTACCTCTCAGTTTCTGTCTGTCTGTCTCTCTCTCTCTCCTCTCTCTCTCTGCCTCTCTCTGTCTCTTTCTCCATGTCTGTCTGTCTCTCTCTGTCTCTCTGTCGCTCTCTCTCTCTCTCTCTCTCTCTCTCTCTCTCCTCTCTCTCTCTCTCTCTCTCTCTCTCTCTCTTCTCCTCTCTCTCTCTGTCTGTCTGCCTCTCTCTCTCTCTCTTAACTTCTCTACTCCTCTGGCGGGCAGTGATGTGGCAACAGCAGCCTGAATAGGCCTAGTTGGCGGGGCAGCTGATTAAGTGGAATATTCTAATACCCTGGACACCCGTGACCGCCACTTTGAATTCAAGCCAACTGACTTTTGCCCTCCTGTCGCTTCGTGTCCATGCGCGCATAGCCCACGTAAACATGTGCGACAACGCTTGCCTGTATTCTATGTGCGTGCGCTCGTGCAATGTACGTGCGTGCACATAGGCATGCTTGCGCGCATATCGTTATACACGTTTATGTATGGGCGCGCATGCAGCGCATGCACACATGCGCGCGCGTGAGTGCGTGTGTGTTCACTAGCACGCGCGCAAACACACACATACACACATATTCACATACACATTGACACATATGCATCTGTTTAATGTCACTTTTTAATGGATAGGTGTTAAAACGAAGTTACACACCCGCGCGCGGCACACACACACACACACACACACACTCACGTACGCCCACACAAACACACGCACACGCACACGCATACACACACACACACACACCACTCACGTACGCCCACACAAATACACGCACACAAAACACACACACACACACACACACACACACACACACACACACACACACACACACGAACTTTTCTATTTTTTTCTTGTGTGTGTGGGTAATTATCCTTTACTTAAAATCTGCGGATAAGCTTGTGGCAACTACGAATTACGCTTACTTTTTTTTTTTTTTTTTATACATACACAGAAACACAATTTGAGGTAGTACAATAACGGTGTTGGTGGTGGTGGTGGTCAATTCAAACACGCTTTCAACCACACTACGTTAGACATCGTCTGCGTTAGAGATGACCAGAGAAGCTTTTAGTCCCAATAGGGGCCAGAAACAATTAGTGCAAAATTATCACTTGATAACACGCGAGATGGGTACCACTTAGTCTATAGCCTTGACTGTTTGATATAAAAAAAATGTGTTTGCACTGTGATGCTTGGCTGTGCAGTGCAGTACAGTACAGTACAGTGGAGTAAAGTGGTGTTGAATGGAGTGTAGTGAGTGGCGTGGCGTGGCGTGTGGTGTGGTATGGTGTGGTGTGGTGTGGTGTGGTCAGGTGTGGTGTGGTGTGGTTGTAGTGTAGGGTAGGGTAGGGTAGGGTAGTGTAGTGTAGTGTGGGTGGTGTGGTGTTGTGTATTGTAGTGTAGTGTAGTGTAGTGTAGGGTAGGTAGGGTAGGGTAGGGTAGAGTGGTGTGGTGTGGTGTGGTGGGGTATGGTGTAGTGTAGTGTAGTGTAGTGTAGAGAGATGTGGTGTAGTGTAGTGTACTGTAATGTAGTGTAGTGTAGTGTAGTGAAGTGTGGTGTGGTTTAGTGTCGTGTAGTGTAGTGCAGTGTAGTGTAGTGTAGTGTAATGTAGTGTAGTGAAGTGTAATGTAGTGTAGTGAAGTGTAGTGTGGTGTATTGCAGTGTAGTGGAGTTGAGTGGAGTGCCCTGCACTGTGTTGTAGTGTAGTGTAGTGTACTGTAGTGCAGTGTAGTGTAGTGTAGTGTAGAGTAGTGCAGTGTAGTGTAGTGTAGCGTAGTGTAGTGTAGTGTAGTGCAGTGTAGTGTAGTGTAGCGTAGTGTAGTGTAGCGTAGTGTAGTGTAGTGTAGTACAGTGTAGTGTAGTGCAGTACAGTGTAGTGCAGTACAGTGTAGTGCACTGTACTTTACTACACTATGTTGCATTGCCGTGAAGTGTAGTGGAGTGGAGTGGAGTAAAGTGTAGTAAAGTGGAGTGCAGTACTGTGCAGTGCAGTGCAGTGCAGTGCAGTGTAGTGTAGTGTAGTGCAGTGCAGTGCAGTGCAGCGTAGTGTAGTGTAGTGTAGTGAGCAAGCGAGCGCGCGCGCGTGCGTGCCTGTGTTTGTGTCCATGCACGTGCGTGCGTACATGCGTGCGTGCGTGCTGCGTGCGTGCTGTGTGTGTGTGTGTGTGTGTGGTGTGTGTGTGCCTGCTTGGTGCGTGCGTGCG
>CM054144.1:37614466-37616966 GCA_028751875.1 Rapana venosa
CTCTCTCTCTCTCTCTCTCTCTCTCTGTCTGTCTGTCTGTCTGCCTCTCTATCTCTCTCTCTCTCTTTCTACACCCCCCCCCCCCTCTCTCTCTCTCTTTGTGACGTGTTTGTGATTACCAAATAATTCACTGTCATTGTTTGTTGTTTTCTCCTTCTCTTTATAATCCAATCATTTTCTAGATAATATAATATTTGCGAATTTTGTGAATGAGACTGTTAGTTGTTTCGTTTTGTTTCCTTGTTCGTTAAAAGAGAAGAAAGGCTGTTGCATAAGCAGACAGACCAGTCTTATTTTTTATTTACTTTATTTATTTATTTATTCTTTTAGATCGAGGATAATGGAATAAGCACTCATGTGCTTTTTTTTACATCCAGTCCCCGTGTGTATGCGGTTTTGTAAATTGTGTCATCTGTTCCCACCGGCACACAATGACCTTCTCTTTCGAAAAGCGGAACAGGATTTAACTTAGACTTCATCTGTGTCCTCTGCCATAGGTATGAAAATGGTATGTCCGTACTTTTCAATTCACTTTTGGCCTATGAACGCTTTAACCTTGATATTTTGTGTGTGAAAGAAATCACAGTGTAGTTGCCATCAGTTTCTTGACTTGAACTATCGTTACATTCCTCCCTGGGGTCGATTGTCTCAACCTGAAAGACTAGCACACATAATTTATCACACCACTGATTTTCTTTTGGAGGATAGTGGAAAGTGGTCACGCTTGGGAACATGGATTTAAACCACAGACATGTGGCTTTCTACACAGGTAGGACACATATCCTCACCTCCATCACCTCATGCGGGTATCTGGCTTTCTGTCATTTATTACCTCAATTTTTTATTTTTTTTATTTCGAGGATATTGGAATAAGCACTCGTGTGCTTTTTTCATTCAGTCCCCGTGTGTATGCAGTTTTGTACATTTTGTCATCCGTTGCCACCGGCACACAATGGCCTACTCTTCCGAAAAGAGGGACGGGTACGTGTGCGCAAGATGCTCTGCGCGCGTTCGCACACAGGACCTCGGGTTTATAGTCTCAACCGAAGGACTTTTGGGGAGAGTGGAGTCTGCACTGATGTTAACTCCAGAGGGAAAATCCTCATGAACGGGAATCGAACTCAGGGCAGCAGATCACGAGCGCATGACGCTAAGCACCAGGCTATCCCGTCTCCCATCATGATCATAATTATTATTGTTGCTGTTATTATATTATTATTGTTGCTGTTATTATATTATTATTATTATTATTATTATTATTATTATTATTTATTATTATTATTATTATTATTATATATATTATTATTATTATTGTTGTTGTTGTTGGTTGTGTTGTTGTTGTTGTTGTTGTTGTTGTTTCTTTTATATCAAAATGACAGTAGACTAACTGTGCACAAGAGTGTATGAGTGTTCGAAGGAACAAGACAAGCAAAAACTGTCTTGACATGAAAGAACATTGAAGTAGGTTCCATCCCCCGTTTGCTCGATAGATAGATCTAGATCCTCGTAGTCGGAATGCTGCTACCTTCATTGTAGGCAAACACGGTGGGCAACACACACACATACACGCACGCACAGCACACACACGCACGCACATACACACACACACACTCACACACACACACTCAAACACACACACACACACACACACACACACACACACACACACACACACACACACACACACATCTCCCAACTAGGGAACCTGTGAGCTCTAGCAGGGGAGTGAAAAGAAAAGAATAAAGAGTTATGTACCTTCCTGAAAATGACGCACTGAGCTTTAAAGGAATACAAAACTTTCCAAAATGGTACCATGTCAATAGTCAAACAAAAGAAATAATGTAACACACTCTTATCCACACAACAAAACCCAAAATAATCCTTCCACAGTTTAAAAATACAATTGCCTAGTGGATGTACAAAGCATCTTTTTGGGCCACTGTTGGATTTCTGGGTGAAAAACTGAGATATTTCGGGTTTGATAATGTAGCCTGGCTATCCCCTTTCGCAAGCGTTAGATCTCAAGAAGAGAGCTCTGCAGAGTTAGGACTGTCTATTGCACTTCAGACAGGTAACTCTGTGGGATGGTAACAAGTGTATGATATAGGCCTAACAATTTTTGAAGAGGGACTGATATCTCTCAAACAAAACTTAAAGAAAGACAAATGGTAATTGTATGAAACATAACAAGCAGGAGCGGATTTGTTTTTTATTTGAATCTTTTTTTCATTTCTAGTGTTCAATTCTACTCAGAAAGCTTTGCTTTATTTCGCTTTTATCTTATTACATTCTATGCTCTGTTTAAGCTTTGTTTCATTACACTGCTAATAGGAGAGTGAATATAAAACTTGGTCAGGAAGGAATTGCTTTTATGCTGTTGAAAAAAATGAAACCAAAAAACCCCAGCTCAAAACAAAAGAACAAGTAGAAAAACCCTCTTTGTTCATCTCTCTTGACTCATAGATTGGTTGTTTCTGTATATGTCTTTCTGCCCACTTCT
>CM054144.1:37626966-37629466 GCA_028751875.1 Rapana venosa
ACAGGCAACTCAAAGTTGGCAATACAAGCCTATTATGTATGGGTATTCTGATCATTTTATGTATACTTAACATAAGAATGATATAGAGAGAGGAAAGGAGAGGAGATGTTAATATATATATATAATATAATATATATATATAGAGAGAGAGAGAGAGAGATGAGAGAGAGACAGACAAAACAGACAGACAGACAGAGAGACAGACAGACAGAGAAAAAGGAGAGAGAGAGAGAGCAAGAGAGAGAGAGAGAGAGAGAGAGGGGCGGGGAGAGAGATTAAAAGGGAGACAGACAGACAGACAAACAGAGACAAAGACAGAGATACAATACAGAGAGAGACAAAGACAGAGAAAGAGATAGAGAAAGAAAGAAAGAAAGAGAGAGAGGAGAGAGGAGAGGAGAGAGAGAAGAGGAGAGAGAGAGAGAGAGAGAGAGAGCGAGAAAAAGGGACATAACTGTAGGTGGGCATACAGATACAGCAACATAGAGACAAAGAGAGAGACAGACACAGAGAGACACAGAGAGAGAGAAGTGACAAACATTCCTCTGTTCATCTGTCAGGCTCATCATTTTTTTCTAAATAGTCGCCACAGGTGCACGCCCTGCATATCACCTGTCTCCATTCCCCCTCTATAATGATTCAACTATAAGATATATCCCCCGAAGCCAGCATGTCGCTACCTTAATCTCACCCTTAGTGAATCCTTCCAGCTCCAGCTGAGTAACTAAAACAAACACAGTAATCAAACAAAACTAAAAAAGAACCAAAAACACGCGACACTAAACAAAGACTTTTGATTTGCAGGAACCCAGCAAACAAAACGATGCCCATCATTACAACGGTAACATAACAGAGTGGACATTTTTCATTTCCTCATCTCTGCACAATCTTTGGGGTGGGGGGGGTGGGGGGTGGGGGTGGGGGGCTAAATGGTACACAGTCTCACACTTAGGATGTGGCCTGTCTATAAAGAGGCTGCATACATTCTACCCAATCACCATGAGGGTGAAGTCGGGGGTTTTTGGTTGTCTTTTTTATTCTTTTATATCGAGGATAATGGAATAAGCACTTATGTGGGTTTTTTACATCCAGTCCCCGTGTGCATGCGGTTTTGTAAATTCTGTCATCCGTTCCCACCGGCACACAATGGCCTACTCTTACAAAAAGCGGAACCGGATTTAACGCGTGCGCAAGTTGTTCTGCGCGCGTTCGCACACGGGGGCCTCGGTTTAAAGTCTCATCCGAAGGACTTTTGGGGAGAGTGGAGTCTGCACAGATGTTAACTCCACGGGGAAAATATCCCCCTTGAACGGGAATCGAACCCGGGTCGTCAGATTGCGAGCGCAATGTTCTGACCACTAGGCTATCCCGTCCCCCTATGTGTGTTACAACCGAGTGCTTGGATCGCAATGGGAGGCAATCTAATTAGCTCCCTGTTACATAACCACTACGACACAGAAATAAATAAACAGACTATGTCCTTGTATTCTTCCCTATTCATTCTAATTCCCTATAAGAACAATTCCATAATAATAACAACGCCAGAGTTCCAACACCTACTTTACAACACTTCTCCCTATTCCATCTTGTCTTTTCCCAGCTTGGTTGTTGGGTGTTTGTTTCCCCTATTTTTTCCCCTCAACATGGTCCAGTAACTGTCGTCTGAGGGGAGATGGCACACACTGTTAAGTGAAAGCCCGTGTGTTATTTACCGTTCATTGCAAAGTCTGGGATAGTGACAGCTGTCTTGAAATACACAGAGAAGAAGAATGCAGGCAGAATCACGGTGATGCTGGAAAGTGTGTGTGTGTGTGTGTGGTGTGTGTGTGTGTGTGTGTGTGTGTGGTGTGTGCGTGTGTGTAAGTGTGTGTGTAAGTGTGCGTAAGTGAGTATGTGTGTATGTATGTGTGTAAGTGAGTGAGTGTGTGTGTGCTTGTAAGTGTGTGTGTGTGTGTGTGTGTGTGTTTGTGTGTGTGTGTGTGTGTGTGTGTGTGTGTGTGTGTGTGTGTGTGTGTGTGTGTGTGTGTGTGTGTGAAAGATAGACACAGAGAGAGAACAGACAGAGACAGAAACAGACTGAGAGAGAGAGGGATGGAGTGAGAGAGAGAGGGAGAGAGAGAGAGGAAGAGAGAGAGAAACAGACAGAGACACAGACAGAGACATAGAGAAAGAGAGAGACAGAAACAGAGACACAGACAGACAGACAAACAGTCAAACAGACAGTAAATGAAGGACAGCAAGACAAAAGAGACAGATCAAGACACAGACAGACAGACAGACAGAGAAGGAACACTAATACTTGTGTAACTTGGGGGGAGAAAAAACCCAGCAAAGATACATGAGGTAAGACACTATACTACACAACACAACTCTACACAACTCTACACTACACTACACTACACTACACAACTCTACACTAGTCTACACACCCCTGGCCGAACTCACAGTGTAAATTACAATCGTTTCAACACGTGGGGGAAATCGATGGTTAGTCTACCCT
>CM054144.1:37634466-37639466 GCA_028751875.1 Rapana venosa
CCAGGCTCCTACTCCTGTCTACCATCCCTTCTCCGTCAGTAACTGTCGCCTGAGGGGAGATGTCACACACTGTTAAGTGAAAACCCGTGTTACGCACTGTTCATTGCAGTCTGGATGGTGACAGCTGACGGTTTTCTTCAGCACACAGGGAGAGGGGGAGAGAGAGAGAGAGAGAGAGAGAGAGAGGAGAGAGAGAGAGGAGAGAGAGTGAAGACGAGAGGAGAGAGAGAGTAGAGGAGAGAAGAGGAGATGAGAGGGAGAGAGGAGAGAGAGAGAGATAAAGATAATAGTGGTGGTGATGCTGCCATAAAAGAACAGAGAGGAGGGAGAGAGAGAAAGGGGAGGGGAGAAGAGAAGAGAGAGATAGAGAGAGAGGAGAGAGAGAGGAGAGAGAGGAATAAAGATAACAGTTAGTGGTGATGCTGGCATAACAAGAACAGAGAGAAGGATGGAGAGAGAGAGCGAGAGAGAGGAGAGAGAGAAGAGACGAGAGTGAGGAGGCAGGTAGAATGGAGATGAGAGAGAGAGAGAGAGAGAGGGAGAGAGAGAGAGGAAAAAAAATAACATCATAGTGGTGATGCTGGCATAACAAAGAACAGAGAGAAGGATGGAGAGAGAGAGAAAGAGAGAGAGAGAGGGAGAGAGAGAGGGAGGAATAAAAAAAACAGGGGAGCGCATAAAAAGAAACAGAGGAGAAGGATGGAGATAAAGGGGGGGGGGAAAAAAAAAAGAGAAGAGGTGGAGAGAGGAAGAGACAGAGAGAGAGAGACAGAGAGGAATAAGAAAGTGAGGGAAAGAAAGAGAAGAGAGAAGGAAGAAGAGAAAGAGAGAGAGAGAAGAAGAGAAAGAAGAGAAGAAGGAGGGAGAGAAAAAGGAGAGACAGAGACAAATAGAGAGACAGAGACAGAAAATAAAGAAACTTGGGGTGATCTGGCATAAAAGAACAGAGAGAAGGATGGAGAGGGAGGGACAGGAAGAAAGAGAGAGAGAGAGAGAGAGAGAGACTAGGAGAGGAGAGAGGACGATAGAGAAGACACGAGAGAGGAGAGAGGAGACGGAGAGAGAGACGAGAGAGAAAGAGATGAGCACACCAGCACAGACAGACAAGAAGACAGACAGACAGAGACAAGACAGAAAGACAGACAAAAAAGAGGCCAAAGACAGAGCTGACAGAAGAGAGAGACCGGACCGACAGAATACAGACGAGAGAGAAAGGATCTAATCAATAATGGAACCAAAGACAGAGAAACACACACACAATTTGTGGAGATATGGGGACCAATAAAGACGCACGATCAAAACACACACAAACAGTAACAACAAAACAACACAGAACATACACAACTTCATCCTGAAACCCACACGCAACAAACTTACACACACTCATCCACACACAGCACATGCAAAGGGGGCTCATATATATATTTTGTATAGTATATATATATATAGATAATTTAAATACTCACACATAATTACATACATACATACATACATACATACATACATCATACATACAGACAAGACAGAACCAACAGACAGATACTGGGGCAGAAAAAACAGACTGATATTCATCCTTTCTATTTCTGTTCAGTTTTATAAATTTCAGTATTGCAACACAGGAGACAAGAGTTATTTTCTTGTTTAATGCCGTGGGTTGTTTATGACCGCTGAGGCATAGTTAGTTAAGGCTAAAGGCTTACTCCATTTCACCCTCCTACTTCTGCCACCTCTCTTATCATTTTTTTGTTTGTTTGTTCTATTGCTATGCCATACATTATTAAGGTGGAAGGTCTCTCGACAGCAATGCCATATTTGGCAAGCGATTTCATTATTTGGAACAATGAGTGGTGGCGTTATTTTGTAATACTTTCCACGTGGGGATGCCAGGGGGGGGGGGGGGGTCTGTCAGTGTAAATAACATCCCCACCTACTGGAAATTCTGAGCTATAAATTTCAGCTGTTCTCTCACTCTCTTTGTCTCTTCTTTGTTCCTTTTCTTCCTGTCCTTCTTGTCTATTTTCTGCCTTCTTGGTCCATTCCCCTGCCTCTTTTTTTTTTTTAACCAGAAAGACTTGTAATATTATAACAATTCTCTCTTATGCCGAAGTTGGATGCGCTGGGACTCACTTGTCAGGCGCTTAACGGCAGCGTGACGCATTTTCGCTCATGTAACAGGCAACAATAGTTGCTGTGTGAGCGTTCGATGAAGAAGAAGTCTTTTGAGATACTTCTCCTTCGCAACATTTTTACCAGCGTTGGTTTGTTTGTTTATCATATGTGTGTCAGTGAATACTAAAACTGGCAATAGCATAGAAAGAAAAGTCAAAAGAAAAGGTGTTAACATAAGGGCCAATCTGTTATTAAAAGAAAGGGGGGGAGGGAGAAAATGTCATATGTTTTGTGAAGTAAAACCTACAGATTGTCACAATAATGAAACAGTTAATATTGGCTCAGTGTATACGAAACGGATCAAATACCAAACACACGCAAACAAACGTACACGCAAACACAACAAGCACAGACATGCACACTATACAAATCAAAACAGACAGACAACCCTTTCGAAAACACATGCACACATTCACACACGCACATGCATACACACGCATGCATGCATGCCTGGGCATAGGTACACAAATACATGCAAACACAAGCACACACATTACACACACTTGCGTACACACACACAAACAAACAAACACACACACAAATACACACACAAACACTTACACACACACTCACTCGCTCACACATACACACATACCCTCACAAACATTCAATCACACACACACACACACACACACACAAATCCTCACATACAAACACACAGACACACCGAATACACACGCATACAACACACACACACAACACACACACACACACAACACAACAACATCAACACACACACACACACACACACACACACACCACACACACACACACACACACACACACACACACACCCAACAACCAGTATAACATTTCACTACAACAGTTGAACAGAACTACTCAATCTCCGGTGATGTCAACTTGGCCAGGTTTTCTGTCGCTGAATTCATTAACACCCACAAGGCCAATTCTGAGTGTGCTGACATTTCAGACGGGTCTGTGTGTGTGTGTGTGTGTGTGTTTGTGTGTGTGTGTGTGTGTGTGTGTGTGTGTGTGTGTGTGTGTGTGTGTGTTTGTGTGTGTTTGTGTTTGTGCGTTAATTATTTATTTTTTATTTATTTATTTATTTTATTCTTTTATATCGAGGATGATGGAATAAGCACGTATGTGCTTTTTTTGCATCTAGTCCCCATGTATATGCGGTTTTGTCGATTCCGTCATCTGTTCTCACCAGCACACGATGGCCTACTCTTACGAAAAAGCGGAACAGGATTTAACGTGTGCGCAAGATGTTCTGCGTGTATTCGCACACGGGCTTCGGTTTATGTGTCTCATCCAAAGGACTTTTGGGGAGAGTGGAGTCTGCACTGATGTTTAACTCCAGGGGAAAACCAGGGTCGTCAGATTGCGAGCGCAATGTTCTAACCACTAGGCTATCCCGTTGCCCACCCCCCCCCTCCCATGTGTGTGTATGTGTGTGTGGGGGGGGGGGGGAGGGGGTACGCATGCATGCGCATACACACATGGACGTCCATATTGTGTATCTCTGCACGTGTGTTTACGAACATGCACTTCATTACCTAGGTGTATACATTATGCCCCATGCAACATATATCTACCCCCCCCCCCTCCACCCCTTGAAAAAAGAAACACCCCAAAAACTGTTAGGTGCTTGATCATTTAATGAGGAAACAGAAATAAATAACAGGAATAAAATCTTTCATCTGCATGAAAATAGACACACTAAACTTTAGATGACTCTCGCAAATCTCAAGAAACTTCAATAATTTTTTCAACACACACACACACACACATACAGAGACACACACACACATACACGCTATCACTCACACATACACACAAACACACAAACTCACACATATAGGCACAGACAGGCGCACACACAGGCGCGCGCGCGCGCACACACACACACACACACACACACACACACACACACACACACACACACACACACACACACACACGGGGACTGGATGAATAAAGCACATTGGTGCTTATTCCATTATCCTCGAAATGAAAGAATAAAATACAATACTTAAAAAAAATAAACACACGTACACACACACAGACACACACAGACACACACAGACACACACACACACACCCACGTTTTCTGCTGTGATCAATGATAGAATCTACAGTGGAGAAGAAGAAAAAAAAAACGAAGTTGTTTTCATAGCAAGAGAGTAATAGAAACCGCGTTAAATAACTAAAGACACAAAAAAGCAAACAAACACGACAGTGTAAAACTCCAATCCCCTGAACACGGAAATGAAAGATAACTCTCCCCCCCCCCCCCCCCCCCCCTCTCCCCCCTCTCTCTGGATCCAAAGTTCCGATCCCTCTGTAAATCCCCCTAGTTCTATTCCATTGAGGTCCACCATTCTGAGGCCCATTTCATTCCCTGCCCTCGTGTGTCTCGCTTCTTG
This sequence comes from Rapana venosa, assembly GCA_028751875.1. Classification (NCBI taxonomy): domain Eukaryota; kingdom Metazoa; phylum Mollusca; class Gastropoda; order Neogastropoda; family Muricidae; genus Rapana; species Rapana venosa. Next base: position 37,639,026 of record CM054144.1, read on the forward strand.
TGTCTCCCTTTTCAATCGGTTCACCATTGCCAGGTATGCCATGTCAGCTAGCATGAAAGTGAAAACCGATGTTGCAGATCGTTCGTAGATCATGATGCCGTTGTAAACAAGATAACGATTATCTCGAAGCCAGTGAAGAAGAATGATCATGGACAGAGAGAGAGAGAGAAGAGTGAGGAGAGAGAGAGGAGAGAAAGAGAGAGACAGAGACAGAGACAGAAGAGACAGGCAGACATACAGACAACAAAAGACAGACAGACAGACAGAGAGACACATAGACAGACGAACAGAGAGACAGAAACAGTGAAGAAGAAGAAAGAAGAAGAAGAAGAAGAAGAAGAAGAAGAAGAAGAAGAAGAAGAAGAAGAAGAAGAAGAAGAAAAAAGAAGGAAAAAAGGAGAAGAAAGAAGAAGAAGAAGAAGAAGAAGAAGAAGAAGAAGA
>CM054144.1:37654466-37664466 GCA_028751875.1 Rapana venosa
CACACACACACATACACACACACAAACATACATTCACACATATACACATCTATCTATCTATCGATCTATCGATCAATCTATATATCTATCTATTGATCTATCTATCTATCTATCTATCTATCGAGAGAGAGAGAGCGAGAGAAAGAGAGAGTGAAAGAAAGAGAGAGAGAGCATGTGCAGGTATACAAGACTGTATTTATTTATTCTTTTATATCGACGATAATGGAAGAGTGCAAACAGTCATCCACAATACAGCGGATAAGCTCAGGTGGCTTCATGTGTGACTGGACTTCTGACACTGTCACCAAGAACCTTTTTAAGAGCCCTCAGTATCCCAGAGCAGAACTGATCTCCGCGAGGAAAGCCACCTGAAATTCACGCCAAGAAATCTACCATGACCGAAAGTGAGACGCAACACAACACAGCACAATACAATACAATCCAACAAAATACAACACAACACAGTCAACTGCAATATAAAACTAACACAAATTACCTTCAAAACAACTAAGCAGCAAGCGAGGACATAAACTGTGTGTGTGTCATGATCAAGAATCACCACTGACCGCTTCCTATAGATAGATAATTGTCATCGGCTATACAACACAATAATAAAAACAGAAAAAAAACAGAAAAATAAAAACTAGTTTCCGAACGACACCAGTAATACCACACAAGAGCAACACAGGAAGAGGGACAGCAGCAGCAGCAGCAGCAGCAGACTCAAGCATCGCACAGACTAACAACAGGGAGAAAACCGCACACACACACGCACACCCCCCCACACACACTCACACACACACACAAACACACACACACACACAAACACACACACACACACTACACACACACACACACACACACACACACACTCACACACACAACACACAAACACACACACATACACACACACACACACATACACACACAAACAAAAGAACCAACCCTTATCGAAACAGTCTAAGCTCACTTCAACAAAGACAGCAGAAAAGACACTTGCAAAAAAAACAACCCAGCTACAGTCTTCAGTCTTTAACCGCAATCGATCCATCGTGTAATGACAGGTCCAGTGAAGGCCAGCAGACAGCCCACTATACGGCCGACACTTCAAAGAGGCTAGAGTAAATGTCAGGAGATCTATCAAAGCCTGGCTGGTCCTGCTAAAATAAAATAAAAAATAAAAAAAATAAAAAGCAAGATAAAAATCCCTCCCCCCCCCCCCCATCCCCCATCCCTGTTCCCGTGTCTGTTCTAGCCATCAGTTTTTGGTTTTTTCTAACGCTGCCAATTACTTCCTTGTTGACTCTTAAAATGAGACATGTTTCTATTTGGAAAGAAGGAATAAAAAGGAGAAAAAAAAATCATCCCGCCAAAAAAAAGGTCAACTACTTCGAAATCTGAACAAGACCTGTGCAAAACCAGTCATCAGCGATGGTAAATAAACTGGAAATGACATGAATGGTGGTTGAGAGATGAAAGAGGGTGGAAAAAGAAAGAAAGAAAGAATTGGAGAGAAGAGAATGGAAGGAGAGAGGGAGGACGAAGGAAAGAGATGAGAGAGCGAGAGAGAGGGGGGAACGGAAGAGAGAGAGAGAGAGAGAGAGAAGAGAGAGAGAGAGAGAGAGAGAGAGAGAGGAGGGAAGGGAGGGGAGGGAGAGAGAGAGGAGAGGGGAGAGGAGAGGAGAGAGAAGAGAGAGAGAGAGAGAAGAGAGAGAGAGAGAGAGAGAGAGAGAGAGAGAGAGAGAGAGAGAGAGAGAGAGAACTCGAACTCGAACCGAATATTTTAATGAGGGTAAAGGGATAAGCCACGGCTTCTTTACACCGGCCCTCATGGAAAAGAAAGAAACAAAAAAAGTAAATCATAAAGTGATAAACAGTTATTAAGAGAGAGAGAGAGGGGAGAGAGAGAGAGAGAGAGAGAGAGAGAGAAGAGAGAGTGAGAGAGAGAGTATGAGAGAGAGAGAGAGAGAGGAGAGAGAGAGAGCTGCAAAACGCAAGCAATTTATGTTCACGAGGGAGGAGAGAGAGAGAGAGAGAGAGAGAGAGAGAGAGAGAGAGAGAGAGAGAGAGAGAGAGAGAGAGAGAGAGAGATGCTGGCAGACATATTGACAGAGATGTAAACATATCAACATAACTGCATGTGGATGAGTACACACAAAAAAGTGCGTGCAAATACCTTGAACACTGCCATAATTCACACAGCTTACACAATTTTCACCGTCATTTCACATTAAAGGGAACACAAACAGCTGGAAACGTTCCTACTTTAAAATCGATCATTTATGACCAGACATAGCCATCTTGTAAATAAAACGAAATGTTCGGCAGCACTTTTTCTTGCAAACTTTTTTTTCAAAAGATGCCGGGAACTTCTAGCTAGAGAAAGACACTGCTGGGAGACTTTTTTCCTCCTCTGGAATGCAGGGAACTTCATCTGCTGTTGATTTCACAAGGTCTGTTCAGATCTGTGGTTTGACTATGTACAGCCTGCTACTTTTTTGCAGACTTTTTTTTTTAATGGATTTGTAAAGAATTTTCCAGCAGGCAAGTCATATGTCTTACTCATAAGACGAATGATATGCTCACAAATATACATAAAATGTTGTCCACACCCCCGAGTATCATTCACTTTAGAACTAAAACCCGTGTACCAACCCACACGCAACATCTTTTGCACACGTTAAAGCCCATTGTGTATTTTGGAAGAGAAGACTATTAATTTTGTACCCGTAAGAACCCAGGACAAACAATAATAACAACAATGCATGGACACCTGTGTCGGGCTTAGACATCATCTCTGAATTCGGAATGCGGCTGCCTTGATATGATGGGAGGGTGGGGGGTGGGGTGGACGGTTGCATATGCAAAAATCTCACCGGTAATAAACCTTGGAGCTCTAGCCGAGGAACGAAAAATAAACCCCACGTAAATTAGGAATCTCACAAAATACCTGACTAGTACTGAGTGTGTTTGGCAAGCTTAATCCATTTGGTACAAGGTACATTACGCAAGTCAACAGTGTACATCTTCCGCACGTGCTAAAACCTGTTCCGCTTTTTGGAAGAGTAGGCCAGTGTGTTTCTTATGGGAAAGAATGACAAACATTTACAAAACTGCATACACACAGGGACTGGATGTGAAAAAAGTACACGAGCGCTTATTCCATTTTTCTCGAAATAATAGAAAAAAACATACACACAAAAACGCCATAGTGTAAAGAAACTTGGTTACGGTTTGTAGGTTTGATCACAACAACAATATTCAAAACATAATCTGAAGAAAAAAACACAACAAACTTGTCACTCAGAAACATTCACCCTAAACAAACTAAGGTATACGTACGTACATTTTTCGAGCGGAATAACAACAACAAAAAACCAGAGGACGTTGTAAAAGCTACAGTCTTCTGTCTTGACCGCAATCGATCGTTTAATGACAGGTCCAGTGAAGGCCAGCAGACAGTCCAATAGACGGCGCACACTTCAAAGGGTGTAGTAAATATCACAAGAGCTACGAGACCCTTACTAGTTCTTCTAAAAGACAAAAAAAAAAACCTAGCAATAAAACGGTTCTGCTATTCTTTTGATGGTGTCTGCACCAGCCGTCAATAGTTTATCTGACACTGCCAGTTACTTGTATTCTTGACTACCCCAAAACGAAGATATGTTTCCGCTTTGAAGTAAAGTATCCCCAAAAAGTTGGGTTTGTGTATTTACAGACTGGAAGAAATATGCTTAATTGTTTGCTTGAAAACTCTATACAAGGTATAATAATATACTATTTGTAAAGATTTGCAGCTTCAAACAGAAACACGATAACTTTCTTAAGCTGGAATGTATGGGAGGGATAGATAGTTAGATAGATAGATAGACAGATAGATAGATAGATAGATAGATTAGAGATACCAAGATAGATAGATAGATAGATAGATAGACAGACAGACAGATAGATAGATAGATAGATAGATAGATAGATAGATAGATTAGATAGATAGATAGATAGATAGATAGATAGATAGATAGTAGATAGATAGATAGAGAGAGAGAGAGATTTGCAATGCAAATTGGTTTATTAAAAAGGCCTTGGCCCATTTTAAAGGGGAAAAACACAAAGCCAACTTCATAAAATAAATTTCCATAAAAAATTCAAAAAAACATTAGCAAAACACGTCATTTTCAAAAATTTAATAAGGGTGCCCGCAGTCTAAAAGCTTTTTTAAGGGAAAAGGCTAATGTTTTGTAGTAATTCATTTCCCAAGTAAGAGCATGATTAACCCATGGAACATGGTTGAGTAAAAAAGAGAGAGAGGGAGAGAGAGAGGGAAGAGAGAAGAGGGAGATGAGGGGAGAGGGGGAGAAGAAAAGAGAAGAAAAACCAAAAACATACAGAAAGGAGAGAGGTACAAAATGAGGGGAAAAAAAGATCAAGACACAAAAAAAACAGGAATGGTGTGTGTGGTGTGTTTTTTTTTTGTGTGTGTGTGGGTGGTGTGTGTGTGTGTGTGTGTGTGTGTGTTTGGGGGTGGTGTGTGTGTGTTTGTGTGCGCACCGTGTGCCTGCGTGCTGCCTGTGTGTGTGTGAGAGAGGGAAGAAGAGAGAGAGAGAGGGGAGAGAGGGAGAGGAGGAAGAGAGAGAAGGAGGAGAGAGAGAAGGGAGAGAGAAAAGGAGAGAGAGAGAGGGAAAAGCACATCAGTATCAACATCTGCCAATTTTTAAGAGAGAGAAAAAAAATTTTCACGCAATAAAACGGACAAGTTCTCTAAAGAAGAACGAAAACAAGAACAACGTTTTATCCTTAAACGCTAACAACCCACAAAACAAAAAGAAAAGAAAGAAATCAGCCATATAGCTTTTCATCTTCCAAGTTCTTTTAAACCGCAACAAACGTTTCCCGGCAGAACTAATTCCCGACGACGCTCCAAAAATAGAAGAAAAAAGCCCGCATGGCCATTCCGTCTTTAGTGAGCTGAAGCACAAAGAACCATCTTGTTTTCTCCTCAAAAGTCTCTGTGCTTCCCAGTTTATGTTATAGAACGAGTCCCCCCCCCCCCCCCCCCCCCCCCCCCCCCCCCCCCCCCCCCCCCCCCCCCCCCCCCCCCCCCTTTTTTTTCTCTCTCTGAAATTGATTCTCCATGTTTTCTGAATACTTTTTTTTCTTTCCCCAAAGCGAGTGGCCAACTTGCGTTTGTTCCGCTTTAATAACGTTCATTTCGTTGTGTGTGTGTTGTTGTTTTTTTTTATTAAATCGGGCATTATCTAAAACTAGAACTGGTAGCAAACTGACCAGTGTGTTTTCTTTTAGTTGTGCTCACAGAGACTGACTGATTGTTAGTTAACCTTTGTCCATTTTGCTATGGCCAACAATTTTTGTCAGTTTTGGGGGTGTATGTTAAGTGCCTAGGCCTATACTGAAATGTTGTTATGTTGCCAAATGTTATGTTGAGAGTGTTTCCAGCCATGGGAAGCTCCTATCATAATAATCTCCAGTCTTCTCTATAAAAAAAAAAGGAAAAAAGTCATTTTTTGAAGTCGGAGTATGGCTGCCTATGTGACGAGGCACATGAAAAGAGTCATGCACGCAAACTACTTATATTACTTTCAATCTCACAGTGTATCCCAGGTGGGATGAGTGAGTCAGCGTGTATATTCTGGGTGAGCCCAGGCTACTCAGCTAAAGGGAACCCGCAATAGCAACAGACTTCGTAAATCTCAGTCACAGTCCTGGGATAAGGCTTACTGATTTTCCTCCCTACAGCTAAAAAACAACCACCCCATGATCTATGTATAGTAATTTTCCTTTTTTAATACTACTTTAAAGTGCGAAGAAGAATGTAAAAGAAAAGCACAAAACTGATCAGGCCCAGTATAAACACTTTGAATCACTCAAGCATCATATCTATTACTAACACGTTCTTTGTGGAAGTTGTCTTTTGACACATTGTATATATATATATATATATATATATATATATATTATATATATTATATATATATATATATATAGAGAGAGAGAGAGAGAGAGAGAGAGAGAGAGATAAATAGATAGATAGATAGATAGATAGACAGATAGTTAGTTAGATAGTTAGTTAGATAGATAGATAGATATTATGTGACCATAAGTTGTGGAGAATTTATATTTCCAATCTGTCACTTAAAAGGAGGAACAAAAACTAGAAAGTATCTAACAGGACTCCTAGGGGAAAAAATGATACGGGAGAGAAATGTGCTTTGGTCTTCGGAAAGAGACATGAAACTTTATTTTTAAAAATTAAAAAGGAGGGGTGGGTGGAGGAAGTGAGTCTCTTTTGCCCATAAATGATCATTCCATTATTTTCTATCTGTACTCTATTTTTGAACAGTTCACTACATTATTTTTTTTTTTTGCTTTTGGGGGGAACTTTGTGTTTCGTTTTTGGCGTATTTCTTTTGATAAGTTCAATTATGAGGATAAAAAGGATTTCTGGTTGAAGACTAAAATAAGAACGTGATCGACTGCAGAAGATAAACATGCAGTTTGCACAAACATAGCCTAGACACACACAATGGTATGTTCTTGCTTTCCTAAGGAACAAAGAGAGAGAGAGAGAGAGAGAGAGAGAGAGAGAGAGAGAGAGAGAGGAGAGAGAGAGAGAGAGAGGAGAGAGAGAGAGAGAGAGGAGAGAGAGAGATGAGAGAAGAGTAGAGAGAGAGGAGAGAGAGAGAGGTGAAGAGATGAGAGAGAGAGAGAGAGAGAGAAGAGAGAAAAAACAGATCGGGATTTCTTCCCTGACCTTTAGATCGTCTTTTGAAGTATTTTCTGCCAAGCAACTTCTTGCGCTTTTAAGAACGCTGGTATTTTGCCCTTGTCATGCAGAAAGCGGGTTATCTAACTAAATAAAGAAAGAAAGATGAAGAAGAAGAATACTGAAAATATATCTGTTTGTCCTCTGTCTTGGTTATGAGGTTGACATGCTGGTGATAAATTTAAACATGTTAGCTATCTGTATTGAAACTAGGTTAAAACCTGGTGTGCGTGGGTTTGATTGATTTATGGTAGTTAACTGTTTCTTTGTTATAAAAGTTACCTTTGTGAGGGATGTTGCACATTTTTCTTCTCTGTATCTTTAAAAAAAAAAAAGCCACATAAAAAGAAAGCAAATGTTCGAGAAAGTGAGAACCTGAGTTAGCCCACAAAAGGTATCTAGCATAAGCATAATTGGTATAATTAATTTTGAAATAATTCGAGACCACAAAAAAGCCTGTGACATTAACCACTCTTATTCTATGACACTTTTTTTTTCAAACTGGAACAAAAGTACGTTTTACATAATGTTCTCCTGGTATAAAGTAATTCTGACTGCAGTACCCAACATGTCTTCCAGATAAGTTTGCAAACCGAAGTTCACTCCGCAAAATACACATTGCACACGTATCAAAACCTCATCCATTTGTTTCGGAAGAGTAAGCCATTTATAACACAGAGCAGAGATGATTCAAACAACTAAACCCACATCTACTTGCACACAATAAGCAATCTGCCTGAACACAGAAAACACAGGGACAGCGTAGTGCTCCCTCTGACTACAATGTCTTCACCTGTACACTCCTTCTCGTTCCCTCCGCTCTGCTGCAGATACCTTGTGCTTAAGAATACCTAGATAAAACCAGTCCACCGTTGGCCGTCGCTCTTTCTCTGTTTCTGGTCCATCGATCTGGAATGACCTCCCTCTCTCCCTTCGCCAAAAACCTTCTTATGACGCTTTTAAATTCGGCCTCAAAACACATTTATTTCAAACCTAAGATTCTCCCCTCTTGTTCCATTTAATTTTTGTCCCTGCCCTCAACCGCCAAACCCCCATCATCCTGCCGGAGTGTACAACCTTATGTGTGTTCGTGAGTGTGCGTGCATGTGCGTGCGATAGAGCCTGTGCGTTTACATTTGAATTTGTAAAAATACCTGTTAATTGTAACTAGCTGCATGTGAATGAGTAGGATGAATGACAGCGCTTTGATTTGTTTATTTGCAAGCTATAACGCTATATAAATTTCATGTATTATTAATATTTATTTATTTTTTAAAATTATTATTATTATTATTATTATTATTATTACAACAAGAGGAGACAGAGTACGTACAAGAAAGGTTCAAGTACAAACTTGTTTTGCTTTTTTCCCCCACAAGACAAAGTAAGTACAGTTGAGTATCAACACGACAACCAATCGCTGCTTGGCAGATCCTTCAAGCGACATTGTAAAGGTCAGAGAAGTAATCTTAGTCTCTTACTCTCTTTGCCCGAGGAAGCGAGGACACCAATCTGTTCGTGCCTTGACTAGGTTAGTGCAAATCTCCTGTTTATCCTACACCCCCAATTACACTTCCTAGTCTACCGTTCGAAGTCTTCAAAAGGGACTGTTTAAAAAATAAAAAACAGAATTAGCTCCCTAAAGAGAACAAGAGAGAGGAAAGGAAAGGGGTGCTATTTGAAACCATAGTGTCTGCTAAAAAAGAAAAAAAGAGTAGTTTGAAAATCACAAGGAGGTAAAAATAAACAAAGGACAAAAAAGAAGTAAAATAACACGTCATTAAGTCTTTGCCCTAAAGTACAGTTCACCATATGATACAGTTTTCAAAGAAAGTAGTGTAGATATCACTGTTGGGAAGGATTCACAGGACACGAACACACCGACATCCACATCCACAGATTGTTGTTTTAGCGACGCTTGTCTCAACAACAAATCATATTGTAAGTGCATGCATGAACGTCTGCTTTGAAGGGAGTTGTCCTTTGTAAATAAGCTCAGCCTTGATAATATAGCGTTGGTAAAAAATTCACCTGGGCTAGAATAGCAGGTACCTAACTGTCTAAAAATCTGTCTGTGCCTGAATTCTTTTGGGTTGTTCTGCATCTGTCAGATCAATGGAAACGATTAAACTGCACGTAACTATGTCTCCAGAGAATCAAAGAATAGTAATTAGCGGGGCAATAACAAGGCCATATATTATTAGTTTTATACAGCTTTCTAAAAGCAGTTCTGAAATTCTTTTTTTCCGTGTCAGAAATTCGCAGAATGATCATCAGTGACTAACAAAAATCCATGGAAACATCAGTGCTGATAGCTGACCTAATTGTTATGTATTTACTAGGTTAACACACAAAACATGCCACACTATGTTTCACTCATCACATTCTGAAATCCCTGTGGTACCGTAAAGGACATAGTGGATGGGAAGTTCAGTACTAAGCTGTTTACCACATGGGAATCCGAATGCACTACATTGCCACCATCACTAAAATCAGTGGTCTGGGAGGGCTACAGGAGATCCTAGAACTCAGAGAAAGATGATGAACCCTGGTGGCATTGCGTGGAGCTCCTACCGACGACAGCAGCGATGGAGACAGTTGAGTTGCGTTGAGATAATTCGAATCCAGAAGAGTAATGTGTCTTTAACTAACGGACAGCAGGCATCGTTGTGGTAGGAGGTTACGCGCATGCACGCACGCACACCACACACACACGCGCGCGCGCGCACGCACGCACGCACACACACACATACACACACACACACACAGATCTTGGTTTTTTTTCTGGAGTAAAATGGTTTGTCTCATTGAGATAATGCTACTCGACTCTACAGCATCTTTACACGTTCACTCTCCGACATATCATCAAAACACAACCAAACATATCCAGATGCACTCGATACAAATCCGCTTTCCCTGCCTCACATAACACGATCAGTTGAATCTAAATTAAACTGCAAAAATGGTATTCAAAATCACATATTTTGCCCTAAACTGAACGCGGTCAATCTATATTCGATTAAAACTGCTGCCTTTGGGTGATTAATTCGAAACTTTCCCCAATCACAACACACGATTCATTGAATTGGAATGCTCGAAAAAACCCCGAATCTGCTTGTAAAATGAATAATTCAGACCGAAGGCATTCCTGAATTAAGTGTTTGCATCTTTGCTGCAAATATTAGTGCGCACATTTTGATACTCTGCTTTATATCCGGT
>CM054144.1:37704466-37709466 GCA_028751875.1 Rapana venosa
CAGATAGACAGAAGGAGACAGAGAGACAGACAGAGTCATAGTGACAGAGAAGTACAGACAGACAGACAGAGAGAAAGACAAAGACAAAGAATTACCAATAAACCCATCTCTCTCCTAACTACTTTTTTTTTCCTCTCCCAAAAATAGTCTCCTCCCACCCGTACCCCTCTTCTCAGACTTACTTCCTGTACTACCATCTCTCTCTCTCTCTCTCTCTCTCTCTCTCTCTCTCTCTCTCTCTCTCTCTTCTCTCTCTCTCTCTCTCTCTCTCTCTCTCTCTCTTCAATCATGTTCATCTACCTCCCTGAAGACCTCATCCAGAACACCCTCCCCACCCCACCCCATCCCCATCCCCGCTCCCAACCCCGCAACTACAAAGATGGTAAAGTAAACGTCGTAACTTTGACTTAATGGCAACACTTTCTAATCCCTACTGCCTCGTTATCTTAAGTCCAAAAAAAAAAAAAAGAGTCAAGGCAAATGATATCTTCCTATAGTTCCTTTCCCTACTCAATCGAAATGTCTAGTCTTCTGCTCCTCTCCCCACTCTCTTCTTGTTCCTTTCATTACAAAGGGGCAATAAGCCGCTTGTCCTATAACCACCACCACCACCACCACCACTAACTACCTACCACTACCACCACCACCATCACCACCAATCAATTGCACAGTCTCGACAAGACCTTTTTTGTTCAACCGCAGGAGAAGGAGGAGGAGGAGCAAGCGGTTTTATTGTCTTTCTTTTTGCTTTCTTTAAAAGAGAGAGACAGACAGACAGAGAGAGGGGGAAGACGGAGACAGAGATGGAGAGAGAGACGGAGAGATAGAGAGAGACAGAGCGAGAGAGAGACAGAGAGAGAAAGACAGAGAGAGGGACAGAGAGAGAAAGACAGAGAGAGACAGAGAGAGAGAGAGAGAGACGAGAGAACGACAGAACAGAGAGACAGAGCGAGAGAGAGAGAGAGAGAGAGAGAGAGAGAGAGAGAGAGAGAGAGAGAGAGAGATGACAACGAGAGAGAGAGAGAGAGAGACATAGGCACAGACAGAGAGCTACCAGCTCCAAGCAAAGAGAGAGACGGAGAGTGACAAAAGAGAGACAGAGAGAGACAGAGAAAGAAAAACAGAGAGAGAGAGAGAGACAGAGAGAGACAGAGAGAGAAAAGAAGGAGCATACAAGCTCCACACAGAGAGAGGAACGGACATAGACAGAGAGACAGAGAGAAGGACAGACGAAGGCATCAGGAAATCCCAGTTCCAAACAGAACCCCCCCCCTTTCCCCCCCCCCCCAAAAAAAAAAAAAAAGTGCAGAAGGGAAGCAGAATCATGAGACGAAGAAGTTGAATCTTCAAAGCCATCACAGAAAGAATGCACATAGAACCCCGTAGTTTGTCTCAGCCTTGGATCTCAATACGCCAATTCCGTGGTTTTGTGCTGTCGGGAGTCAATGCAATGATGTCTTGTTTCTTTTAACAGAAAGTGTCGTTTCTCGTTTTGATTCTTTTTTCTTGTTTTGTTCCAATTTCAAAGATTGGGGCTGCTGATAGATAGAATAATCAGGCCTCATATCATGTAAAGTAATTAATTACAATGGTTCGTTGTTGTTTTTGTTGTTATTGTTGTTGTTGTTGTCGTTTTGGAGGTGGGGGTGGGGTGGCAGTTTGCTTGTTTTCTTATTTCTTTGCTTGTTTTTAATTTTTTTTTATTTCCTTTTTTTTGAAAGGAGTACGGGTGGTAGTAATGTTTCCTTTGTTTCCTCGGGTTGCTTTTCGGAGAAGAAGAAGAAGAAGAAGAAGAAGAAGAAGAAGAAGAAGAAGAAAGAAGAAGAAGAAGAAAAAGAAGAAGAAAGAAGAAAGAAGAAGAAGAACAAAAAAAAAAAAAAGAAGAAGAACAGAAGAAGAAGAAGAAGAACAACAACAACACAAAAAAACAACAAATAAAAACAACAACTTCAGAAAAAACAGAAGAAGAAAGAACAAAAAGCTTATACTAAATCTGAAAGAGAAGAAGGAATCAAAGACCAAGAGGGAGAAAGACAAGTAGGAAAAACGAGGAGAGAAAGACAAGGGAAAAAAATAAAGAAGGAAGAAAGGTTTATTAAGCATGATCCCATTATTGCCATCGTCATCATAACTCAGTTTCTATCAAGTTCCGTATTCGCTTTTAAAACCCACACACACACAATCACATACAAACACCATACATCACTCACACACACACACACACACACACACACACACACACACACACACACACACCACACACACAAACACACACACACCTACACACACACTCACATACAAAACACAACACACTCTCTCTCTCCCACTCTCTCTCACTCTCACTCACATACACATAAACACACACACACAACACACACACACACAGCCCCCCACTAGCTCACACTTGCCCTGCTTGAACTTGTTTAGAACCGGCTTTTCCCAAACGGTAATGCTTTCACAGCACACCTAGTTGCCTCGCTCCATATGGTGCTCCAGTAGCTTAGTTCCCATTTTCCCAACAAAACCCCTCCATTTACAAGAAACGGCTACATTAGTGGTAACCCACAACAGCCCTTTAGAGAGATGAGAAGATTTCATGTTTAATAAATAAAGTGTTATATGGGCCGTGGGAGATTCAACCCTTGAACATATTGGTGTGTCATTTACGATGTTGTGGTCAATGAGGCAAATGGGTCGATTACAGATGTTAATGATTATTGATATGAAGTTATGGAGCGATGGCTTTGAATTGGGGGTGTGGGTAGGGGGGGGGGGGGGGGTGTCAAAGTCAAACTAATATTTTCAGATGGTACATTGAATAAGCAGTGCATTTGCTTTTTTCATCAAGCCATCTATCTAAAGAAAGAAAAAGAAAGAAAAAAAGATAATGTATATGCAGACATAGAATAAAAAACCTAATCTATGGTAAACTATACAAATCAAACAAGAATAGGCAATAACATATGCATATATGGAATTAAAAACAAAACAGAAAAATATTAAACCATACAATTCAAATAATTCAAAAATCTTGAAAAAATATCCGTCATAATACAAAAAAACAAGAAACAAAGAAAAAACCAAACCAAAACAAACAAAGAAGACAAAAAAAAGTAAAAATTTAAAAAACCCACCACACCAACTGCTTCCCCCCCCCCCCCCCCTCACACACACATACACACAAAACCTTCAACCATACAAACAACTGAATATGTGTGTATATGTGTGTGAGTCTGTGTGTGTGTGTGTGTTGTGTGTGTGTGTGTGTGTGTGTGTGTGTGTGTGTGTGTGTGTGTGTGTGTGTGTGTGTGTGGTTGTGTGTTGTGTGTGTGTGTGTTGAGGTGGGGAGGGGCGGGAGGGTAAGCCTGTTTTGTGTCTTTTGTCTTTAGGATTGCTCACGCAGTGATTATGTCGTTGGCATGTGCTGGGGGAGAAGGGAGAGGGAGAGAGAGGGGGGAGAGATAGGGGGAGAGAGAGGAGAGAGAGGGAGAGAGTGAGGAGGAGGAGGGAGGAGAGAGAGAGGGAGAGGGAGGGGGAGAGAGAGAGATGGAGAGAGTGAGGGGAGAGATGAGAGAGAGAGAGAGTGTTTTGATATTTTTCCTTGTATACCCCTTATGCTCTGGTGTTGTGCTGTGGGGCGTCCCCAAACAGTTTTTTCTTATTAGTTTGTCTTCCTTGTCTCTTAGTTTTTTTATCTGTATGCTTTTTCCTCACTCCCTTGTTGCGCGTGGTGTGTTTGTTGCGTGCGCTTTTTGTGTACTCACGAGATCGTTTATCGTTCTGTGTCGCTCATGGTGTAATGGTGGGGAAATGTTGGTGCGTGGTCGACCACGTCACAGCCCGACCGGTTTTGTCTGAGTGTGTATCCCCCCGACCCAAATGTTGGAGGGTCGTAGAGGCAGGTGGGGAGAGAGACGCTAGATGAGAGAGAGAGAGATGCGACTAGACGAGAGAGAGAGGAGAGAGAGAGGATGATGTGGTAGAAGAATTTCTGGAAGAGATGAGAGTGGCGATACTTCTTCCCGTGTATCCTATCATGGTGTTGTGCCCTGGGGCTCTCCCAAATCAGGGTCTTAATCTAGCTCTCTCCCTGTCTCTAGTTGTGTGTATTCGTATCGTTCGCGCGTGTCTCTCGCTGTCTCTCTCTCTCTCCTATCTATCTCTGTCTCTTTGTCTTTTCTTGTCTGTGTTTTGTTGCTGTTTGTCTCCTGCTCCGCTGTCGTGTGTCTCTCTATCGCCCTCTTCTCTCCTTTGGGCTTCCGTTCTCTCTTTTTCTCTCTCCCCATCTCTTCTCTCCTCTCTCTCTCTCTCTCCCTTCTCTCTCTCTCTCTCTCTCTCTCTCCTCTCTCCAAAACCTCCCACTCTGCTCTAGACCCTCTATCTCTTCTACTCTCTCATCTCTTCTCTGGCTCTCTACTCTCACATCTACTCAGCTAACCTACCTCCAATCATCTTCACTCTCTCTCTCTCTCCTCTCTCTCTCTCTCCCATTCTCTCTCTCTCTCTCTCTCTCTCTCTCTCTCTCCCTCTCTCTCCTCTCTCCTCTCTCTCTCCCTCTCTCTCTCTCTCCCTCTTCTCTCCCTCTCTCTCTCCTTCCCCCTCCCATCTCTCTCCTCTTTTTCTCTCTCTCTCTCTCTCCTCCCTCTCTCCCCTCTCCCCTCTCTCCCCATCTCTTCCCCCCCTCTCTCTCTCTCTCTCTCCCCCCCCTTTCTCTTTTTTCTCTCTCTCTCTCTCTTACAGCCAAAAGCAGTAAAACTAGCTAGACATAAAAGGAAACCCTATACTAGTTTAGTTAGTCTGTTCATCTTCTGAATTCTTGGAGTAAAGAGACAACTACAAAGAAATGTAGAAACCAGAGACAGTAAAGCAACCTGAATGAATACATTCAAAACAAAGCAAAAACACAGCAAACCAATAAAGCAACAATCCTCAAGGACATACAATCCAACACAATCAAAAGAAGGACAAAATCTACCCCTACCACTCACTGCACCAGATTA
>CM054144.1:37719466-37726966 GCA_028751875.1 Rapana venosa
CAGTGACAATAAATAACCCTGTACATAATATGTATATGAAGCCATGACTCAGAGACTCTGATCTCCGAGTTACACGATACGTCGTCGTCAGTCTGTTTAGTTCTCTTCATTTTGTCCCCGCCTGTGTCTTTGTCTGGCAATTCGTATGTCTGCCTGTACTGTTATTTATGTGCTTGTTTCATTGTCTGCATTTTATATATATATATATATATATATATATATATATATATTATATATATATATATATATATATATTATAAGAGAGAGAGAGAGAGAGAGAGAGAGAGGAGATACATAGATACATAGACAGACAGATACATAGATTGATACATACATACATACACACACACATACATACATACATACATACATAGATAAATAGATATGATAGATAGATACATACATACATACATACATGCATAGATAGATAGATAGATAGATAGATAGATAGATAGATAGATAGATAGCTACATACATACATACATACATACATACATAAATACATACATACATACATACATAGACACATAGGAAAAACACGCGCGTACACACACATACACGCACAATCGTACACACGCGCACACACCACACACACACACACACACACACACACACACGCACGCACACGCCCGCCAGCCCGCACGCACTCACGCACGCACACACACGCACACACACACACACACACACACACACCACACACACACACACACACACACACACACACACACACACGCACACACAGACACACACAACACACACGCACGCACGCACGCACGCACGCGCGACTTTTTTTTCGGGAGGGATACAATAAAAAGACTACAAGGCTAGCAATGAAGGACCTTCAGAAAAACCTAATAAATACACTCTCCTCCTAATGATGATGGTGCAAGGACAAACGCTTTATGTGGACCCTTTCTCTGCTCACATCATATAATTCTCGTTAACCAATGGCACATCCTCGCTGTGATACATACACAGACACTGATACACGCACGTCTGATTAACTGCAGATAGGTTTAAAAAAACAAAAACAAAAACGAAAGATAATAATTATCTACCTGTCTTTTCTTACTAGCGTATAAATCCAGTTAAGATCAGACAGTGAATATCTTCTTTTTTTTTGAGTACCTGGGCCATGGAATGCATACTAATCGCTCCAAATGTTTCTCTTGCTTCTTAGCAGTTGCTGTTGCTTCTGCTGTTGCTGCTGTTGCTGTTGCTGCTGCTGTCTTTCTATTTTCACCGGTGGGTCTTACTTACCTGTTTGTGAGTGCATAATTTCGTATCTGTGGGGTTTTTGCTTGATTCTTCGTCTCCGTCATTAGTGCGTGCGCTGCTTCTTACGGTGAGTGTAAGTGTGTGCTGTATGTGTGGTGTGTGTTGCTTGATTTTGTCTCGTCGTGTGTGTGTGGTGTGTTGCTGTACGCTGCGTATAGAATATATATGTAGCTTATGTGTGTGTGTGTGTGTATGATTTAGTTGTATTATTTGATATATTATGTATTATTATATATAATATATATATAATATATTTGTTTGTAGTATAGTTAGTGATAGTGTTGATATGATGCTGAGTATATGTATTATTATATATTATATATATCTTCATATTATGTTGTTGTGGTGTGTGTGTTGCGGCGTTCGTTCTGTTATGTTGCATATCTTGGATGTATGCTTGCTGATGGTATTTCTGTTGTTCTTTTGCCCCAACCCAAATCCGTTAGGATTACATATCTTGACCTGGATTTTGCTGTGAGCTTTTGACTTCTCCTTTTTCTTATCCCCCAAAATACCACAAAACATCCGGATGACAATCCGCAATGACAAACTGCACTGCAACTTGTGATTGTTCTTCAAATGACCCTCTTTTCTATCCCAAATAACCAAAGGGTCAAAACCCAACGCTATTCCACTACCCCCAAACCCCCTCCACTCGCCCCCATCCCTCCCGCAACCCCCCCCCCCCCCCCCCACCCCCCCCCCCCCCCCCCCCCCCCCCCCCCCCCCCCCCCCCCCCGCGACACAAAGCTTCCAGCGTATCAAACGAACATACACAAAAACGTAATCGAACTCGGCTCTAAAAAAGTATAATATCAACAATCCAGCACCTTCTTTTTCTTTGAGGTTGTCAACTAAAGATTGCAGTCTTCACGAGGAAAGCATGTTGCTTTTGCTGCTGTTGTTGTTGTTGTTATTATTTTTCACCCATTCCTTGGGTAGAGCTCCAAATTTCACCAATGGTGACATTTTTGTGTGTGTACGCATCCGTTTTGCCTACAATGGAGGAAGCCACATTCCGACTCAGTGGATAATGTCTAAACACAACACCAGTTGCCGTGCATTTTTAAAAAAATAGATGAAACTATACATTTTTCCATCTGTTTTCACTGATGCAAACGGCCTACTTCTCTGAAAGGCAGAACGGGTTTTGACGCGTGCGCAAGATGTCTTGCGTCCATTCGTTACCGAGGCCAGGGTTTTCACAATCTCTTTTGAAGGACTTGCGTCGGTTTGAAAATAAAATGGTGTATAAATAATTATATCCGAAAAAGAATACAAACAATTCCACTTAAATAGAGCACACAAATAGAAAGACATCTATCAGGTCAGATGACACGAAGTTTGTGTTATTCAAAGTCGTAGTAGTTTTTTCAGCTTTCATTTGAAAAAGACAAAGAGGCCCAAACGTCTGAATAAGAGAACAATATAATGATGGCCAAGGTTCTTCATAACAACGAACAAACAAACACACAAAACTCACACGACCAGCAAACTTTAATTTGATTCGAAATGTCACTGGCAGCCAGTGGACATTGGTCAATAGTGGCATGACACGATCTGTCTCGGAGTGCATAAAAATCGGACCGGCAGCATTGTTCTGAACAAAAGTCCAGGCAGCCCTGTTGAAGAGTGAATTAAAAGTAGTCAAGGGAAGTGACAGGTTGAGTGACACCTGGGAGAGAGAGAAAGAGAGAGAGGAGAGAGTGAGAGGAGAGAGAGAGAGAGAGAGAGGAGAGGAGAGAGAGAAGAGAGAGAGAGAGAGAGGAGAGAGAGGAGGAGAGAGAGAGAGAGAGAGAGAGAGAGAGAGAGAGAGAGAGAGTGAGAGAGAGAGCACTCTGCGAATGGAGGCAATTTTCTTCCGGTCAAAGATGGCAGGACTGATCGGCAGATAGGACTAATACAACGATGCGTTGAACAGATGTTTTGTCAATAATAACTGGAAGGATTTCACACAGCAGCTGAGAAGGAGGGAAGAACTGTAAATCATCGGTTATCCTCTTTTTTTCTGTTTCTGCCTTTGTCTTTACTATGTCTGTCTGTCTGTCTGTCTGCCTGTCTGTCTGTCTGTCTGTCTGTTGTCTCTCTCTCTCTCTCTCTCTCTCTCTCTCTCTCTCTCTCTCTCTCTCTCTCTCTCTCTCTCTCTCTCTCTCTCTCTCTCTCTCTCTCTTTTTCTTGTTCAGCTATAAAGGAGGCACATTTACTTGCTTTTTTCTGATTTTTTTCTTTCTTTTTTTTCTTTTTTTCTTCCTCATGTATTTTCCATATCTGTTGCTGTTCATTGTGATATGATCAATTTGCTTAAGTCAGTAAAGTGTTCGAGTTCTCTCTCTCTCTCTCTCTCTCTCTCTCTCTCTCTCTCTCTCTCTCTCTCTCTCTCTCTCTCTCTCTCTCTCTCTCTTGCTGTGTGTGTGTGTGGGGGGGGGGGGGGGGGTCTGTGGGCGCGCGCGCGCATTTTTTTTATTTTTTTTTTAGTTCGAGAATAATTGAATAAGCGCTTATGTGCTTTTTACATCCAGTCCTCGTGTGTATGCAGTTTTGCAAATTTTGTCATCTGTTCCTACCAGCGCAAAATGGCCTACTCTTCCAAAAAGCGGAATAGGTTTTAACGTTCGCACACGGGACCTCGGTATATAGACTCATCCGAAGGACTTTTCGGGGGAGTGCACTGGTGTTAACAACAGGGAAAAATATCCCCTTGAACGGGATTCCAACCCAGGTCAGTACATCATGAGTGCAATACGCAACGCTCTAACCAAGCAGGATATCCCTTCCTGTGAGCTATGTGTATATGTGTGTGTGTGTGTGTCTGTCTGTCTCTCTCCCTCTCTCTATTTGTCTGTGTCTGTGCGTGTGTGTGATCTATTGTTAACTGTCTGCCTGTCTGTCTTTTTGTCATTTTGTCCGTTTGTCTTTTGCACACACACACACACATACATACATACATACATACATACATACATACATACATACATACATACATACACACATACATACATGCATGCATGCATGCATACATGATTACATACATACTGAAATACAGAAAGACATAAACAAAGAAAGAAAAAATACGGGACAAAAGAAAGAAAGAATAAATCAAAGACAGAAAAAAACCAGAAGAATGAAAGAAAAAATAATAAAGATATGACGAGAGAGATAACGAAGATATTTAAAAAGAATGAGGGGGGGGGGGGGGGGGGGGGAGACCCCAACAAAAGAACGATTAGAGAAAGAAAAAAAACAAACAAACAAAAAAGTCAGAAACGCAGAATAAAACAAAACACACACAAACAACAAACAATAAACAAACAAGCGTCACAAAACCTACAAAACAAAACAAGCGCTTAAATAAACCAACCAAACAAACATAGTAAGCAAGCAAACAAGCAAAAAAACACTCAACACTGACAGAAATTAAAATTTTAAAAACGAAAAAAAAGCAAACTAAAAAAACAGACGTACGGAAGCGTAAATGAAGAGGCTTTTAAAAGTTGAAGACTGGTCAACATCAGACGGTGTCCAAAGCCATTCGCCAGTCTGAGAGCAGGGTCCTTAGTGGATGACAAGCAAAACAGTGGACACTCTTTCAGTCCCCCTCCCTCCTCCCTCTTCCCCACTCTTTGATCAATAGTAGACATATATCAAAGATACTTTTTATTTTTTTTATTTTTTTATTTTTTTTTGGTGGGGGGGGGGGGGGGGGTATGGTTTTTTTTGGTATGGTCTGAGGTTGGTGGTGTTTTTTGTTGCTGTTGTTGGTTTTTTTTGGGTTTGGTTTTGAGATTGGGGAGAGGGGTGGGGTATGCGTTTGTGCGTGCGTGTGTGCGTGGCGTGTGTGTGTGTGTGTGTGTGTGTGTGTGTGTGTGTGTGTGTGTGTAGTGTGTGTGTGTGTGGTGTGTGTGCGTGCGTGCGTGCGTGCGTGCGTGCGTGCTGTGCGTGCGTGTGTGTGTGGTTTTGACTCATTCCGGAACCATTTTGATTTTATACTAACCTGTGAGTTTGTTAAATAGAATCCTCTCTCTCTCGGCTCCGCTCTCAGTATCCTCTCCTCTCTCTCCTCCCTCCTCTCTCTCTCTCTCCTCCTCTCTTCTCCCCCCCCTCCCCCTCTCTCTCTTCTCTTCTCCTTCTCTCTCTCTTCTCTTCCCTTCCCTTCCCTTCTCTCTTCCCTCTCTCTCTTCTCTCCTCTTCTCTCCTTCTCCTTTCTTTCTCTTCCCTTCCTTCCCTCTCTCTTCTCTTCTCCTTCCCTTCCCTTCCTCTTCCCTCTTCTCTTTTCTTCCCTTCTCCTTCCTTCCTCTTCTCTTCCTCTTCCTCTTCCCTTCCCTTCTCTTCTCTTCTCTTCTCTTCTCTTCTCTTTCTTCTTCCTTCTCCTTCTCTCTTCCCTTCTCTTCTCTTCTCTTCTTTTCCCCTTTCCCCTTTCCCCTTCTCTTCCTTTTTTCTCCTTTCCCTTCCCTTCCCTTCTCTTTCCCTTCCCTTCTCTTCTTCTTCTCTTCTCTTCTCTTCTCTTTCCCTTCCCTTCCCTTCCCTTCCTTCCCTTCTCTTCTCTTCTCTTCCCTCTTTCCTTCCCTTCCCTTCCCTTCCTTCCTTCTCTTCTCTTCTCTTCCCTCTTCTCTTCTCTTCTTTTCCCTTCCTTCCCTTCTTTTCCCTTCTCTTTTCTCTTCTTCTTTCTCTTCTCTTCTTTTTCTTTTCTCTTCCCTTCCCTTCCCTTCCCTTCTCTTCTCTTCTCTTCCCCTTCCCCTTCTCTTCTCTTCCCTTTCCCCTTCCCTTAAATTCCTTCTCTTCTCTCTGTTAAGGTGGTCTAGGGAAGTAAAGTGGCTGTTAATGGCAGCTTTTCAAGGCTGTTGGTTAGTACTAAACAGCATCTTTAAAGAAATGACGGACCAAGCTCTGCAATATGATGATGATGTTTGAGTGATGAGTTCCTTTTGGTCGATAGGAGACGACCTTTAAAAAGTTTACATCGCCGGTCTAAGACCTGTGGCAAAAATTACCTTTTTTGGTGGGGTAGGGGGGGGATGGTGGGGGGGGTGGGGTGGGGTGGGGGTTTTTGTTTTTTTTAAAACTTTATGTCTGTCTTCTGTCTGTCTAACTGTCTATCTATCTGTATGTCTGACTGTTTGTTTGTCTGACTGAATGTCTGTCTCTCTGTCTGTTTGTTTGTCTCTCTGTTTCTAAATTTTAGTAGTGTGCCTGATTCATACCTTCCGCTCCTCCCCCTTTTATAATGTGTTTCTTGTTGCTTTTGCTGGTCTTGTTTACCTGTCATGTTTCTTACTTTTCATTCGAAGCGCAAGCACACCTGTACGTGTTTGTGGATTGAGTGATGTAAAGGGGGGTGATGAAGGAGTGGTGAGTGGTGGGGGGGGTTTTGAGGTGTGTGTGTTTGTGTGTGTGTGTGGTGGGGGGAGGTGCGTGAGTGCGTGCGTCTTGTTGTGTGTGTTTTATTTCGGGGATTATCTGTCTGCTGCTTTTTGGGTTGGGCTGTCTGTCCATGACAGACAGAAAGACATAGACAGATACAGAGACAAGGACAGAAACGACACACAGGACACAAGAACACACAGACATAGAGGCAAGCAGAACACGAAATATATATATATCCCATTCTCACCAACACCATCAGTGATGCCTGTACCCATTGGGTTTTTTTCTCAACGTGTCCTCCTTCTTCTTCCTTTTCTTCTTCTTCTTCTTCTTTTTTTTCTTCTTCTTCTTCTTCTTCTTCTTCTTCTTCTTCTTCTTCTTCTTCTTCTTCTTCTTCTTCTTCTTCTTCTTCGTCTTCTTATTCGTCTTCTTCTTCTTCTTCTCCTTCTCCTTCTTCTCCTTCTCATTCTTCTTCTTCTTCTTCTCTTCTTCTTCTTCTTCTTCTTCTTCCGATACCAATTCCATAAAGTTAACTCACCTTCAAATACTTCTTTGAAACCAGTTGCTTCACCTGTATGTATTGTAAGTAACATAAGCATTTCTGGCACCAGCTATTGCATACCCCCGTCACTTGTCTCCACCGCCTTCAGTCTTCATTCACTCCTGCAAATGTCCCTTCCCCAGCTTGACCATTCCAGGACAAACGAAGCTACTTGTTTGGTCCTTTTCGCGTTCGTTACATGGACACTGGTGAGTTGCTGCGACGAAGGCAGCAGTACGCTGCAGGTCCTCCAAGTTTCCAGAGAGATTCTTGGCCTCAAGGATGGGGGGGTCTGATAATGGTCAGATCCTCTGTGGGAG
>CM054144.1:37734466-37756966 GCA_028751875.1 Rapana venosa
TCAACAATAAAAGGGAAAAGTGCCAACAATAAATAAAAGGAAAAGTGCCAACAATAAAAAGGAAAAGTGCCAACAATAAAAGGGAAAGTGCCAAAAATAAAAGGAAAAAGTGCCGACATTAAATAAAAGGAAAAAGTGCCAACAATAAAAGGGGAAAGTGCCGACAATAAAAGGGAAAAGTGCCAAGTGTTATTTCTTCCCCAAACATGGGTAGGGAGGGAGCCAAGAATGCATCCTCTTTGAGCAGGAAAAGGACCCACACATCTTCACCTTCGCTTCCTCAGTCCCCCTTAATTGCTACTAATCGCAGAATATCCGGTCCCTTAGGAATTCACTCTAAGAAGGACACGCAGAACTCAAAACAGGGACGGGATAGCCTGGTGGTCAGAACATTGCGCTCGCAATCTGACGACCCGGGTTCGATTCCCGTTCAAGGGGGATATTTTCCCCCTGGAGTTAACATCAGTGCAGACTCCACTCTCCCCAAAAGTCCTTCGGATGAGACTATAAACCGAGGTCCCGTGTGCGAACGCACGCAGAACATCTTGCGCACACGTTAAATCCTGTTCCGCTTTTCGTAAGAGTAGGCCATTGTGTTCCGGTGGGAACAGATGACAGAATTTACAAAACCGCAAAGACACGGGGACTGGATGTAAAAAAGCACATAAGTGCTTATTCCATTATCCTCGATATAAAAGAATGAAATACAAAAAAGAACTTAACGTGCACAGTTGGCCCAAGCCAAAAGTTGTGTCAGTTATTTATTATTGATGTCAGCTAATTGCCAAGGCCTACTCTTAAATGTTGTGGTGAGATCGCCTTCAGTCATGACAAGCTCTTAACAAAGCAACCTGCAACATTCTTTATTAAAAGAGAAAAAAAATCTTCTTAAGTCGGAGTGTGGCTGCCTATATGGCGAGGTACTTGAAAACAGTCACATACGCAAACTTCTCATTCATTAGTGTGCAATTTCAATCTGACAGTGATTCCTTGGTGGGATGAGTGAGTCAGAGTGCACATTCTGGGTGACCCCCAGAGTGTTAAGCTGGGGGAAACGCACAACAACAACAACAACAACAACAACAACATGAACAGTAACGTTTGGACTTCGCTAGAATATGCTATTAGGTTTGAGGCATCGACTCTGGATTTCATTTCTGATACAACCTTCACTTTTTGCACGTAGAGGAATTAAGAAGGAAAATAAACTATTAAAAAAATCTTTAGTCAAGAATGACGATGCAAGTGATGTAGAAGTGGTCACTGATGTCTTTCCTTTTTTTTTTCTTTGTTTCTCTTGGCTTGTCTCTGACTTGGTCTTGCCCTTTCTCCGTTTTTTCCCTGTCTGTCGGTCTGTCTGCATTTATGTGTGTCTATGTGTCTCTGTGTCTCTGTGTCTGTCTGTCTGTTTCTCTCTAACAGAGCTTATTTCTGACTCTATCTAACTCTTTTTTTTCTTCTGAGTATCTCTATCTGTGCCTCTTTCTGTCCGTCAGTATATCTCTGTCTGTCTGTGTGTCTGTGTGTCTGTCTGGCTGTTTCTCTCTTTCTCCCTGTTTGTTTATTAGCCTCTGCCTTTCTTTCCGTCTGTGTCTCTATCTGTATGTCTGTCTCTCTCACTCTCTCTCTCTCTCTGTCTCTCCTCTTTCTCTTTGTCTCTGTCTGTCTGTCTGTCTTTCTGTCGGTCTGACAGTCTCTCTCTCTCTCTCCTCTCTCTCTCTCTCTCTCTTCTCTCTCTCTCTCTCTCTCTCTCTCTCTCTCTCTCTCTCTCTCTCTCTCTCTCTCTCCTCTCTCTGCTGACTTGAAGCATAGTTCAACACGTTAAAGTAAACATACGTTAAGGAGAAAGTTGGAAAAAAACACTAAAAAAACCCAACTTTCTTTCACAAAGTGCAGAGCAGAAGCCGCAAAATTAAAAAAAAAGAAAAAGAAAAAAAACCCCGACGTTCTCTTAAACTCTTTAACTGCTTGTCAAATGAAGAACGATAATGTAAAAAAGAAAATTAAGCAAACTTTGAAGAAGTGCACTTGAACTTTCTGTTACGCACACACAGAGGCATACATATTCCAAAAGTTAGTTTGTGTAGGATGTTTGTTTTCTTCTAAGTGGTGATATAGTTAGTTATCACATCGGGACACCACAAATGAGGTGATAAATAATTTATAAATATTATGCATTTTTTTTTTAATAAATGTAATAAAATTTTGTGCCCCCGTTCTGCTGCTGTTGTTTTTTTAACCGAATGCCATTTCTGTTTCTATCTGTTGGCTGCCTCCTTCTTTGGGTTTGTTTTTGGGCAGAAGAAAGAGAAGAAGAGTGAATGGGGGTTAAGAACATGCAGAACAATTTGATCGTAGAAGAATGTCAAGAAGTCAAGCAAGAACTGCAAATGGTCTGTCATGACCATGTAACGTATGTAGCCAACCCCACAACTGGACAACCAGAAGTCCAAGAATAAGACAAGGGAGGAGGAGAGAAGAGACAAAAACAAAACAAGGAGAAGGAAAAGAAGAAGAAGAAAAGAAGAAGAAGAAGAAGAAGAAAAAAAAAGAAGAAGAAAGAAGAAGAAAGAAGAAAGACATACAGAACAGACAAGAACAAGAACAAGAAGAAAGAAGAAGAAAGAAAAGAAAAAAAAGAAAGAAAGAAAGAAAAGAAAGAACAACAAGAACAAACAAAGAACAAGAAAAACAAGTAGAAGAAGAACAAGAAGAAACAAAAAAAGAAACAAGAAGAAAAAGAATATTCAACTCTTAAAAGACAATCAGATTTTATTTAAAAAAAAAAAAATAATAATACAATTCTAGATGATATAGGACTGAACTGATCTAGTACGGGGGAGACGAAAAAGATAAATGAGCATAAGCAAGTAAGGCAAGGACAGCTAAGAGCACTTCCCCTCTAAATTCTAATTCTGTTACTGCACTAACTCAGACAGGGAAGAGGCGAGGTAGGGAGATGTCTACATCATTTGAGAGAAAAGAACAAAAAACCACACACAAAAAGCAGAAGTCTCAGCCTGTGTTCTAAGAAATTAAGTCAACAGAAGAGGAAGGAAGGAAGGAAGGCGGGCAGGCAGGCAGAAAGGAACGAAGAAAGCAAGCAAGCAAGGGAGGAAGGGTGAAAGAAAGGAAGGAAAGATGGATGGATGGATGGATGGATGGATGGATGGAAGAAGGGAAGGAAGGAAGGGAGGCAGGCAGAAAGGAAGGAAGGAAGAAAGCAAGCAAGCAAGGGAGGCAGGCAGAAAGGAAGGAAGGAAGAAAGCAAGCAAGCAAGGAGGAAGGAGAAGAAAGGAAGGAAGGATGGAAGAAGGAAGAAGGGAGGAAGGAAGAGGAAGGCAGGCAGGCAAGAAAGGAAGGATGGAAGAAAGGAAGCAAGCAAGGAGGAAGATAAAGAAAGGAAGGAAGGAAGGATGGATGGATGGATGGATGGATGATGGATGGATGGATGAGGATGGAGATGGAAGGAGGAGAAGGAAGGAAGAAAGGAAGAAGAAAGGCAGGCAGGCAGGCAGAAAGGAAGAAAGAAAGCAAGCAAGCAAGGGAGGAAGGCAGGCAGAAAGGAAGGAAGGAAGCAAGCAAGGAACGGTGGAAGGATGGAAGAAAGGAAGGAAGCAAGCAAGCAAGCAAGGAAGGAAAGAGAAAACAAGCACACAAGTCTACTAAATTGTGTACGGCTTGAAAGCTGAGTGTACTAATGATTGTTTTCTAGACTATTTTATCAGTGTGTGACATACACACTGTGACCGTATCCCGCCATTCCAAAATGCGTTTATATCATAAAAGCATAACTGTACTTTTCTAGAAAACGCACGCTATACTTTAAAAAAAAAAATTAAAACAACTGAAAACCTCAAGTCTTACACATTTTTTCCAAATTTTCTTTTTTATCTTTTCTGTTGAGCTTACGAGTAACACTATCTGGAACAATAAGGATCACGTTCTCAAGAAGACACACTGAGTACGACCACGTTTTCTTGCCATCAAAGGAGGAAAAAAGAAACCTTGTCTGCAAAGGAAACAGTTCTCGCTAAAAATGGCAATTGAAGCTTCAACTGGCGCCAAATGGCAGCCAGCGGCCGCTATTAGTTGTTGTAGGCAGACGACATCCATCTTTGAAATGGTCAGCGGGGATGGTTGGAAGGGATACTCGTTGAGAATTCGGATGGAAATCTTCATGTTCAGTGATGAAGAAAGCTGAACAAGTCCAGTCCAATAAAGCATGCGATGTTCTTCTTTAAAAAACAAGAAAAAAACTCGGTTTAATTTGCGGTTGGTGGTGGAGGTAAAGAAGGTTTATATTCTAGCTCGTAAGTCTGCAGGGACACTGAAACTTTAAATAACCTAAGACCAGCTATCGTGGTACTTCTGCTGCTGCTCTTACTTTTGCTGCTGTACATGCTGCTGCTGCTGTTGCTGCTGCTGCTGCTGCTGCTGCTACACTACTAACTTCTACTACTTACTATACTACTACTACTACTACTACACTACTACTACTCTTACTACTATACTAGTACTACTTACCACTTCTCTCCTCCTCCTCCTCCTCTCTCCTCCTCCTCTCCTCCCCCACTACACTACTACTACTACTACTACTACTACTACTACTACTACTACTCTACTCTCCTCGCTCTCTCTGCAGCTGCTGCTGCTGCTGCTGCTGCTGCTGGCTGCTGCTGCTCTTACTACTACTACTACGTCTACGATCTGCTGCTGCTGCTGCTGCTGCTGCTGCTACTACTATACTACTAACTGCTGCTGCTGCTGCTGCTGCTGCGCTGCTGCTGCTGCAGCTGCTGCTGCTGCTGCTGCTGCTGCTGCTACTACTACTACTACAACTGCTGCTGCTGCTGCTGCTGCTACTGCTGCTGCTGCTGCTGCTGCTGCTGTTGCTACTATAACCAATACCACTAACACAACCACCACCACTGTCGCTGTTGCTATTGCTGAAGCTGTCACTTTTTTTTTCTCCGTCGAACATCACATCTACTACCTCACCTATAGTATAATCATATAAACAGTTATCCTCATTTTCTGCACACATTCCGAACAACGTCTATTACCCACCCACAAGAAAGGCCAATTCAGATCCCGAATAAATAACTATTCATGAACCACAAGGCTCCAGATTTTCATTCAAATCAGAACCTCACCACACTGCGGTAAGTAGGAGGAAAGCTGGATGCCAAAGACAAC
Source organism: Rapana venosa (assembly GCA_028751875.1). Classification (NCBI taxonomy): domain Eukaryota; kingdom Metazoa; phylum Mollusca; class Gastropoda; order Neogastropoda; family Muricidae; genus Rapana; species Rapana venosa. The sequence continues at coordinate 37,739,666 of CM054144.1, forward strand.
GCGCAGGACAACCAACTAGCGTGGTTTAGGCGCCTCGCTCTCTCCATTCTACTCGGCCCATAACGGTCATCAAGGGACTGACTGCTACACAGAGTGGCCAGCCTGCCCCAAGCATCAACATATCACTGCAGCAGAATGGACGAAGCTGGAGAAGATGCCAGCACTGATGCTTTGCTGAATGAATCAATATTATTATTTTTCTTATTAGTCTTGCGACGAGGTGGCAGGGTTTGGGCGGGGTCCGTTTGGGAGAGGGGTCCTAACGGGTCCTATTGCATGCCGTGATATTGTTCTGTCAGATGGTCGGCAGTTAACTGAATTTATTGGTGGGGGGGGGGGGGGGGGGGGGGGGGGGGGGGGGGGGGGGGGGGGGGGGGGGGGGGTACTGACCTAGAGGTGATTTGCCGTATATGGCAGTGAGAGAGAGAGAGAATAGAAAGGGTGTAAGATAAGACTTTTCTGACATAGTCCATGATTCGTTGACTTGATGGTTTGGATTGTAGTGCACATGACGGTATGTTACCTAAATATATCTGCAGGTGTGTTTAGCGTACCCTCTAAGACTAAAAAAAAGATGATATCAATAGCAACAAACAAACCAACAAAAAACAAAACGAAAAAATAACAACGAAATACACACACACCACAAGCAATCACACACCACACAGCCACACACACCACAACAGCACGAGCACGCACACACACAAACAACACACACACAACCCATCCCCATAAAAACCCAAAATCAAAAACCAAAAAGACCTCCACAACTAACCAACCAACCAACCAAACAAACATACAACAGACATACTCTTCCCACCCAGTGTCTTCTCATCCACACTCTCTCAGTGTGATGAGTCAGACACAGTGCATATTCTGCATGACCTCTAAAGCGCCATAGCTAGGGAACGCCCAACACTAACAACTTCCTCGTTTCAGACCAAATCCTTCCCTTGACTTCTAACTGCCTCTTTCAATCTACGCCGAGATCGTATCACAAATAGTGGTCCTCCCTACATCACTACAGGACTCTCCCTAGGATGGTGTTCAGGGATTTATTCTTCTTGCCTGAAACGCAAGGACGCTACTACTAGGCTCTCAAATGACCACAGCAGCTGAACGAAACTGAAAGTAATGCCACACTGTTATGAGCAGAGACGGATAGTCCACGAAATAAAGAAACATTCTTCCTTTTTCCCCCCCTAGATAATTAACAGAAATGGGGTCGGGATAAACTCATTGGTCGGAGCGCTCGCTTTCCCCCAGTCAAGGTTAAGCAGCATCGAGCGTGGTTACCAGTTGGATGGTTGGCCTTGACTTCAGTGCAGTCCCCCAGTTCACCCAGCTGTAAATTAGTACATGCTTCTTTAGGGTCAGGGAAGGTAAAGCAGCGAGTGAGAGGAGATGGGCGCCGCCCTCAATATGCTTGGCCCCTAGAGAAGTTAGGTTTCTGACGCCTCGCTCCTTTACGACCTTATAGGTTATGGGACGCCTTTACATTTTTTAATTAACAGAAACGAGCGTTTTAATGATATTAGTGTGCACCGCATGTATGTTCAAATCTGAGGGGATCTGTGTATAACTTTTAATGCAAATAAGCTGTTTTCAAGTAATGCACTCTTGTGATTCTTGATCATGCAGATATGATGCAGATTTGAATCAATGCCTCAAAGAGCTATAGCCTACACTACAAGTTTGCCTCACATCATACCTCAGCGGGGGACGGAATAGCCTAGTGGTCAGAGCGCTCTGCTCGCGATTTGATGGGCCGGGATCAATCCCAGGTTTGACTCATACCCGAGGCGCCCGTTCAAGGGGATTTTTGCCTTGTAGTTAACATCATAAATGAGAGAGATAGAACAATAACAATAATACCACAATAACAATTTCTTTTATTTCGATGAAAATGAAGAAGCACCATGAGCTTTTTTTTCATTCAAGTCCCTGCCCTTAAGGATACATCATATGATAATGAAATAAAACCCATATCTATACACTCACACAGTAAAAAGAAGAAACACACACACACACACACACACACACACACACACACACACACACACACACACACACACACACACACACCCACCACCACCACCAAATAAGAAAAGAAGAAACAACAACAACAACAATAGAAATATAAAAGAAAAAAAAAAAAAAACAACAAAAAACAAACAAAAACCCAAAAAACAAAACAGCAAAGAAACCAAAAGCAAATTAGAGAGAGAGAAGAGCGAACGAGCGAGAGAGAGAATGAATGAATGAATGAATGAATGAATGAATGAATGAATGAATCTTTATTTTTCAAGGGTAACAGAATAAGCATGTGCATGCTTTTTTTCATTCGGCCCTTGCCCTGATTAGGGATTATCAACAAAAAAAGGCAAAAATCTTACTACAAAAACGACAACATGAGTTTTTTTAAAAGAGAGAGAGAGAGAGAGAGGAGAGAGAGAGGAGAGAGAGAGAGAGAGAGAGAGAGAGAGAGAGAGAGACAGAGACAGAGACAGAGACAGACAGACAGACAGACAGAGACCCCACCCCAAAATCCTGCTGACCCCAACACTCCCACCGTGAAGCAACATCACAATGTTCTTCTCCAATGACAATGATCATCACATCCAAGCAACTCTCTTGGAAAAAAACAAACCCAACCAAACCCAATAAACACGTCACTCCCTGTCCCCTCCACAACTGTGACGTCAGCACTGACGTCTTAACGCAAAGTTCCATTAATTAAAGACGTTAAACCCTTTTGTTTGACGTGAAGACACACAATTCGGTGTTAAAAGACGACTTTGATCAGTTATATATACTAGAGAAAGCACGCGATGACACTCCTTACCTTGTGTTTTGATGGATATCGTTTTCTCTGTGGCACTTAACTGCTATGTTTGTGTCCCAATCCACCCACCCCCCGACTTAACACTTTATTTCTTTGTTCCAGTAACCTGTATATATATATATATATATATATATATATATATATATATATATATATATATATATATATATATATATATATATAAACAACCAAAAAAACCTTATGGCTGTAGCCAGAAACGGTCTTTTACGTGAAGGTCATATTTTGATCTATCATTCTTCTCCTAAAGTTAATGAAGTACAAACATGAAAGGCAGTCAAAGAACCTAACATAATAACAAACTAATCACCCCCCCCCCCCCCCCCCCCCCTCTCTCTCTCTCTCTCTCAATAAAAAAAAAAAAGAATTTTGCATTGTCATTCTCATTCTCTCTCTTATTGTTACGTGTAACAACTATGTGTATCATTTTACAATGTGTCGATGTTCATTTTTTATGAGTTTGTTATAAGGTATAAGTTTGGGGTTTTATTGGTTTTTCTCTTTTTCTTTGTTTTTTTTTGATTCCCCCCCCCCCTTTTTTTTTGGTCCTTTTTTTTGTTTTTTGCTGGTTTTTTCCCCTTTTTTTTTTGGGGGGGGGGGGGGTTGGTTGGGGTTTTTTGGGGGGTGGGGGGGGGGGTTGTCTTGGGGTTTTTCTTTTATTTGTTTTTTTAAGGGTTTTTTCCACTTTGTTTCTACTGTGTGGGAGTATGAGTATTGGGTTATTATTAAGATGTATCCCTACTGGCAGGGACTGGATGTAAAAAGCACATGAGTGCTTATTCATTATCCTCGAAATAAAATAATTTGTCATTGTCATTGTCATTCTCTCTCTCTCTCTCTCTTCTCTCTCTCTCTCTCTCTCTCTCTCTCTCTCTCTCTCTCTCTCTCTCTCTTCTGAATTGCCATATATGTCATGTTTGTTTTAGCTTCGTTTTGATATGTTTGGTTTGACTCCATTCTAGGGGCTGGAGTCTTGAAGAATAAACTTTGTCCATTGTTCATAGTTTTATCTCTGTCTGTCTGTCTGTCTGTCTGTCTGTTCTGTCTGTGTCTGGTGTCTGTGTCTCTTCTCTCTCTCTCTCTCTCTCTCCTCTCTCTCTCTCTCTCTCTCTCTCTCTTCTCTCTCTCTCTCTCTCTCTTCTCTCCGTATGCCCATCAGGCTTTTGTATGTGGACCTAAGGCCGATGTACAGTTAAAGTCTAATGTCAGTCACTCTGTCTGTCTGTCTGTCTGTCTGTACCTCCTCTCTCTCTCCTCTCTCTCTCTCTCTCTCTCTCTCTCTCTCTCTCTCTCTTTCATTCTTTCTTTCTCTCAGACACTCGTTATCTATCAGGATACATTTTCACTCCATTAACAGAAGGAATACATTGTTACGTCAAAATGTTATTTCAGTTAGGGGAGTGTCAAGTAAGCTGTGTGATTACAAAGTAGCGTTGCTATCTTCCTGAAATACAATACCGTTTTTTTGTTGTTGTTTTTTTTGGGGGTTATTACTTATTCTTTTACATCGAGGATAGTGGATTTTTTAACATCCAGTCCCCGTGTGTATGCGGTTGTGTAAATTTTGTTATCCGTTCCCACCGACACACAATGGCCTACTCTTTCGAAAAATTGCAGCGTGTGTGTTTATTTTTATTTGTTTATTTTATTCTTTTATATCAAGGATAATGGAATAAGCACTTATGTGCTTTTTTACATCCAGTCCCCGTGTGTTTGCCCTTCTGTAAATTATGCCATCTGTTCCCACCGGCACACAATGGCCTGCTCTTACGAAAAGCGGAACAGGGTTTAACGTGTGCGCAAGATGTTCTGCATGCGTTCGCACACGAAGCCTGGGTTTATAGCCTCATCCGAAGGACTTTGGGGAGAGTGGAGTCTGCACTGATGTTAACTCCACGGGAAAATATCCCCCTTGAACGGGAATCGAACCCGGGTCGTCAGATTGCGAGCGCAATGTTCTGACCACTAGGCTATCCCGTCCCCCTAAATGTGTGTGTGTGCATGCATGCGTGCGTGCGTGTGTGCGTGCGTGTATGCGTGCGTTCGTGCGTCTGGGTGTGAATCTGTCTGTCTGTGTGTCTGTATGTGTGTTGTGTACGTACATACGTACCTGCATGCGCGCGTGTGCGTAAAATGTGATAGTGTTTCTGCGAGCATGCACACGCGCATATGCACGCGTGCATACTTATTTTTCATACCTCAACGAATGCATATTCATATACGCGTTTGCAATCCTGCGTTCAGAGGTTTCAAGGCACAACTTTTGTTTGGCTTGCACACAGACTTAAATGTGTGCACGTTCACATCAAACAAAACGCAGAGGATATTTAATGTCTGTCTCAGTAGCTTTGGGGTTGGGTTTTTTGTGTGTTTTTGTTGTTGTTGTTGTTGTTTTGTTTGGGTTTTTATTTGGGGGGGGGGGGGGGAGAGGAGGTTCTTCGTGCGCACGACTTAGTGTCAGTCAATCTCAAGTGCCTGTCGCCTGACACAGCAGTCCACTTTTTTCTTTTTTTTTCTTTTTTCAAAGAAAGGCCATCCCTGCTCTAATTAATGCATACAAAATGACAAAATGATAATTTTCAAAAAAAGGCACAGAACGAAAGAACATGGAACTTTAGGCTAAAAGGAAATAGTAACGTGAGAATGTGGTGGGGTTTTTTTGTTTGTTTGTTTGTTTTGTTGTTGTTGTTGTTGTGGGATTTTTGTTTGTTTTTGACTGTTGTTGTTGTTGGTGGGGGGTTTTGGTGTGTTTTTTTGTTGTTGTTTTTTTGGGAGGGGGGGTTGTGGAGGGGAGGATGTGGTTGGTTGGTTGGTTGGTTTGGTTTGGGGGTGTTTTTTAGGGGGGTGGGTTTGTTGTTGTTGTTTGTTTTGTTTTTCGTTTTGTTTTTTAGGGGGGGGGGGGGGGGGGGGGGAGGGGTGCCAATTTTCTTGACAACTGCCAATCAGGTGCGGAGCTAACAAGAGGTGTCCAGTGACCTTTCTCTTCAGTGACCCTATCCCACTGTTCATACAACCTCATCACATCCTCCTTACGCATTCCGAAACATTGGGATTTTTTTCTTTTTGTCTGTCTGTAGCCACCACGCACTTGTTTGTTTCTGTCTCTATCTGCCTATCTACCTGCCTGCCTGGCTGTCTGTCTGCCTGCCTACCTGCGAGCCTGCATGCATGCCTGCCTGTCTGTCTGTCTGTGTCTCTGTCTCTTCTCTCTGTTTCTGTCTGTCTCTGTCTCTCTGCTATGTCTCTTTCTGGCTGTCTGTCTGGCTGTCTGTCTGTCTGTCTGTCTCTCTCTCTCTCTCTCTCTCTCTCTCTCTCTCTTCTCTCTTCTCTCTCTCTCTCTCTCTCTCTCTTCTCCTCTCTCTCTCTCTCTCTCTCTCCTTTTTTATGAACATCTTCTAATATCAAATTGACCAATATTTCATGACAGACCTTTTCACCACATACTCTCAATGAAATATTGTACTTACATGCTTATCAAATGCATTATAATACTAAACAATCATCAGAGTTGTATTTGTAGATCTTGAAAAAGAAACTTCCTATTCACTTGACCAGAAAAAAATTCCTCTGAAGCCGGAGTATGGCTGCCTATCTGGCTTAAGCGGTTTTCTTCAAAGTTCAGCCATACACACCGAAGTCTCACCCACAGTCTACTTACAGCCTCAAGGCGATTCCCAGGGATAAAACAGGGTAGATAACATAATCTGAGTGACCCCCCACAGTGTTAACATTAACATTAACTGCAACAACAACAACAACAAAAACAAAACAAACAACAAAAACAACAACAACAACAACGTCACTCTAAACTTCGATCAGCAAATTGTGTGTACATTCAACAGAGATTCTAATTCTTCCACAAAAAAGTCAGGGAGTTTCAAAGGGGTTGTATTTGGTTGCTGTCTTTTTTCAAAAAGGGGTGGCGCTGCCTGTGGGACGATTTCACGGAAGAAATATCCCTCATTTAAAAGTGAATACATAATAAAAATAAATTAAAAATAACAACAACAAAAAAACAACAACAAAACAAACAACAACAAACAACAAAAAAAAAAAAAAAATAATAAAAAATAATAATAATAATAATAATAATAAAAATTTATATTGATATATATATGATATTGTGAAAAATTTTAAAATAAAATAATTTAAAATAAAATTTTTTAATATTTAATAAACGGTTTTTTAATATTATTTGCACAGAAAAATCAAAGCGCTTGCACTCAACTCATTTTTACACAGTGTTGAGCCAAAAGAAAGTGAAATTTCTAACAAGTCCAAAAAAAACAACCCCAAACACACACACAACCACACACACACCCCACAAAACCCACACAACCACACACAAAACACACAAACACACACAAAAACACAAAAAAGAGGTTATACCTTTGGCGGGGTGATGGAATTTTTTGGGTGTTGAAAGAGGGAATAGAATAAAACGGAGAGGAAAATCTTAGGTTTTAAACAAATTTCTGTCCCGGATTTAAACAGGTCCAAAGGGCCCTTTTGGGCGAAGGAGATAGGGAGGCCATTCCAAAATCGATGGCCCCAGAAACCCAGAGAAAGGGGACGGCGACGGTGGAGGGCTTAATCGAGGTATTCGCAAGCACAAGGAATCTGCAGCAGAGCGAAGGGAACGAGAAGGAGTGTACAGGTGAGGACATTCACAGATGTAGGAGGGTGCTGTTTACATAATACGAATACAAGGATCAACCTCCCAAGAACTGTTACGATATTGATGATGATGCCAAAGCTGTAGAGATTCTTTGCCGTTTAGTCTAAAACACATAAAACAATAAGCTTAAACAACACCAGCAAATACAGACATCTGAAGTGTTCGTCGAATTTGCAGTAAAGAACATTATTCAAAAATGTATAATTCAAAAGTATATAAGGGAACGAGATAGCTCAGTGGTCGTAGCACTCGCTTTCCTCCAGTCAAGTTAAGCAGCGTCGAGCGTGGTTACCACTTGGATGGGTGACCGTTTGCGTGCCTTGACTTCAGTACTGTCCCCCAGTTCACCCAGCTGTAAATGGGTACCTGCCTCTTTAGGGTCAGGGAAGGTAAAGCAGCGAGGGAGAGGAGATGGGCTCCGCCCTCAATATGCTGGCCCCTAGAGATCAAGGTCTCTGATGCCTCACTCCCCTACGACCGCATAGGTTATGGGACACCTTTACCGTTACCTTTTTTTAAATATATATATTTTTTATTCTTTTATATCGAGGATAATACAATAAGCACTTATGTGCTTTTTTACATCCATTCCCCGTGTGTATGCGGTTTTGTAAATCCTGTCATCTGTTCCAACCGGCACACAATGGCCTACTCTTACGAAAAGCGGTACAGGATTTAATGTGTGCGCAAGATGTTTTGCATGCGTCCGCACACGGGGCCTCGGTTTATAGTCTCATCCGAAGGACTTTTGGGGAGAGTGGAGTCGGCACCGATATTAACTCCAGGGAAAAATATCCCCTTGAACGGGAATCGAACCCGGGTTGTCAGATTGCGAGCGTAATGTTCTAACCACTAGGCTATCCAGTCCCGTAGAGACACAGAATCACTGCTCCTTCCCAATGCTGCACCGAGTAACACACTGAACTCTAGGACGCATCCAGATTTATGGGATTAATTCACTCCATCTAACGCTTCGTAAGTTTACTGCTAACACGTTCAACCTTCATTAAAGACATGCTGCTTGGGATTTCCACATAGTTTCCTCATTGCGCTGTTTCCAAAATCTACACTAACTACAAACGCTGATACATCAGAAGAGTTCTCCTTCCCTGTCTCGTTCCTCTTCGTCAATTTCAATTTACACCCACAGCATAAACCTGATCAGAGCAGTCCTGCCTATCTACCCCCACGCACTCTCCTTGGTGGGGGACAAAAAAATCAGCAGTATCCATCATCTCCAATGATGGTATCGCACGCAAGTTGTTCGCTTTTTGTGGGTGTTTACCTCGGAACAAATGAAAACGGCCACCTCTTGCTACTGCAATTGCGACGACAGCAATGACGCTTCACACGATCATGAGACTGTCATTGCCTGACACAGAATCTTCAACTTCAAAAATAACCTGGTTACCTTATTTCTAAATTACACGCGATGGTACGGGTTACTTTTATATTTGATGGGTAAATTCGCTGGCATTCACTGCTGTTTTTGTACCTCATTCCACTTTGGGAGGGGGTGTTTCCTCTTAGATTAAGCCGTAAAAGAAGTAAGAGGTTTAAGGAAGGAGGGTAATCACTTAGGCTGGCAAGAAACACTCTTGATTTCTGCTTCAGAGGTCGCCTTTGATCTTCCCTTTTCCTACCAACGTTTTTTTTGCTGTGCAAATACTTCAGCCTGTCGTTTTTTTTAGTTTGAAAGCAAACAACGCAATTTCGAATGGTGCATTCAGCTGTCTGTTTTCCTCTGTCTTCCTTTGTCTGTCTGTGATCTGTGTCTGTCTCTGTCTGTCTCTGTCTGTCTCTCTCTCTGCATCTCTCTCTCTCTCTCTCTCTCTCTCTCTCTCTCTCTCTCTCTCTGTTTCTCTCTCTCCTCTTCTCTCTCTCTCTCTCTCTCTCCTCTCTCTCTCTCTCTCTCTCTCTCTCTCTCTCTCTCTCTCTCTCCTTCCCGCTGTCCCCTTGTGGATGGGCTTCACAGCTTAAATCACAATAAACTTTATTTCATCTCTCTCTCTCTCTCTCTCTCTCTCCTCTCTCTCTCTCTCTCTCTCTCTCTCTCTCTCTCTCTCTCTCTCTGTCCTTATTGTATTCAGTGTAAACTCTGCACGATATAACTATGTCATCCATGATTTTAATTACACATTTATGTACAAATGAGGTGACTAATTTTTGTATGTTTCTCAAAAGAAAGATACTATTCATGCTTTACATACAAAAAGTTACAAATAAACATGCAATCATAGTCCCACTCTAATTACCAGCTTCTTATCCTATTGGGTCCTATACAATCCACCCTTCCGGTACTCTATCTCCATGCTCGTTCATAATTATGATGTTGTTTGCTCTTTACACAATCAAAGGTAAAGGTGTTGCCATAATCTATGCGGTCGTTGGGGAGAAATATATCAGAGACCTCAGCTTCTCTTAAGGGTCAGCATTTTAAGTGCTGCGCCCATCTCCTCTCCCTCACTGCTTTACAGTCCCTGTTCCTGAAGAGGGCAGGTAGCCATCTACAACTGGGTGAACTAGGGGACTGTACATGAAGTCTATGTTCACAAATGGTCCAACCATCCAAGAGGTAACCACATTTAAAGCTGCGTTTAACCTTAGCTTGTGCTCTGACCACAGAGGCAACACGCCCCTTTACACAATCGATTCCTGCTCAAATCACTAATTCATACACATCTTTATGACATGGCCTTTCACTCGTATTAAAGGAGCCGGGAGAATTTGAACGCATCAAAGGGGATAGGTGAGTGCTGAATTATTTGTGTTTAGAAAGATATATTGGTTAAATCCGGTACAATGTTTGTTGACAAGTAGGACAATGCAAAAGAGCACGCTCTAACTTTAATGCTGCACAGATTATCAGAAAACTGTGGAGTTCTAAACAGCGGGTAAAAAAGGTAAAGGTGTCCCATAGCCTATGTGATCGTAGGGGAGTGAGGCATCAGAGTCCTCAACTTCTCTAGGGGCTAGAATATTGAGGGCGGCTCCCATATCCTGTCCCTCGTTGCTCTACCTTCCCTGATCCTAAAGAGGCAAGTACCCATTCGCATATGATAAAATAGCGCGTACAAGTTGAAATTGAAATATCAAAACTAACTCTGTTGTAGACAATTCTTTCATTCGTAATTCTGTCTGCAGTGGTAAAATAATAAAACAAACTGAAAGACAAAAATATACCAAAAGGTGAACGTTGAATAGCTTATCAAAGAGCCAGCAAATCAACAAACTTACCAGCTCATAATTAACTGAGTAGGTGACTGCCTCAGCAGTTTATTGAATTTCTGAATGACATCTGAAGAAGAAGAAGAAGAAGAAGAAGAAGAAGAAGAAGAAGAAGAAGAAGAAGAAGAAGAACAAGAACAAGAACAAGAACAGGAACAACAAGAACAACAAGAACAAGGTAAGAAAACGGGGTAGAGAAGACGAATGATATTTAAGGCCAGAAAGAGGAAAGCGTTGATCAGATTTCCACATCAACACCTCCACACTCCCTGCCCTGTAAATCAAAAACTTCGCTTTTCTCTCCCTAACCCCCTTTCCGTGACCTTCCTCTCACTCTTCTATCTCTCGCTCTGTCTTTCAGAACCCGCTTCCGCGCAAAGCAAAGAAGCCAGCGGTTAGTGGGGCTCCAGAGGTATAAAAACAACAATAAAAAGGAAATAGTGCCAAGTGCTATTTCTTCCCCAAACATGGTTAGAAGCCAAGAACACACACCCTTTGAGCAACAAAGGACCCGCACATCATCACCTTTGGAACCTGGCTTCCTTCAGGTCCTAGCTGCCGAATGTCTTCTGGTCTCTTTGGACTTCTTTCTGCCAGCAGGGCGCATGCATCAGAGAACTCAACTTTTCAAGGGGCCAGCATATTGAGGGCGGCGCCCATCTCCTCTCCCTCTCTGCTTTACCTTCCCTGACCTTAAAAAGGACAGCACAGACAGCTGAAAACCTACAGACGATGAAAATGAGTCTGTGCTGTGCTGGAGAGTAACGTTAGGGCACTTATCTGTGCCGAACAGTGCCATTAGGGCAGTTGTTTGTGCCGAACAGTGCCATTAGGACAGTTGTCTGTGCCGAACTGTGCCATTAAGACAGTTGTCTGTGCCGAACAGTGCCATTAGGGCTGTTGTCTGTGCCGAACAGTGCCATTAGGGCAGTTGTTTGTGCCGAACAGTGCCATTAGGGCTGTTGTCTGTGCCGAGCAGTGCCATTAGGGCAGTTGTTTGTGCCGAACAGTGCCATTAGGGCTGTTGTCTGTGCTGCAGAATGTCATTAGGGATGTTGTCTCATCTGTAAAGAGTCTTCGATACAGGACCTTAACTGTTGACTACAGATGATTTTAAAAGAAAAGGAAAATTAAATGCGTTTTCAGTAAAATGGTTCTGACGGCCACACATCTGTTTTTGTTTTAGTCTATCTCTTTGTCTCACCCTTTACTTTTGTCCATAGGTCTGTCTCTGTCTGACTGACAGTCTCTGTCTCTGTCTCTCTGTCTCTCTCTCTCTCTCAAATAGACAGACGGACAGAGAGAAAAAAAGCAGAAGAAAAAAGCAACACGATGACAGAGACAGACAGATAGGCAAGTGACTAGTCCAGGCATGCAGATAGATTTACAGTCTAAAGATGCAATAACCAAATTTGATTTAAAAAAAAACAAAAAAACAACCTCCCCCCCCCCCCCCCCCCCCCACCACCATCTAAGATATGAAACTAAATGGATCTAGCCAAGCTGCCAGAGAAAGAAAATTCAAACACTGAAGGCGACATAAAGGCACCATATGCTCACGGTCAGCACCGCTTCCCCCAGCTAAGTGACAGCACGAGCCGTGTCCACCACTCTCGAGGTGTCTTGCCGACTGGCTCCTGACAGTTCCCCCCATTCACCAACCCCCGCTCCCACTCTCCCCCCCCCCCCCACCACCATTCTATTAGGTATGGAAACTAATGATTAGCATGCTCGAAAAGAAGAGATTGAACACTGTAGGCGACATAAAGGCGCATATCTCAGCGGTCAGAGCACTCCTTTCCCCAGCTAAGGTTGAGCCAGCATCGGCGTGGTCCCCTTGGAGGTGACGTTGCGCGACTTGGCTCCTGTACAGTTCCCCCCAGTTCACGCAGCTGTTAATGGGTTCCTGCCCTCTTTAGGGTCAGGGAAGGTAAAGCAGCGAAGGAGAGGAGATGGGCGCCGCCCTCAATATGCTGGCCCCTTGAAAAGTTGAGTTCTCTGATGCCTCGCTCCCCTACGACCACATTCGTTATGGGACACCTTTACCTTTACTTTTTTTTGTTTTTACTGAACCGCCAAGCAGGAGAGTGGAGAGTTTATATCATTTGTTTCACACACACGAACATTTTAAAATCTGAAGTACAGAAGTAATGGAAAAGAGATTTAAAAGGACAAGAAAAGAAGGAGGACAGAAATGAAACAAAGCACAATATAGAAGAAAGAATGATACCAGAAAGAAGGAAAGAAAATAGAGATAAATAAAGTGATAAACATAAAGGCAGAAGCTAACAGCAAAAGACAGACAAACATAAAGGTAGATAGAAGGACAGACAGAAAGAAACAAACAAACAAGAAATAAGCCAACAAAGAAACTAAGACTGAAAATAAAGAAAGAAAAGGTGAAAGTAAGAGAACAACTCAGATAAAACTATAAAGAAAGATGATTTAGTATTATCTCAATTAAATGATGATGATGTACGATGATGATGAGACGATGACGATGATGATGATGATGATGATGATGATGATAATGGTGATACTACTACTACTACTACTACTACTACTTAATAATAATAATAATAATAATAATAATAATAATAATAATAATAATAATAATAGTTAACAACTGATTTTATACAACGCTATACCTTGTGAAAAGCAAAACAAGACACGGTGCAAGAACTCAGTCAACACCCTGCAGAGAAAATAATACACTTTGGTTCAGAAACTCCCAGACTGACGAAAGCCCGGGAAACTTCAGCTCCCCATGCCCCTAGGGAATTGTTTAAAAAAATAGTGGTTAACTTTGGTGTTGAATGTCCCCCCCACCCCACCCCACCCGTTAACTTTGGTGTTGGATGTCATGTCCCCCCTGGTTAACTTTGGTGTTGAATGTCATGTCCCCCCTGGTTAACTTTGGTGTTGAATGTCATGTCCCCCCTGGTTAACTTTGGTGTTGAATGTCATGTCCCCCCTGGTTAACTTTGGTGTTGAATGTCATGTCCCCCCTGGTTAAATTTGGTGTTGAATGTCCCCCATGGTTAACTTTGGTGTTGAATGTCCCCCATGGTTAACTTTGGTGTTGAATGTCCCCCATGGTTAACTTTGGTGTTGAATGTCATGTCTCCCATGGTTAACTTTGATGTTGAATGTCCCCCCCATGGTTAACTTTGGTGTTGAATGTCCCCCATGGTTAACTTTGGTGTTGAATGTCATGTCTCCCATGGTTAACTTTGGTGTTGAATATCCATCATGGTTAACTTTGGTGTTGAATGTCCTCCATGGTTAACTTTGGTGTTGAATGACCCCCAGTGGTTAACTTTGGTGTTGAATGTCTCCCATGGTTAACTTTGGTGTTGAATATCATGTCCCCCATGGTTAACTTTGGTGTTGAATGTCCCTCATGGTTAACTTTGATGTTAAATGTCCCCCATGGTTAACTTTGGTGTTGAATGTCCCCCATGGTTAACTTTGATGTTGAATGTCCCCCCCATGGTTAACTTTGGTGTTGAATGTCCCCCATGGTTAACTTTGGTGTTGAATGTCCCCCATGGTTAACTTTGGTGTTGAATGTCCCCCCATGGTTAACTTTGGTGTTGAATGTGATGTCCCTCATGGTTAACTTTGGTGTTGAATGTCCCCCCATAGTTAACTTTGGTGTTGAATGTCCCCCCATGGTTAACTTTGGTGTTGAATGTGATGTCCCTCATGGTTAACTTTGGTGTTGAATGTTCCCCCATGGTTAACTTTGGTGTTGAATGTCCCCCTTGCTTAACTTTGGTGTTGAATGTCCCCCATGGTTAACTTTGGTGTTGAATGTCCCCCATGGTTAACTTTGGTGTTGAATGTCCCCCCCATGGTTAACTTTGGTGTTGAATGTGATGTCCCTCATGGTTAACTTTGGTGTTGAATGTCCCCCCATGGTTAACTTTGGTGTTGAATGTCCCCCATGGTTAACTTTGGTGTTGAATGTCCCCCCATGGTTAACTTTGGTGTTGAATGTGATATCCCTCATGGTTAACTTTGGTTTTGAATGTCCCTCATGGTTAACTTTGGTGTTGAATGTCATGTCTCCCATTGTTAACTTTGGTGTTGAATGTCTCCAATGGTTAACTTTGGTGTTGAATGTTCCCCCATGGTTAACTTTGGTGTTGAATGTCCCTCATGGTTAACTTTGGTGTTGAATGTCATGTCCCTCATGGTTAACTTTGGTGTTGAATGTCCACCATAGTTAACTTTAGTGTTGGATGTCCTCCATGGTTAACTTTGGTGTTGAATGTCCCTCATGGTTAACTTTGGTGTTGAATGTCCCCCATGGTTAACTTTGGTGTTGAATGTCCTCCATGGTTAACTTTGGTGTTGAATGTCCCTCATGGTTAACTTTGGTGTTTAATGTCCTCCATGGTTAACTTTGGTGTTGAATGTCCACCATAGTTAACTTTGGTGTTGAATGTCCTCCATGGTTAACTTTGGTGTTGAATGTTCCTCATGGTTAACTTTGGTGTTGAATGTCTCCCATGGTTAACTTTGGTGTTGAATGTCATGTCTCCCATTGTTAACTTTGGTGTTGAATGTACGTCATGGTTAACTTTGGTATTGAATGTCCCTCATGGTTAACTTTGGTGTTGAATGTCCCTCATGGTTAACTTTGGTGTTGAATGTCATGTCCCCCAGGTTAACTTTGGTGTTGAATGTCTCCCATGGTTAACTTTGGTGTTGGATGTCCCCCATGGTTAACTTTGGTGTTGAATGTCCCCCATGGTTAACTTTGGTGTTGAATGTCCCCCATGGTTAACTTTGGTGTTGAATGTCCCCCATGGTTAACTTTGGTGTTGAATGTCCCTCATTGTTAACTTTGGTGTTGAATGTCCCCCATAGTTAACTTTGGTGTTGAATGTCCCCCATGGTTAACTTTGGTATTGAATGTCCCCCCATGGTTAACTTTGGTGTTGAATGTCCCCTTATGGTTAACTTTGGTGTTGAATGTCATGACTCCTATGGTTAACTTTGGTGTTGAATGTCATGACTCCTATGGTTAACTTTGGTGTTGAATGTCCCTCACCTTAAGTAGCACCACAGTGATCACTCAGAATATACACTCTGCCTCACTCACTCACCACACTTGGAAATCGCTCTCAGATCATAAAAGGCACACGGGATGAGGCGCGTGCGTGGGAGACTCTTTCAAAGTACCTCGCCATAAATAGGCTGCCATACTCCGACTTTAGAGGATTTTTATTCTGTCAAGGAGAGAGGACAAGTTGTTAGCTAGCTAGGAGCTTGTCATGTCTGAGGCAAAAAAAAAAAAAAGAAGATGGTTAAGAAAGTGGGTGTACAGGGTCTTTGTCAGCATGGTAAAAACATGACATAAAGGCTCTAGTGGCAAGGTGTGTTGGAGTGATCACTTAAAGCGCGCGTGCACACACACACACACACACACACACACACAACACGCACACACACATACAACACACACAGACACACACATCCACACACACACATATATATATCCCTGTCTCCCAACTGAAGGAATAAAAACTAAATACTGCAGCGCCCCCCCCCCCCCCCCCCCCCCCCCCCCCCCCCCACCGCCTCCATCCACCGCTCCTCCTCCCCCTCCCTCTCGGATACAAGACTTGGCGAAACAACGTCCTCTAGGTTGGTCAACAACATCTGAAGCCCAATAACCCAACTTTCGGCTCTGTCCAATTTATTTCTGCGTCCTAAACACGGAGACGCTTAATCTCCTAGAAAGCCCACACTACACTCTCCCCAAAAGAGCTAACTTTAAGCCTAAAAAGACAAGAGACTTGTTTTTTTCTACACACACACAAAAAAGAAAAGTTTCTTTTTTCTTTCTTTCTTTCGCTTTCAGGATGAACACTCCCGGGAACGATAAGGATCACTTCCTTGATAGAGGACACTGGGTAATGGGCAGTGCGATCGGTCAACAAAGAGAAAATCTCCCTACCACCCCCTCCTACCCCCTCCCCCCCCCCCCCCCCCCCCCCCCTTCTCCTCCCCTCCCCCCCACCCCCTTTTTTATTTTTTGTTTGTTTGGTGGAGGAAAAATCCTGGCTAAAATTAGCAATCCAAGCCTGATGATTTTGCCCCAAGTGTAGACGGATGTTCTCTTTACTGGGTCTGACAGTGTCTATTTAAACTTTGTTTTCTTAGGTAGTTGTTGTCTTTTCTTTGTTGTTGTTGTTTTAAAAATGAGACGTGAAGTCTTGAACGTGGTCAGTGAGATGATTGGGGCTGAATTTATTTTTTTCTTTTATAATCGAGGATAATGGAATAAGCACGCACCTGTTGTTGTTTTTTTTTCTTTTACATCCAGTCCCGGTGTATGTATGCGGTTTTGTAAATGTTGTCATCCGTTCCCACAGGCATACAATGGCCAACTCTTTCGAAAAGCGGAACAGGATTTAACAAGTGCGCAAGATGTTCTGCGCGCGGTCGCACACACGGCCTCGGTTCATAGTTTCATCCGAAGGACTTTGGGGGAGAGCGGAGTCTGCACTGATGTTAA
>CM054144.1:37779466-37791966 GCA_028751875.1 Rapana venosa
ACATTCACATCCCTCCCAGTGGTAGGTAGTAGGAAGAAGAGAGCAGCAGGGACCCCCCGAGGAGATGGGAGGAGGATTCTAATAAAAAGCGGCAGGAGAACGCGTTTGATGACCCGGAGGGTGAAGAGTGGGAACTTGCAGCTCCTGAGGAATGCCTCGCTTAATTAGACCAGTCTGTTCAAATCAGCGTTGCTGTACGTACGTGTGTGTGTGTGTGTGCATTGTGTGTGTGGTGTGTATGTGTGTGTATGTGGGGTGAGTTGTGTGTATGTGTGTGTGTGTGTGTGTGGTTTTGTGTGCGCGCGCGCGCGTGTGTGTGTGTGTGTGTGTTGTGTGTTGTGTGTGTGTGTGTGTGTTGTGTGTGTTGTGTGTGTGTGGTGTGTGTGTGTGTGTGGGTGTGTGTGTGTGTGTGTGTGGTGTGTGGTTTGGTGGTTTTGTGCGTGCGTGCGGGAGGCAGAGCTTTGCAATTGGCAGAATGGAGAAAATCTCTCTCCCCGGGGGTGGGGGAAATCTGTTTTCTCCCTGTCTCTGTCTATGTCTGTCTGCTGTCTGTCTGTCTGTCTGTCTGTCTGTCTGTCCCTTCCCGTCTGTCTGTCCTCTCTCTCTCCTCTCTCTCTCTCCTCTCTTCTCCTCTCTCTCTCTTTTCCTCTCTCTCTCTCTCTCCCCTCCCCCTCTCTCTCCCCCTGTTTGCCTGTCTGTCTGTCTGTATCTATCTGACTGCCTGTCTGTCTGTCTGTCTGTCTGTCTGTTCTCTCTTCTGTCTCTCTTTCTCTGTCTGTCTGTCTGTCTGCAGTCTATCTATCTATCTGACTGTCTGTTTGTCTCTCTCTCCTCTCCCTCTCTCTCTCTCTCTCTCTCTCTTTTCTTTCTCTCTCTCTCTCACATCATTTAACAAAAAATCATACAGAACAAAGAACGAAAACCACGGCCGCCCACACACACACCACACACACACACACACACAACACACACACACCCACACACACAACCCCAACACACACCCACACACACCACATACACACAAAAACACACGGGCAAACAACACACACACAACACACACCACACACACACCACCACACACACACACAAAACACACACACACACACACACACGCGCGTCTAATGCCTAGTTTTGAAAAGCAACAAGACTCCAGAGCCTTTCTACTGTAACCTAAAAACAAAGCCGAAATCGTTAATCCAAACTTGTCGTTGTTTTTTTTAAAAATCTAGACAGCGCAGGGAAATCGTGCTTTTCCTCGTCTGTTTCCCCTCCCCGATTCTTTACTTTGAATCCTGTCAAGGCGGAATCAAGAATTCCCTCTTTGCTTTAAAAAACATGCCAAATAAACACTTTTCCCAAAAGCTTTTCTGAAGCAAAAAAAATCATTCCCTAGCACATTAAAATTTCAAACTTAAATGCAAGCTTGTGTGTTTTTTTTTTCTTCAGGTGGGGCATTTTAAGGGGTGGTGTGTGTGTGTGTGTTGTGTGTGTGTGTGTGTGTGGGGTGTGTGTTGTGTGTGTGTGTGGTGGGTGAGTGGTGTGTGTGTTTTGGGGTGTGAGTTGTGTGTTGTGGGTTTGGGGGTGTGAGTTGTGTGTGGTGTGTGTGTGTTGGGGTTTTGGGGGGTGTTAAGTAATAAGTAAATAAGTATGTAAGTCTTCAATTTTAAAATTTTTTTTTCCACTTTTAATGATACAGAGATGCGGGGGTGGGGGGTGTTGTGTTTGTGTGTGTGTGTTTTTGTGTTGGTTTTTGTTTTTGTGTGCGTGTGTTTGTTTTTTTGTGTGTTTGTTTGTGTTGGTGTGTGTGTGTGTGTGTTGTGTGTGTGTGTGTGTGTGTGTGTGGTTGTGTGTAAGTAAGTCAGTCAGTCAGTCAGTCAGTCAGTAAGTCTTCAATTTTAACGTGTTTCCACTTTAAGTGATACCAGACGATGTGTGTGTGTGTGTGTGTGCGTGTGTGCGCGCGCGCTCGTGTGTGTGTGTGTGCGTGTGTGTGTATGTGTGTGTGCGTGCGCGTGTGTGTGTTTGTTTGTGTGTTGTGTGTGTGTGTGTGCGTGCGCGCGTGTATGTGTGAGTTTGCGGGTGCGTGCATGTGTTGTGTTTGAATTTGCGTGCGTGTGTGTGTATGCGCGTGCGTGCGCGCGTGTGGTGTGTCTTTGCGTGCGTGTGTATGCGTGTGCGTGTTATACGTGCGTGCGTGTACATGCGTGCGTGCGTACGTGCGCGCACGCGCTGTGTGTGTGTGTGTGTGTGTGTGTGTGTGTGTGAATTGCAAGGATGCAACCCTAAGAGCTTCATACTGGATTTGTCTCCTGCGTCCATCTGTTCAGTTTCCCAACGGAGTGGACAGCAACACGCAGAATGGCAATACTTGTTTCCTTTCTTTTATTTGGTTGTGGGTTTGTTTTTCTCTCTTCTGATGCCTGTCCTCTCTCTTTAGCTGTCACCGTGGCTTAAGCAAGACGAGAAATCCATTGTCCCTATTGTCTCTTTCCTTCAAGTTGTGTTTGTTCATTTCGTATTGCTTTTGTTAGTTTTCTTTGAGAGAGGATTTTACGCTTATTTTTAAAAGGATGGCGTTTTGTTCGTGTTTGTTTCGATAGTCTGTTTCTTTCTTTCTTTCTTTGTTTAGCTTTGATTTGGTTTGTATAGTTTTGTAAAGGTTATTTATTTGTTGGTGTGATTTTCTTTTAACTTTTTGGTTTTTGGTTTTGTTTTGTTTCATTTCTGATAAAAATCCAAAATTAAAATAAAAAAAATTCAGCTGGAAAGAAATGGAGAAACCTGATAAAACTGTTGTTTGGTTGGAGGTTTTTTTTCTTTTTGTTTTTTTTCTCCATTTTTTTCAACATAAATGCAAAATGGTTAGTTATGTTTGAGCTTTTGTAGAAAATCCTCAATTTATTTGCACTTATTTATCAATTTATGTATTACCTATTCACCAACCTGTTGTTAGTAATATTTTGTTTACTTTTCCAGCATGCAATCACTCCTGCAGTTATGAACAATTTTATATACTCCATAACCCTGTTCATTCATTCATCCATTCCTTTAAACTATAGAATATTACCAGCTGCTGTTTTAAAAAAAAAATTCCGCATCCTAAGCATATAAAGATATACAGGAGACACAAGGTGATGCAGGGAAATAAAACTTCTTTTAATGCAATTATTCAGAAAGTTTTCCATCAAAAATGTGAAAAATCAATCCTTGTCTCTCTGTCTCTCTCTCTCCTCTCTGTCTCGATCTGTCTGTCTCTTCTCTTTCTTGCCTTATTTCTGTTTAGCGTCTGTCTGTCTGTCTGTCTGTCTGTCTTCTGTCCTCTTCTTCTCCTCTGTTCTTCTCTTTTCCTCCTCTCTCTTGTCTCTCTCTCTCTCTCTCTGTCTCTTCCTCTCTCTCTCTCTCTCTTCTCTCTCTTGTCTCCCCCTCTCTCTCTCTCTCTCCTCTCCCTCTCTTCTCTCTCCCCTCTTTTCTCTTTTTTCTCTTCATTCATCTCCCCTCCCCCTTTTTTGTTCGCCACCTAAAATTCGACTCTCTCCAGGCGACCTTCAGAACCCGAAGATGGAAAAAGCGCAAAAAGACACATAATTCTTTACAGCCTTTTACATTGTAACCCCCCGGGCCCAAAAAAACCGGGGCCCGGCAGGCTTTTGTCACACCGTGACACGGAAACCCTTCCCAAAATGATATTTTTGGTCTGTACTATCCAAATTTCAGACCCAATCCATCTCTCCACCCCCCCCCCCCCCCCTTCCCCACCACCACCCCACCACCCCCACCACACCACCAAATTTTATTTTTTTTTCTGTATCAAAAATAAAAAGGACTGGGGTAGGAAGATGGGGGAAGGCTGAGAAAGGGGCCCTGTTCAAAGAGACAGGGACAGCCCCCCCAAAAGGTCGTGTAGTAAGCAGTGAAAATGGGGTGTTTTATTCTGAGACCGCCCGGGTTCATTACACGATGGCAGACCTTCAGGGGCATTTGGGTACATACTACGTACAGGCGGCCCGCTTGTAAAAAGCCAACTCCCTGTCCCTGGAGTGAGTATGACTGTATGGCCCATGCCAACATCGGGGTGATTCGCACTGACTGTCATGTTCAGTTTTCCGGTCCCAGGCAACCTTTTTTTTTTTTGGTCATCAAAATTATCTGCTGCTTTTCTTGCCCTCCTGCCCTAGTTACATTTCTGGGGTCATTTTCCGCCTCTTTTTAAAAAAAAAACTTTTTTTTTTTTTTCCCCAGTAAAAGACCCGGGAGTAAAAGGGAACATGAAAAAAATTGTTAGGAAGATTTTTTGGAGGGGGGTAGTCTTTTTGGGTTTGTGGTAGTCGATTTTTTCTTAACCCCACGGCGCTTCAAATCCAGCATAAACAGAGCCGAACAAAACCCCTACCCTGGACTGACATAGGAAAGCGACCACGCCCTTGTGCTGTGGTTTTTTCCAAAATAAAAGCTAAAGGGAAAAACAAACACCCTGAAAACCCCAAACGTATAAAATTTTGACGTGGACAAACGAAAAAACCCGATTTTCGGGGAGTCTTCCAAGCTAAGCTTGGCGGATTTTTTGCGGCTTTAAAAACCCTCCGGGGCCCAAGACATAATGCCCTCCCCCCAACAACTTCAATGAGGCAGCCCGGAAAAAAACAGCAGAGGAGTGATGGGTCGCAGGGGAAATTAAACCCCACCCATGGCTACCAATGACATCTTGGCCCTTTGGGGATACAAAAAGGGAGAAACTAAAACCCAAACCCGGGGTTTTCCCAACCCTAAAGAATCCCGGGAGGCCAAAAATTTCCTCGTGAAGAAGCCCAATTTTAAAAGGGCCAAAAGAGAAGTGGATCAGTGATCAATGTGATGAGACCCGAAAAAAACGGGAAAGGGGGAAAAACAGAAAAAAGGCATACAAAACCCTGAAGAAACTCACAAAACCATTTAAAACCCAAATAAAATCAGTCATTGAAGACAGCCCCGGGGAAACCCCTCACAAAAAGGCCCAGCGCTTTGAACAGGGGGTTCAAAATTATTTTCAAAACGTACAACTCCCCAAATTTAAAAACCGGGACAAGACCCAAAATTTGAAGAGAAACAGAAACATCAAGAGCACCCTCCCCCCATTACCTTATTTGAGGGAAGAATGGAAAAACCCATCCGCGCTTACCATAGAAAGACCCCAGGAGCAGAAAAATATACCACAGGGGCTGCTCAAGCATGGTGGCGAAACATTTCATCACATATGTTACAGCAATCTGTCAGAAGTTTTGGGAGACAAAACAGTGGCCAAAACGGGGGGACAAATAAATCATCATACCCCTGCCCAAGAAGGGGAAATTTTAACCCCAAATGCCAAAACTATAGAACAATGGGGCCTCATCAGCCACCCCAACCCAAGACCCATGCTCAAAGTTATTTTGAATCGATCAAGAAGGGGGCCCGAAGAACCCCTTGCAAGGAACAAGCGGGGTTTCGGGGCAGGCAGGACACAATCGAACAAAATTTTTAAACTGCCAAATCATGAGGGAAAAAAACATTTTTCAACATCAGAGAGCCCCTTTTTCCCACAACTTCATCGACTTCAAAAAGGGCTTTTGACGGGAGTAGGACAAAACCCTTTGGGGCAGGTCCTCAGAATTTTGGGGGGAAATTGAAGAAGGAAAGTGCAAACCATTCAAGCACTATCCAACATGCAAGCATTGCAGTCCTTCTGAACAATCAGGTCGGAGATACTCAAAAACCCCAGGGTTTGGGGTTCCCCACAAAAAGGAAAAGCCTGTTATCTCCAGTCCTGTTCAATCTGGTTTTTTGGAAAACATCATGAGAGGGGACCCTCCTTTACTTTTTTCCAAACCCCACCATTCCAAATTTGGGGGCCCGACCCCTCAACAACTTACGGTTTTCCGATGACATTGACCTCATGGGCGGAATAACACAGAGCTGCAAAATTTACGACCAGACTTGAGAAAAAGAAACTGGAGCATTGGGATGGAGGTGAGCCCCGGGGAAAAGTAAAAACTTGGGAACAGCCCAAGCAAAAGCCCAAAGCTAAAAATTTTCATGAACGGGGCCCCAAAAACTGGAGGGGTAACGCTTTTAAAAACCTCGGCGCGCAAAATCCAAAGGACGGGCAAAAGACGACAGAAAATTTAAAGTCAGAAAAGCCATGGCAACCCTCTTCCATACAAAACCACCCCCATATTTAAAAATAAAGAGATCAGTTTCCCCCTTTAAAAATAAAGCTCTACCAAGCCCTAATTTAGTCGATCCTGCTGTACGGGAAATGAAAACCCGGACCCTTGACGCTGAAACGCAAAACGATTCCAGCATTCGAAACAAAATTTCCTTTGAAAACTACCCGGGGATATTTTCCCGGAGAGAAAGAAAGACCAAAGAAATTTTTTCCCGAGTCAAATAACCGGCTGGCAGGTCCACAGGAACCCCTTCTCCCCATCGTCAAGAAGAAAAAGCTGACATGGTTGGGCCCACGCACCCGCCACAACACTCTGCCCAAAACAGTACTGCGGGGAAACACCTCGAAGGTGGCAAAGGAGGGGAAGACAGAACAAGTCATGGATGGAAACATCAGAGAATGGACCAGGATGAATGACTCGGCACTACTGCGCAGAGCCGAGGACCGAGATGGAGGGAGGAGGCTTACCACGGCATCGTCTTTCATGTCTCCCCCACGACCGCCAAGGTCACGGGTCTGATAAATGATGATGAGTCTGTTTAAACCCCCCCAAACCCCTCCCCCCACCCCTCCCCCCCTTCCCGTCACTCCTAAGCCCCACTCTTACCTCTTTTTTCCCCAATCTGGGTTGAATTTGGGTTTTTTCCACCACCACCCCTCTTTTGTTACAAGATTATTTGGCTGTCTGAATTTAAAATACGAAAATAACTGAACTAGTTTATTCATATCTGTCTTGTTAAACATGACTCTTCTCTTGATTATGCTGATGATACTCCTTGGTGGTTTTTAAAAAAAAACCCATTTTGTCCCAAATAAGGCAATGGTTGTATTCATCATTATTGTTTGCATGTAATACAAGAACTTATTCAATAAAGAGACTCCTAGTCTAAATAAGAACATCATGCGCACACGTTAAGTCCTGTTCCGATTTACGTAAGAGTAGTCCATTGTGTGCCGGTGGGAACAGATGAAAAAATTTACAAAACTGCATACACACGGGGATTGGATGTTCAAAAAAAGCACAGAAATGCTCATTCCATTATCCTCGATATAAAAGAATATAAAAAAATTTTAAAATATAAAAAAAATATTTTAAAAACACACACCATTTCCCCCACGCTTACTTTCCAGCCACATACCCACATCAGCGCAGAAAGCACTTACTTCATCCCTAGGACAAGTTTCAGATCTGGTAAAATGAAATACCCCCCAAAGGTGATGAGAAATGATGCCCCAGTTCCTCCCATGCAAGGAACACGGGAAGAAAGGAGACGGCTTCAGTTTCTACAAGCTCTGGTGTGTGGAAAAGGCCCAAGCTTCAAAAAGCACATTCTGTTGCCAACTTGGGCAGATGAAAGAAGGATCTGGAACTGATGCTAGCTGGTCCTTCGGTCCCCCACCCCCCCCCCCTTCTCTCTCTCTCTCCCCTCTCCCCCTTCCCCTCTCTCTCACTCCCCTCTCTCTTCTCTCTCATCTCTCTCTCTCCTCTCTCTCCCCTCTCTCACTCTCTTTCCATGATCCCCTCTTACATACATTTCTCTTTCGCAGCGTCGCGCTTCTCTTCAACTTCAACCTTTCCGTTGGCTCTTTCAGGTGAACAGCGTCACCTGTCAAGTGTTTCTTTCCTGTTGCATCGCTTGTTGCTGGATCCCCAGCCAATGAAAGCTGCTTCTCCAGTTGGTCGTTTTAAAGCGCTTCCTAGGAGCGGCCGCAGTCACGTTTGCTCTGTCTGTTTAAGCTGGCCAAAGAGCGTGTCCAGCTGTAGAGAGATTCGTGTGTCTTCCATCTACGCTATATAACCTAGCGCAATACAGTTGCTTGCTTGCAGCAACATAGACTCCAGGGATGTCAGTCAGGTTGTGTCGTTGAAGAGGTTCTTTGATAGCAATGTAGTTATCGTAGAAAGCTGCGATATAAAAGCGAGTGAAAAGAGAGAGAGAGAGAGAGAGAGAGAAGGGGAGAGAGAGAGAAGAGAGAAGAGAGAGAGAGAGAGAGAGAGAGAAGAGAGAGAGAGAAATACGAATGCGAATGCGAATGGTTTATTCAAAAGGCCTTGGCCCACATTTGAAGGGGAAAAACAAAAAAACACACACTATCATACAAGTAATATTCACATAAACAATCAATTCACAAAACATTAGCAAAACACGATAATTTTTCAAGAATTAATAAGGGTGTCCCGCAGTCTAAATGCTTTATATAGAAAAAGAGCTAACTGTTTTGTAGTAACTTCATTTCCAGACGTAATGAGCATGATTAACCTATGGATACATGGTTGACGAAGAACTTTCGAGGTATAAACTGCTCTCTTAATTCCGTAAGTTGTGAACAAGTGAATAGAATATGTATTTCGTCTTCAATAGAACTATCACAAAGAGGACAAATCATAGCTCTCTCGTTTACATGTCTATAATAGAAATGATGCGTGTTCAATTCTGAGCTACCAAATCTAAATTTTGTTAATATTCTTTTCAAATGCCTATCCATTTTCATTGTTAAATATAAAGGGATACAATGTGATGGATTGATCAGACTATACATTTCATATCTGCTACTATTTTCAATGTGTGAATGCCAGTCTTGCCATTGACATTCAACTAGTCTTTCACGAAAAAGTCGTAAGAACAAAGAGTGATTTTCAACGCCCTGATTGAGCCACACATATCCAAAACCGTTCTCGTATAACTTTCTTTTAACTTTAGTAAGCCAGTTTGACTTGCCCTTTTCATCTAACATATATAACATTTTATAAGCTTTACGAGGAAGTCTATGTTGTTCCATCTGAGAGAGAAGAGAGAGAGAGAGAGAGAGAGAGATGAGTGAGAGAGAGAGAGAAGAGAGAGAGAGAGCGAGAGAGAGAGAGAGAGAGGGAGGGAGGGAAGAAGATACCTGGTCCGCACACTGCCATTAGCCTAGAAACTGTAGATAGAAGGCACTGGGTTATCCTGTAATTTTGACAGCTTTACATTTCAACATCACAGAAAGCAAAGGAATAGGAGAAACTCTGGGGGTAAAGTATGTGTCATAGGTATCGAAACACAAAATGAGTTTTGTTTGTTTGTTTCAGGAAGGCAAGAAGGAGGAAAAGCTGAGGTAGGACTAAACGAAGAAGAAGAAGAAGAAGAAGAAGAAGAAGAAGAAGATGATGATTATGATGATGATGGCGATGATGATGATGATGATGATGATGATGATGATGATGATGATGATGATGATGATGATGATGTGGTGATGGATGATGATGATGATGATGATGGTGTGTGGTGATGTGGTGTGATGTGGTGGTGGTGGTGGTGGTGGTGGTGGTGGTAATTATGATGATGATGATGATGATGATGATGATGATCATCATCATCATCATCATCATCATCTATGGCGATTACTACAACAACAACAACAAGACAAAGACGAGGACAAGGTGACAAGCAGGAACAAGATGCTCACCCTAATCGGTTATTAGCTCCAGTCAAGTTGTCACAATGACTCTCTCCCCAAGTGCAATGCGCAGTTGACATTTTCTTTCGTAATATGTTTACATCTTGGCACACAAAAACAACATCTTTCTTCTTCTTCCCTCGCCAATCCTTGTTTCATCATGATAGAGACTGACTACATAAAAGGTAAAGGTAAAGGTTGTCCCATAACCTATGTGGTCGTAAGGGAGCGAGGCGTCAGAGACTTCACTTCTCTAGGGGCCAGCATATTGAGGGCGGCGCCCATCTCCTCTCCCTCGGTGCTTTTACCTTTCCTGACCCTAAAGAGGGCAGGTACCCATTTACAGCTGGGTGAACTGGGGGACTGTGTCGAAGCCAAGGCGCGCAAACGGTTACGCATCCAAGTGGTAACCACGCTCAATGCTGCTTAACCTTGGCTGGGGGAAAACTAGTGCTTCGACCACTGAGCTATCCCGTACCCCAATGACTTCATAGACATGACGAAACTGCACAAAATGACGAATATAACTATAACAGTTTCTTATCCTGAGGTATAGCCCCGGGGACGGGATAGCCTAGTGGTTAGAACATTGCGCTGGCAATCTGACGACCCGGGTTCGATTCCCGTTCAAGGGGATATTCTCCCCCGGAGTTAACATCAGCGCAGACTCCACTCTCCCCAAACGTCTTTCGGATGAGACTATAAACCGAGGTCCCGTGTGCGAACGCGGGCAGAACATCTTGCGCACACGTTAAATCCTGTTCCGCTGTTCGTAAGAGTAGGCAATTGTGTGCCGGTGCGAACAGGTGACAAATTTACAAAACCGCATACAGACGGGGACTGGATGTAAAAAAGCACATACGTGATTATTCCATTATCCTCTATATAAAAGACTAAAATAGAAAACTAAAATAGTGTAGACTTGCTTTCCAACAAAACAGGTAAAAGAAGAAGGAAGTATCATGCAAATCTACATCGAATATCGTTCACATTACGGAACAAAGTGTCCACGTGACATAGAATTACAAAGGAATGATTGTCTTTGATCAGCGTCAGAATTTTGTTTCTGAATTTTAGAGAATGCTAAAATGCCAAGTGTCTTCCCTTTAGATGCTAAGCTTGTCCTAAAAGAAAACAAACAAATCATTTAGTTTACATGATCTCACAAGCTTTATCTCATCCATTTTACACATGCACACGCGCGTGCGCTTGCTCTGTCTCTGTCTCTCTCTGTTTCTCTTTGTCTCTCTCTCTCTTTCTCTTTCTGTCTATGTCTCTCTTTGTCTCTCTCTCTGTCTCTCTGTCTCTCTGTCTCTGTCTCTCTCTCTCTCTCTCTCTCTCTCTCTCTCTCTCTCTCTCTCTCTCTCACGCACACATTGATATGGTATCACTTAAAGTGGAAAGACGTTAAAACTAAAGACATACTACTACTACTACTACTACTACTACTACTATTACTATAACACACATAACACACAACACAACACAACACAACACAACACAACACAACACAACACAACACAACACAACACAACACAACACAACACACACACACACACACACACACAGAGATGCTTTGAAGCTCAACATTATCTACTGCCTGTCTACCTTTCTGGAAAATTACAGCATTCGCGGTTTGTTTGGGTTTTTTGTTGTCTTTTTTTTGAGTTTGTTTTTGCTTTCCATCCCATTATTATCAGTGAAATCTTAGCTGTGCAACACACTGCAGATTACTGTCTGTCTCTGGCTCTGTGTCTACACATATTACCATCCCATTTCCCCATTTTGGGTTGGCAATTGAATTGAGCAAAATTAACCCAATTGTCCGCTTTCCAAACTAAAATTACGGTGTTCCGCTGCCCCTGCTGCTAACATGCCTTTTTCTGTGAAGAAAATATCCTCATTGAGGGTATCAAAGAAATGCCAGAATCTAATAAGAAAATCAGAAAACAGAAATCCCAGCCCTCGCTTCTCTTGCATATTATATGCATGCTTAGGAAGTGTAGACCGCAGACCACTGTCCATCCTCAAATTATAAAAGTTTCGGTTCTCAACATGATAGAGAGAAAATGAAGGGGAGAGGACTCCTGGGGACAATTTTGGGGGAAGAAAAGGGAAGCAACAAAAGAAGAAAATGAGCAATGAGGATAGAAATGATAAGAAGCAAAAAGAAACAACCCCCCAAAAAAAACAACAACAACCAAACAAACAAAAAATTCTCAAAATGATACAGACTGATGGGTAGGAGAGTGCAACAGAAGAAGAAGAAGAAGAAGAAGAAGAAGAAGAAGAAGAAGAAGAAGAAGAAGAAGAAGAAGAAGAAGAAGAAGAAGGAGGAGGAGGAGGAGGAGGAGGAGGAGGAGGAGGAGGACGAGGGCGAGGAGGAGGAGGAGGACGAGGAGGAGATAAGAAGAAGAAGAAGAAGAAGAAGAAGAAGAAGAAGAAGAAGAAGAAGAAGAAAAGAAGAAGAAGAAGAAGAAGAAGAAGAAGAAGAAGAAGAAGAAGAAGAAGAAGAAGAAGAAAATGTCGATGGTACTCCTAGCAGTTGCTAACTCTGAAGATAAGAAAATCTTATAAATATCGTTTTTTTCTCTTTTTTTGTTCTTCTTCTTTTCTGGTTTAATGGCAAAGTCTTTAACGGTATAAAAAAAATGCCAACCTTTATATGGTACAGATGGATGCGTATATTTATAACTCAATTCATCTTATGGCAAAGGGAATTGATAGTTGCACAATGATAACTTCTGTCTAGCCTCCATAATTATAGCACCTGTTTCGGGGTTTTTTGGTGTGTTTTTAAAAAAAAAACTATTATCTAATTTAATCAAATTATTTTTTTCACGAAAGTAATATCAACACTCCTGAGGATTTAAGAAAATTAGCT
>CM054144.1:37801966-37804466 GCA_028751875.1 Rapana venosa
AATATGTACTTCTTTCAGTAAGTTGCAGAAATTTGATGTCAATTTGTCTGTAGGTCTTGGCATTATCAGAGGACAAATTTATCATAGCCATAGGAATCACAACAAACCATAAATATATAATTATAGCACTAGCTTCTCAGCAAAAAAAAAAAAAATCAGTATGTGAGATTGTATTTCGTATCTCAAACTTCTTATTAAGTTCTGCTGTATGCCTTTCTGATTTGCCCGTCTGTGCAGTCACTATTGTCAAACCTAGTGATGTTGCTGTTGATGCTCCGTTGTTTCGTGATGCCATTCTGATTACACACACTGACAACGGTTACTGTAACATTATTCTGCTCTTGCTTCTGTTCTCTCAGCACTCTTTTATTGGAGAGTATTTTTTTAAAAATCAAATTGAAAAATAACAATAGGCATTGAACAAAAGTACAAGATATACAAAAACAAATTAGTAACCACTGGTACTGAACGAAAACTACAAAAGTCTAATTAGTAAGCACAGGAAACTCGCCTGTTACAAGTTGACATTTGCACAAAAACAGTGGAGGGTAGACACTATTCCCCATGTACTTTCAACCTTTCACATTTCAGAATGACAGACAGCGAAAGGAAGAACGAAACAGAACTTTTGGAGACTTCAGGATTAGAAAAAGGGGAAACTGACAAACTAAAGGGGAAAAAAGAAAGAAAGACAAGAAATTGAAGATGGAGAAAGAGGAAGAGAAAGTGAGTGAGCAGTCGACGACAAGAACGACAACGAAGAAGAAGAAGAAGAAGAAGAAGAAGAAGAAGAAGAAGAAGAAGAAGAAGAAAAGAAAAGAACAAAGAAAAGAAGAACATGAAGAACATGAAGAAGAACAAGAACAAGGAGAACATGAAGGAGAAGAACAAGGACAACAACAAGAAGAAAACTAATATTAGTAATACAAAAAGACGATGATGAAAACAACACTAAGAACAAAACAACAATGGGAAGAAGGAACAGAAGAACAAGAACTTTGAGACTGCCCTTAAGGACCACCAACTTTTGAATATCTATGACGACTACAGTTTCGTGTCCACTGTTATTTGGAAACATTACCAATGCAAAATGCAACAGGTAACTTTACTTTCATTCAAAATACGAAAGCATACTTACAAGCTATTCCACCCTGTGGCAACAGAAAAATGAATTTTGCAGAATAACAAATGCCACTTTCTGCCCCCGGGACTGTAGCAAGTTTACATTCTCCTCCTCCTCCTCCTCGTCCTCCTCCTCCTCCTCTCTCTCTCTCTGTTTCTTTTTATCTTTTTTCTTTTTGCTGCCCCATCTTCTGTGAAGTGCCAGATCCGCTGTTCCCACGCCACTTATTTCAATCTTCCCGCCACAGCCATACCCAGATTCCTTATGTCGCATACCTAGTGTCGGAAGTCCACAGGGAGCCCATCAATATCAGGCCGCCTTGGGGCCACCAGCTAGACGAGCCCTGTACTGCTGCTGGGTCACTTTGGTGATGTTCAGCAGTGCCTCTTCTGAGCTAACATACGCAGGACATCACCTGCACCTACTAAGCTCCCTACTAACGACAGCATTAGCTCAGTGGCGGAGCCAGATTGAGTGAATCACCCACCCGAGGTGGCGACTACTACAACGTCCCTCCAACGACCGTCCCCCGTTAACCTCCAAGCTCAAAGGCTTTGACACAAACTCACCACCGGCACAGAAGTGTATTATGGGCAAACCGAATCTGAGGTCACCATGAGACCAGAACAATTGGGCCACCGAATCACAGGCTTTTTTATTTATTTATATATTGCATGATAATCAATGATAATGATGATGACCTAATGATGCTGTAACGGAAATGCTTTTGCTTTGAGACTACCTGACAGGGTTGTACTCTACGCTTACTATCATAATAATCATATCCCGGCGTCAACCGGACCCGAGAGATACAGACACCTGCAGTGTTGGTCAGATAAATTTGAGCAACAGTTTCAAACTCGCATCCGTTAAGTGGATGAAGCTCGCCTGTGTGGTCCCTGTCTTCCCAATGAACCCACAGCACACTCACTCTAGCTAGGAGACGACCGGAGTAAAAAAAAAAAAAAAAAATCCCTATGACTCTATGATATTCGAACCCGCGACCTTCCAGTCCGTAACCCAAGGCGCTAGCCACTGCGCCATGGCGGCTGGTTGGTTTTTGTTTGTTTGTTTGTTTATTTCTCGTAGCATGTAGCATTTCATAAAATGTAGATGTCCCCTAAGGGTTTCAGGAAATTAACTCTTAAAAAGAAGAGAGGATCACCTGTAGAGAGATTTTTTTGTTTCTGATTTTTTTTTCTCGTTTGGCTTTTTTGTTTGTTTTGTTTCGATTTTGTTTTGTTTAGGGCAAGGCAGCGAGGTCAGGAAGGAAAGGTTCCCTGTAGCGCTGAAGGAGAAGAAGAAATAGAACAGAAAAAGCCACAGGAGGAGGCCCTTGACAACCTCAAGTGAAGGGAATGGCCTCTCGCTGTTCTC
>CM054144.1:37806966-37809466 GCA_028751875.1 Rapana venosa
GAAATCGCCAAAAGTAACAAACGCTCCTTTCTCCTTCCAAGGCTACATGTATTTAATGATCTTATTTGGCTTCTGCTGCTACCAGAATTTTTTTATTTTTTGGCTGGGGAAAAAAAATCCCTTGACTACCGTTGCTGAAGGTGAGCATGAAAGAAATGCCAGGATGTAACAAGAATGGTTGAATAAACAAAAAACCCCAAAAATATACTCCTTCTTTCCACACTGACATTTCCCCCAAATGATGGTAGATGGTAGAGCACTTCCATCCCGTAATTATAAAAGTTTTAAATCTCAAGAAAACTGAATGCGAAGCGTGGGCGAAACCTCTGGCGATATATTTACAAAGAATAAGAAACAAACACAAAAAAACCGAGAAAGAGAGAACATTTTTCAAAGAATAATAGCTTCGATATCACCCACATAAATCTTTAACTTAAGGAAACTCCTGAAGAAAAGAAAATCCACACAGTCTTCCTTTCTTTCTTGATTTAATTCGCATGACTCTTAGATTGAACACTACTGCGTGTTATTCTTGTAATTTAAAAAAAAAAAGAATGGTATATACGTGTGTAATTGATAATCATTTTATCCTTCTAGCAAGGGAATTGAATTGGTTTTAATTATCAGAGTTATCATCTCATCTCTTGACAATGTTTGCTATTCTATTTCCATGTCTGTCTTCATCAATTGTAATAAGGAAATACTGAGTTTCGTTGTCTCATTTCGTGACTCTAGCAGCTATTTCGTGTCAGTTACTTTCTACATTCTGCGTTCCAGAATAATTATGTCATATTTCCTAAAGTATCTAATCAGCTATCACTTTCAGGAAATTAGCTTTAACTTGTTAATAAACAACAACAACAACAATAGCAACAACAACATTCCAGTAGAGAAATCCAGTTCCGTGTAGCGTGGGAAAAGTATGACAACCCGCATTTGTAGCATTTGATGACCAAACGGAAACGAGATAGCTCAGTGGTCAGGGCACTCGCTTTCCCCCAGCCAAGGTTAAGCAGCATCGAGCGTGAATACCAGTTAGATAGGTGACCGTTTGCACGCCTTGGCTTCTGTACAGTCTCCTAGTTCACCCAGCTGTGAATGGGTACCTGCCTATTTAGGGTCAAGGAAGGTAAATAAGCGAGGGAGAAGAGACGGGCGCCGTCCTCAATATATATATATATACTGGCCCCTAGAGAAGTTGAGGTCTCTGATTCCTCGCTCCCCTACGACCAAATAGGTTATGGGACACCTTTACCTTTTTAACCTTTTAATGACCAAAAGTGTAGAGTGGAAGCTGGCTGTTCTTGTAACGGGTATATTTTTTTTTGGTTTTGTTAATGAAGCGTATCCGTCACACATGTTAGCTAAACCTCACAGCTACAAGTGAAAATTACAGCTTGGCCCGTACACAGAAAGAGGTGTAAAGACAAAGACAGGGAGGTGGGGATAAGCGAGAGACAGGCAGACAGACAGACAGACAGACAGTCAGACAGTCAGAGAGACAGACACACTGATAGTCAAACAGAGATATTGATAGGATGTAAGGTACAAGTTCCCATAACCTGTGTGGTCGTTGAGGAGCGATGTATCAGAGACCTCAACTTCTCAAGGAGCCAGCATCGTGAGGGCGACCCCTATCTCCTCTCCCTCGCTGCTTTACCTTCCCCTGACCCTAAAGAGGGCTGGTACCCATTTACAGCTGGGTGAACTGGGGAAACTGTACTGAAGCCAAGGCGCGCAAACAGTCACCCATCCAAGTGGTAACCACACTCGACGCTGCTTAATTTGGCTGGGGGAAAAGCGAGTGCTCTGACCACTGAGCTATCCCGTCCCCAGTGACTCATACTAAAGGCGAAAAAAAGCAACTCCAGACATGCGATTTTACTTCTGCTGCTGTCAGTACTCCTTTTCTTGATGGATTCCTGGTCTAGAATTCCTGAAGGCAGCTATGGAAGAAATACCCAAATCTAATAAGATAATCAGGGGGGAAATGAAGAGGGGAGGGGGGAGGGGTTCAGAGACTTAGCCAGGCTCCCACACTACCATTAGCCAAGAAACAGTAGACAGTACACCCACCCCTTCCATTTTGTCATTATAAAAGTTTCAGATCTCAAAATGACATGAGAGCACCAAAAAAGGGGGAGACGATCCCTAAGACGGAGAAAATATGACTGGAAAAGGGCAGCAACAAACGAATAAAATGAGGAACGAGGGCGAGAGGGAAGAGGAGAAGAAGGAAGCAGTAAAAAGGGGGAAAGTGAAAAAAATAGAAAGACAGAACGACAGAATAACCAGAGAAGGAGGAGGAGAAGAAGAAGGAGAAGGAGGAGGAGGATGATGAAAAGGAAGGCAGACACTAGGCATTTTGAAGAAGAAGAGTTAGTGCTTTTCTTCTTACGGGCATGGCTAAAAATAAGCCACGACCTGATGTATATTTACCCCCCGCTGTTGTGCTGTACAGCTTGTATCTTGTTACTGGCAGGAAACTTTCTAACCCAAA
>CM054144.1:37829466-37836966 GCA_028751875.1 Rapana venosa
TTTTTTCCCCTTTATAAACACCTAAATAGAAGAAGAAAAAAGAAAGACAGACAGAGATAAAGAAAGAAGAATGAAGAAGAAGAAGAAGAAGAAGAACAGACAAGAAAGAAGAAGAAGAAATGAAGAATGCAAGAAGAATTGCAAAAGAAAGCAAGAAAGAAGAAGAAAGAAATGAAGAAGAAGAAGAAGAAAGAAGAAGAAGAAGAAGAAGAACAACAAGAAGAAGAAACAACAAACAAGAAAAGAAAGACAAGAAGAAGAAGATAGAAAAGAAGACAGACGAAGAAGAAGAAATTGAAAAGCGAAGAGAAGAAGAAAAGAAGAAGAGAGAAGAAGAAGAAGAAGAAGAAGAAGAAGAAGAAGAAGAAGGAGGAGAAGAAGAGAGAAGAAGAAGAAGAAGAAGAAGTAAGAAGAAGAAGAAGAAGAAGAAGAAGGAAGAAGAAGAAGAATGAGAAGAAGAAGAATTGCGAAGAAGAAGAAGAAATTGCAAGAAGAATGCAAAGAAGAAAAAGAACGAACAAAAGAAGAAGAAAAAGAAGACACAAAAGAAGAAGAAGAAAAAAGACCAATACTAGAAGAATGAAGAAAATTGCGAACGAAGAGAAGAAGAAGATAAGAAGAATCATAAAGAAGTAATGGAAGAATGAAGAAGAAAAGAAATGCGAAAGAAGAAGTGAAAGAATGATAATAAAGAAGAAGAAGAAGAAGAAGATGAAGAATAAGATAGAATGAAGAAGAAGAAGACTACCGAGAGCAAGAAGAGAATAAGAAAAGAAGACCTGCTAAGAAGAAGTATTGCGAAGGAGAAGAAGAAGAAGAAGAAAGAAGAAGAAGAAGAAAGAAGAAAGAAGAAAAAGAAAAGAAGAAGAAGAAGAAGAAGAAGAAGAAAAGAATGAGAGAAGAATTGCGAGAAATTTAGAAGAATGCGAGAAGAACTGCAAAGAAAGAATTGCAAGAAGAAGAAGAACAACAAGAAGAACAACAACAACCACAAGACCACCCAAAACAACCCAAAAAAACCCCATCTCACCTCGCCCCCACGAATCGCTAACCCTTGCCTACTGACGACAGAAATAGCTTCCAATCTCTTTCTCCTTTTGTGAGATGAACTTTCAGCAATCCAAACGTTTTAGCTGAAGATTTTTGTCTTTTTTTCCCAACAAGATGCACATTCGTACTTAACCATTCGTTTACCTTTACCTCTTGTAGCAAGGGGAATAAAATCCACAATCCCCTTTTCTTTCTGTTCCCTCAGCCATAAGCAGTTAGTTCTTTCCCCTTTTTTGTAATGTTTGGGGTTGGGGTTGTTTTTTTTAAAATGATGTAACTATTCTTAATATGTTAGTCTCCCCATAGGCTTAGGCTCAGTTGGCTTCTGCACACAATACGTTACATATCATCTTCTTTTTTTCCCACATTGCTCATACACTGAAGTAGGTACGTGAGAACGTTTCATTTCTTTGCGAGGAGGGGTGTATACAAATAATAGCATAAGAGAGATTCTGAAGGCCCTAAGGGGAAAAGGTGTGGGAAGTAATAGCTCCACTAACAAATATTTAATCAGAGGAGGTTGGTTAAAATATGGGTTATGAAGCTTAACAATCTGTCTGTCTCTGTCTCACGCTCTTGCTCTCGCTCTCGCTCTCTCTCTCTCTCTCTCTCTCTCTCTCTCTCTCTCTCTCTCTCTCTCTCTCTCTCTCCTCCTCCTCCTCCTCCTCCTCCTCTCCCTCTCTCCTCCTCCTCTCTCTCTCTCTCTCTGTATCTCTCTCCCCATCTGTCCCCCTCTCTCTCTGTCTCTCTGTCTGTCTCTGTCTCTTCCTCCTCTCCCTCTCTCTTCCTTCCCCTCTATCTCCCTCCCTTTCCCTCTCCCTCCTTCCCTCTGACACTCTTCAATGTCAGCCTCTATCCTTTCTAATTCCAGAAAAAAGCTTCCAAGACACACAGCATGCATGCGGCATGTCTACATGTGCTTTGATTCACAGCCACTGACATCAAAGTCCTGCCGAGAGCTGGCAGCCAAATGTGGCATGATGACATTAAACCTAACGACATCGGGTACACCTCTTCAACCCCCCTCCCCCCAATTTCCCTCCTTTCTCATTTCTCTCCCCCTCAGGGGTAAAAATGCAAAGACAGCAGCAGACAGGACACGGACGAAGGTTAAGGGGGTACGGAAGGAAAAGGGACGTAAAGATAACATAAAAAGCACAGAAGTACCAACACGAAGAGGTCAGTGAGATGAAGCATGTTCAAGAGCATCTGGCATCATTACGTTAAGTGGAAGAGAGTTCAGTTCATGCCGGTCTCTGGTATCAGAATTATCAGGAAGTGGAACTCGGTTCATGCCGATCAGGACGTCTATAAGAGAAGCAGCAAAGAATATTTTGAACAATATCACCGTCTGGGAGTTACAGCCTTCAGCCAAAACAATAGTACACATGACTACTTGAAAATATGTTGATTGTTCAGGGTATGTTAGTTCTTCTTCTTCTTCT
The DNA here is from genome assembly GCA_028751875.1 of Rapana venosa. NCBI lineage: Eukaryota > Metazoa > Mollusca > Gastropoda > Neogastropoda > Muricidae > Rapana > Rapana venosa. The sequence goes on from CM054144.1 coordinate 37,831,962, forward strand.
TTTCTTCTGCTCTTCTTCTTCTTCTTGTTCTTGTTCTTCTTCTTCTTCTTCTTCTTCTTCTTCTTCTTTATCTCTTCTTCAGCTTTGCTCTTTTCTTTCACTGCTCTTCCTGGTTCTTGTCGTTTCTCTCTTCCAAACTAAGATGCTTTAAATCAAAGATGACAGAAAGTAAACCTTTATGCTATGCAGATTTCTGCACCATTCTTCCTTAATTAATAATGGAAGCTATATTTCCTCGCCAAACTTTATTTTGACTGTATTGGAAAGCTTTCACTTAAAATTATTCCGAATTGAAAGAAAGAAAGGGGGAATCACTTTTAGCAAGGAAGGGTTACAGGCCCATTTTTTTCTGAGTTTTGTTCCCGTGGTTAATGCAGTTGTTACTTTCTCTTTTTTGTAAAAAAAAAATTCAAAATTATGTAAGTTATCTGTTATAAGATATGTTACCGTACATTTAAGATTTAAGGTACACTGACTCATGTAAAAAAGCATAGATGAACGTTAATATGACTGTTTCTTTGTACACAAGCTACACAGGAAGATGGCGTCACCCCTCGCTATAATTACAAGCCTGCATCCTCTCTATTACCAGACTTGTTCAAAATCACATGAACTTGTACCCATCTCCTGTAATTCGTAACCACTCAGATTTAAACCATGCCTGTCACTTAGATTTAAACCATGCCTGGAGGACACATGCGGCATGGTTACCCATGAAACATAAAGATTTCACACATCTCATCCCAGATTTCCTCCTTCCACTTCTGCCTCAGGGTAAAAAGACAGAAAAAAGAGCACACACACACACACACACACAAAACAGGGGGGGTGGGTAGGTTGAGGAGGACAAGGGGGTACAGAGGGAAGAGAGAGAGACCCAGGCATGACACAGGAAAGGGTGGACGTACTGACACGAGAGGATCAGCGAGGTGAAGAGTGCTTTAAAAAGGCAGTCAAAGAAAGGGCTGCGGGCGTTCACGCCAATCTGGACATCTGTAGAGACGGCTTCAAAGAAACAACTTCATCTTCACAGAAGTACAGCCCCTCGGCAGTAGAAACGCTGGCGCTAATTCGTTACTGACAGTCAGTTTAGCCGTTGTTTTTGGAGTACCCTTGTACACCTTCTTTAGCTCTGCTTTCTTTTACCCAGCTTCTCTTTAATCCTCCCTTGTCTTCCTTTCACTCATTTCCCTTCTGAGCAGTGTACAATCAAAGATGGCACGGAATCTCTTCAAGCTATGTAGTAGTTGTTTAGCAAAGCTCTTTCTGATTATGTGGGATGTGTTTCTTTACTAACATAAGCTTGCATAATTATCCTGTGTCTGGAAACCTGTTAGTCAGTTTTCACTAAAGAAAACCCCCAAACAAACAAAAACCAGACAAGCACAGCAAAGCAAACAAAGAAACTCAAAAATAAAGAAAGACAAACCAAAATAAAACAAATTCACTTGTAAAAAAAGAAACAGAGTAGGGAATGAATGTGTGTGTTTGTGTATTGTGTGTGTGGCGCGCGCGCGGCGCGTAGTGCGCGGTGCGGCGTGAGATGTGGATGAGTTTTTATTTTGTTTATGTATTCAATCAGTTGTGTATGTTTGTTAATGAGTATGTATGTGTTTTGTCAATGCATGCTTTCCCGTGGGCTAGTTTGTGAGTGTAAGTGTACGAGTGTTTGGTGATGAAACGGCCCAGGTAAGAGAAGTAGATGTAGATGGATGCGGCATGATGATGTGGTAGAGGAGAGAGTAGAGTTGTGTGTGTAGATGTTGAGAAGAGAGAGAGAGAGAGAGAGGAGGGGGGTAGAGAGGGAGAGGGAGTTGTAGCTGCAGTGAGTTAGATGTGGCAGTTGTATGCGTTCCTGTTGCTGCTGCTGCGGCAATGGCTCTGTTACTGCTGATGTGTTTGTTAGTCGACCCCTATAATTACTGCAACTCCACCATGCCCCAGGATATCATTCTTCTTCCTCTTACGCATGTCGTCCATCTAACCTGCCTGGTTTTGAATTCCTTATAACTGCAAAACGCACTTTGCCTGCAGTCCCTTAAGTTATCCACAAAAGAAACAACGATCAACTGATAACCCACACTATCTCGGTGTTTTTTTTTCAACAAACAAAACCCAAAAAACTCCGATGAACGTACAAAGTTCGTCCTGTCAATTTTTGAAACACACAACACGAAATGACATCCAACAATAGGGAGCATATTATATGGGTCGCCTTAACAGAGGCAGGAAGCAGAGTAAACGACTGTGGGAGAGTTTAAAGGAGAAAAAAGACAAAGGAGAAAAAGAAAAAGACAAATAAATAAAATAAAAAAGGAAAAGGACGAAGGGGAAAAAAACCCTATTCTCTGTCATGACCACAAGTCATGTGGAAAATTCCTGTCAACTGAAAGCTTTCCCGCATCCTCTTTACTCTGTGTGTAGCAGACTCAGTCCATCTGATGTTCTCTTCGTGTTTGTCTGGCTATGGATGAATATATGTGTATAAAAACACTGATATCCTCTGACGTGATAGAGTTAACATCAGTGCAGACTCCACCCTCCCCAAAGGTCCTTCGGATGAGACTATAAACCGAGGCCCCGTGTGCGAAAGCGCGCAGAACATCTTGCACACACGTTAAAATCCTGTTCCGCTTTTCGTAAGAGTAGGCCATTGTGTGCCGGTGGGAACAGATGACAATTTACAAAACCGCATACACACGGGGAATAGATGTAAAAAAAAAGTACATAGGTGCTTATTCCATTATCCTTGATATAAAAGAATAAAATTTTTAAAACAAAACAAAAAAACATGGGGAAAAATCCACTTCGTAATGTTGCTCTCCAGCCTGAAGCATTATTTTCTTCTTTTATCTTCATGTTTCGATGTGTTCTAGCAGACCAACATATATATATATAATATAAAATATATATATATATAAATATATATATATATATATATATATATATATAATATATATATATATATATATATTACTATTAAGCCACAGCAACCGATCCAATGGATCGGAGACTGAACAGTAAGGGTTGGCGTGGTTTATCTAAATGAAGCAAGACATGCAGACTTTTCACGCGAATTGTCAGTTGTTCGACGTTCCTTTTTATATTATTTTAAAATTCTTTTATAATATGGATAATGGAATAAGCACTTAAGTGCTTTTTTACATCCAGTCCCCGTGTGTATGCGGTTTTGTAAATTATGTCATCTGTTCCCACCGGCACACAATGGACTACTCTTACGAAAAGCGGAACAGGATTTAACGTGTGCGCAAGATGTTCTGCGTGCGTTCGCACACGGGGCCTCGGTTTATAGTCTCATCCGAAGGACTTTTGGGCGGAGTGGAGTCGGCACTGAAGTTAACTCCAGGAGGAAATATCCCCTTGAACGTCATATTATACCAACAGCACTGCTGCTCGTTCAACGCGATTTTCTAAAGAATCAATACCAACATCAACATGTTCTATGTAAAATATTACAACAGAGGGATAGCAGGGTTTGTGATTTTATTCTGTGACAAAAAAAATGAGACGTGTACTATCCCGTCAGTGTGAGAAATCTGTGATTGTTTCACAGATGACAGTCAGTGTTCTTGCCTCAGCAGTATGATTGAAGACAAGAGTCGTCATCTGTGCTACCTTCCTTACATACTCTAGATGCCCCTTTGAAGAATTAAAACACACAACAACAAAAAAGAATAGGAACACAGAACATATGCCAACGAACTTTCACATGTTTGGAGCACCTTTTCTCAAACCCACCCCCCACCCTCCAGTTCTCTCCTTTCCCCGTTTCCTTTAGAAAAGAAAAACAAAAAAAACAGCAGGCTAAGGAGAAAAGAAAAACCCTAGGGGATAAAGGGGGTGGGAGGAGCACTATTACAAAAAAGCCACGGGAAGGGCGTGCTGACGACTTATGGAGGAATAGAGTGTGCTAGGGTTTGCTTCATCAAACCAGACTGTTGAAAGAATGTTAAACACATAATATGCAGGAGGCAGAGCTGACTGCTTGTGTGTGTGTGTGTGTGTGTGTGTGTGTGTGTGTGTGTGTGTGTGTGTGTGTGTGTGTGTTGTCCGTCTGTCCTCTGTCTCTGTCTGTCTGTCTGTCACTCTCTCTCTCTCACTCTCACTCTCTCTCCCTTCTTTCTCTGAGTGTATGTGTGTGTATGTGTGTGTGTGTGTGTGTGTGTGCGCGTGTGCGGGCGTGCGGGCGTCTGTATGTGCGTACGAGCATATTTGTGTGTTTGTGTGTGTGCATATTTCTGTGTGTGTACGTTTCGTGCTATACATCAAACAAAAAGAAAAGACTATAACATAATACTATGTGAGCAATATCTCAAACACACCACCACTCTGCAGCAAAGGTTAAAACAACAACAAACAAACAACCAACAACAACAACAACAACCAAACAGCACGCAGAGACAGATCCCCCCAACACGCCAACATCCAGCCATAATATCCATCACGAATCATATCGCTTTGATTTGTCTGTGCAAGATACAGCGCTATATAAATTATGTATTTATTATTATTTATTTATTATTCCTTTATTATTATTTATTATTCTTTTTATTATTATTATTATTATTATTTTATTATTCCTTTATTATTATTATTATTATTATTATTATTATTATTATTATTATTATTATTATTATTTATTTATTATTATTATTATATCGGACCGTTAGTATGGATTGGGGCTGCTGACTCAGGTTTGGTTTTCCTCGGGGGTGACAAAAAAAAAACAACCAACCTCTTGTAACGACGAACCTTACCCAAGGCCTGCCCGCTGCATGGCTGGCTGGCTGTGTCGGTTGACATTTCTGGAAACGGTGTTGTGACCATGCAGACTATTCATTTTTACCGTGGTGTCCATTTCCAGCCCATGCCGCGTCAGCTTCCTTGTTCGCGGCGTGTGTGTGTGTGTGTGTGTGTGTGTGTGTGTACGCTAATCGGGGCTGTAAAGCTTTATTGCACCTGCTGTTGCCAAAAGGCAGAAATG
>CM054144.1:37846966-37851966 GCA_028751875.1 Rapana venosa
ACACAATACATATAATCAATAGCTTTAAAGTGTGTCCTTCTATACGTTATTAGTAAAAAAAACTTTTGTGAATGGAAAACAACAGTCTGCCATGTAAAACAAATCTGACGCTCTATCATTCAGCTGTCAGAAGAAAAACAAAAACGAATGACTAAAAGATTGGTACGACTGCGTTTGTTTAACTACATGTTGGGATGATTGACAAAACCAAAGAAATTAAATATACCGCATTGGTTATCTACTTTTTCCACCAGATACTATACTGCTTGTCTTTAAATGGCAGAACTGCCAACATCATTTTGAAACAAGCAAAAAGGAACATCTTGAGCACACGTTAAAACCCTTTCCGCTTTTCGGAAGAGTAGGCCATTGCATGCCGGTTGGAACGGATGACAAAATTGACAAAACTACATACACACGGGGACTGAATGTTTAAAAAAAAAAAAAAGCAGCACGTGAAAGCTTATTCCATTATCCTCGAAATAAAAGAATTTTTTTTTTAAATAGAAAGCTGCCTGAATGGCTGTTTCTAAATAACCTTCACCATACTGGCAGCCATGTTTCACTCAGAGCATTTAGTTCTTCTTTACAGGACAGTATAATAATTATTAAGTTCATATGCTAAGCTTAAAGAGCTTGTCACGGCTGAAGATAATCTCGGCATACCTTTTCTACAGCGGAACAACATTTTGAAAGCAGCTCGTGGCTCTCATTAGCTTCGATCAATAACTGACGGAGCTCTTTTTTGGGTTGTTTTTTTTGTGCCTGGACAAAAGCAGGCTTTATACATACACGGTGATGATTTATCCACTCTCTACCCAGTCAAGAGAACACAGGTACCTGGTAAAATTTGTACTTGGGTGTCATGTAATTCATAACCTCTGTCTGTCTATCTGTCTATCTGTCTGTCTGTTTGTTTGTTTCTGTCTGTCTGTCTGTCTGTCTGTCTGTCTGTCTGTCTGTCTGTCTGTCTCTCTCTCTCTCTCTCTCTCCTCTCTCTCTCGCTCTACTCTCTCTCTCTCTCTCTCTCTCTCTCTCTCTCTCTCTCTCTCTCTCTCTCTCTCTCTCTCTCTCTCTCTCTCTTTGAGGGTTGAAAAGGGTTATTTCCCTTTGTTTCTACTGTGTGAGAGTATAAGTATTGGGTTATTATTAAAATGTATCCCTACAGGCGGGGGACTGGATGTAAAAAAGCACATGAGTGCTTATTCATTATCCTCGAAATAAAAGAATTTGTCATTGTCATTCTCTCTCTCTCTCTCTCTCTCTCTCTCTCCTCTCTCTCTCTCTCTCTCTCCTCTCTCTCTCTCTCTCTCTCTCTCTCTCTCTCTCTCTTCTTTTTCTTTTCTCTTTCTCTTTCTTTATCTCTCGCACTCTCTCCAATATCAGGTTTTCAAAACTCATACGCTTACAATAGTCATGTATTTTACATTATTTTTTGGATGGTTCTATTTATTTTCACTCCCCCCACCCCCTTTTTTTCTTCTTTGAACAAAATTGTGTTCTTTGTTGTTTGGTTGAGAGATTTCTTTTGTTGGATTTTCTGTTGTTGTTCTTTTGCCCAGCGGGCTGGTTGTAAAAGGAAAAGAGTTTGCTTATGCCATAACCCTCTTTAAATGAATGTATTCAATTCAATTCAATTCAGTTCAGTTCTCCTCTCTCTCTCTCTCTCTCTCTCTCTTCTCTCTCTCTCTCTCTCTCTCTCTCTCTCTCTCTCTCTCTCTCTCTCTCTCTTGTGTGTTTTATATTTTGATAAGATAGAAATCAATGAAACCAGTAGCGAAGAGGTAACCCCCCCCCACCCCCCAACAAAAAACAAAACAAAAAAAAAACCACACACAAAAAACAACAACAAAACAACCAAAAACAAAACGAAAACAACAACAAAACCCCAACAACAAAAACAACAAAACATGTGTTTATAATGTAAACAATTTGTAAACACAATAACTAAACAGAGAAGTAGTTTAATGGGACTTAAGTCAGGTGGTGTATATCCTCCTCCACCACCACCACATCCCTCTTCTTTGTAAGAGTACAAAACACGTATATAAAAATTCCTTTTTTTTCTAGACAAATATGGATGTAAGCAAAAAAAAAAAACCCACCTCCTCGTATCATTCATTTTAGCTTGTCGCTTTAAAAGTACCCATGTACCAGTCTATAAGACTTGTCAGTTTACCTGTCAGTTTCTGCACGCGTTGTTAGCATGTGTGTGTGTGTGTGTGTGTGTGTGTGTGTGTGTGTGTGTGTGTGTGTATGTGTGTGTACGCGTGTGTGTGTATGGGTGTGTGTGTGTGTGTGTGCGCGTGCGTGTGTGTGTGTGTGTGTGCGTGATAGTGTGTGTGTGTATGTATGTGTGTATGTGTGTGTATGTGTATGTGTACATGCGTGCTATTGTGTGTGTGCGCGCGCGTGCGTGAGTGTGTGTGTGTGTGTGTGTTATGGGGGGCACGTGTGTGTGTGTGTGTGTGTGGTGTGTGTGTGTGTGTGCGTGCGTGTTAGTGTGTGTGGGCGCGTGTGCGTGTGTGTGTATGTGTGTAGGGGGGGGGCACGCGCGTGTGTGTGTGTGTGTGTGCATGCATGCGTGCGTGCGTGCGTGTACGAATGTGTGCGTGCGTGTGTGTGCGTGCGCGCGTGTGTGTACGTACGACTTTGTGCTTTCTGTTCTTGTCGGCACCATATTCGGTTTGGCGCAGTGTTTCAGCGACAGGGGCAAATCGATGCTTCAAACACAACTGACGCAAGCGTTGGGATCCCCGATGTCTCACAGGGCAAGGCGCTCCTGGCCAAATAGCGAAAGTGACAAAGAGAATGCTAACAGGCAACTTTCGTGTACGGTGTAGGGGGAAAATGGTGAACTCCTCCGATTGTTTTTACCCTCCCTCCCCCTGGGTAAAAGTTGTAGGGAAAGGTTTGGGTAGTGGTGGTAGTGGTGGTGGTGGTGGTGGTGTGTGTGTGTTTGTGTGTGTGTGTGTATGTGTGTGTTCGTGTGTGTGTGTGTGTGTGTCTGTCTGTCTGTCTATCTGTGTCTGTGAGCATGCGTGCGAGCGTGCGTGTGTGCATGCGTGTATGCATGCATGTATGTATGTATGTATGTATGCATGCATGTGTAGCGTGCGTACGTGCGTGCGTGCGTGCGTGCGTGCGCGCGCTGCGAGTGTGTGCGTGTGTGTGTATATGCACGTGCGTGCGTGTGTGAGGGCGCAGCGATCTTCAGTCCACATGCACAAGTGAAACATAAAAGATAGATTGGTGACTGTTTTAAAGGGTAAAAAGTAGTGAAATATAATAGATAGATTGGTGATTGTTTTATAGGGTAAAAAGTAGTGAAATACAATCGATAGATTGGTGATTGTTTTAAAGGGTAACAAGTAGTGAAATATAATAGATATATTGGTGATTGTTTTAAAGGGTAAAAAGTAGTGAAATATAATAGATAGAGTGGGGATTGTTTTAAAGGGTAACAAGTAATGAAACATAATAGATAGATTGGTGATTGTTTTAAAGGATAAAAAGTAGTCAAATATAATAGATAGATTGGTGGTTGTTTAAAAGGGTAACAAGTAGTGAAATATAATAGATATATTGGTGATTGTTTTAAAGGGTAAAAAGTAGTGAAATATTATAGATTGGTGACTGTTTTAAATCAGTAGTGAAACACAGTAGATAGATTGGTGATTGTTTTAAAGGGTAACAAGTTGTGAAATATAATAGATAGATTGGTGATTGTTTTCAAGGGTAAAAAGTAGTTGAAATATAATAGATAGATTGGTGATTGTTTTAAAGGATAATAAGTAGTTGTCAAAATCAGGAGATAATAAGCGCAGATACTTCCCTCTTCCTTCCACGCTTTAACCTTGCCTTGAAAAGGGATTGACGACATGCCTTCTTCTTCTTCTTCTACTACTACTACTACTACTACTACTACTACTACTACTACTACTACTACTACTACTACTACTACTACCCGTTTGGGCCCGAAACTTTTCCCCCATCCATTAGACCATGTGTGGTGATCTAGGCGCTAGTCTTTCGGATGAGACGATAAATAATAATAGATGGAATTTGTATAAATAATAATAATAAACCGAGGTCCCGTGTGTTACACAAAATTATTCAGCGCACGTAAAAGAACCCACGGCAACAAGAGAGTTGTCCCTGGCAAAATTCTAGACAAAAAAGCCACTCTGATAGGGAAACAAAAAGGTGGCGCTGCTCTTGTGGCGACGCGCTCTCCCCGGAGAGAGCAGCCCGAATTTCACGCAGAGAAATCTCGTGACTTAAAGTAGTATAAACAAATAAATAAATAAATAAACTAATACTGCTGCTGCTCTACTACTTCTTGTACTTGTACTTGTACTTCTTCTACTACTAACCCTGCTACTACTACTCCTGCTCCTCCTCCTGCTCCTCCTCCACCTACTCCTCCTCCTAATCGTCCTCCTCCTCCTCCTACTACTACTACTACTCCTACTCCTCCTACTCCTACAACAACAACAACAACTATAACAATACCACGGACCCTCCAACCACGCCCGACAGACCATGTACCAGCCGAGCTGTTCGTGCCGCAATAACAACACCCATCTGCACACACACACGTCTCCCAAGACAAGTCACGTTCCCCTCAGCCCCTACTGCATCATCAACCTCTGTTTATGACCCTCTTAGCACCTTTAGGGGCAGTGACCACAGATTAGTCTCTCCCCGTGAACATGACACCCCCATCCCCACCCCACACCCCACCCTGCCACGCCCTCATGGGACTTTCTGGTCGGTCACCCGACCTGCTCCAAACCTTAAGGTCTGCGGTGAAAGGGGAGGGGAGGGGGGAGCGTGATCAGCGGCCCCTGATCGGGGATAATTAATTACTCCGGGGAAATAATTAAACATGAAAAGCCAAGGCAGTCATCAGGGGGCGTTTAAGCCAGACTGATTACCCAAGAGACGCAATTAAAGATAATTAACTAAAGGAGGAAAGAGGAGCGGCTCTTGTTCCT
>CM054144.1:37864466-37874466 GCA_028751875.1 Rapana venosa
TTTTCCCCTTCATTTTTTTCTATTAAAATAGAATACAGCAGTGTGCGCCAGGAGAGAAAAAAAAATCTTGTCAAAGAATCACCCACACAAAAAATGCTTGTGACGAAAACGTCAAGGGGACTGAAATAAAAACCAACAAAAAACAAACAACAACACAGAATAATCACCACCTAATTTATATATACTATCACATCACACTGTCAATGTCCCAAACCGTGACACCGGAAGGAAAAGCTGGTTGGCACCCGAGCCACAGAAGCACATGTCACACACTGGAACTAACAACAACAACAACAACACATCAATCCACCCGCTCTCCTTGTCGCCTCACTGAGCCGCGTGTGTCACTTTCGATTTCAACTACCCTACACACTTTTTTTTCGAATATCGCTCCTCTCCTCTCCTCTCTGGCGCTTTGGCACTCCCCAGTGTTTGGCTGTGTTCCAAGCATCGAGAGCGAGTGTCTGCTGCCACATCACACAGAAGGAAGCACTACTGTAGGCTTTCTTTCCCCCCTACCCCTCTCCCAGCCTCAAGCCAGTTCCCACACACATGCGGTACGGTACACACACACACCCTCCACACACCATCCACACACTTCTGGCTGAGTTTAGAGTCCGGTTGGAAGCACACAACTGGGAAGAAGAAAGAAACTCAGGCTCCCAGAACTTTTCTTTTCCCTACTTCTGCTACTGTAAGTAACTGCCTGTCTTTTTCGTTTCCTTCTTTTTTCTTCTCCTCCTCCTCCTCTGCTGTTGCGAGTGGGTTTTTTTTTCCAAAGGTAAACTAAAGCCAAGTCACATTTGAAGGTAAAACCCCTGCGGTTTCAAGCTCTTGACTGGCAGAGAGGGAGAGAGAGGGCTAGGTGGGTGGGTGGGTGGTGGTGGTGATGGTGGGGGGATGCTGGGGGTGGGGGAGGGTGGGATGGTGTGGAGGTGGGGGGTGGTGGGTGGGTGGGGGTGGGGGTGGGGTCTTCGGTCCTATAAAGAACTGACCTGGTCGTTTCGGGTGGGTGACAGCGGGGCGGGTCAGGTTCACGCGAGGTCACAACGTCCAGTCACCAAGTGCAACATCGTGGGCACACTGTCGTGGTTAGTTGCTACTGCTGCTGCTGATGATGTTGTTGTTGTTGCTGATATTTTAATCGCTATTGATGCAGTCAGTCTCAGTCGTCGATAGTGGTTCGTGGTATGGTGGCGAGTGGTGTGTGGCCTTTTTGTTTGGCCGTTGCGTCGAAGTCGATAATCCAACCTAAAAACGGAAAGTTTTCTCTACCTCTTTCTTTCTGTCTCTCTCTCTCTCTGTCTCTGTTGTTTCGGCGGCTGGGCCCCCACAACAACCAACCATAACAAGCCGTGTGAGGGTGGTTGGTAGTAGTAGTAGTAGCGGGTGATTCATCCACATTTGCACAGCATAGCCATGGAAAAGCGCAAAAGGATTTCTGCCCACCCTCACCTTCTCCTTCTTCCTCCTCTTCTTCTCCTTCTCCCGTCCTCGCCACTCTCTTTCCTTCTCACTCCCCCCTCCCATCCCATTCACCCAGGAAGAGGGAAACCATGCGTGCGACGACGGTATCACACTCCCCGCCTCTGGCCCCGCCTGATGGCTGTCAATCAAAGGGTTTATGGGCGGGGCTTCCGCGTGATTAGAATGGCACGTGCTGAGTTTGAGAGAGTAGGAGAGTGGGGGGGGGGGGGGGGGGGGGGGTTGGGGGTGGAAGAGAGGAAAGCATGAGAGAAAGAGAGAGAGGAGAGAGAGAGAGAGAGAGAGGGAGAGGGAGGGAGGGTGTGGTAAGGTTCAGGTGGAAAGTTGTAGTGGTTGGTGGTGGATTCTCGATTGTTACTGCAACAAAACAACATTCGGGGCAGACGGCAATATAATTGCTATTATGCTCTCTGTCTCTGTCTCTCTTTCTTTCTCTCTCTCTCTCTCTCTCTCTCTCTCTCTCTCTCTCTCTCTCTCTCTCTCTCTCTCTCTCTCTCTCTCTCTCTCTCTCTCTCTTCTCTCTCACTCATTCATTCACTCTCTCTCTCTCTCAAGAAAGAAAAAAGAAAAATAGAAACAAACAAACGAAAAAGGCACCTAACTTTGATGGAAAACAGCAAACAAGAGAGAGAGCATGCCAACCAGACACACTCTTACCTTGTTTCTTCTAAAGAAAGGTTCGATTTTTTTTCTGTTTTTTTGGGTGTTTTTTTTTTTTTCTTGGAGATAAAAGTGAAGAAGAAAAAGACCGCAGACAATCGCTTGATTGTAATTTCCTTTGTGTGAGAACAAAAGCTCGCTCTCTCTCTCACTCCCTCTCTCTCTCACTCCCTCTCTCTCTTTATTTCTCTCTCTCTGTCTCTTTCTGTCTGTCTCTGTCTCTGTCTATCTCTCTGTCTCTCTCTGTCTCTCTCTGTCTCTCTCTCTCTCTCTCTCTCTCTCTCTCTCTCTCTCTCTCTCAGAAAAAGACTTACTTCTATATAAAGAAAAGAGAGCAAAGAAAACATTGGATTCCAGACGAACACATCCCATTGTGTCCTAAGAGTAACTATATTTTTTTTCAGAAAGGAAACCCAGGCAGTTGCTTGATCCCCATGTAACTGCCTTTTGTATAAGTAAGATCTCTCTCTCTCTCTCTCTCTCTCTCTCTCTCTCTCTCTCTCTCTCTCTCTCTCTCTCTCTCTCTCTCTCTCTCTCTCTCTCTCTCTCTCTCTCTCTCTCTCTTGCGCGTGTGTGTATGTGTATGTGTGTGTGTGTGTGTGTGTGTGTGTGTGTGTGTGTGTGTGTGTGTTGAAGGAAGTTCTGTGAGAATATTGTGTGACAATGTGCAAACAACGTAAAGTGTTGTTTTTTTAATGTTTGTTTAGTTTTGTTTTGATGGTTGGATTTTTTGTTTGGTTTGTTTGTTGTGGGGGTGGATGTTATTTGTTTCTTTAGCGGGGTGAAGGAAATCATTAACGATCGATTCATTCTCACCAATCAATAACAGTAGCCTAATAGATGGTCCTAGTATGGAAGACAGCAGTCAAGGACTAAAAAGCACACGCACGCACGCGTGCACACACACACACACACACATATACAACGCACACACACACAAACACACACACAAACACACACACACAGGCACGTACTCACACACAAAATATTTAATCAACACCCCCCCCCCCCCCCCCCCCACACACACACACACTTATGCACATCCGCGCACGCACGTCCACACACGCACGTACACACACAATGTAGCAAAAATACCTGAAATATCCATTTCACATTTTTGTAGACCCTTGAACCATGATTGTCTATTCAATTCTCGTTTTACAGACCCATATTTATTTTATTTTCTGGCATAATCAATTTCTTCGAATATTTTCCTTTGCTGAAAACTTTTGCATTAATTCCAAATTTATTGTTCACTTCAATCTACTTGCTTTGAATTTTGAGCAAAGAGACGATTGAATGGTCCAGCTGATATTTCATGAGAAAAAAAAGCCACCAGTAAGCAGTATTAGAAATACTTAACCAGCTTTCGAGACCAGCTGTACAGTGAAATCTACAGCAGTATTACATATATGAGTGGTATTGTAAATTCTTTAAAGCATTGGTTGACAAATAACACACACGTGGCAAGATCACATCTCTAGTAACTATCAAATTACTTTAATCTCATATAAGAGTGTCTGTATGCGGGTTGAGCTACTTTTTATACACCGTTCTTTCTTGTTCTTTTTTTTTTTAAAGAAAGAAATCGTGGCTAAGAGTATAACCCTGTTTAACGCCTATAAAGATTTAAAATGATTTTTTTTAAATGTATGCATTAATTATACAAAAACTACCATATATTCAAACATTCTTCTTCGTGTATGTTTCTTTTCTAGTAGTATACGATGTCCCTGTAAAGCAACCTAATTCATTCTTGAATACTTTGTCAGAAACCTGCTTGAAATCAATAAAAGCTATAATTTTTGGATTTTATTTGCTACAAGTAAAACTGAAGAGGACAATAAGTGGTCAAATATTCCCAACTGTGCTCAAGATTTATCTTACCTGTTCTTGCTCTTTACTATGACTTTTGTTCAATTGAACCTGATTTTCTGTGCATTTTCAATAAAGGAAAATATTGGTGTGAATGTTGTACATTTCTCACAATCTTTCGGAGGAGATCACATTACTATCAAACAGATATATTAGTACATTTGTTGTAAATCCAAGTTACACCTCATCAGAAATTGCACGATGCACACACACACACACACACACACCACACTCACACACACACACACTCACACACACACACACGCGCACGCACGCACACACAAACACACAGTAGAAAGAGAAGAGAGGGGGGAGCAAAATAATTATTTAGGCAGGGGAAAGGGAAAACAGTAGATGTAGAGGCAACCAGAAGACAGGAAAACAGCTAGAAAAACAAACGAACAAACAAGATCCAGACAGGCAGCTGAGGAGAGAGAGAGAGAGAGAGAGAGAGAGAGAGAGAGAGAGAGAGAGAGAGAGAATGAATGTGCGATTTCCAAATGAACTATTAGAACAGCAATGGACGTTTAAAAATAAACAAAACAAAATAATGGTTATCTAGCAGATGTTCTATAGATGATACAAAGCTTTTGTTTGATCCCTCATGTTTAATTAATTAAGGGTCAGAAACCTGGACACGACAAAAAGTGGAAGAAGACAATAGAAACACAGCCGAAATGTGGTTCTACAAACATTGGAAGAAGACAATATAAACACAGCCGAAATGTAGTTCTATGGTCAGAACAAGCTAATATTACATATCACTCACACACACACACACACACACACACACACACACACACACACACACACACACACACACACACAACAGCTTTTCAGTGTTCACTTTTTCACCTGGAAAAAATCAGTCCATTTTTGTATTGGATTTTCCTTTTCCCCCAATAGTATATCTCTGCTATCCCTGTCTTTCTCCCTGTTTCTCATTGTCTGATATCAATAAAAGAAGAAAGAACACACACACACACACACACACACACACACACGCTCGCCCGTGCATGCAAGCAGAGATTATGTATTGCTTGAGATTAGGGGAAATTCACACAAGCTGGTCACTTAAAAGATAATAATGGTTATCTAGCAGATGTGCTATAGGTGGTACAAAGCTTTTGTTTGATCCCTCATGTTTAATTAATGAAGGGTCAGAAACCTGGACGCCACAATTATTGGAAGAAGACAATATAAACACAGCCGAAATGTGGTTCTACAGGCGACTTCTAAGATTTAAAGCGTCAGATAGAACAAATGAAAACATTCTTAATGAACTCTCAGGGCAAAGAAAATTGTTAGCTGAAATAATATATAATATAATAAGCATAGACTGAAATACGTTGGTCAGGCAAGCATAAACACAAAGTCAAATCTGATGACGACAGTTCTCCAAGGTAAGTTTGAGGGCAGAAGGAAAAGAGGCAGACCACCATCATCCTACATTGCCAACATCATTGAGGTCAGCGGTCTGGGAGGGCTACAGGAGATCACAGAACTCAGCACAGAGAGAGAGAGAGAGAGAGAGAGAGAGAGAGAGAGAGAGAGAGAGAGAGAGAGAGAGAGAGAGAGATGGCGGATCCTGGTGGCATGGCATGAAGCTTCCACTGACAATAGCAGCGATGGAGTCAGTTGAGTTGAGTTGCGCACTTGCTGCACTGGACCATAGGAAAGATAGGGTGGTAGGACTAACTCAACCTTACCTCTGCAGAACGCTAGTAACATAATTATTGCAAGTCACTTTGATATATCTGAGTTTTTGCAGGCAGTGATCACCAACTGACTTTATTACTAAAAGCAGAGTGTTGCGGGTAAATCAAAGTCTGTAATCCTGTACGGTACCAAGAGTTTGGTTTGGTTTTTGCTGCCTCATCTTCTGTGACGATACTTCCTACTGTTCTCATGCCGATCTCTTCCACACAGCAACGTCTAGGCACGTCATGATGTATCGTCGGGGTCAGAAATCTACAGGCGCAATATCAATGCAATGTCAGGCTGCTGTGGGGCCACCAACCAGTGTGGCTCTTCGCTGCTGCTGGGTCACTTTTTGGACGTTCAAAAGTGCACAACAAACTTAGAACACAATCCACTAAGCCCCCTACTGATGACGATAACGGCATTGAACCAGCCACATCTCGCTGTGTAGACAGGTTCTTTACTTCTAAACCACCGATTCACCAATAGAGCACAGCATTCACCTGCACCTTCACCTGCCCTGTAGTCTGTCAGACCGTTAGGGCACCAATGAATAACATTTCTTGTAACCAGCTTCCTCCACTCCTATCGGTTCTCAGCTGTCCACAGTGTGTCGATCCACTCAAGGCCAGTCCACTCTCTGATGCGGTCTTCCCATCGTTTTCTCTGTCTTCCTCGTCGTTTCTTATCTTGTACTGTTCCCTACATGTTCTTGGCTAGTCCAGATGTTCGTGTGAAGTGCCCCAGCCCCTTCATTTTGCGTCTATCCACTGAAGTCAAGAAGTCTTTATGGTCAAATAGCGTTTTCTATTCTAGTTTCACTTCTTCCTTAAGTATTTGATCTCTGTACTAGATACCAAGTAGTTTGCGGAATCGTCTCATCTCCACTCCCTGTTTCTTTCTTTCAATGTATGCTGTCATGGTTAACGTTTCACACGAGTTAAAAACAAATAATTTGGACATGACCAAGGAAGGCACCAGTCTGATCTTGAAGCTGATGACGATGGTTTTGTCGTTCCAGAGGACTTTTAGTTTGGTCATTGCAGCAGTAGTCCGGGCTATCCCGGAGAGAAATTCAGGTTTTGATCCAGCATAGCACATCACAAACCAGGCAAACCTACCTGCAAAGCAATAACAGTGGAAGGCAATAATTATATAATGCAACTCAAGGCAAACTAAAGGAAAGCTACGGAACACACTGCAATGCAGCACCATTCATCACACCGTACCATGCTACACTTTAGTAGCATGACACATTATACCATGCAGCATCACACCAAAAAACCACACCATAATTAGAGTACCATGCCTCACCATAGCACGCTATACAACGCAATACCACACCGCACTAGATCATACACTTCCACACACCACACAATACCACACCACCTCACAAATCACTCCACCTCACACCACGCTGCACCAAACCACACCAGACCACATGACATAATAATGATAATAATAATAATAATAATAATAATAATAATAATAAATGGAATTTGTATAGCGCAATATCTTGCAAAGACAAATCAGAGCGCTTGCATTCAACATATTCAACATAAAAAGTCAATCCACCCACACCGTATCTCACCACATAAGGAAATGGCGCTGTTTCCCACCACCCCGCATTACAGACACCACAACCCACCACACACCCCACCATACCACACCACACCACACCACACACCATACCCGACCTCACCACACCACACCACACATCACTACACCACACCACACCACATCACACCCCACCCAACCACACCACACCCCACCACACCCCACAACACACCCCACCACACCCCACCACACTACACCCCACCCCACACCACACTACACTACACACACCACACCACACCACACCACACCCAACCACACCACACCATACCATACCACACCACACACCACACCACACGCCACCCCACCACACCACACCACATCCCACTTCAAACGACACCACACATCACTTCACCCCACCCCACCACACCACATCACACCCCACCCCACCACCACCACCCACCCACCACACCCCACTACACCCCATCCACCCCACTCCACCCCAGTACACCCCACCCCACTCCACCACACCACACCCCACCACACCCACCCCACCCTACCACACCACATCACACAACACTCCACCACACCACACACACCACACCACACCACACCACACCCCACCACACCCCACCACACTACACCACATCATCCCACACCCCACCACACACCACCACCACTACCCACCACACCCCGACTACACTTCACCAGACCCCACCACACCATAAATTGACTTAAATGGCAATAACATATTATGAATCTGAATCTGAATCTGAATCCATACCACACCCCACCACACACCACCACCACTACCCACCACACCCCCACTACACACCCCACCCCACCCCACCACACCATACCAACCACACCCCACACCCCACACACACTACACCCCACCCCACCCCACCACCCCACATACCCCACCACACCCCCACCACCACCCCACCCCACCCCACTCCACCACACCATACCACACCCCACCACCCCACACCACACCCCACCCTACCCACACCACACCCCACCCCCCCACACCCCACACACCCCACCCCACCACACCACACCCAACCACACCACACTACACCCTACCACACCACACCACACCACACCCCCCCACACCACCCCAAACACCCCACACCCTCCCCACCACACCACACCACACCCCACCCAACTCCACCAACCATACCACACCCCACCACCCCACACCCCACCCCACCTACCACACACACCCCACCACCCCCACACCCCACCCCACCACACCACACCAATCAAACCACACCACACTACACCCTACCACACCACACCACACCACACCCCCCACACCACACCACACCACACCCCATACACCCCACCACATCACACCCACAACCCTACCACACCATACCACAACCCCACCACCACCACCACCCCACCCCACCTCACCCCACCACACCCCACCACCCACCCACCCCACCACACCCCACCACACACCACACTCCACCACACCACACCACACCCCACACCACCACACCCACACCCCCACCGCACCACACCACACAACACCACACCCACACCACCACCCAACTCCACCACACCATACCACACCCCACCCACCCCACCCCCACCTCACCCTACCACACCACACCCAACACCCCACACCCCACCCCACCACACCACACCACACACCATCCACACCATACTACACCCTACCACACCACACCACACCACCACCCACCCCCACAACCACACTACACTACACCCCACCCCACCACACCCACACCACCACCCCACCCACACCACACCCCACCCCACCCCAACTCCACCACACCATACCACACCCCACCACACCACACCCCACACTAACACCCCACCCCACCACACCCCACACCACCACACCATCCACACACCCCACCCCACCCTCACCACACCACACCCCACCACACCACACCCCACACCACACACACCCCCACCCCACCACACCCCACACCACCACACCATACAACCACACCCACCCCCACACCACCACCACACCCACACACACACCACACCACACCCCACCACACCCCCCACCACACCACCACACCCACCCCACCACACCACACCCACTACAACCCCACCCCAACCCCACACCACACCCACCCCAACAACCACCCCACACACACCCCACCACCCCACACCACCACCACCCACACACCCACCCACACCACACCCACCCACCACCCACTACACCACCCCCACCCCTACCACACACCCAACACCACCCCACACACCCCACACCCAACCCTACCACCCACCCAAACCACCACCACACCCTACACACCCCACCCCCCCCCCACCAACCCCACCCCCCACCCCCACACCCCCCACCCCCCACCACCCCACCCCCCCACCCCTCCCCCCCACCACACCCCACACCCCCCACCACAACCCACCACCCACAACCACACACCACACCAACCCCACCACAGCCCACCACACCCCACCACCACCACCCACCACACCCACTACAACACCCCCCCCCATCTCACCACACACACCCCATACCACACCACACCACACCCACCCCACTACACCCCACCACACCACCCCCACCCCCACCCCACCACACCACACCACATCACACCCCCACCACACCACACCACACAGCCTAAGAACAGACTTTTTTTTTCATACACATTCTTTGAACCTTAACACACTCAAGCGCGAGCAGCCCTGGCGACGGTTTGGCAATGCGCGTCACAATCGTTAG
>CM054144.1:37879466-37881966 GCA_028751875.1 Rapana venosa
ACATACAAATAGAAATATGGTACTAAGTTTGAAAAGACAAAAGTAAAGAAACAAAAGGAAAAAAAAAAGCAAACCAAAACCCACCCCCTCCCTTCCACAAAAATACAAATGCGATAACAGAAATAAACGAAAGAAAAATAATCAAAATAGCAAAGAAAAATCCCAGATTCAAAGAAAGACCGAAAGAGAAGCACAGATACAAAGGGGTGGGGGGAAATGAACAAAATATAGATTTATATAAGAAATGAAAGAGACGAGAAAAAAACACACGAAAACACCACAACACACACACACACACACACACACACACACACACACACACACACACCACACACACACACACACACACACAACTGAAACAAAGAAAAAGAAAAAAAAAGGCATGAAAGACATGGTTCCAAAGAAACCTCAGACGAACAAAAACATACATATATATATAAGATAGAAAAAATACCCACAAAACACACGAGAGAAAAAAATGCAACTAAAGGAATAAATAAAATGGTACCAGAAAAAAAGAACAAAGAAAAGAAAAAGACGTAGAATGAAAAAAAACAAAAACACAGATCGGAACAGATAGAGACTTTGAGCAAAAAAATAAAGTTAAAAAAAACAACTGACCCATCTAATAATATACTTAGTTGCCAACACATAATAAACAAAGAAAGAGAAGAAAAACAAAAACCAGTCGACCACTCAACCATCGAACAACAAACTACCTAAATGATCTACAGAAAACAAAGGACCAAATAAGGCATAATAATTATGGAAACAACATATCAACAAACATGGACATTTTTAGGATAACGAAATGGCTAGATTAAAAAAAAAAATGTGTGTGTGTGTGTGCGTGTGTGTGTGTGCGCGCGCGCGCGCGTGCGTGCGTGCGTGCGTGCGTGCGCGTGCGTGCGCGTGCGTGCGTGCGTGTGCGTGTGTGTGTGTGCGCGCGCACACGCGCGCGGGCGCGCATCACACACACGACAACAGGTGAAGACAATATTTCGCAGCTGCAACTATTATTATTTATTTCTTTTTTGTACACACATAAAGGAGACCCATAATAAAAACCAAAATAAAAAAAAACTACAAAAAGAATTCATACAAAAACATTACTTTGATGTATTTGAACTTTGCGTGTTGTTTTCAAATTCTTTGCCTACCGAACTATTTTTCATCCAGACTTTTCAGACGTACTCATTTTCATATTGTTATTCCATAACTCTTCTTGCTTTATCACCTACTTCCTCAGGTTGTTTTTTTCTTCTCTCTCTCTCTCTCTCTCTCTCTCTCTCTCTCTCTCTCTCTCTCTCTCTCTCTCTCTCTCTCTCTCTCTCTCTCTCTCTCTCTCTCTCTCTCTCTCTCTCTCTCTCTCTCTCTCTCTCTCTCTCTCTCTCTCTCTCTCTCTCCATTTTCGCCGTTGCTATGACAACAATTGTTCATTCTTTGAAAACTGAATATTGTGGATTTGTTTTTAACCTCTTTTTGTCTGTCTGTCCGTCTGTCTGTCTGTCTGTCTTTGTCTAAATATCTGTGTATGTGTGTGTGTGTGTGTGTGTGTGTGTGTGTGTGTGTGTGTGTGTGTGTGTGTGGAGAGAGAGAGAGAGAGAGGGGGGGAGGAGAGAGAGATAGATAATGCATTCTTTCATGTATTCTTCTTTTCAAACTTTCCTTTCACATTATCAAACTTTCTTTTCCTGTTAATCTAGGTTTTTTTTCTATCTCTTTCTTTTCTTCTTTGTTTCTTTCATAGTCTTTAAAAAAAAATCTTTTTTCCCCCATTTTTTCTTTTCTTTCCTTCTCCTCTTTCTCTTCTTGTGGTTTGTTTTTTCTTTTCTTTTTTCCTTATGTTTTCTTTTCTTCTTTCTTTCTTTTCTTGTCTTTCCTTTTCTTTTCTTCCTTTCTTTCTTTCTTTCTTTTGTTCTTTTCTTTTCTTTCTTTCTTTCTTTCCTTTCTTTTCTTTCTTCTTTCTTTCTTTCTTTCTTTCTTTTTTCTTTCTTTCCTTCTTTCTCTCTATTCTCACTTCTGTCTTAGTTTTTCTGTCCTTTATTTGATTTTCTCTGTGTTTTCTTCTTTTGATTTCGAGTCCTTTCTTTTCTTTTCTTATTCTTTTTTTTCTTTTCTTTCTTTCTTTCTCTCTATTATCACATCTCTCTTAGGTTTTTTTCTGTTGTTTATTTGGTTTTCTGTCTTTTCTTCTTTTGATTTCGAGTCCTTTCTTTTGTTTTCTTTTTTTAAATTTTCATTCCTTCCTTCTTTTTTTTCAATTCTATTTCATAAAACGAACCAAATATGGAACATTTTAGACTGTATCCAACTTTGTTGCATTGTGCTAGTGTCTCTTCCCTTCCCCTCCCCACCTCCCCCCTCTGCTCTCTCTCTCCCCATCTCTCTATCTCTACATATGTCTCTCTCGTCTCTTTCGTGTCATTGTCTCTTTCTTTCCCTCAGTCTCTCATTGCTGCATGCAGTGTGCTCACTATCTCTCTGGCTGTCTGGCTGT
>CM054144.1:37886966-37889466 GCA_028751875.1 Rapana venosa
ATGTCTTGAGACTGGATTTAAAAGTGTCATAAGAAGGCTTTTGGCGGAGAGAGAGAGGGAGATCATTCCACATCATGCTTGCATGTACGTTCGTACGCATGCAAACACACACGAATACTAGTCGTCCCAAGCTGTGGTCTTGGCAGATCTCCACATACATCTACGACCCGTGCATCATAAGAAAGGTAAATGGCATTCTGTCATCAGCGACGCCGATGTGTACTTAACTCTCGCCGGACCTACTTAACCCCTTCTTTACCCGAGTGAAGTGGAGGACTGCTCATCTTGTCTCTGGAGATGAAATGAAAGCCGCTGGTCAAGAGGGGTCAATGTAGAGAGACAGCAATGCTCCCTTCTGTCACTGTAGTTTACACAGACATAGTACTGACATTTTTCCTCATCTCTCTATCGCCATCAAATCGAGTCTACGATAGTGCTGTGTGCGACTTAAGTTTAGTTGTGGCAAGGCCAAGGACAGTTAGTTGTCTCTTCTTTTTCTAGACTAAACTAAGACAGATGTTTTCGTATTGACAATGTATAAATAAATAATCTCGAAATTTTGTTACGATGTGGGGGATTCACCATTCCCTTTAGTTACGTGTTCAGTCTTTCTGTATGTGTTTACTTGTTGTTTTAAACAATTGCTTGTTGTTGGGTAGAATACTAAGCACTTTGGCACATGCCCAGGCCCAAAGACAGTTGAGGAGAGGAGAAGCTGTTAAGCTGTCATCTGAATTAAGTGCATGTCGACTCTCGTGTAGTTTGTTCGGATCCGAAATGTATGATTGTTTGTGTTGCTGATCATCCAAGGTAATCATAGTTTCCATTCCAATGCTTTAAAGCAGTGTGTGGTATTCTTCTTCTTGTCGTTTTCGCAGCAAAAGAGAATATCGCAGGAGTTTGACACATCTGCGTTAAGTAAAATGCGTGCAAAAATATTAATCAAATCGTTTCCTTGAAAGATGGGCAGGGAAAAAAAACGAGTAGAGAGACGAAACAAAACGTTTTTTTGTCACATTATTTCAGTTTTGTTACAATCAAAAGCGACATTAAACGTTTTCCTTATTCTCTTAGTTCTTGTGTTTTCCTTTCAGGAAGAATGTAGATATTACTGTCGTCTTTCAGAAGCCTTAGGAATGTTAGTTTAGCTTTTGTGCACACGTTTCCTGGCTTAGCCTTTTGAGGTCTGGTTTTATTAAATTTTGCTTGTTTAGTTATTTTCTGATTACAAATTTTTAGCTCCATTTAGTTTTTGGTCTTTTTATCAAAGCATAAGATGCTGCATGCTCGGATATAGAGTGAACACCAAAGCGTTCCTTTTATTCTCTCTTTTCTTCTGTCTTTCTTTTTCTCTCCGTTTTTCTTTGAGATCAGATTTACAGTTTTTCCATTGTGCAACTTCGAAGTGATAAGATCAGATCCATAGAACAAAGCTTTTTCCATTACAGTGATAACGTTCTCACTTATCTTGGCTACCATTGTGATAAGATATTTATACTTTAATGAGTCAACACGTTTATGTCGCCAAGTCTTAGATCATTCTTCTAAAAAATGAACAGTGACAGTACACTTCTATACCTCAAGCAACTTGATTGATATCCATCTAAAGTGATCGTAGAGGCATCTCTCTTAATTGTATTCTTATTTCGAAACTTTATTTTTGTAAAACGTAACATCTTTAGAGAAGGTAGAGAGAGTCGTGTTCACTTTGATAATGGTATGTAATTTCTTGATAGGATATATTCAAGCTCCTGACAAAGAAACACATAATTATTGCAACTTTTTCATAAGCAACTTTTCGATAAAACAATTATATTTGATGGGTCTTGTACTTTCAGGCATGTCAGATTATCAAAATATGTCTCCTAATTTTGAGGAGTAAAATTTCAAATCGTACATATACATAGGGGACGGGATAGCTCAGTGGTCGGAGCACTCGCTTTCCCCCAGCCAAGTTAAGCAGCGTTGAGCGTGGTTACCAGTTGGATGCGTGACCGCTTGCGCGCCTTGGCTTCAGTACAGTTGCCCCAGTTCACCCAGCTGTAAATGGGTACCTGCCTCTTTAGGGTCAGGGAAGGTAAAGCAGCAAGGGAGAGGAGATGGGCGCCGCCCTCAATATGCTGGCCCTAGAGAAGTGAGGTCTCTGACGCCTCGCTCCCCTACGACCTTATAGGTTATGGGACTCCTTTACCTTTTTTACCTTTTTTACATATACATACATTCCAATACAATCCATCTAATCACTACCCACCAAACCCGCCGCCACCACCACCACCCACCCGCCGCCACACCACCACCACCAAAAACCTCCTCCACCACCACCACCACCATCATCACCACCACCACCACACCGCCAACCACCCACCACCACATCATCATCACACCACCACCACCCCACCCCCCACCACCACCACCACCACCACCACCCCCACCACCACACCACCACCACCACCATATTCATCTACACCACCACCACCACCACCACCACCACCATCATCAT
>CM054144.1:37901966-37911966 GCA_028751875.1 Rapana venosa
AATTGATGGAATGTGTGCACGTAATTGTATGGAGATAATAATAATAATAATGTATGGAATTTATATAGCGCTGAATCTTGTAAAGCAACAAATCAAAGCGCTCAGATTTTATTTCATACCACTTTAAGTCACGGCAGATTTCTCTCCGTGAAATTCGGGCTGCTCTCCCCGGGGAGAGCGGGAGAACGCGTCGCCACTTAGCGCTGCGCCACCCTTTCACCCTTTTTTTTTTTTTTTCTGCAGCTGTATTTGTTTCCCTATCATGTGATGAGATGTGATGATTACAAAGGAGGTGTGTGTGTGTGTATGTGTGTGTGTGTGCGCGCACGCGCGCGCTTAATGTTTGTATATAGTATGTTTACATGCATGAATGAATATAAAATGTCATATTTGTATTTATAGCATTCAACTTTAGAAATACCTTACGTTTCGTGCATGTTGCTTTTGTTTTCAGAATGTTAAAATCAAAGGGTTTCTTTTTCATCTTGAAACCTATTCTGTATGTAGTGTGGAGAATACACCAATGCTGAACAATCAGTACCTATTATTCAGATAATCAAAACAAAAGCTGATAAAATGAAAGTATTAAAGCTTTGTTTTACACAAAGTATTGCTCATTTATCGAAATGAATCGTGTTTGGTTATTAAACTAATCTTAAGCTTTCATTAAAACTTCTCGAATCGAACTAAGAATTTCCATCAGCGAAGATTTGATCACATAAGCAACAGATAACAAACTGCTTAAATGCAATGATGGCGAAAGTGACTAATATTCTGTCTGCTGCGAAGCTAGGAACGTTTAAAATTAATCACACAAAACAAAATACATAACAGCTAGAAAATTAGCAAAAGTCTAGTGATAGTAAAACTGCACAGAATAACTATCCTCCTTGTGATATCATTCAGGAAATTGGACTGTTCCAGAATAAACGTTTACACTCTTGTTCAAGCGTGTTGCCTAAACCCATAATATATCTCCTATCTCTTTCTTTGTTCTTGCACCAAAAATACCACAGACAAGAAGACCCCACGCAGACAGTGAGATGTGTGCATCGTTTGTGCACTCTTAATTCCCAGCAATTTTGCCCGGGCTGCAAGTGAATAGCGTGGAATTAACTGGTATTTAGCTGTCAGAGCCCTGAGGGGTTTACAGCCTTGTAACTTGGGAATGCAGCGAAGACTCCTTTCCCTGTTTTTAGCGCTAACATTCTTGTAAAGTGAACCCCCAGCTAGCTGGAGCTGATTTGATGACAAGGTCTTTTAGTATGGTTGGTGAAAGAATTGTGCATGTGGGAGGAGACAACTAGGTGGAATTGTACACCGGTCAATTTTTTTTCTCTCATAAGGGTGTCTAAAGGTTGAAAGTTAGAAAGGAGAGTTATTACTATTTTGTGTGAGAAGGATGTTTATGGGTTAGATAGAAAACGAATAAAGAAACTGTTATCTAGAAATCGCAGTAGATCAGGTGCTGTCCATTCGAATAATATTTTGTTTTGTAGGCACAAACATCTCTGTTGCAAAAGGACGTGTATCACAGAAGTCGGAACGGAAGGGAACGGAGGGGAAAAAAGAACAACAAGAAAACCCAAAACGGTCATATACGCAACAATCTCACCACTGGTGAAGTTACGAGCTCTAGCCGAGGAAGGAGAAAACATTTTTTAATAGGCTGAGTGTTGTAGACACACTTTGACACTGATATTGCAGTGCCAAAGGCTCTTGCCTGCAGAAGTATTTATTTTCTCTCAGATCAGATAGTGGGTTGTTGGTGATCAAAACATAACCAGGAGAACAAATTGCTATCGTTATCACAAACACCACTTCCAAATATTCACAAAAAAACTACTTATCCTCTAACCTGCCTCAGAGGGTAATGGAAATATCACAGCTTGGTTAGACGTAAGTAATGAAAACGAAAGCATCAAGCAACAAAATATGCAACAAATTAGTACATGGCTAAACAAGTTGATGTGCTATATTATCCATATTTAGCTGTATGTCAAACTTTTATTTTCCCGATGATACATTTTCTCACATCAGACTGAAGTTTTCTTTAGACACAAAATCCAGTTGTTTAAATTCAGTTATGACAGAAAAAGCTGTTATATCAAACACATTGTGAGAGCTGAATTTTCAGGATATTGTAGAGCACAGTAATTTAAACATCAGTATCAACTTTCCAATGATCTTAAAACTACATAGAAGAAATTGTCTTCCACATAACATTAAAAGGTCTCTTCTAGCTAAAACACTGTTCATGGCCTCTCCACAGGAAGTTGCCTGAACCCATTTAATTCTCTCTAAATAAAAAAACGACACATTGAAGACCCCACGCAGAGTGATAGAGACACGTGTACCTTTTGTGCAGTGTTAATTCCCTGCAATCTTCCAGGGCAGCAGTTCAATGCCGTGTAATTCAAATGCATTTAGTTGTCAGAAGGCCGAAGAGTTTACAGCCTTGCAACTTGAGAATGGGGACTTTCTTCAGTTTCACTGTGGACTTGCTATAGGGGCAAACAAGAAGTGGGACTAATAATCAAAAAGGACCCAAATTATGATTTTTTGAAAGGATGATGATATAGTCTTTCATGAGGGTGGACACACAATAAATGTTACACCTGTTTCCCCTTTCTCAATGTTTCCCAAAGAAGTAGACTTGAAACAAGGAAGGGCTTGGTATAATCAAAGACAGTTAATTAGACATCACAGGTAGCTGTTCTTAACAGTTAATATTTCATGTTGTAGGGTAATCAATAATTATTACAAACAGCCGAATACCTAACGTTTTCCCTGTGACAATCATACTGTTATAGTCAATGGCTACTTGCGTGTTGTGGATTTTAATTTTGATTAAATTGGACAGTGGATAGCTTATGCTCAAATCGTGAACACTCAAATGTCAATCATTACCACATACATAATTTTCCTTAAGTAATTCAAATGATTTTTTTCAATTTTTAAACGTTCATTTTTTGTGTGGATATAAAGGCATTAACATCAGTTAGTTATGTGAAGATAAATGAAAGAAAGGTAAAATAAACCAATGCCAGAAAGACAAAAAGAAAAGAAAAGAAAATGAAACCCCTATCCAGTGCATTAAAGAAACACATTCATTCAGGTAAGTGAAAGCATCTTTTTTTCATTTACACTTTTTTTGAAAGACCATTTGTGTCCTGTTCAATCCGCTAAGTTTTCTCTTCCAGCCGATACTGTATATATCAGTTTAATGTTGACAAAATGGCTTATGATATTTGGGCATTGAATCGATTCAGAATATAGCATTGTAACCTATCCTTAAACAAAGTGAATGATGACAAAAAGGAATCAACATATCTCAGATTTCGACATTGCAACAGGACAGAACAAAATGTCCAACGCGTGACGTTCATTTTAAACATTGGTATCTACCAGATTAATGTTGTTCTTGCACTTTCCCCAGCTAGCTTCCTGAGCCCGTTACTTTCCTCTCTCTCATTCTGCGCCTTGTCGCAAAATGTCACACACATAAGATCTCGTGCAGAGTGACAAAGACGTGTTGTATGTTTATGGACATTTATTTTCCAAGCAAACTCCCAGGGCTGCAAGTGAAAAGTGATGTTTGAAGCTGTGTTTCACTCCCAGAGAGAGATGGACACTTTGAATCAAGCCACGCGACACTATAATACAGACTTTTTCAGTCACTGTGGACATTCGTATAGAAGCAGAACCATACTGGATCTGAGTTAGTATTAAAGGTAAAGGTAAGGTGTCCCATAACCTATGTGGTCGTGGGCGAGTGAGGCATCAGAGGCCTCAACTTTCTCCAGGGGCCAGCGTTTTGAGGGTGGCGCCCATCTCCTCTCCCTCGCTGCTTTACCTCCCTGACCCTAGAGAGGGCATGTACCCATTTACAGTTGGATGAACTGGGGGACTGTACCGAAACCAAGGCGCGCAAATGGTCACCCATCCAAGCTGCTTAACCTTAGCTGGGGAAAGAGAGTGCTCTGACCACTGAGCTATCCCGTCCCCGTAAGGAAACTAATTACAGTTCAATCAAAGGTCGATGAAAATAATTATTATACAATTAGGTGGAGACAGCGTAGCATCTAATACATCCTAAAAACTAAGCGTAAATTGACCAAAATAAAATTAAATCAGCTCATCTCAAACGTCTGGCGATCCCAACTTTCGATCTTGTCACTTGAACAATACAATCCCTCACACAGCCTTAACTTATGAATGGCCTGTTCCAGATTATGTTTGGTCTTTCTGTAACTGGCTCCACGGGTTCATGTATGCACAGCCTCTTGTTTGCCCTACTACCTACCCCACAGCAAAATGTCACACAGAAGACCCCATGCAGAGTGGTAGGGGATGTGTGTTCCATGTGTACAGTTAATTCCATGCAATCTGCCAGGCCTGCAAGTCAACAGCGTGGAATTAACATGAATTAAGCTGTCAGACAGCTAAACGCTTTACAGCCGTGTGACTTTGGAATGCGGGTTTTTTTTTTCAAATTTATTGTGGAAATTCTTACAGAAGCAGATAGGAAGTGTAGGTGATTTGGTGGTAAGGGCATTAAACTACAGTTCAGCAAGAATAGTGGACGTAGATGGAGACAGTGTGACAGTTTCAGCACATCCTGAAACAAAGCAAAAGTTGACGCAAAAGGGCATATCAACACATCTCAAATCTCTAGTTATTTCACATTTCGATCTTGTGATTAAAAAAAGTAAAGTCTTTTCTCAAGTAACATCATTTCCAGATTAATGTTGTTCATAATCTTTTCGTTACTTAGCTGCATGAATGCATATAATATGATCTGTTTTCCGTGTGTGCCATACTGCGAAACACAAAAAAATATCACAGACAAAACCTCACGCAGAATGATACATATGTGTGCTATACATTTGCGTAAGGTTAATTCCCAGCAATTTGCCATGGCTGAAGGCGGCCAAATGCGAGGAATTAACTTGCATTTAGCTGTCAGAGAGCTGATGAGTTTACAGCCGCATAACTTTGGAATGCTGACTTTTTCTTCGGTTTCACTGCTAGAGAGCTTTTAGGGCTGTGTCAAGTTGCTGCTAGTTTAGTGGTGAATTGCCGGGTATGGTTCCTGTGATGACATCGTGTGCGTGGGAGGGTACGATAATAATGTGGAAGGCAGGAAATTGTTTCCCTGTGTTCAGTTTACACATACACACACACGCGTGCGCGCGCGCGCGCGAACACACACTCACACACACTCACACGCACACCCGCAGGCATACACGCAGGCACACATGCAACCACGCATATGTACATATACATAAATACAAGCACAGCATTATACGAGCATTGTTTAACCCGTTATCAAACTGTTTCTGTGGTAGTGATTTGTTTAAAGGGTGACGCGCGCGCACGCGTGCTTGTGTGTGTGTGTGTGTGTGATGCATCTACATATCCCTGCATCATAATATTATTGTATTTATATATTATCTACCTGTCAGTGTATTTGTCTCCCTGTCTTTCGTTCTTTGCTTTTTGTGTGTTTGTTTGTTTCAGTCTTTCTTTCCTTCTTTGTTTCTTCCTTCCTTCCATCCTTCCATCTTTCCTCTTTTCCTTCCTTCCTTCCTTTCTTCGATACTTTCTTTTTTTTTAAGACTAGTTTTTATGGTGATGTAACGAATACATAATTACTGAATAATGTAGCACGTCATATAGCAAAGAAAAAACTTGAAACTGAAACCTTTTTAGAGGCCCCCGAATGTACATAACAGTTTGGTAGTGGGTTTTTTTTTCACCCCAGGAGCACTACACCTTGTATATATACAATTGTTGCTGTAATGGGCAGTTTGTGTTTTGTGTAGCAATTTGAACAAAACGTATTGTTTTGCACTGTAGAAAGTTGCCGTGGCCCCGTATCATGCGTTGTCTGTCTACAAATAATGGCCCCACTGTGGCTGAATTCTTCATTGTTATTCTATAAACATGTCTTGTTTACGTGCCAGACATGATTCATTTCGTGTCCCAGGCGTTTAGAACAATTCTGTCCTCTCCTCCTCCTGCTGTTGTTGTTATGTTGATCGTTATCATGCACAGCAATACATGTTGAACATGGAAATGGCTTGCACTTACGTGTCTGAAATGTACACGCGAGCAAGTGTATGCACGCAAGTACGTACATACAAACATACATACTTACACGCGGGCGCGCGCACATAAAAACCTCTGTCTGTCTATGTATGTATGTATATATGAATGTTATGTATGTATGTATGTATGTGTGTGTGTGTGTGTGTGTGTGTGTATGTATGTATGTGTGTATGTATGTATGTATGTGTGTGTATGTATGTGTGTATGTGTGTATGTATGTATGCCGTCAGCACCTGGGCTTTATCACAGTTCTTGATTAAACCATTGACGCTGGGGGCAACAGCAAAGTGAGAGGCTGTATGACCAGTGGCTTTCCCACTCATGGAATTCCACTTTACAGCTTAGTCTTTAGTGATCGACTTTGACTCTCTGACTAGGAGGCTTGACTCGCACAGTCCTTATTTGCTGCAGCCCTGGGGGCTGGTTGGCCTTTGGAGAACATCTCCAACGCTGACTGTCCTTATGCCCACTTGGCCGAGAGAGTGGGGATGTACTGTGGGCAAGGCATCTCCACTATAATCAAATTTCTGCCCAGTTTCCAAAACAGCAGCTGCCTTCTCTGCTGTTTTGGAGGTCATCGTCGGACACGACGGGCAAACATACATGTATGTATGTATGTATGTGTGTGTGTATGTGTGTGTATGTGTGCATGTATGTATGTATGGATGGATGGATGGATGGATGGATGGACGGATGTATGTATGTATGTATGTATGTATGTATGTATGTATGTATGTATGTGTGTATGTGCGTATGTGTGCATGTATGTATGTATGTATGTATGTATGTATGTATGTATGTATCTATGTATCTATCTATCCTATCTGTCTGTCTGTCTGTCTGTCTCACACACTCACACGCTCACTCACTCACATAGTCCAGGTAACTATTTCCTTTTACATCCGGAGGAAAACACCTCTACTTGCTTAGAATATCATGTGAGTTATGAGTTAGATACGACCCTCAAGAGCAGAGACATCATCAGCATAATAACATATTTTGACCAATGGTGTGAGATCGGAGCCAGTGCAGTCGCTGGTATTAAGAGTGAAAAGGATAAGGGAAAGAACAGTGATTTGTGGAGAACCAGTAGAAGCTGAGTTTTCTGTAGAAATTTCCTCTTTGAAATCTGACTGTCTGTGTTTCGGTTTGTTAGAAAGCTCGTGATGCAAATAATAATCCGAGGACAGGACGTTCAGTGAAAAGTAGTTTGAATGCTGCGAACAGACAGAGTCTTTAAATGAACAGACACACCGGACATGGACACACAGACACACAGTGTCTTTATATGAACAGACACACTAGATACAGACACACAGACAGACAGCGTCTTTACATGAACAGACATACCGAACATGGACACACAGACACACATGAACAGACACACTGGACATAGACACACACACACAGACACACAGTGGTTTTACAGTCATTTTTTTGGGTTCATCTTCACACATTGTCCCTCGCATGACCTTAACTGAGAGAGAAATCAATCTGCTCAAGGTTGATGATATTGCTGATGATCTTTTTCTTCTCTACCACTCTCTGCACCTCAAGCACAATGGGACAGACACCCACGACCTCATAAAGAGAGACAAAAAACGCGCATTGAGTTTGTGCCCTGGTAATTCCCAAAAGTCTGACTAGGTTACAGTCAATAATCTGGAATTAAAGTGTTTTCAGATGTCAGAGAGCTGACAAGTTTATAGCCACGGAACTGTAGAATGCAGAACATTTTTCCGTGTTCACTGTCTAAATTCTTATGGAGGCACACGCATGCTGGAACTGATTTAGTGGTTAAGAATTCTCCGGATCTTTTGGCCAGAGAAGATCTCCAATGAAGACCTACTACGGAGATGTCAGGCAAGAAGACATGGGAACCATCATCACCAGACGACGGTGGAAGTGGATTGGGCACATCCTCCGAAGAGACCCACAGTCAATCACAAGAACAGCATTGCACTGGACCCCAGAAGGAAGGAGAAAGAAAGGAAGACCAAAAGCACCGTGGAGGAGGACTGTAGAAAGTGAGATGAAGGCCATGCAGCACTCTTGGGGATCAGTGACTAGGTTGGCCCAGGATAGACAGGAGTGGAAGCGCTTTGTTGCTGCCCTACACACCACTGGGTGTAATGGTTAATGATGATGATGATGATGATGATGATGATGATGATGATGATGATGATGATGATGATGATGCATTTCATTAGAAAGGTGATAAAGGAACTGTTCGTGTAGATAGAGATAGTGTGGCATTTTAAGTGCATGATAAAGCAAATGGATTTGACAAAAATTTCAACCAACGCGTCTCAGATTGTTGTGGCGCTTTCAGATTTTTATAGTGTGAGCTAAAAGGAAGTATAATTAATTCCCTCAAGGACTGAACTTTTGCACTATCGTATTCCATATGGATGTTGTTTACGATCGTTTTCTTGCTAGCTCCAGGAGTTCACGTGTGGCCCCCCTTTGTGTCCTACTGAAACTTGTGTTACAGACGACCCCATGCAGGTCTTGACAGAAATCCATGCTCTTTTTGTGCAAAATTAATTCACAGAAATTTCCAATGCTGCAATTCAATAGCGTTCAATTAACTTGTGGAGTTGAAATGCTAATAGTCAGGTAACCTTGTGATGCTAGTGTTCATAAGTTTTAAAGTGGGAAAATGCACAGAAAACTGGAGCTAATTTAGTAGTGGTAAGGGCATTAACTATAGTTCAGTCAAAGGACAAGGAAGGATGTGCGCATGTAAATAGAGGCAGAGTGACCTTTTTACCATACGTTAGGACAAAGAGAAATTTGGCAAAATGCGAATCAAATAAACACATCTCAGATTTCAAGTGATTTCAGATTTCGATCTTCATCTGATCTTATCTACTCCCGTAACCCCCTCTGGGGTCGTAGGGGCACTGCACTGCAATCCTACAACCTCATAACAATATTTTTTAAAAGCCTACGTTATGATATCTACTATTAAATTGGTATGTTCCATATCAATGTTGTTATTGATAATGTTCTGCCTAGATTCCTGAACCTGTCTACTTCCTTTCTCTGTATGCCCTCCGGCAAAATGTCACTCACAACTCCAGCACAGTAACAGAGATTTGTGTTCAGTTTGCACAAAGTTAATTCCCAGCATTCTGACAGGGTGGCAGCAGATCAATATTGTGGAATGAACTTGTATTTAGCTGTCAGACAGCTGAAAACTTTACAGCAGCCATGTGACTTTGGAAGACAGGCATTTTCCGTTTGTTTGTTGGTGGCTGTTGTTGTTTTTTTACCCTGTAGAAGGCCAAACAAAACAAAACAAAAACAAATGAGTTCTGCTGCAGTGGTAAGGGCAATGACACCAGTTCACTTAAAGATCGATGAAAGACTTATCCATGTAGGTGAAGACAATGTCGAATCTTCAGCACACCCTAAAACAAAGCAAAGTATTGAGAGAGAGAGAGAGAGAGAGAGAGAGAGGAGAGAGAGAGAGAGAGAGAGAGAGAGAGAGAGAGAGAGAGAGAGAGAGAGAGAGAGAGAGAGAGAGAGAAACAAAAAGTGAATCAAGACATCTCAGATTTCTAGAGGTTTTGGTTTTCAAGCTTGTGACCTAAATGTTATGCTCTGTAGCAGAATGTCACACGGGAACCCCCCACCCCACGCAGATTGACAGAGATATGTGTTCCGAGTGTGCAAAGCACGTTCTCAGCTATCTCCCAGGCCTGCAAGTCAATAGTGTGGAATAAACTTGCATTTAGTTTTAGCTGTGAGAGCTGAAAGTTTACAGCCACATAACGGTAGACATTTTCTGCAGTTCCACTGCTTGAGGTCTTTCAGAGGTAGTGTCAAGCTGCTGCTAGGTTAGTGGCCAATTCCCCGAGTATGGTTCCTCGCCATGACA
>CM054144.1:37916966-37929466 GCA_028751875.1 Rapana venosa
GTTACTGTTTTTCTTAAAGCTTTATTTGGGGGTGGGGGGGGGAGGGGGGGGGAGATTATTTGTTGAAAATAACAGATAAATCAGTTTACCCATCGACTAATCACCACCTTTTATTTATGGATGTATTTATTTATTCTTTGATCTCATTTTCTTTTAGTGCTTATCTGTTTCGTTATAATTTGATTTTTGAAGTTGTTGTGCATTTACCCGTTTAAATATGTTGGTCTTTCTTTCTTACTTTCTTTCTTTCTTTCAAATTTCTTTCTTCTTTCTTTCTTTCTTTGCTTATTCCCACAGATGAGCTCTCTGCTTTTCGGTTTATGGCCTTGTTTGCGTCCGTCCCAGTTTATTATCTCCTTAAAACAACTTTATTCGTTTTTGTTTGTTTGTCTGCTTATTGATTTGTTTGTTAGCGTGAACCTCTTACGTCTTTACCTCTCCTAACGCAAATTATTTTTTTCAAGATTACGAGTCATTAAATCATGCACGGACGGAACAGAAACTAGAACCTTCTTGAAAGTAAAATTGAAAAAAAAAGAGGAACCACCCCTACCCCCCCCCCCCCCCCCCACCACCACCACCCACTCTAAAGAAATGAAACAAACAAATACATTTTTTTGGTTTTTGTTTTAAATGGAGAGTGGGGAGAAGAATTTCCATCAGAATCTTGATCAAAATTCGACGCACATTGTGGTGTCGGTGATTAAACATTGATTCCACATGCCCCTTTTAAAGAAAAACAACGACAACACATTCTTGTTTGTGGCTTTTTCCTTAATAGCTTCAAACTTCTATCTTTAAGAAAAGCAAACTCTCACACCCAAACACACCCACGCACACACACACAACCCCCCTCTCTCCACCCACGCACGCACACACGCAATACCGCTCGCCCCCTCCCCCCCCCCCCCCCCCCCCCCCCCCCCCCCCCCCCCCCCCGCCCACACACATACGTCCCACACACACAAACCCCCCTCCCCACACCACACACCAACGTGCACACGCACACACAACAACACCCCTGTGCACCCCTCCCCCAATCTCCCTCCCCCCCCCCCCCCACACACACACAAAACCCCCTCCTCCCACCCCCCACTTCCCCCACCCTCTACCCACCACCCACACACAAAACACCAGTCACTACTCGGATATTTAGGAAGAAGAAGGAGAAAGAGACCTAACTCCCCCAAAAAACAACAACAACACAACTACCAACAAACAAAAAACAAACAAAAAGACACAAAAAAACCCACCAAAAAACCGGCTCAGGACGAGAAAGGATCCCTCTTTGCAAGAGAATCGATACCAACCTTCGGTACCAAAGCAGACTAGAATTTAGTCGGTGGGTTTTGGTGGGTTTTTTCTTCTATTTTCTTCTTCTTTTTGTTTTGTTTTTGTTCTTGAACCTCACAGTTGTAAATCACTACGCACAGAATGGCTCCTTCTTTGTCTTGACGCCTGCACACCACATTGATCAGAGGACAAAGAAACCAAGAAGCAGAGCCCGGAGTTTGTGGTAGGAAAGGATGGATTAACATCAGTGCAGACTCCACTCTCCCCAAAAAGTCCTTCGGATGAGACTATAATCGGGCCCCGTGTGCGAACGCACGCAGAACATCTTGCGCACACGTTAATTCCTGTTTTTCCGCTTTTCGGAAGAGTATGCCATTATTGTGTGCCGGTGGAAACGGATGACAGAATTTACAAAACCGCATACAGACGGGGACTGGATGTAAAAAAAGTAATAAGTGCATATTCCATTATCCTCGATATAAAAGAATAAAATAGAATAAAAAGACTAGATCTAAGAAGATGGGGTTCGAAGAAGTCAAAAGTAGAGATGTAAAAGACTTAATGCCAAACGAAGGTTTCAGAAGTTAAAATGTTCGAGAGTATAGTGAAGGATTTTGTCCAAAGCAGTATCGTGTGTTAGATGTGTGTGTGTGTGTGTTGGTGTGTGTGTGTTGTGTGTTGTTGTGTGTGTGTTGGTGTGTGGTTGTGTGTGTTTTTGTGGGTCGCGTGTGTGTTGTGTAAATGAGAACAAGAAAAAAGAAAACTAAAATAACTGAAAAAAACCAAACAACAAAGGATACAGTGATTTCAAAAACAACAACATGTAATTGTCAATTTTGGGATTGCTATGAATACCAAAAATAGTAAAAGTATGTTCTTTCGAGCCAGAAGGCCCATAGAGCCGGAGCTTATCCCGGTTTCTGTAGCGTTAAGCGAACTGATGGTTTTTCACCACCCCTGTGACAGGACGCTAGTCTGTCGCCAGATACTTCCCCAGCAGAGCTGGTACCCACTTGTACACCTGGGTGGAGTGAGGAAAATAGGAGTAAAGTGTCTTTCCCAAGGACACAACACCGAGCCGAGCGGGGATCGAACCCACGACCTCTGGATCACGAGTTGACCGCCTAAACCACTCGACCACGGTGCCTCCCATACCAAAAATAACTCGAGAAAAAACCCAACAAAGAATACGCTGATTTCAAAAACAACAACAACAACAACATATAATTGTCAATTCAGGGACACCAGCTATGAATACCAAAGCAACCTCATCATGTGCCACGCGTTGTTGATGTATTCCAATATTGCGTGTGTCCAGGCTGTTGGGGAAACACTTTATGTACATAAACATTTTCATCCAAACTTTTTCAGGCGTTATGGCCGAATTACAGACTGTTCCGCGGCGTTTTCTTTTTATTATCATCATCACCATCATCATCATCACCATCATCATCATCATCATCAGCAGCAGCAGCAGCAGCAGCAGCAGCAGCAGCAGCAGCAGCAGCAGGAGCAGCAGCAGCAGCAGCAGCAGCATTATTATCGTCATATTCTTCTTCATCGCAATTCTTCTTCTTCGTCGCCTTCTTATTCCTCTTCTGTTCCTTCTTCGCAAATTCTTCTTCTTCGCAATATTTCTTCCATTACTGATATCATGTTCTCTCTCTCTCTCTCTCTCTCTCCTCTTCTCTCTCTCTCTCTCTCTCTCTTCACTCTCTCTCTCTCTCTCTCTCTCTCTCTCTCTCTCTCTTCTCTCTCTCTCTCTCTCTCTCTCTCTCTATCTATTATATATATATATATATATATATATATATATATATGTGTGTGTGTGTGTGTGGGGCGGGGGGGTTCTTCCCATTTCTGCTTGTTCTTCGTCTCGTTCTAGTTCTTTCTCTTCTTGTACAACTCTTGTTTTCATTGGTATTATTGTTCTTTATGGGGTGTTTTTTTTATGTGGTATGGTACTAATTCGCTGTGGTAGACAAGTTGGTTTGCCTTGACTTGTGTCTTTCTATGTTCATTAAAAAAAAAAAAACCCAAACCTTTTAAGAAGTGGTATGATAGTGGTGGTCGTATTTTGTGTGGGTTTTTGTGGTTTTGCTGCTTACATGATTCAGGTATGCTTGTGGGTTTGTTGGCTTTGTTGGGGTTTTCTTTTTTTTTTATCTGTTGGCTTTTAAAAAAAACCCTATCAACTTACGACTGTTTGTTGGTTTGATTACGTAATTTTGTGGTTGGGTTGGGTTTTTTTGTTTGTTTTTCTCAACATCATTTCCGTTATGTGTGTTTTATTCTTTTACGTTTAGTTTATTAGTTTGCACATTTTTGTTTTGTTTTGAGTTTTATTGTACCTCTCTTTTCTTGAAAAGTTTCTTCCATACTCTCTTCAAGTGTCTGTTGTATGTTTGTTTTGGGCATGATAATTATTGTTTACCCGCCTAATCTATGGCTACTCGTGGGTTCATTAGTTCGAAAATATTATATATCGTTGTCTCGGCTCCCTCCAATGCCCTTTTCAAATGTCTCTGTGGCTGCATATACTTATTATTTGAGACATTATTCCCTTCACTTTCTACAAACAATCAGGTAACTATCAGCTGTCAATCAAAAACCGTGCATCACATTTTAAAAACAAAACAACAGCAGCTTAACAACATTATAACATTTTTTTTTTTTTTATATTATTTTATGTATTTATTCTTTTATATCGATGATTATGGAATAAGCACTCGTGTGCTTTGTTTTTACATCCAGTCCCCGTGTGTATGCGGTTTTGTAAATGTCATCTGTTTCCACCGGCACACAATGGCCTACTCTTTCGAAAAGCGGAACAGGATGTAACGTGTGCGCAAGATGTTCTGCATGCGTTCGAACGCGGGGCCTCGGTTTATAGTCTCATCCGAAGGACATCATTAAAACAACAACGCAAACCGCTACAATAACAAACTACCAACTAAAACATATCGAGAATCCACTATTCGTTTACTCAGGCACCACCCAGTGTACCATCTCTCTTTGCCCCCCTGTGGTGCTTCAATCAAGACAACTGATTGTACAGACAAATGAATGGTGCAGACAGGAATCCAGAGAATACCCTCACCATTTGTTTGCCAACCTTTGTCGCCCTCTACCCCCCTAACCCCCCCCCCCCCCTACCTTCTCTCCCTCTCTCTCTCCCTCTCTCTCTCTCTCTCTCTCTCTCTCTCTCTCTCTCTCTCTCTCTCCTCTCTCTCTTTTCTCGCTCTTTCTTTCTGATACTGTTGGCCTTTGCAGGATGCCTCTCTCTCTCTCTCTCTCTTCTCTCTCTCTCTCTCTCCTCTCTCTCTCTCTCTCTCTCTCTCTCTCTCTCTCTCTCTCTCTCTCTCTCTCTCTCTCTCTCTCTATCTCTCTGACTCTCTCTGATACGGGATAGCTGTGGTTAGAGTGATGCATTCGTGATCTGCTGACCCGGGTTCGATTCTCGTTCAAGAAGATTTTTCCTCTGGAGTTAATATCAGTGCCGACTCCACTCTCCCCCAAAGTAATAATAATAATAATAATACATGGAATTTATATAGCGCTATATCTTGCAGAAAACAAATCAAAGCGCTTGAAGTCTTTCGGATGAGACTATAAACCGAGGTCCCGTGTGCGAACGCACGCAGAACATCTTGCGCACACGTTAAAACCCGTTCCGCTTTTCGGAAGAGTAGGCCATTGTGTGCCGGTGGG
Source organism: Rapana venosa (assembly GCA_028751875.1). Lineage (NCBI taxonomy): Eukaryota > Metazoa > Mollusca > Gastropoda > Neogastropoda > Muricidae > Rapana > Rapana venosa. Next base: position 37,921,971 of record CM054144.1, read on the forward strand.
AACGGATGACAGAATTTGCAAAACTGCATTCACACGGGGGCTGGATGAAAAACCCCCACACATGAGTGCTTATTCCATTATCCTGGAAATAAAAGAGTAAGAAAAAAAAGTATACTGTCGGCTTTTGCAGGATCCTTTGTCTCTCTCTATCACTCTCTCTCCTTCTCTCTCTCCCCTCTCTCTCCCTCCCTCTCTCTCTCACACACTCTCCCTCTCTCTCCCTCCCTCTCTCTCTCTCTCACTATCTCTCTCTCTATCTCTCTTTCTCTCTCCCCCCCTCTCTCTATCACCCTTTCTCTCCCTCCCTCTCTCTCTCTCCCTCTCTCTCTCCATCCCTCTCTCTCTCACACACACTCTCTCTCCCTCTCTCTCCCCTCCTCATCTCTCTCTCACTATCTCTCTCACTATCTCTCTTTCTATCTCCCCCCCTCTCTCTCTCCTTCCCTCTCTCTCCATCCCTCTCCCTCTCTCTCCCTCCCTCTCTCTCTCTCTCACTATCTCTCTCTCTCTTTCTCTCTCCCCGCCTCTCTCTCTCCTTCCCTCTCTCTCCATCCCTCTCCCTCTCTCTCCCTCCTCTCTCTCTCTCTCTCACTATCTCTCTCTCTCTCTTTCTCTCTCCCCGCCTCTCTCTCTCCCTCCCTCTCTCTCCATCCCTCTCCCTCTCTCTCTCCCTCTCTCTCTCTCTCCCTCTCTCCCCCCTCTCTCTCTCCCTTTCTCCCCCCCTCTCTCCCCCCCCCCCTCTCTCTCCCCTCTCTCTCTCTCCCTCCCCCCCCCCTCCATCTCTCTCTCCTCTGATACTGTCGGCCTCTGCAGGAGTGCTGTATATTTGTGCTCTGTTAAGAAAATAATCTCCCACACTAGTTTGGGGAAGGTGGGGGAGGTAGCTGACCTGAAGGGAGGCAACTGGTATCTAAGCAAGACAACAAGACAGACTGCCAGAGATTGGCACTGCACTGTACCGCCGTTCATCTTTCGAAAGGCACCGCCTGCTAGCAGTTGAAGGGGTGTAGTAGGCGCATACCCGGGATGAGATAACCTGAACAAGATAGTAGGTTGCTCTGAGCCAGCAAGGGTGCAGCGGAGATGTTCTTGTTGCTGGTGTCACTCCACGCCCGTTTCGTGTAAACAGAATTGTCTAACGTGTGTGTGAAGAAGAGGTGAGAAAGTCATCTCCCCTTCTGTACTAACCGTGGTGAAAGACTTGAAGTGGTATTTGGCCTTGCTGGTTGGAGTTATCGTGGGTTGGGTTTTTTTTGGTTGTTTTTTTTTTTTTTGGCAAGGAGTGGGTGGGTAGCATTCTTACAGTGTGTGTTTGTAAATCGGGTTTTTTTAGTGTATGGTTATGGAGATGAAATAACTGGACTTTGTGCGTGTTTAGAAATTGATGTACACATACAGACTCATAGTAAACGTAACGTGTGGGAATAAGTTTATACTACTGTAGAAAAGTTAGAACTTTAAAAGCTGCAAAATGAACCACACAAAAGCCGCTGGATGAAGAATGACATGAGAGATAAAGAGAAGGAAAACGGAAGAGGAGAGAGTAGGATGGAGGAATACGTTATGTGAAACAATCGTGCATAGTTCAATTTAAAAATAAAACACATATTTATTATACAGTTACAACTCATTTTTAACGAATCAGCTTTGAAAGGGAAATTGCAGATGCATACTGGCACGGAAATGGATTTTAATAGTGGTTCTTAAAAATTGCGTTTCAATTAAAAAAAAAAGTCAATAACAAGCGCAAATAAGAGCATCCCCACTCTAAAGGGTAAAAGTGTCCCATAACCTATGTGGTCATAGGGGAGCGAGGCGTCGGAGACATCACTTCTCTAGGGGCCAGCATATTGAGGGCGGCGCCCATCTCTTCTCCCTCGCTGCTTTACCTTCCCTGACCTTGAAGAGGAGTTACCCATTTACAGCTTGGTGAACTGGGGGAACTGTACTGAAGCCAAGGCGCACAAACGGTCACCCATTCAACTGGTAACCACGCTCGACGCTGCTTAACTTGGTTGGGGGAAAGCGAGTACTCCGACCACTAACAGCAATTTAATACCAGAGTATGTAAACGTGTACCACATATTTGAAGATCCAGTCCCTCTGTGTTGATACTACGGTGTACTTTGTGTCCCTCCAAACAAATGCACTTGTACCTCCCTCCAGAAGGGTGATTGACTGCTCTTCACTCCGACTTGGACAAGAGTCCAGGGTCCAAAGGGCCACGGGATCAATACCAAAGCCCTGCCTTCTCCCCCACAGTCAACAGAGACAGAGCCATCACAGCTCTGCTCGCAAATCATCATCAAAGTCCTGTTTGCCAAACCATCAGCGGTTCTGTTATGACATCGAGGTTGTCCGCATCAAAGGGAGTTGATGCTCAGGGACAGAAAAGATGCTCGACTGAGTAGTGTAGGAGGATTCTTAACAGTATTAACTTTGGTTCCAAGATCAGATCGTAGCCGTTATCGGATTTGGTATGGGTAGCCACAATTAGCTCCATTCAGTCTGTGGCAGTGGCTCGTGATCACACTGACCTTAGATCGGGTTGTTTGGGTAATAGCTGGGAAGAAATTGAAGACATACAGCACCAGAAGAATGAAGAAGGGCTTTGAAGTTCTGGTGTGACTGGGTGCAGTTTTAATTTGGCCTGGGTGCTATTGCTCCTATGCTTTCGATTTTATTCTTGTTGTTGTTGTTGTCATTATTATCGTCTTTGGCCTTGTTGTTTGGGAATGGGAAATTTATTGCTTTTAACAACAATACCAATAGAAGCAATCCCAGTCGGGTAGCAATAACAGCAACATCAGGAGCAATACCAGCAGCAGTAAGAGCTCCAGCAGCAGCAGCAGCACGATCATTGCTGGAGTGGATGGTGGTGGTGGTGTTTCGGTCTTGATCACTGTTTTTGCAGTAACGATGCTGGCAAAAGTTACCATTATTACAGGAAAGTGTTACTAAAACAGAAAAACAACCATCGTTGCTGCTGGTATAAACCATTATGTACTTGAAAGTCCTCCACCAAGAAGAAGAGGCTTCCATCCTGCTCTGGACCACAGCATAGATCGCAGGCCTTTAAAATGGCACGTGTCACTTCGGAAGAACCACGACTAAGACTCTAGACTCAAAGACTCAAATCTTAAACCAGTCTAGAGTTTACTCACTGATAGCTAGATTTTTTTTTAAGTGAAATATATCTACCAAGTTAAGTAACTCATGTTCCAGACTACAACCGTCGAAGAAAACTGTACACACACACAGTAGTAGTCCCTGAAAGAATCGATGGTATCAGAGTAAACTTTAGCAATCTATAGCTCAGGCGACATAAACCACCGAGCTTACTATGCCCCTGAAAAACCAGTCACATGTCTAATCCCAGCTTCCCAAACCCTCACAGAACTTAAATGGAACACACTCCAAAAGGAAACCGAAATGTTCCCCTTGCAGAGTTATTGACTTGCAGGGGAAGAAAAAAGACCCACCCACCCGCCTGCAGAGGACTGACTTGCCACCCAACCGATATCGTCCACGATCTGTCTGTCTCTAACCAGCAGCCCCAGCCCATTTATTTTCCCTGGCTCTCCCTGAAGGCAAACTGCCACACGCAAGACCCCCTGCAGAGCCATAGAGGCGCGTGTACCGTTTGCGCACAGTTTATTCCCGGCCATCTCCCGGGCCTGCAAGTCAATAGCGCGGAATTAACTTGTATTTAGCTGTCAGCGAGCTGAAGAGTTTACTGCCTCCTAACTTTGGAATGTGGTGGCTTTTTTCACTCCCCCCTCTACTTGCTGTACACTGTCGGTTAGAGGCAAAGGCCGCTTCCATCCAGGCGATTTACCGTTTATGGGCCTTTTTGCCGTGGTTCATTTGGAGGTTGATGATCAAATCATGCATGTTCAGTTAAGACGATTGGATTAAAAATCAACGCAGTTCGTTTCGTCAAACCATGCACTTACCAAAGTAATTGAGGGTTGGGGTTGGGGGTGGGGGGGTGGGTGGGTTGCAAACAAATTTTGATGTACGTTTCTTGATCGTTTTTTATTGGTTGTGCTATTTTGTTTATCTGTTTTCAAATTTAGCTGACAATTTTTTTAAAAAAAACACACACACACACACGCACACACACACACACACACACACACACACACACACACTCACACACACACACACACACACACACACACACACACACACACCACACACACACAACCACACACACACCACCACCACACCACCACCACCACCACCACCACCACCACCACACTACCGCGACGAAAAAAAGAGCATGATCTTTATTTTTTCCACAGAGACAAAAACATCTCAGTATAATTCAATGTTTGCGGAAGACTTAACGTTGCTGTCAAACATAATCATTTCAAGCTTTGGACGCAATGTCGGTGCATATAGTATGTGCTACTTCGGGCACGTGTGGTGTGTGTGTGCGTGTGTGTGTGGGGTGTGTGTGTGTGTGTGTATGTGTGTGTGTTTGAGTGTGTGTGTTGTGTGTGTGGTGTGTGTGTGTGTTTGAGTGTGTGTGAGTGTGTGAGTGTTGTGAGTGTGTGTGTATGTGTGTGTGAGAGAGTGTGTGTGTGTGAGTGTATGTGCCAGAAAGAGACTAAGAGGCCATGCCTTTGTCCAAATTCATGACGCAGGGTATAGGTCCAAGTATGCTTCACCATTCTCTTAAGGCTCAGAAGTGATCCAAACATGACTTTTTTCAGATTGGGCAAGCCAAACTCTCCACCTGCTCTGCTCTTACAAACTTTGACAAAGCAATGTTTTTTTAGAAGCATGTTGTGTTTATGATACTGTCATTATTCAAAGTTGGTCATCAGTGAGGCCAGAATTTTAGCGGCTGTAGCGTGTAAGGAAGCAGTGTCACATCTGCGTAACACTGGCAGTTTCTGTTGTGTGTAAGTGTTCGTCGTCACTGTTGTATTATGAATGGCACAATTGTTGTGCATACATGGTTGATTTGACCTATCACATCAACTGATAAATTATTCGTTTAATTTTTGTATTTATTAAGCTATTTATATATGTATGCGTACTTATTTATTTACTTTAGTTATTCATTCATTGGGTCACAACGACCCAGGAAGACCACAAATTATACTACAGTGGAAAACAGGATAAACATGAACACGGCGTGGGGTTTCTCGTTCACAAAGACACCGTGAACACCGTCATGAGCTGCCAGCCTGTGTCCAGCAGACTTATTACCATCCGCCTGAGAGCAACCCCCTTTAACATAACTATAGTACAGGCATACGCCCCTACATCAGACTGCACAGATGAAGCCGTAGAATTTTATGACCAGCTACAAGAGGTTCTGAATCAAACACCCAAGAAAGACATCCTCGTTGTGCAAGGCGACTGGAACGCCAAGGTAGGAGAAGATGCATGGAAAGACTGGGAGGGCGTTTGTGGGCCACATTGTAATAACCAATCAAATGAAAGAGCTTAGACTCCTGGAGTTTGCCAGTAACAAACCACCTCCAGCTAGTGAATACACTTGGCCCACACAAGAAAATCCAGAAATGGACATGGCATACCCCAAAATTGGAAAGAACACCACAACCAAATAGATTACATCATGGTGAAAAGACGGTTCAGTCTAGCGTTAACACGCACAGACACAAGTTTTCCAGGAGCAGACATGGGGAGTGATCATGATCTTGTGATGATGATTTTCCCGACTACGTCTAAAGAAAATCCACAAGGGGAAACCCAACATCAGGATCAAATTTGACCTCGAGAACTGAAGGACCCAGAGGTATTAAAAATTTTTTTCAAGCAAGGATAGGGGGAAAGTTTGCAGCACTCCTGTGATAGACTCAGACAAGATACACTGACGAATAGTTTCAATACAGCATGACTAAACAGCAAACGATCTTCTGGCAAACGCCGACCAGCAAAAAACCATGGTCACACCTAACATCCTACAACTATGCGACAAGGGGTAGAGAGTTGAAGAAAAAGAAAAATGAAACAAAAAAAGACAAACAATAAAAGGCAGTCAACAAAAGAATCAGGAAGTCCATGACGGAGCAAAAGAGAAATGGATCGTGAACAGTGCCAAGACATTGAAGAGAACATCAAGAAAAACAATAGCAAGAAAGCATATCAGCTGGTGAAAGACCTGACTACACGAAACAGAAAAAAAGGTTTAACAATCCAAGACAAAAATGGGAAGTGTCTCACTGACGACCGGGATTTTCTGAACAGATGGACAGAATACTGCTCCGACCTGTATAAACAAAATAAAACCGCAGGAGATCCAAAGTCCTTAATGTACCCGAAAGCAAAGACACCAGACAGTCACCCAAACCTCCGAAAGAAGGGAAACAGCAGTCAGATCGCTGAAAAAGGGAAGTCAGCAGGGCTGACAACATCCAGCTGAGTTGGTCCAAGCTGGAGGGGAAGCCATGATCACGCCCTACTAAAGAATCTGCAAAAGATCTGGCAGACGGGAAAATGGCCAACACCATGACGCAGTCGCTCAATCATGAAGAAAAAAGGAATCAAGAAAGGAAATCTACAACAATGCCATAATTACCGCACAATCAGCCCATAGTCACCCAAGCAAGGGCATGCTGCAGATAATATTGAATAGACTGAAGCCACAAGCAGAGACCATCATTTGCTGAGGGAACAAGCGGTTTCAGAGCAGGCGCAGCACAACAGAACAGATATTCAACTTCAGAAAAACTATGTGAGCGGTACCTTCAAAAATCAACAAGACCTATACCACGTATTTTTTCGATTTTAAGAAGGCATTTGACAGGTGTGGCATGCAGCTTGTGGCAACCATGACTTGTACAGCATCAATGCAAACCTGATCAAGTCCCTCAAACAGCTGACAGCGAGGCCACCATTCAGTGTACTACAACAACAACATTGGAGAAGGTTTCGAACAACAGTTGGAGTAAGGCAGGGGTGTCTACTCTCACCCCTTTCAACATCTTCCTTGAGAGAATCATGGGTGATGCCCTGGAAAAATCATGAAGGATCAGTCAGCATTTGGGGGCAAACGATCACAAACCTCCGCTCGCAGATGACATCGATGGAATAGCAGATCAAAAAAGAGCTTGCCAGCCTAACAGAACACTTGGATAAGGCCTCCAAAAAACGGCATGGAAATCAGTGCAGAGAAGACCAAACTGATGACTAATAACACCAACGGCATTAGCACTGATATCAGGGGTTTAATGACCAGAAGCTGGAAACAGTTCAAAGCTTCAAGTACCTGGGGGCCATTGTATCCGCCAGGATCCAAGCCAGAAGATAGTAAAGCAGGACTGCACAGACAATAACAGCTCTGTCAAAACTAAACACCATCTGGGAGAGATAAAAATCTCACTTATCTCCAAGATCAAACTAAAAGCGCTCCCTTGTCATATCCATATTTCTGTATGCCTGTGAATCATGGACCCTGACTGCAGATTTGGAGAGAAGAGTACAGGCAGTGGAGATGAGATGCTTTCGGAGACTCC